>CM065738.1:18033444-18038444 GCA_033310375.1 Conus canariensis
CTTTACTCAAGCATTTTGTAGAACAGAGTGTTCAGAGAAATTCGGTGGAAAAGAAGAAATATTGGACTATGTAGCTCAAACTTTCATTGATGATAATACTATAGCACCTAAACTGAATGAAGCAATAACTACAT
The DNA here is from genome assembly GCA_033310375.1 of Conus canariensis. Lineage (NCBI taxonomy): Eukaryota > Metazoa > Mollusca > Gastropoda > Neogastropoda > Conidae > Conus > Conus canariensis. The sequence goes on from CM065738.1 coordinate 18,033,579, forward strand.
GCACTAAAGACAGTGAACCAGGTCCAGACAAAGTACGTTATCCAGACATTAAACATGTCCCAGGAGAGGACAGAACCCATCTCTACCAGAACAAATTCGATAAAGGCTATGTCTCAGAAGACAGGACACAATTACCTGAAAGCATTACCAAAACAGGAAAAGATCATCATTGGCTAAATGGCTGCCTATGCAAAATATATAGCAGGAAAGCTCATGAAACGAATGACAGCAAGAAAATTCGCAAGAGATCTTGAAAATTGACAAATCCTTCTTCCCAGTCAAGAAGACTACAGAAAAGATAAAAGTACATGGGGAAATTCGTCCGCTTTTGCTCGCGACGTATATGAAGGATTGGAAAAAAGGAAGGAACACCGACAGTTGCAATAGATCTGGAAGATGTATACAACAAAATCCAGTTCTCGCTTCTCATGGAGCTATTCGTTGACTACGGAGTCAGCGGGACACTTACACGGTGGATTGCAGTAGCACTTCAGACGCGAACCGTCATCCTACGATTTGGAGAGTGGACATCTGAACCTCATAAAGTCACCATGGGATTATTTCAAGCTACTCCTCTCTCCCCTGTTTCATACAGTTTTACACTAAAGGCCTTTCAGACCTCAATGGAAACGGAATTGCTCGAGTGTTGATACCGGCAGATGACGATCTGATCTACAGAACATCAAAGAATACTGAGAGAGAGTCAAGAGCTCAGTTGTGTCCTAAAAAACTGGATCGTCCGTCAACCCTACAAAAGCCCAGACGCTGGTCTGCACTCTCAACAACAAGACATCAGGACAATTACCCTCACCAGTTTCCTTCACTGCTATACTAATTGAGTCAACTGACAACTTATGCTATTTGGGTGTAGGCTTCGATCGAATGCTGACTTTTAGTAAACATGTTGAGAATGTTGTACATAAATTAAAAAAAGGCCTGTCTGCCATGAAAACAATGGCAGCTAAAGGCACTGAACAGCACTGTACCGACTGTATCACGCAGCTGTACTCAGTGTGATTGATTATGGATTAGGGCTTACAACACTGTCCAAGAGCAATCTTCTTACATAACAAAGAATTCAAAATGAAGCAATGAAATTGTTCCTGAGAAATACGAAGGAAAGACCAATTGAAACCGCGATACCTGCTTGACCTTCCTTCAATGCAGGCAAGACACAAGCTAGAACATCTGAAGGCATATTTTAGGGTACGTGAAAATCCCCCCAAACCCACCACATGCTGCAGTCAAACAAACAAAAGGCACTCGCTTTGGACGTGCAAAATCATGGATTACACAGACAAAAGACAATACACAGCTTGTTATCAGAGCTCAAAGAAACGAAGGAATGGGAAAAGTACCAAGACCAACTCAAACATCTCTACCAAACTGCCATTACTCCAGCGCTTGGAAGACGCTGGCGAGAATGGCCAGAATGAGAAATCAACGTAGAAATTCAGATACAGGCAGAAACCCGTGGCATAAAAGAAGGTATTGTTATATACATACACTGACGGCTCCGTCACTGAAGGTAAGTCAGGCTGGGAATACACAGTGACACAAAATGGCTGAACTACCCAGGAAGACAATCGTGCATACACTTTAACATCTTCAAGTCGAATAATGGAAGTAGAAACAGTGACACAAGCACTCCACTGGCTCCCATCCACACACCAGCTCAGAACCTAAGGCGGCATGAGACTGACTGACTGTTTGAAGCTGCTTCAAAAAATGGAGAGTGGAATGGGAAGCCCTGTTTGGCGTGACGTAATACACAACCCTTCACTGGAGAGACTCATATGGATGTACTGCCCAGGACATGCAAGTGTCAAAGGAAAATAAGAGAACAGACGCACTGGCAGGCAAGGCAACGATGAGAACTCGATTACAGCTTGGCTGATCTGATGTAATAAAAAATCTTTTAAAAAATAAATAACATCTATAAACAAGATCAAAACCACCCTAGCACAGACCATCTTTCAGTGCTCAACATCAAGAGAGGAATTGGCCCCCTATCAGACTGAAAAGAAGAGCAAGAAACATTACCAATAAAACAAAGTTTTGGAATAAATCAATGCCAACACTGCGAAGATTGCTAGAGAATGGGGCAGCCTCATACTGAGCCTTTCTAATGGCAGACAAAATGACCATACACACGTTGAAGTTTCAATCTGTCTGGACCCCCAGTTGTTACTGTTAACGTTTGTGAACTGGTAAGGGTGCATCAATGAAGCAATGCAAGTGTGTAAAGTGCAGAGTCCATAGATGTTTTGTGTGTGTGTGTGTGTGTGTGTGTGTGTGTGTGTGTGTGTGTGTGTGTGTGTGTGTGTGTGTGTGTGTGTGTGTGCGTGCGTGCGTGTGTGTGTGTGTGTGTGGTGTGTGTGTGTGTGTGTGTGTGTGTTGCTGTGTATGTGTGTGTGTGTGTTGCGTGTGTGGTTCTTTGATAGGTGCGCGGCGCACGTTTAGATCGTTGTCTCATTCGTTCATATTCAGGCATATTTACATGACGTGTAAATGAGAGAGTGAAGCCAACATAATGTCACAGACCTAGTCCATGGGCATAACTTGTCAGGGTCAGTGAATTAATCCATCCTCACAGCGACACACTGACATCATTTGCCAACTAACAGTCCAGACTAAACTGTATACTATCAAGGCATGATATTTCAAATACTTTTTGTTGTTTCATTGAGTTTATTCAGTTACTAGCGTGAAAAGGCAGTTTGAAAATGTGACTGAAATACCGAGAAATATCTTTCTCAATGTATGTTTCGTGAGTGGGGAGGAGAGAGGAGGGGGTGGTAGGAGGTAGGGGGGCATCACCGAACATATAAAGAGAGACAGACATGAAGTCTATACATCCAAAGAATCTTTTTCATTTAGTTTTCTTCCGGAGGTGTTACACAATCATAACCTGAACGAGAAAATTGTACATTCCAAAGATGGGCCTACCAACCCAATATGTCGTTTCCTCGTCTAAAAATGCTATCACCTTTAAGAAGATGGGCCTACCAGCCCAGTATAGCATTTCCTCGACAGAGAACGCTTAATATGAACACATACATACATCCACAACTGTATTCGAAGAGCATGATTAAAACAATGAAGTAAAACTTCCTTCAATTGATGAAGGTGTGGTTATACATAAAACAGAAAGGGGAAAAGAGGGGAACGGTGGGAGAGTAGGAGAGGGGTGTAGGTGCTGGTGATGGGGGGGAGGGGTGAAGCACGTGAGCTGTCGAACAAAAATGAGGGAGAAGGGGGTAGGGGTGGGGGTGGGGATAAAGGGGAAGGGGGGGGGAGAGAAATTAAGGTAAGGGAAAATGGGCGACATACATGACTGATTCTCAGAGGGGTGAAATACTTTCACTCACGGGGACTCATTTTAAAATAAGGGAGTCGGGGTGAGGGAGAGATGGGGGATGGGCTGTTGGAATGGTGATGGTGAGACCATGACTCCAACAAAGCCTTAATAATTACCATATGTGTTGTTGTGTTGTTTGTCCGTCGGGACGACGAAGACCATCTAGTCATTCTGGGATCGGGAGTGAGTTCCTAGATGGCTGGTCAGGCGGATCTGCGCCCGGAAAGATCTATCACAGTACGGACAGGGGATGGTGGTAGCAGCTGGAATCTGTTGACACTGGTCTTCCTGATCATCCTGCGCTGCTCAGCTGCAGCAGTTCTGTTGCCTTCACAGGTTTCTGCACCTTTGCGGAGAACTGATCGCCACCCGTCTCTGTCCTGGGCAGTCTGTTCCCATGTTGTGTGGCTGATGTTGAAGGCCTTCAGGGAAGATTTTAGGCTGTCTTTAAAACGCTTTTTTCTGGCCTCCATGAGAGCGTTTGCCTTCTTGTAGTTTGCCAAACAATAGTTTCTTTGGCAGCCGATGGTCTGGCATGCGAACTACGTGATGCCCAGCGAAGCTGTGACTGCATCAGGATGGTAAAGATGCTAGGCAGGCCAGCACAAGTGAGGACTTCAGTGTCCGGAATCTTGTCTTGCCACTTAATGCCTATGAGTCTTCTGAGGCAGGTGGTGTGGAAATGGTTCAGGTTCCTGGCGTGACGCTGGTAAACCGTTCATGTTTCACAGCCATATGTAACCCTATGTAAGTGTGTGAAACTGAACGAAGGAGGGGGGGGGGGGGGGGGGGAGGACAGGGGCTGTGGTGGACGAGGGTGGTGGTCAAATAGGGAAGTCAAATTGAGTGTATTTCAGATGTGTTTATTACAGGTAAGAGAGGGACGGGGTGGGGAAAGTGGACCAACTAGGGAGGGGTGGGGAGAAGGGGGAGGGGAACTGGGGGGGGAAGGGGGGGGCAGAGAGAAGCGGCACCAGTACATAAAATCCAACGAAGCCTAAATACTGACGATGCATACGATTAAATGCAAATAAAATGGGGAAAGGGAGGGGGTTGGTATGTCGGCCCAGGGGGTGGGGGTGGGGGGGGGTGGGGGGGGTGGGCGTTGATCGTTTTCGATGGGCATTTAATCAATATGAAAGCCGACCCGGAAACGACTAGTGTGTGGTGTGGTGTGTGTGTGTGTGTGTGTGCGTGCGTTGCGTGCTGTGCGTGCGTGCGTGCGTGCGTGCGTGCGTTGCGTGCGTGCGTGCTTGCGTGCGTGCTTGCGTGCGTGCGTGTGTGAGAGTGGGAAGGGGAAGAAGAAATAAAAAGGGTGGGGTAATAAGAAGGGGGCTGTGAAGGCCACTTTAGAATACATGTTCCAGTAAAATTCCTTGTCTGATGAAATAATACACCTATAAGATAAGAACTGCTCCAAGATCCATGAGGGCCCGAGGAAAAACTAAAAGTGGTTATAAGGGTAAATTATCCTCTCATACAAAATGTTATATACACCTCTCTCT
>CM065738.1:18043444-18050944 GCA_033310375.1 Conus canariensis
AATAACTGATAACCACAGACAGGGGAAAAAAGAAAGGAAAACACTTCATGAAATAGAGAAAAGAGAACAGCTCAGAGAAGAGAGAGGAAAACATTAGAGAAGAGCATACATCATCGATGAGAAAAGAAAACAGAGAGAGAGGAGAGAGAGGAGAGAGAGAGAGAGAGAGAGAGAGAGAGAGAGAGAGAGAGAGAGAGAGAAGAAAAGAAGTCATTGAACAAATCAAAGAAAACGGAAAACTAGCATAAATCGTAGAACAGAATAACGAGCAGATAATGAAATAAAGAAAATAGAAGAGATTACAAACACAGAGAAAAGAGGAGAACAGATCATGAAATTGAGAAGAGAGAAGAGATCTTGGACAGGAGAAACAAGAATAGATTAGATCAGAGAACGGCGAAAAAGAGAAGAAAAGTCATGTTGTTTAAAAAAAAAAAAAAAAGTCTACTACGGGAGGCCACATTAAATCGCAAGCAAGCTAAGAACGGTAAGTGAATAAAAGTCATGTTGTTTTTAATGCAGTCTACTACGGGAGGCCATATTAAATCGAAAGCAAACTATGAACGGAACTATGTACTGATTGAAACGCCAAGGCTGAAAGTCAAAATCAGGTCATCGTTGAGTGTGTGTGTGTGTGTGTGTGTGTGTGTGTGTGTGTGTGTGTGTGTGTGTGTGTGTGTGTGTGGTGAGGAGGGGGGGAGGGGGGGGAATAGTTCAATGGTAGAGCGCCGGAGTCGTAATCTTGGTGATCCTGGGGTTGCGGGCTCGAATCTCCGCTGGGCCGTTTCGGTACTGGGGGGGGGGGGGGGGGGGGGGGGGGGGATTTTTCCCTCGGAGTTAACATTGGTTCTGACTCCATTCCCCATACAGTCCTTCGAATGAGACTATAAACCGAGGTTCCGTGTGTGAACGCACGCACAACATCTTGACACACGTAAAATCCCATTACCTACTTTCGGAAGAGAAAGCCAGTTTGGCCGTGGTATGGATGACACGTTACACATAGCATGCACCTTCTCCGAAGTTGGCCTTGGAGTATGGCTGCCTTTATGGCAGGATAAAAAAATAAACGGTCATACACACAAAACTCCACTCCCTTTGTTGGGTAGATAGTATTACGCTATGACTGTCTATATAGGGAGCGTCCGCAGGAGTATCAGCCTGCGTACACAGAGAAAAAAATAATCAGGTCATGTTCTGAAACCAAAAGACCGATCATTTACAACGTGTATCACGTACTATGTTTCAGTCCGATAAAATATAAAACAATGCTGCTCTTAAAAAAAAAAAAAATCGAAGAGAGGCAATGTGTTCATTTTGACTCAGGCGTAATGAAGACACATCGGGGGAGGATGAAGAGTAGAGTGTTGGTGGGACAAATCAATGGAAAGGGACAGAGGCATGCAGATCTTGTTTGCGTGGTTAAAATCCCATGCATCGCGTAAGAGCTACAGACCGTGAACTTGGTGGAAGAGCTTGAAAGCCACTGACAGAGTCAACGCACGGTGCTAGAATTTCGAGGAGAGGGCAGCGGGAAGGCGGCGAGTTACTGGGGTGGAAGGTGGGCTGTCTCAAAGATTTGTGGTCGAAAAGTGCGTATACTACTCGCAACCTAGAACCTTCAGACACTTAGCTCTTAATTCTTCATTTCACTGACCGATAGTCTCGTTTTCCAGCAGCATTGCCTCAAATGTTTATCAGAGTATAGATGTAACTATGTAGGAATCTTACGTTGACGTCATAAGTATTACGTCATCATTTTCCCATTGCCCGATGAGGAGCAGCTGCTTTCCATCATTTTGGGCAAAACAGCAGGAACAACGTACAGGGTTTGTCGTGAACCAGATGTCATGATCAGGTGACGTCACTTGTCCGACTGTCACAGAATCAGGAAGGTTTTATTTTCCATTCCCACCCCCACCCCCCCCCCCCCCCCCCCCCCTCCAGTTCTGTAAAATGCTGGAACAAGCAACATCTCTTAATTTTGATTTAAGAAATGAAAATAAAATGCCAAGTTCAGGGGTCGTCTTTGTCAGACTGTCGCAAAAAAGCAGGAAGGTTTCTAATTCCCCACCTCACCCCCCACCCTCCGGTTCTGTAAAATGTCGAAACAAGTAACATCTTTTAATCTTGATTTAAAAAATGAAATGAAAATGAAATAAAACTCAAACGGTTTCAGATTAGTAACATAAGCAGGATTGGAAGTGCCAACTGGTCGTGAAAGAAACTCCTCATGTAGGAAAAGTTGGATAGGAAAATGAAAGTATGTTTCTGGTCTCGCTCTGTGAACACTGCGAGCGTTTTGGCACGACACTGGAAGATTTCTTTCTCGTGTTCACAGAACACCTAAAGTAATACAAAGTTCAATCAAAATCAGATTACTTTCAATATATGCGAAAACTTGAAAACTAATAATGCTTTGGATTTTACTTTGATATTGATATTTTTGTTTACCAATGTAAACAGAAACTCAAAACTATAGTTAATTTATTTTCAAATTAAACTTTACCAAATTAACTTATCCATACACAGAAACTTTAAATGAATTCTGCAACATTCAATCCGAGTTGTGCAAGCCACATCTGTCTGTCTGTCTCTCTGTCTCTGTCTCTGTCTCTCTCTCTCTGTCTCTCTTTTCTCTCTGTCTCTCTCTCTCTCTCTCTCTCTCTCTCTTTTACACACACACACGCAATTTTGTCCGTCGATTTTTTTCTTTTTTCTCTTTTTTAAAAAACTTTTTTTTTTCTACATTTCTTTTTTTTTTTTAATTTTTTTTCGGGGGAGCGGGGGGACAGGGGGAGGAGGAGGGGGAGACATGATGTGGAAATGTGGAGGCAGTTATCTCATACATCTGGTGACCAGCTTTGTGAACGGTTTATCTTGTTTTTTCAGGCAACTTGAAAAGCATTTCTCTTTGTTTGTCGAGGAAACAGAAACTGACTCCTGGGAGGGAGGAAGGTGAGGGGGGGGGGGGGATGGAGAGGGGAGGGGGGGGGGGGGGGGAAGCAGCTGTTTCATACTGTCTGAAAACCAGATTTTGAGAACTCTTCCAGGCATCCCAATAACTGTATATTCTTGTTTGTCAGAGAAACAGAAACCGCGTGCTGGGTGGTTACAAGTCTTTGCCTGCAAGGAGACGGTACATGGGGCAGGTACTTCCCATCTTGCTCTTTGATCTCTGGCCTGTTAGTGATGTCAAGAACGCAGTGCGCTGTGCAGAGACAGCAGCTGAGCGGAGTCTTGGGCCGCCCCCACATGTTGGCGAAAATGACCAGAGACTAAACAGCTTCGCTGTGAAGCACACAACACTGTAAAATCTCCCGGCCGCGCTGTGTGTGTGTGTGTGTGTGTGTGGTGTGTGTGTGTGTGTGTGTGTGTGTGTGTGTGTGTGGTGTGTGTGTGTGTGTGTGCGTGTGTGCGTGTGTGTGTGTGTGTTGTGTGTATGTGTGTGTGTGTGTTGTCTGTCTGTCTGTCTGTGTTAGTGTGCGTGCGTGAGAGCGTGTGTGTGTACGCTTACGTTCATGTGTTTGTATCTCTGTTTGTGCGCACTCATGTTTATATGTCTATAAACGAATGAGTATGTGCTTGGAGAGAGAGAGAGAGAGAGAGAGAGAGAGAGAGAGAGAGAGAGAGAGAGAGAGAGAGAGAGAGAGACTTGACACTTTGATATTTTATTGTCGTTACCAAAGAGGTCTTTTGACAAGGGGGGAGGGGGTAACAGAATAATAACATTTCCCTCTTCCTTTCCTGCAAACAAATAGTACACATTCATTCTTAGTGTTATCAAATCAAAGGTTAACAAAAACAAATAAATTTGTAACATTTCCTTATGTCCTCACGCACAGGAGTAATGCAGTAAGGTTAAAAAAAAAAATCTTAAGACTGACTCGACCATCCACTCAATCAAATGATGACATTGTATCTTACTGATCTCTTCCACTTGCGATGAATGATAACATTCATTCATATATCTCTAATAATGCATTATCTTAAATTTCACTGTCCTTCAACTGTCTAATTTTCAATGCTTCCGCGATGAATTTCGCAATTGATTTAATTACAAGTTCATCATCTGGGGCCGTACTTATATGTCGTCGGTAAACTTACTTCTACAATGAAATTAACTCCTGGGTACAAACCCTGTGGGTTCAGCGCATTCTACTTCCGTACCTATATCCTCTGGATTTTGTCTCGGTTTCTACCTACGAAGTATCTAGAAAGTAAAGGGTGAAGGTCAGATAAAAAGAGGGATTCCCTCCTTCTGCCCATGTCTTGAATAACCGCCAACCTTCTGCGCATGCCCACAAACACGCTGACACAGACACACACAAAGACTGAAAAAGCACCTTAACTAAAAACATGAGGTTATTTGTATTTGTTTCTGTCCGTCTGTTTGTTTGTCTTTTGATCTCCCTTGCATCCTTGGGTGGATCCTCAAGCGCAGGCTCAAAGATTGTCCCCTACATTTTATACTATTTGCATAATGTCTTTAGTTTTTCAGCAACTTTTTTCCTCCGCACACTTTCGTTTGGTTTCGTTTACTACCCTTCACTGGCTGCTTTGGGGGTGCTTTTGGATTCTTTTTTGAACCCTTGGTGGTGAGAACACCACGGTATTATGGACTGTGGTGTGTCTCTATTTGACGCCAGGAGCGCATACACAACCAGCCGTGTTTCCTTGATGAGTTCCGATCCAGCGGACGAAAGGCCTCAGAACAGGCAATACAAATACATCTGCCTTCAAAAGGGATTGCGATGGTTCCCTTATGCAACTAGTGAAGAATTTTTATATCTGTAATATACTTTTTTTAATTTCATGTACCCAGTTTTTCCATCTTCAAATCCCCCCCCCCCCCTCCTCCGCAAGTTCAAATCTTTGCCAAGTCATTATTGTGAAGACAGTTCAGTTGTTGGCCTGCGCTTGTTTTTCCCCCACTATTAGATTGTTCGTCTATGTATTTGTCTGACTTTATTCAAGTTTGAAAGGCTGTGCCAGTCTTGAATAAAAGTTACTCTGTGTTAGGTTTTCTTATGGGAGCAAAAATTACCCCGCTTGTTCACGAGTTTAAAGGTTACTCTCGACATATGGATCTGCAAGTAACGGATCTTCGTGCATACAGCGAGGTAGTAGGTCACTTCCCCGTTACCGACGACATGTAAGTACGGCCCCCGATGATAACACGACAGCGACATTTTGTCTTTTCGCTATATCTAACTGGAAAAATGAACAGTTTTGTCCGCACTTCATTAAAAGTAGTACAGTGGAACAGAACGTGTTCTTTGTCATCAATAATGTGTCTACATGGTGGGGGGTGGGTGGGGGGGGGGAGATAACCGTGATCTATCTTTATTTGACATCAAATTAATGTCGGCACACACAGTATGCTGGTGAAACCTAAAATTCCTTGAGAACAAAACTTTACCTTCACGGGTCTAATGTCATAAAACACACAGGAACGTTTCTGGCAAAACATTTGAATTCTCCGAACCTATCCCTTACCAACCTTAAATGCGTTGTCACTGAAAGGGCACATAATGAAAATATTAATTCTAGACTACAGTGAGAAACCGTTTGGATTACTATATTATAAAGGCTCTCACCACTGGGTCTAAATGATTTAGACAGTTAGTACTGGGCTCTTAGCACGGATTGGATTTATGTCTTTTCCACATGCACCCTTCCTTCCCCCTAAAAACGGTCTACAGGCTGGATTTCAACTCTGTGTTTACTGTTAAATTCTGTTTAGATCGGTTTTATGACTCTTTTGATTTGTTTGTTTGTTTGTTTTCTCTGTACGGCTTGGTTTTACGTGTTCTTGCGCTGTTTTACTCTGTACAAATTGATCGCATGTCCACATTTTTTTGACAGGTTGGCTTTAAGCATTTGTGATTGCTTTACTCTCTATGATTTTGTTGTACATCTTGTCCTCCATTTTATTCCTGTTGTTATAGGTTCTAACTTTAGTCACCATTTAAAGTTTTATAACTGACTTATTACAAATTTGAATGAAACTTTAATGCGTTCATTGATGTATTTAACCCCCTCCCCACCCCACCCCAACCCACCCTCCTTTTTTAACTGTGGTTGTATTTTTGTTCAATTCTTAATTAATACTTGTGCCTTTTCATGTATAAGTTGAGTCAACATTTTCATAAATTAGAAACTACTTTAAGTTTTTGAGGTAACAGAAAGTTCTTTGATGATACCTTAAGTGGTGATTTGTAGCTGTAGAAAAAAAGTGTATATTATGTAGACTATGCACGTGTTTTTGAACGTGTACATGATTGCAGACATGTGCATATGTGTCTAAAGTCAGCTGGATTGAATGTGCATCCGAGTTCCTACTTTTGTAGGTTTGTGTATCTATGTGCGTGTACGCAGGCATGTGTGTGTGTGTGTGTGTGTGTGTGTGTGTGTGTGTGTGTGTGTGTGTGTGTGTGTGTGGTGTGTGTTCATGCCTCCAAGCCTGCATGTGTGGGTGCGCACGAACGGGCATGTGTGTGTGTGTGTGTGTGTGTGTGTGTGTGTGTGTGTGTGTGTGTGTGTGTGTGTGTGTAAGGGCGCGCGCGCGCGCTCTGTGTATATATGTATGTGCATGTGTGTGTGTGTCTGTGTGTTCGTGTTTGTGTGCGTGCAAGCATGCATGTGTGCGTGCATGTGCGCGCCGCGCGCGTATGTGTGTGTGTGTGTGTGTGCGCGAGCGCGCGCACGCGTATATGCAAGTGTGTGTGTGACAGGGAAACGTATTACACTACTGTGCAAGTAGGTACGTTTGTGTATAATGAAAGAGTTATTGTGCATGTCTTAGGAGTGACAAAGTTTAATCATGAACGCATCCAGGAAACAGTCCTGTGTTGTTGTTAGATCCCTCTTTCCAGTTTACTGTATGAATGCATATTGTGCGTGCCCGCCCCACTCTCACGGTTATTTCGCTTAGAAATGGACATGCATCACCGTGTTTTTAATTTTCATTTTTACCTGCTGAGAAAACTCGTGCCTGGGAGTTTTAATTACAGAGCAGAAACAAAATGGGAAAGCACTAAATCACATGACATCAAGCCACGCGAGTGGAAGAAATTTGAGAGAGGTCGACAAGGGCGTTTGGAGGGGAGGTGAAGGAAGAGGAGAGAGATTGAAGGGTAGGGGTGGGGGCCAGAATAGCTAAGTGGTAGAGCACCGGACTCGAAATCTTGGTGATCCTGGTGCTGCGGGCTCGAATCTCCCACCGGGCCGTTTCGGTACAGGGAGCTTTTTCCCTCGGAGTTAACATTGGTTCTGACTCCATTTCCCACACAGTCCTTCGAATGAGACTATAAACCAAGGTTCCGTGTGTGAACGCACTCATAACATTTTGTCACACACGTAAAATCCCATCACCAACTTTCGGAAGAGAAAGCCAGTTTGGCCGTTGGTATGGATGACACGTTACACATAGCATGCACCTTCCCCGAAGTTGGAGTATGGCTACCTTAATGGCGGGATTAAAAAAAAAACGGTCAT
>CM065738.1:18055944-18075944 GCA_033310375.1 Conus canariensis
TACGGTCGTTACTGCAGTTGCTTTTCTTCTAATGCCAAAAGCGTTCAAAAATGTGTGAGAGACGTACAAAAATATTTTTCACTTTCCTAGACACTAAAAAGAAAATTCTACCCGAAACTATTTGCTTGCTTCATTGTATCTGAATTTGCAAAGAAAGACAGTAAAAGTGCATGACTAATCGAAGCCAGTAGAACGTTAAGGACCAGCCTTCGGTTTCAGCAATTCCAAATGGAAATTGACAAAGAGGTGGTAAACACTTGAACACAGAAAACTGACGATAATGACACGTGAGACCTTGCGCTAGGCATGTGAATTATCTTCTTCCTGTCTGCTTTCCACATCATTGTTCAGAGCTGAGGACCAAATCCAGTGACTGCACCAATGCTGGAAGCATCTGCAATGGACTATCCAATGTGAACACCGTTCGCTCTCTGTTCAGTATGGTATTGCATAACAGAATCAATGAGTAGGGTTGAAACAGACAGCCTGCTAAAACCACAACTAGAACATTCTGCGTTGTGCGGTCCTCGCCTTTTAGTGATCAGTATACCAGTGAAAAGCAGCCTTCGTCTTTACTTTCTTTATATCTCTTTTTTTTCTTCTTTCTTCATTTACTTTTCTTCACATTTCTCAGTTTCTCTTTTTTTTTTTTTTTTTTTTGGTCATCCTGTGTTTTTCCTTGTTTAATTCTTTCTTTGTTTACTTCTTTTGCTTGTGTGTGTGTGTGTGTGTGTGTGTGTGTGTGTGTGTGGGGTTGTGTGTGTGTGTGTGCGTGCGTGAGCGTGTTTTTTTTTTCTTTTACATTTCCTTATTTCTTTCATTTTACCCTCCGTATTTTCATCCTTTTATCCCCCTCTCTCTCTCTCTCTCTCTCTCTCTCTCTCTCTCTCTCTCTCTCTCTCTCTCGCTCGCTCTCTCTCTCTCTCTACCTGTCTCTGTCTCTGTCTCTCTCTCTCTCTCTCTCTCTCTCTCTCTCTCTCTCTCTCTCTCTTAGGTTACCAACCTTTCATGTCTCACTCCACTCTTTCCCACATCACTATGAGAGTTATTGGACACGAGGTACTAACGAGTTCATACAGAAAATAAGATCAGGACGTTCATACAATAATAAACAATGGAAAAGTCCACTTGTTGTCACACATAAATACACAATGGAAAAGTACAACACAATGGAAAATTACACACAATGGAAAAGTATACACAATGGAAAAGTACACAAATGGAAAATTAGACATAATGGAAAAGTACACACAATGGAAAAGTATACACAATGGAAAAGTACACACAATGGAAAGGTACACACAATGGAAAAGTACACACAATGGAAAAGTACATACAATGGAAGAGTACACACAATGGAAAAGTACATACAATGGAAAAGTATACACAATGGAAAAGTACATACAATGGAAGAGTACACACAACGGAAAAGTACACACAATGGAAAAGTACACACAATGGAAAAGTACACAAAGAAGCTTCTGAAAGCAGCAGGGAAGATCCCATAAACCGACTCACCTGGAGACACGGGCGCCCAAACACCAACCAACAAGGCACATGCCACCAGACTCACGCCCGTCACCATCTTCCTGAAGCTTAAAGAGAAAGGGAAACCCCTGTCGAAGATCGGGATGCAAGGGGAAGTGAAAGAGAAAGAGAGATAGATAGACAGGGGAAAGACAGAGTGAGAGAGAGAGAGAGTGAGACGTAGATGACGGGGGGAGGGGTGGGGTTGAGAGAGAGAGAGAGAGAGAGAGAGAGAGAGAGAGAGAGAGAGAGAGAGGGAAAAGAGATAGGCAGAGAGAGGCAGACAGTGTCTCCGTAAATCCCTGGTTTGCGACAAAACGCTGCGCACGGCGCCCTCGTCAACAGCTGGTGGAACGAGACACACGGGGGAAACGACGACGCTTTGTTAATCTCTTGCTTTACAAGAGCTTCTAAAGCCTGTCTCACACGGACGAAGCATATCTGTCACGACCGCCATCGCTCTGTCTGTCTGTCGGTCTGTCGGTCTCTCTCTCTCTCTCTCTCTCTCTCTCTCTCTCTCTCTCTCTCTCTCTCTCTCTCTCTCTCAGAGATATTGATTGTTTAAAACCACTCGAACGTTCGTACGAACGATCTCTCAAATGAAATCATTCGAAAATCGTGATCTCTGCAAAGAAACCAAGACGAGGCACTCGGCATTCTTCTCTTTTGATCTTAAATGTCGCTTTCAACAAAAGCTGGCTTTATGTACATTATCATAAACGACTTCACACAAATTGACGCCTGCAAGAATGTCTCTGTTGATACTGTGAGAAATACAGCTACGACATGCATTCACTGTGCAAGAACTGACCTCTTCGTGAGGCCTGCAAGTATGTCTCTGTTGATACTGTGAGAAATACAGCTACGACATGCATTCACTGTCCACAAACTGACCTCTTTGTGTCGCCTGCAAGAATATATATGTTGATACTCTGAGAAATACGGCTACGACATGCATTCACTGTCCAAGAACTGACCTCTTCGTGAGGCCTGCAAGAATGTCTCTATTGATACTGTGAGAAATACAGCTACGACATGCATTCACTGTGCAAGAACTGACCTCTTCGTGAGGCCTGCAAGAATGTCTCTGTTGATACTGTGAGAAATACAGCTACGACATGCATTCACTGTCCAAGAACTGACCTCTTCGTGAGGCCTGCAAGAATGTCTCTGTTGATACTGTGAGAAATACAGCTACGACATGCATTCACTGTCCAAGAACTGACCTCTTCGTGAGGCCTGCAAGTATGTCTCTGTTGATACTGTGAGAAATACAGCTACGACATGCATTCACTGTCCACAAACTGACCTCTTTGTGTCGCCTGCAAGAATATATCTGTTGATACTGTGAGAAATACAGCTACGACATGCATTCACTGTGCAAGAACTGACTCTTCGTGAGGCCTGCAAGAATGTCTCTGTTGATACTGTGAGAAATACAGCTACGACATGCATTCACTGTGCAAGAACTGACCTCTTCGTGAGGCCTGCAAGTATGTCTCTGTTGATACTGTGAGAAATACAGCTACGACATGCATTCACTGTCCACAAACTGACCTCTTGTGTGCCTGCAAGAATATATCTGTTGATCTCTGAGAAATAGGCTACGACATGCATTCACTGTCAAGAACTGACCTCTTCGTGTGCCTGCAAGAATGTCTCTTTGATACTGTGAGAAATACAGCTACGACATGCATTCACTGTGCAAGAACTGACCTCTTCGTGAGGCCTGCAAGAATGTCTCTGTTGATACTGTGAGAAATACAGCTACGACATGCATTCACTGTCCAAGAACTGACCTCTTCGTGAGGCCTGCAAGAATGTCTCTGTTGATCTGTGAGGAACACAGCTACGACATGCATTCACTGTCCAAGAACTGACCTCTTCGTGTCATCTGTTTTCACATCTGTGGTGGAGGACCACGACTGTCTGGAAAACCAAAGTAATTTGTTAGCTTTCCTGATGAATGCCTGTCATACAGACAGACAGACAGAGACAGTGGTCAAGATTACATTTCTCTTCTTTTTTTCTCATTCTGAGGTAGAACAGAGAAAAAACCAATAAAAAACAAAACAAACAAACAAATCCTGCTGTGTTACCGAATGCTCTCTCTCCCTCAAGTGGGCGCGCGCGTGTGCGCCTGCGTGTGTGTGTGTGGACGTGCATCAGTAGTTTCCCCTTTATTCTTGCTAATAATACCTGCTTGTTTGTAAATTGTTCCCCTTGGTCACAATGCTGTGAAAAGCTAATACCAGTTAAATCAAAATGTGACAGTGTCATTGTATCTCTCTCTCTCTCTCTCTCGTGCATTTTGCCTGATCGTATGGGTATATTTGCTCGCGCACAGGTCCGAATGTTATTTTCATGATATGAACAAGTATTTCTGCGTTTTCCTTTAATGATACCAGAATTTCTCTATCCCTTTTTCCCTATTCATGTATGCTTCTTTGAATTTGGATTTCTTTTAATATTCGCCATCTTGTTTTTCAAACAGAATGTTTATTAAGGATTTATGTTTAAAAAAGATTTTTGTACTCGTGTCTGTATCCAGTGAAGACTACACAATGACTGAAACCAGATGCACCCACACGCAAAGACACAACAACACTCACAGACAGACAGACACGTGTGTGTGTGTTCTGTGTGTCTGTCTATCAATCAGTCTATTATCCATCGATCTATCTGTCTAACTGCCTGCCTGTCACTCTATCTATCTATTTGTGTCTATCTGACTCTCTGTCCGTCCATCGCTCGCTCGCTCGCTCTCTCTCTATATATATATATCTCTTGGTCGATCTATCTATCTACATGTATGTATGCATATATATATATAGCTTAACAATTAAGTACTGGGGGAAACCAAGTGCAGGTTAACAATTCTTCGGTCATGATAGTAATGACTTGGCAAAGATTTGCACTTTCAGAAAAAAAATTTGAAGATGAAGGAAATGTGAGAAACCCTTCACTAGTTGCCTGAGGAGACCATCGTAATCTCTCGCGAAGGCACATCTATTTGTATTGCCTGCTCCTATGCCTTTCGTCCGCTGGATTGAACTCATCAGGAAGACACGGCTGATTGTGTCTGTGTTCTTGGTGTCAAATAGAGACACACCACAGTCCATAATTCTGTGGTGTTCTCACCACCAAGGTTCAAAAAAGAGTCCAATAGCACCCTCAAAGCAGCCAGCGAAGGGCAGTAAATAGAACAAAACGAAAGTGTGGAGAGGAAAAAAGTTGCTGAAAAACTAAAAGCATTATTCAAACAGTATAAAATGTAGGGGACAATCTTTGAGCCTATGCTTGAGGATCCATTCAAGGGAGATCAAAAGATATGGAACAGTCTGAGTGGTCAGCTCTGCTGTTCAATAACCCAAGCATTGTGAGTGGCTAAGAATTGTACAGAGCAACCTTTACTTGGATCTCCTAAGAGATGTAATCTCCCACTGATTGACCAAACAATATAATGCTGAACAATTAAGTAGTGGGGGAAAACAAGAGCAGGCTAACAATTCTTCGGTCATGATAGTAATGACTTGGCAAAGATTTGAACTTTTAGAAACACACACACACACACACACACACACACACACACACACACACACACACATATATATATATATATGTGTGTGTGTGTGTGTGTGTGTGTGTGTGTGTGTGTGTGTGTGTGTGTGTGTGTGTGTGTGTGTGTGAATTCATACTCTCCACCCTCACAGTGTAAAATTAAGTTCATACTCCCTACCCGCCAGGTGCAAAATTCCGTCCACACTCCCGAGCCATCCAGTGCGAAACTCAACGCATACACCTAATCCGTACGGTGCAACATTCAATCTATACTCCCTCTGCATCGCATACTAAATTCAGTTGTACACCTTTCCTACACCTGGAACAAAACTGAATTCATACTTTTTACTGTGCAGGTCCACAATTCACTTCATAGTTCCCAACCTCCCTTGTACAAAATTTAGTATACAACCCCTAGCCTCCCAGTGCAAAATTCAGTACATAACCCCTAGCCTCCCAGTGCAAAATTCAGTACATAACCCCTAGCCTCCCAGTGCAAAATTCAATATATAACCCATAGCCTCCCAGTGCAAAATTCAATATATACCCCATAGCCTCCCAGTGCAAAATTCAATATATAACCCATAGCCTCCCAGTGCAAAATTCAATATATAACCCATAGCCTCCCAGTACAGAATTCAATATATAACCCCTAGCCTCCCAGTGCAAAATTCAATATATAACCTTGGCCTCCAGTGCAGAATTCAATATATAACCCTTGGCCTCCCAGTGCAGAATTCAATATATAACCCCTAGCCTCCCAGTGCAAAATTCAATATAGAACCCTTGGCCTCCCAGTGCAGAATTCAATATATAACCCCTAGCCTCCCAATGCAGAATTCAGTGCATACATCTAACCCGTCGGTTATAGTTCCCATTTGCTCGAAGCAAAGTTCAGCTCATGTTCTCCGCCATCCCGGTGCAAAATTCAAATCATAGTCTTTAGTAGCCAGGTGCAAAATTCAGTTTGTTTTTCCCATCCTCCCAGTGCAAAATTCAATTTATACTCCATGCTACCCGGTGCAAAATTGTTATAATCCTGACCCGCCTGTTTAAAATTTAATTCACACTTCCAACTTGCAGAATGCGAAATTCAATCCATATTCCCTACCAGCCAGGTACCAAATACAATTCATACTCCCTAACTGCCTGTTGCAGAATCCAAATCACACTCCATACCATCTGCAAGAAGAATCTAAGTCATACTCCCTAACCACCCAGTGCAAAATATTTTCGTACCCACCCAGTGCAAAATATTTTCGTACCCGCCTAGTGCAAAATTCAGTTCGCACTCTCAACCCGCCTAGTGTCAAATTCAATTCATACTCAACTGACAGTCTAATCCAAATTCAATTAGTACTTCCTCCCCACCCAATGCAATATTCAATTCATGTTTTTCCCCCCAGTGCAAAATTCAGTTTAAACTTCCTACTCGTTCCATGCAAAGTTTAATTCACAACCCTCTCTCTCCGGTACAAAACTCAATTCATATTCCCCACCCAATTAGTGCAAAATGTATACTCCCTACCTTCCAAGTGCAAAATTCAGTTTATAGTCCCTTCCTGTACGATTGTAAATTCCATTATACTACCTATCTGCCCTGAGCAAAATTCAGTTCGTACTCCCTGCTCGCTTGGTGCAAAAATCTAATTCATCCTGTCTACGACCCCATTGCAAACTTCAATTCGTGCCTCCCACCCGCTCGGCGTAAAACTGAATTCATACTCCCTATTCACCCAGTGCAACATTCACTTCACGCACCCCATCAGTCCAGTGTAAAATTCGATTCTTACACTTCACTCGTTCAGTGCAAAACTCAGTTCATATTCTGTAACCGCCCGGTGCAAAATTCAATTCAGACTGTGCCTGCTCGGTGCAAAAGTCAATTCAGACTGTGCCTGCTCGGTGCAAAATTCAATTCAGACTGTGCCTGCTCCGTGCAAAATTCAATTCAGACTGTGCCTGCTCGGTGCAAAATTCAATTCAGACTGTGCCTGCTCGGTGCAAAATTCAATTCAGACTGTGCCTGCAAAATTTTGTTTATACTCCCCACCTGCTCGGTGCAAAATTTAGTTTATACTTCCCACCTGCTCGGTGCAAAATTTAGTTTACATTCCCCACCTTCTCGGTGCAAAATTTAGTTTATACTCCCCACCTTCTCGGTGCAAAATTTAGTTTATACTCCCCACCTGCTCGATGCAAAATTCAGTTTATGGTCCCCACCTGCCCAGTGCAAAATTCAGTTCATAGTCCCTACCTGCGAGGTGCAAAATTTGATTCAAACATCCCACCCATCAAACAGGAAATTCAGTTCGTCTCTCTATCACCCCAGTGCAAAATTCAATGCATTTCCTACCCGTCCATTCCATTCATGTTTCCATCCGCTGGGTGCAACATTCCTTTTATGCTCCCTACCCCTCCCCAACCCCCACCCCATAAAATCAATACTTACTCCCTACCCTCGAAGTATAACATTTTATTCAAACTCCTTTCCCGTCCTGAGCAAAACTCACTTTGTGCTCTCTGCTCGCCCTGTGCCAAATGCAGATCATACTCCTTTCCTGCCCAGTGCAAAATTCAGTTCACATATCCAAGCCGCCCAGTGCAAACTGCAATTTATAATCCCTTCCTGTACAGGGTAAAGTTAAATTGATACTCCCTATGCGCCAATGTACAACATTCACTTCATACTCCCTTTCTGCCCATTGAAAATTACAGTTTATGGTATCTACTGGCCCACTGCAAACTTCAGTTCATATTCTGTATCCATCCAGTGCAAAATTCAGTTTCTACTTCCTACCAGACAGGTACAGAATTTAGTTCATACATCCTACCTAAAATATGGTATTTTCTGCCCGACCAATACAAGACTCATATTCCCTATTCGCCCAGTGCAAAACCCATACTCCTTACCTGCCCACCACAGAATTCATACTCTCTAAAACCAACAGCCAAATTCATATTCCCCGACCACCCACTGCACGATTCAGTTCATATTGCCTGCCGTCCAGTGCAGAATTCAATTCATATTCTTTCCTCGCTTGCAAATAACAGATTATTCTCCCTGTCTGACCAGTGCAAAATTCAACTCATGTTTCCTACCCGCTCAATGCAACATTCAGTCCATATTTTTTACTCACCGTCTGCAAAATTCAGTTCCTACACCTTGGCTACCCGATTCAAAATTCACTTCTGTACCTGCCCAATGCAAAATTCAGTTCGCACTGCAACGATGCCCCATGCAAAATGCAGTTTACATTCTCCTCCCCTTTCCTCTCTGCGAGTGGCAAGTGATTTGGCATGGTACATTGACAGTTTGTGTGTCCCAATGCAAATGATTTGGCATGGTACATTGCCAGTTTGGTGTCCCAATGTAAATGATTTGGCATGGTACATTGACAGTTTGCTGTCCCAGTGCAAATGATTTGGCATGGTACATTGACAGTTTGCTGTCCCAATGCAAATAATTTGGCATGGTACATCCACAGTTTGCTGTCCCAATGTAAATGATTTGGCATGGTACATCCACAGTTTGCTGTCCCAATGCAAATGATTTGGCATGGTACATCCACAGTTTGCTGTCCCAATGTAAATGATTTGGCATGGTACATCCACAGTTTGCTGTCCCAATGTAAATGATTTGGCATGGTAATCCGCAGTTTGCTGTCCAAATGTAAATGATTTGGCATGGTACATTGACAGTTTGCTGTCCCAATGTAAAGGATTTGGCATGATACATCCACAGTTTGCTGACCCAATGCAAATGATTTGACATGGTACATCCACAGTTTGCTGTCACAATACAAATGATTTGGCATGGTACATTCACATTTTGCTGTCCCAATGCAAACGATTTGGCATGGAACATCCGCAGTTTGCTGTCCCAATGTAAATGATTTAGCATGGTATGTCTACAAGACGTTAGTCCGAGCACAAACGACCCTGCGTGGTTTATCTACAGTATGCTCTCCTGGGCACGATTAATGACCCGGCATTTTATATTTCTGCAGGATGTCTTCTGAGCACAAATGATCTGACATAGTATACCTGCAAGATGCTGTCCCAATTGCAATGATCAAGCGTGGGATATCTACAAGATGCTCTTGAAAGTGCGAATGATCTGATTTGATGTATCTGAAAGATGCTCTCTTGAGCACAAAAGATCTGGTGTGGCATAGTTGTGAAATGCTCTCTCAAGCACGAATGATCTGGCATAGTATATCTGCAGTATTCTACACTGAGCTCAAATGATCAGGCGTGGTCAAAAGCATGATGCTTTCCCGAACACAAATGATTTAGCATGATATATCTACAAGATGGTCTCCCACTCTCAAATGACTCTGAGTGCAGGCACGCCAGTGACTTTCTACATCAGTTAGTGTGACTTCTTCTAACATAACTGGTCAAGCCTAAACCAGCAGTGGTAACACTACGTTTATGGAGAAGGGTGCGAGGTGAGGCGGAAGGGGGTGGGGGAGGATGAGAGTGGGAGGTCAGGTTGCTGATGCATTCGAGGAGGAGGGGTCACTTTTCACAGAATTATGCTGTCCTTTTTCCAAAGACAGTGAATGAAAGCGGCATTCTCATGATTTGGGCCGCGTCCCTTTTCGAGGAGATTGAGTGAGACTGACGTGAATGAGACGGGTGCAATACCGTCAGCAACATTTCAATTTGAAACCGGTCGCTTGATCAATAAGACGGAGAACTGGGAAGAGGAGGGGAGCTGGGGAAAGAGCAGCAGGTTAAGGACGACAGAAAGGAGTGGGAGGAGGAGGAGGAGGGTGGGAGGGGTGCACGAGAGAAGGTAGGAACAGAGAAGAAAGGAAGGAGAAAGGGGGAGGGGGAGGAGGGGGGTTGGGGGGGGGGGGGACTGGTGAGGGCCAAGTTCAATTTGCGAGGCCGGGGGAAGAGGAGAGTGACTTGGAATTGAAATAATTGTGGCCATGACAGCTGGATTGTGGCAACGGTCATAGCTGACGTTGCAGGAGTTTCCGCCCCTACCGACAAGGGGTCTCTCTCTCCTCTCTCTCTCTCTCTCTCTCTCTCTCTCTCTATTTAAGCTATGTTTGCCGGCGCTATCTGCAACACGCAATAAGGTACTTAATTTTTTTTCACTGCTTTTGCATACTTCATTAAAGTCAAGAAAAATTACTACACATGATATCATCTTTTTCCCCCATTGAAATTAGATAGTGTGGGCCGTCCCCACCCCTATCCCCACCCCCGCTCAACCCACCCCAACCTCATCATTTGTAAAATCTGAGTGTTTGTCTTTCCACACCCCCTTTATAAAAATCTATGGCCTGTTAATGGATAGGAATCATTGTGAAATGCATTCTCTCCCCTCCCTCCCCCCCCCCCTCTCTCTCTCTCTCTCTCTCTCTCTCTCTCTCTCACACACACACACACACACACACACACACACACACACACACACACACACACACACACACCAGGTTAATCAGCACGTTTTGAACCAAATGGAATCAAATCAAACATGGCTGTTCACGGCTCTGTCCACCCAATAATCTGATATCCTGACAAGGATGTGCGCGTGCGCGCACACACACACACGCGCGCGTGCGCGCGCATACTCTCTCTCTCTCTCTCTCTCTCTCTCTCTCTCTCTCTCTCTCTCTCTCTCTCTCTCTAACTCCCACACGAACGCGAATGCACGTTCGCGCGCGTGTACACACACACACAGATGTATGTATGTATGTATGTTGTGTGTGTGTGTGTGTGTGAGTATGTATATATATATATATAATAGATAGAAGATAGATAGATAGATAGGATAGATAGATCAATGTGATTAAAATTCCTAAAACGATTTTGAGAGTGCTCAACCCCTTGGGGAGCAACATTTGTTAAAATAAGGTTTTAAAAAAAAAAAAACAATCTACAAATTTGTTTCTAGCTTTGCGCTATCGTCAGGATGATTTTGGTTTGCCCACCGCCGGTGTTACATAGCGTGTGGGCTCCCGTTTGCGGTTGTTTGCACGTGCGGGTTGGCTGCACGTGTTTGTTTTTTTTTGTTGAAGTTTTCAGGTTTTTGTTTTGGGTGTGTTCACTAACAACGATTTCCATTTATGCCTGCAGTTGTTTACTATTTCTGTTTTGGTGTTTAGAGTTGCTAAGTGTGGTTTGCATAGTATTAACCATTTTTCAGTTAAACATAGGTTGCACCTTTTTTAAATATTGCTGTTGCTCTTTTTATGATTTTCCAGGATATATTGTAGTTTGTTTTTGCGTCTTTAAGTTTCCAGATATATTTACTCAGTTCTGTTTGGTTTTTGTATTTTTCTTTATTAAATGACTGTGGTTTGCATATCTGGTTTTGAAGTGGTTTTCAGTGATCCCTATGTATGTTTCTTCTTCATTTTCTGATGTCACAGTGGCTTGGTATACAATGTTGTTGTAAAGGCATTTATTGCTTAGTGGGCACTGCTCTTTTTTGATGCAATTGCAAGATTTCCTTTCTTCACCCTTCTTTGCTGTGTTGGTTTTCATTTTGTTAGATGCGTCAATTAAATTTTTGAGGTTGGGCATACATGAATACGATAGTTTGACGGTGTTTTGTAGAATATTTTATGTAGTTTGTGTTCTTTTGGGAACGAAGTTGTTAAAATTTTAAAGAATTCTTTCCCTATGTTTGTTTTGAGTTTCCCTTCGTATGGTGGGTTGTACCATATGATTTTTCTCTTCCTGTTTTTCTTATTTCTATTTGTGTTGTTGTCTGGGTTGTATTGTAGTTTGTAATTGTACCCACTTTTTTGCAGTGCTTCTTGGTATTCTACTGCTGCTTTGTTGAATACTCTTTCGTTGCATGACAGGTTTGATAGTCTCTTGTTTATGCCATTGGGTGTGGCTTTTAATACAGATGGTGGGTGGTTGCTTTTGATGCTTACATAGATAGGTGTGTCATTGGGCTTCTTGTATGGTTTGTATATGTGGTTGTTGAGATCAAGTGTTATGTCTAAGTAGTTTTTGTTCGCTTCAATGGTGATTTTTAAGTTATGGCTTTGGAAGATTTTACATAGTTCATATAGTACAATATATATATATATATATATATATATATATATATATATATATATATACTACATATATATACATATATATATATATATATATATAATCAAACGAATTCCAAGGGTAAATAACTGAGCACCGTTCCAGCAATTTTCAGAGCAGCTTGGTGTTGCAATGACTGCAGGAAATATTGAATTATAAACAAAGCTTGCTCTTATGTCTTAGATTGAAAAAAATAGGGGGATATAAGCTTTTTTCTTAATCTAAGACATAAGAGCAAGCTTTGTTTATAATTCAATATTTCCTGCAGTCATTGCAACACCAAGCTGCTCTGAAAATTGCTGGAACGATGCTCGGTTACATACCTTTGGAATTTATGAGTTTATTGTTGTTCAGTCCCTTGCGGATTCATTCCAAGAACTGGACCTCGGCACTTGTATCTGAAGATTTTTTTCTACTTTTCACAAGAAAATGTAGCTTATTTTGTTGTTTCATCATTTTCTTTTGCTTCTTAGGTGGGACCTTTGGATTGTTTTTTTGAAAATTCAACAAACATACTATAGTATTGCACACCAGCCTTTTTCTGGGACCTTTGGTTTTTTTTGGTTTTTTTTCTTTGAAAATTCAACAAACATACCATAGTATTGCACACCAGCCTTTTTTGGGGATAGCATTCTGCTTAAAAGTTAAAAAGGCAGTGAAATGAAGTTAGGATCTTCCGAGGTCACTAAGGAGAAACGATCAGGTTTCGATATACCGGTATCTCACCAGGAGTAACGGTTATGTTGGTGAAATTTCTCCCTGTTGCAGATGGTCTTCCTTTTGGAGATTATAAGCTTGCTGAAGGCTCATTTTGAGAACCATTTATTACATTTCGTTCATCCACCTAGGCACATACTGTTAGTTAGACAGAATTAGCTACCACTGCAGATATGTATGCTTACATCCCCCTATTTTAATTTCAATCTAAGGCATAACAAGCTTTGTTTAGAATTTTATATATATATATATAAGAAGAGAGAGAGATACTCATTAACGTACGCTCACATGCATACAGACAGAGACGCGCACGGAAATAGTGTGTGTGTGTGTGTGTGTGTGTGTGTGTGTGTGTTACAGCCACTTGCCTAACTAAATAAGTAACCATGAATGAATAAAGGCAACTAGAAGGATACTGGAGGGAGGGTAGTGGAAACTGGTGGGAGGAGTAGGGTAAGCTGGGTGGGAGGTGGGAGGGAGAAGAGTAATCAGGAGAGTGCAGAGACCTTCGCCACTATTCACTGCTACTAATATGTGAGTGTGGGACGTCGTGTATGGATTCTACTTGTTATTTTGAACAACTGATTGATTAATAAACTGTGGTAAGTAGCTTTTTTTCATTGTTTCGCATGCTTTGATATTGTACAGCGTAGACAGCTTGAACTTGCCTTTGAGGTGGATTGCACTAATTAAATCTCCGTACTCTATCATCAACATGGTTAAGTTGAACGTCAGTCAAACCCCAACCCAGATTTATTGCATAAGTTGTCACACACAGATGCATCAAACCTGTGTGTATTACTGAATAGTCAACCCCAACCCAGATTTATTGCATATTGCATAAGTTGTCACACACAGATGCCTCAAACCTGTTTGTATTACTGAATAGTCGGACCCCAACCTAGATTTATTGCATATTGCGTAAGTTGTCACAGGTGCATCAAACCTGTTTGTATTACTGAATAGTTAACATTACTGTACCCCAACCCAGATTTATTGCATATTGCATTAGTTGTCACAGATGCGTCAAACCTGTTTGTATTACTGAATAGTTAACATCACTGTACTCCAACCCAGATTTATTGCATATTGCATTAGTTGTCAAAGATGCATCAAACCTGTTTGTATTACAGAATCCTTTGCTGTTTCAGCTACGCTTTGTCCGCCGTTATACCTTTCTAGCTTTCACTATGTAATGACTAGAATTGATATGAGATTTGCCGCTCCCTATTCTTTTGAATTTATGAGCTTGACAAGTACGAGTTTTGACCCAGATCCCAATTAAATTCCATAAACTTAATAGATATGAATATACATGAATTTAGTTTATATGAATACGTACACATTTAGTAGACATGAATTCCAACAGGATATGAATATCTAAAGTTGAATAGACATTAATACATGCAAATCTAGTAGATATCAATACGAGCAAATTTAGTAGAAGTTAATGTATGCAATTTTAATGGATATTGATATGTATACATTACATAACAATACGTACAAATGTAGTATACATCAGTACATACAAATTAAAGAGATATAAATACGCGCAAATTTAGTAGGTATCAATATATACAAATATAGTAGATATCAAGACGAACAAATGTAGGAGATATCGACACATACAAATTTAAAAGACTATCGATACATACAAATTTAACAGACTATCAGTACGTATATTTCTAGCACATATCAAAGCGTACAAATTTAGTAGAAATCAATACTTACAAATTCAGTAAATATCAATACATACAAATTAAGTAGATATCCATAAATACAAGTTTATTGGATGTCGATAATTACAGTTTCAGTAGATATTGATACCTACACATTTAGAATGTATTATGATGTTGATATTTAGTAGATGTCATTACGTACAATTTTAGCAGATACCAATGCGTACCAATTATGTGTACAGCAACAAAGACAAATTCAGTAGATGCCAGTACGTAAAAATTTAGTAGATTTCAATACATACAAAATGAGGAGAGATCAATACGTACAAATTCAGTAAATATAAAAACACGTACAAATTAAGTAGACTGCAATAGGTACAGATTTAGCAGACATCAATTTGTACAAATTCAGAAGATATCTATACGTATAAATTTAGTAGATATCAATATGTACAAATTCAGTAGATATCTATACTGCAGATTTGATAAAAATCAAAAGATAAGAATTAAGTAGATAATATGTAGAAACTGAGTTGAAGTCAACATGCACAAATTTAGCAGATACCAGTATAATCAAATTCAGTAAATATCAATACATAAAACTTTAGTAGATATCAATACGTGCAAATTCTGTAGATATCAACACACACAAAAATCAGTAGATGTCAATACATTCAAATTCAGTAGACATCAATACGTAACAATTGAGCTGATATCAATACGTACAAATTGAGTAAATATCAAAACGCATAAAGTTGGTACA
Organism: Conus canariensis; assembly: GCA_033310375.1. Lineage (NCBI taxonomy): Eukaryota > Metazoa > Mollusca > Gastropoda > Neogastropoda > Conidae > Conus > Conus canariensis. Next base: position 18,071,266 of record CM065738.1, read on the forward strand.
TCAGAAGGTAAAGTTTGAGTAGATACCAGGACAAACAAGTTCAGAAGATATCAATGCATCAACTAATCTCATTTTTATTGTATTCACATCCAAGCATCCTTTCTTGTGAAGGTTAAGAAATGCAAAAAAAAAAAAAAAAAAAAAAATCCTTTATTTTCAAGATGTAAACTGAAACTGAAAAAAGTAGATCAGCATTAGATATGGATCCACAAAAACATTTTGGTGGGTAGGTCTTCGGGTCAAATTCCGCCTTTTTTCCCTCTCCTAGAGAGACAATGCAGTTGAGAGGGATTAAAATGTACCATCAATGGCGCAAGTGATAATGAAATGAATGGATACAAATTTATGCAGAAGAAGAAGAAGAAGAAGAAGAAGAAGAAGAAGAAGAAGAAGAAGAGAACAAACAACAACAACAACAACAACAACAAACAACAACAACAACAAAAGAGACAGACACACACACACCACACACACACACACACACACACACACACAAGAGAGAGAGAGAGAGAGAGAGAGAGAGAGAGAGAGAGAGAGAGAGAGAGAGTGGAAGGGAGGGAGGGAGAGAAGGAAGGAGTGAGGGAAGGAGAGAGAGATGGTCTTCGCATTTCCTATTAGGATGACGCAAGAAATAGCAGGATTTTTCCCCCCTTTATTTTCTTAACTTCGGTGATCCATCCGTGGCATCACACCCACGCCGTTCATAGCGGCATCACCACACAAAGCCACGCCATGGTTGGCGAGTCGAAGCCCAAACTCTGTAGTCCAAATGAAGCAACCCACCAGAGGAGACACTGCGCTACTGATGCCGACAGTTGAACGTTGGACCGAAAGATGCCACCAAAAAGACCACCTCAGTACATGGCTTTCACTGTAAGATAGGTGAATAGGTACCAGTGGATACTAGTCACCGTATTGCAACTGTCAGATTGGCAAATTGTGAGATAGAAGGTCGTGAGTTCGAGTCTGAGCCAAATCGTGTATTTGTGGAATATTTCGACTCCGGCCAACTCAAGCCCGAAGGTTTTTTAAGCCTGCCACAGATTAGAGGACGTGAAATTGCGCTGCTGAGTTTCAACCAAGCTTGAGGGGTACAGATCATTTCATTTTCATCGATCATCACTGAAACTGGAATTTTGTGACCTTTCTTGACCTGTTCTTAGTCTGACCTTAGTTCAGAGACGATGACCGTCTCTGGGTATTTAGTAGAGTGATGCTCTCAGAAGAGACACATCCACTCACGCTCGCTCCACAGCTAAGCTATACTCGTTAGTGGGAAGCTTAGTAGGTGATGTCCTGCAATTGTTCAAGAAAAACAAGTCAATCACCAGCGAAAGCATGTCAGCAGCAAGGCTGGGTCTTCACTGATAAGTTGCCTCCTCAAGGCAAACCTGACAGTGCGTGCTCCCTGTGAGCAGCTGATACTGAGGCTTCCATGGGTCAATCCAGGGTGTAGCTGTAACAGGAGGGAGTCGGATGCTGGAATAATGTCAGCAAGAAGGCGCGGAAGATGAGGGAGCAAACAAAAACAAAAAACAAAAAAGCAAATGAATAAACAAAAAGAAAAGCAGTTGCTTGCTGTACGTTTTACCGGCAGTTTCTCATTACCTTCCTTCGGAAAGCAGGAATGTACAAACCACGTGACACCGCCTTCCTCCGGAAAGCAGGAATGTACAAACTCATATTTCATCGCCTTTCTTCGGAAAGCAGGATGTACAAACTGACGTGTCATCGACTTCCTTCGGAAAGCAGGAATGTACAAATTCATTTGTCATGGCCTTCTTTCAGAAAGCAGGAAGTACAAACTCACATGTCATCGCCTCTTTCAGCAAAGCAGGAATGTCAAACTGACATTTCACCGCCCTCCTTCAGAAAGCAGGAATGTACAAACTCACATGTCATCGCCTTCTTTCAGAAAGCAGGAATGTACAACTCACATGTCATCGCCCTCTTTCAGCAAGCAGGAATGTGCAAACTACATTTCACCGCCCTCCTTCAGAAAGCAGGAACGTACAAACTCACATGTCATCGCCCTCTTCAGAAAGCAGGAATGTACAAACTGACATCACGCCTCCTTCAGAATCAGGAACGTACAAACTCACATGTCACCGCCCTCCTTCAGAAAGCAGGAATGTGCAAACTCACATTTCACCGCCCTCCTTCAGAAAGCAGGAACGTAAAACTAATTCACCCCCTCTTCAGAAGCAGGAATGTACAAACTGCATTTCACGCCCTCCTTCAGAAAGCAGGAACGTACAAACTCACATGTCATCGCCCTCCTTCAGAAAGCAGGAAGTACAAACTCACATTCACGCCCTCCTTCAGAAAGCAGGAACGTACAAACTCACATGTCATCGCCCTCTTTCAGAAAGCAGGAACGTACAAACTCACATGTCATCGCCCTCCTTCAGAAAGCAGGAATGTACAAACTGACATTTCACCGCCCTCCTTCAGAAAGCAGGAATGTACAAACTCACATGTCATCGCCCTCCTTCAGAAAGCAGGAATGTACAAACTGACATTTCACCGCCCTCCTTCAGAAAGCAGGAATGTACAAACTCACATGTCATCGCCCTCCTTCAGAAAGCAGGAATGTACAAACTGACATTTCACCGCCCTCCTTCAGAAAGCAGGAATGTACAAACTCACATTTCACCGCCCTCCTTCAGAAAGCAGGAATGTACAAACTCACATGTCATCGCCCTCCTTCAGAAAGCAGGAACGTACAAACTGACATGGTGGTGCTGCTAGGGGATCTTCACTGTAGTCAGTCACCGTTTTGGGCTCACCCTGAGTAAGTCACCGTTTTGGGCTCACCCTGAGTAAGTCACCGTTTGGGGCTCACCCTGAGTAAGTCACCGTTTGGGGCTCACCCTGAGGTGAAAATGTCTACCTCTGTTCTCTATTTCTACCTTTTGTTTTCTTCTTACTCCCAGTTCTGTCAGTTTCTTTCGATTTCATCTCTATTTCTACCCTTTTCTTTTTTCTACCAGTTCTATTAGTTTCTGGTTAGCACTGCTAGTAACGGTTCGGTTTGTCTCGGTTTTTAGATAGTTTTGCCCACTTGTGTCTTGTCTTACGTAATTACTGGCCACGTCTCAGTACAGAGAATACTATCTTTTCTTGTATCATCGTGCGGTTGTGTGCGCACGCTCGTGTGTGTGTGTGTGTGTGTGTGTGTGTGTGTGTGTGTGTGTGTGTGTGTGTGTGTGTGTGTGTGTGTGCGCGCGCGCGCGCACACACACACACACACGCTTGTGTACACCCGCGCCTGTGTGTGTTCGTGTTGTATGTGTATAGGTGTGAGTGCATGTGCGTACGCGCACTCACGCGCGCGTTGCATGAACGTGTCAATGTAACAGAAATTGGTGGGTTTTTTTGTTCGTTTTTTCTTTTGCTATTTCACTTTATTTCAAATTTCATGTATGTATTCACTCTTTCCTCTATTGCCGCCACATCCTTTATTGAATAATGTCTTCCTATGTTCAGCATCCACTTCTTCTCCCCCCCCCCTCCCCACCATGTCTCTCTCTCTCTCTCTGTCTCTCTGTCTCTTCTCTTCTCTCTCTCTCTCTCTCTCTCTCTCTCTCTCTCTCTCTCTCTCTCTCTCTCTCTCTCTCTCTCCTTCAAATGGAGCTTTGGGCTTACCGAATAAAATTCTGTTCTGTTCTGTTCTGTTCTCTCTCTCTCTCTCTCTCTCTCTCTCTCTCTCTCTCTCTCTCTTCTCTCTCTCTCTCTCTCTCTCTTCAGGCTAACAAACAAACCGGGATGGGGAAACTACAGTAGTATCAGGGTATTTCTGTCAGTTATCAACAAAAAAAAAAAAAAAAAAAAAAAAACGTGATTAAAATGTGACAAGAACGCCAATTCTTTTTCTTTCCTTTCTTTTCTGAAAGAAAACTGGCACAAAAAAAAAAAGTGTCAGCGGAACGAAGAGATGAACTGCCAACAGGCTGATTACCTTTTGTCGTAAAAGACCAGGGTCAGCGGAATAATGAGCGGACAATGGCTGGATCGAGAGGTCGAGAGCGTGAGGCGAGGTCAACCTGTAGATCAGACACACGCTGAGACACCGTTTTTCACTCACGTGTTAGCGAGAAAAAAGTGGCATAATAACAACCTTTGGCAGCTTCGCTCTCTGTAACTCATTTGCTGTCTGTATGTCTGTCTGTCTGTCTGTCTGTCTGACTCTCTCTCTCTCTCTCTCTCTCTCTCTCTCTCTCTCTCTCTCGTTCTGTCTGTCTGTCTGTTTCTATGGCTGTCTTGTCTGTTTGTCTGGCTGGCTGGCTCCTCCCCTCCGCCCACCCCCCACCTCAGAACAGACCCTTGACGCCATCCGGAGTGATTTGTTTACTTCATCTCTCTCTCTCTCTCTCTCTCTCTCTCTCTCTCTCTCTCCTCTCTCTCTCTCTCTCTCTCTCTCTCTCTCTCTCTCAGACATAGACTAAGATGGATTGATGGATACATATACATACATGCATACATATATACATGCATGCATAAATGCATACATACATACACACACACACACACACACACACACACACACACACACACACACATATCGATACATACATACATACATACATACATACATACATACATACATACATACATACATACATACATACGTACGCACATGCATAAATCAATACACACATTCATACATATATACGTAC
>CM065738.1:18080944-18083444 GCA_033310375.1 Conus canariensis
TGTGCGCGCTTCCACTCCGGATGAACCTGAATTCTTGAGTGCAGGCATGACATGAGAACACTTGTGACTGGTTTGCAACGCTTTTTTCATACTCATTTTCATTTCTTGTTTTGCAGACTAGTACATAAATTTCATCTCTAAAATAGATTTCCTCAGGCCATTGAAAGTAGCTGTGTATTCTTGTGTTGTTGAATCCAGCACTCATATCATCGAAGCGATTAAAAAAAAAAAAGTTCACATGAATAGTTAGCTTTGTTTAGTGATAATCTCGATGGTGACAGAAGTTGACAAAGATGATGACATTTGACGAAAGTGGAGAGCTTGGTTTGGGTTATGACCTTGACGATGATACAGGCTCACAACAGTGATGAAATGCGACAAAACTGGCCGGCTTCGTTTTTAGCTGATATCCTCCGTGGTCACAAAAGTTGATAAGTGATGATATTTGACAAACGTTATGACCCTGGTTTTGGTGATAACCTCGGTGGTGAAAAAAGCAGGCAAAAATAATGGCGTCCGACAAAAGAGATGAGCCTGAGGTTTATCATAACCTCGGCAGTGACAAAAGCTCACAAAAGAATAAGATTTGGGTGGGGTTTTTTGTTTGTTTTGTTGTTTTGTTTTGTTTTGTTTTTTTAAAGGTCTGCATGGTTTTTATGATAATTTCGGTGGTGACAAAATTTGACGCAAGTGATGAGATTTGACAAACGTGATGTGCTTTGTTTTTGTAATAATATTGGTGGTGACAAAAGGTGGCAAAAGTAATGAAATTTGAAGAAAAATAAATGCTGAGCTTGGTTTTGGTGAAGGCCTTGATCACGACAAAAGTAGACAAAAATGATGACAGTGGACAAAAGTAGTGAGTTTCCTTTTTGGTGATAACTTCGACGTGAAGGCCTTGATCATGACGAAAGCAGACAAAACTGATGACATAAGACAAAAGCAGAGAGCTTGCTTTCGGTGATAACTTCGGCGGTAATAAAAGCTGACGACGGCGATGATATATATTTAAAGAGGTGAGCTTCGTTTCGGTGATAATTTTCGCGATGGCGAAAGCTAACAAATGTAATGTGATTTGACAAAAATGGTGAGTCTGGTTTTTGTTTATTTGTTTACTTGCTTGCTTGTTTTTTTTTTTTTGTTTTTTTGTGGGTTTTTTTGCAGCCTGAGTTGTAATAAGTGTTGACGAAAGTGATGAGAGGTTTTTTTGTTTTTGTTTTGGGGGTGGCTTTTGTTTCTTTGTTTTGTTTTCTTTCTTTCTTTGTTTGTTTGACGAAGGCAGTCGATATGTCAAGAGAAAAAAAAATAGGTGAGGTATGACAAAATTGACTGGGAGTGACAAATGTGGAGGCTACACCCATACCTTATGAGTCGCAGGACAGGGTTGGTCAGCTTCTGCTGAGAAGTTTCTGTGTGTCGGCGTTATGTGTTGATTCAGTGCTTGACCTAGCTGCCTACCGTCTTGTGTTTTCCATCAGAAATGATGAGACGCACGGCCTGCCAATTCATCTCTGCCATGAGAGAGCTTCTCTGGTGGTAATAATACAGACGTGTGGTGTGTTGTCTTGTCTTGTATAGCACGGCTTGCGCTGTATTGTGTATACAGTATTGTATTGTGTCGTATTGCATTGTGTTGCTCTGTATTGTACTGTAGTGTATGGTACGACACTGAGTTGTAGTGAGGTATATTGTGTTGTGTTCTGTTGCATTGCACCGTTATTGTTTTACATTATATTGTACTGTACCGCATTTATGAAATTGTGCACTGTTGAATTCGTATTGTTTTGTACTTTATTGCACTGGATTGTATCGTTTTGTATCATACTGCATTGCATTGCACTTTGCTGTATTGTTTTGTTGATTTGTTGTTCTGTGTTGCATTGTAGTTTGTTGTGTTGCATTATGTTGTACTGTCTTATACGACACTATACTGTACTGTGTTGTGTGTACAGTTTGATAGTCTATTGTGTTGTACTGTGCCTGTATTGCATTATATTGCACTGTACTATATTGTGTTATATCATACTGTACAGTATCTCAGTGTACTGTATTGTATTGTATTGTATTATATTGCACTGTACTATATTGTGTTGTATCATATTGTACAGTATTTCAGTGTACTGTGTTGTACTGTATTGTATTTTATTGTACTGTACTGTGTTGTGTTATATCATAATGTATAGTACCTCAGTGTACAGTGCTTTACTGTATTGCATTACGTTACACTGTACTATATTGTGTTACATCATGTTGTACAGTATCTCAGGGTATTGTGCGGCACTGTACTGTGTTGTACTTTACTGTATTGTGTCATACCGCACAGTACTGCACTGTGTTGCATTATACGCCACTGTTTTGTATTGCACTGGATAGTACAACCTTGTGGTCTATTGTACCGCAGTGTACTATTTTTTGTATGATGTTCCACTGTACAATTTGTTGTGTTGTCTTGAACTGTACAGCCCTGTGGTCTACTGTACTACTGTGATGTATGGGTATT
>CM065738.1:18098444-18105944 GCA_033310375.1 Conus canariensis
GCACAGCTGATATGTTTGTCTGGATATTGATTTACATAAACTGCGAAGGTGATAAGACCAAGAAAGATTATTATCAACATATACGCCTAGAACTCGATGGCTATCCACCACTTCAATTTCCTGATTATTGATAAAAACAGATGGGGCTGTGTGGTTATGTTTTGTCTTCTCTGCCTTGTTGTTATCAGCATTAGTTTTGTTTTGTTAGGATTCAGTGAGAGAGAGAGAGAGAGAGAGAGAGAGAGAGAGAGAGAGAGAGAGAGGACTTTGACACTTTGATATTTTATTATCATTACCAAAGAGGTCTTTTGACAAGGGGGGAGGGGGTAACAGAACAATAACATTTACCTCTTCCTTCCCTTGCAAACAAATAGTACACTTTTATTCCTGTGTGTATCAAACCAAGAGAGAGAGAGAGAGAGAGAGAGAGAGAGAGAGAGAGAGAGAGAGAAGAGAGAGAGAGAGAGAGAGAGAGAGGAGAGAGAGAGAGAGAGAGAGAGAGAGAGAAGACTTTTTAATGACACAAAGGAACGAAGGAACAAAAGGAAACAAGAATAAAAACGGGAAAGAAAACGACAATAAGAGAAGAAAATAATAAATAAATATTTCATGATGCAGGGTGAAGATGGTGGGAGGAGGGAATGGAGGGGGGGGGGGAGGAAGGAGAAGTAAGTGGCATTGCATTGATAAGCTTTGACCTGAAACTGACGAGAACTGCTGCTTTGCATACAGCATCGTGTACAAGAACGTTATTATTCATGATATTCATACTTGTGACATTTAAAAGCAAAATTCCTCACCTTTTTGTCTTCCGTTCTCATATTCTGCCTCTCCCTCCCCCCCCCCCCCCCCCCCCCCCCCCTCACCCCCCCCCCCCCCCCCCCCCCCCCCCCCCCCGCCTTCTCACAGCTTTTCTTCCCCTCTGACCCTGTTTCTCTTTCATCTTGTACTTAAGCCCCTGAATCCACTCGCACAACCTCACCCTGCCCTGCAAATCCCAATTGTCTAAAAGCATTAAACGACTAATTCAAGTAATGCGTGTGCATAGCAGATACAATTGAATCCATGCCTTCTGGGTCACTGGGACGAAGTTGCTTCTGTGCTGGGGCTGAGAGCTTGATTCCATGGAAGCTTGCGAAATGATGTGGCGCCTCCTCTGTGGAGTATGCATGTTAATACTTGTATGTTCACACCTAGATGTTGACAAGCTCACGCGAACGAGCACACTCATTCACATACAAAGGTGCAAGCGCAAGCGCACGCAACAACACGCATGCACACACCACACACACACACACACACCACCGCGCGCGCGCGCGCGCGCGCGCGCGCACACACACACACGCACACACGATGCACGAGCTCGTGCAGGCTTCTCTCTCTCTCTCTCTCTCTCTCTCTCTCTCTCTCTCTCTCTCTCTCTCTCTTTGTCTCACATACACACACAGGCGCGTGAGCGCGCACAGAGAGAGAGAGAGAGAGAGAGAGAGAGAGAGAGAGGGGAAACTCAGAAACCTTTATTCGATCAAGGAGAGAGAGAGAGGAAGACGGATATACACTAGTTCGTGTGTCATTTAACAATGTTCTTATAAAGGAAAGTAACACAAACAGAAATAGACCAAAGAGAGGCAATTCATCAATGCATTTGTGTAAATTCAAAGCAAATAAAGAGAGATAAGCAAACATGTAACGTGTTGGCAGGCAGTTGCGGCCCTTAGCCCGCTGAGCGGGCCATGTTACATAAAGCAAGTTCGATTTGTTTTCAAGAGAACTGAATTCGCCAAGCCTTCCGGGTTGGACTCTTAATTGAAAGTTCGAAAACGCTGACGACTCGTTCTCCTTCTTGGCAGCAACCATCCCCCCCTTCGCCCTCTCTCTCTCTCTCTCTCTCTCTCTCTCTCTCTCTCTCTCTCTCTCTCTCTCTCTCTATCATCACAACACACACACAACACACACACACCACACACAACACACACACACACACACACACACCTTTTTTTGCTTTTGTGTTTTTGGTGTTTTTTTTTTGTTTGTTTTTGTTTTTTTTTTAATAGTTAAGTGTTATGGAAAGTGTAGAAAATTTCAGAAGGTTGACGGGATAAATTCTTGCTTTCTTAACGTTAGTTTTACAGCAAAATCATGGATTATTACGTTGATATGGCCAAGTAGCAAGATCCCCTGACCTAGCTAAACTAGCCTTTCATGGAACTGTTGATGGAGAGAGACGGACAGGAAGGCAGATCAAAATGATGGTCTGACAACACCCCCAAATAGAGAAAGAAAGCATCAGCCAAGACGCTGGCCTTGGCATACCAGCAACAGATCTCGAGGGTAGGGGATGGGGTGGGATGGGTTGGGGAGGCTGGTGAACTATTCTTCAGTGCGGCACCTAATGACTATTCACAAACTTCAGGGGAAGAAGAAGAAGAAGAAGAAGAAGAAGAGAAGGTAATAGTAGGTACAAACTGAAGAAAAAAAGAAAGAAAAAAAAAAAAAAAACTCCCCAAGCGCATGCGAGGTATAGACTAAAGCGTTACTTCCCTTGTACGATTTTCACAGGATACGGAAAAATTCAGAATGCTGGTTTATATGTGACTAGAAATATTCTATGATAATGTAAAACTTCTTACATAATTAACCAGGAAACTACACGTTGCTCAGTTTAGCAGAAAACTTGCAATAACCCTGCAGAACAAACCCAAGATTCGCCATTCTATCAGATAGGCACTCATACACGCATTTACGTTCTCATGCATTCTCAAAACATTCCACTCTTCTTGGAAATGTGTTATGCATTATTTTTTTTTATACGCCCTGGAACAAGAAATGTGTTGTCTGCTTAAGTTATACTACGCGAATGAAAAATCAAATGCACAAGAACAATAGTATGAGAAAACTAGGGATCAACACTTTAAGTTCATGGTGGGGTGGGGTGGAGCCTGGGAGATGGAGTATGGACTTGATGGGTCAGGAGTGTGGAGAGTGGGGAGGGTGGGGGGCTGAGCTTTTTCATGTTTGTCGGTGTTTCCCTGAATTATTTCCCCTGAAGACAGTTTGACGAGCAAACAGGCGTGTCGGCCTGATATATCGCGTACGTTTGGATGCAGAAATGATCCGGCGTACACGTGTAGGGGCTTGTATTGTTAGTGTCTAATGGGAATTCTCTCTTGAAAAAACCAGTGCCATAAAAGGAGCCGGGGGGGGGGGGGGGAATGAAAAGGGAAATGCCAGCGGCTGTCATAGGATGGACAGGGATGGCACCGTCTGGATGAGATGCAAACTAAACGCCACCGAAGTGCATGGAACGGTTCCTGACAACTTGACATTGACTGCTCTTTGTGAACTGTCGGTGTTGGGGTTGTGACCGAACGATCCGGGTGAGGCTGTGTTCCACAGAGTCAGAATGAGCGGCATGGGAGCTACGTCGTTGAAGGGGTCCAGGAGGATGAGACAGCGAGAAAAGAGACCTTCGACGAAAAAAAAAATTAAGGAAATGCATGGCAGGCAGAACTTAGTGTAATTAAAGGAAGTAAACGTGGTCAAGGGAACCGTTGAGGAGTGGAAAAACATTCCCTGCCGACAGACAGTTTCCCTGATGTATTTCCAGACGGCATGGCCAGGGTCTGATTCATGCCATAAACGTAGGAAAACACAAGCAGTCGGTTGTTTCAACGTATTTTCCTGAGACAAAGAACACCAGGCAGCCTGCACACTACACTTTCCACACAGGGACACACATAGCGACACACACACACACACACACACACACACAACACACACAACACAACACACACACACAAGAGAGAGAGAGAGAGAGAGAGAGAGAGAGAGAGAGAGAGAGAGAGAGAGAATCCCGGCTGTCTTCACATGTACCAGACACTTAAATGAACATTCCAAAGTCTCGTTGACTGAATGTGAATGTCTCAGTGTGTGTGTGTGTGTGTGTGTGTGTGTGTGTGTGTGTGTGTGTGGCGCGCGTGCGCGCGGCGGCGTCGGTGGCACGTGTGTGTGTGTGTGTGGTGCTGTGGTGTCGGCAGTGTGTGTGTGTGTGTGTGTGTGTGTGTGTGTGTGTGTGTGTGTACCTCAACTCTTTTCATGGATGGCGTAATGCCGAAGTGCACATCAAGCGCTGGAGTATATTCGGTGGTTTTAAATTGATTCCAGATATTCCAAAGACAGGATCTATTGAAACACCCACAGATGTCTGTAGCCTTACAGCGCCGTCTAATTACAGTGTCCAGTAATCGTTGTCATGTCCTGTTACCGGGGGCTTATCATTGACAAGGTCTCAAGTGAGTGATGACAAAGTGACATTGACCCATGTCCGTGATCGAAGAGAAAAAGTCTTGACTCTGTATGACACCCTCACAGAGACAGCTCATCTGCTAGCCTGCATAATTACAGCCAATGAAATGGTACTGTCTAGATCATTTGCTGCAGATGCTTGGACGGGGAAAACAATTGCAGCTTCTGGACTCTCTGGACGTCATTATACAGAAACTGTGTTGTCTGATACTCAGGCTATAGAAAGAAGGGCTACTGTGGGAAAGAGTATGATTTCTCATCCACCGCTATTTTGCAGAAAAGCAACCGCCGTCCGACTACATGCGACAGGCTGTTGCTTTTGTCAGGCGAGTGGTGGTGAATGGGGCCACCTGCTCCCCGATAAAGAGCAGCTTTTCAAACACCTGCTGAGGAGATGAAGATTCAAATATCTAAGCTACCATTTCAACCTACCGTTTGTCACATCAGGATCTTTTGACAATTAAAATGGACCATACATGATGTCTAATTTTTGGCGACTTGCTCACAAAATGACCGATGACGATAAATTGTTTTCCAGTTTCTTTTGTCATTAGGGTATTTTGTTAAAGGTATCACTGAGGAACGGACGGGTGGTTATTGTCGAGGGGCTGGTAAAAACGTTGTCTAGCAGTCTTTCAGACACACAGAGGGGGGGGGGGGGGGGGGGGGGGGAGAACTGATGGCAGAAACAACATATTGGGCTGATACATTCATATTTTTTTCGAAATGTGTTCCCGTCTGTTAATTTCCTAATGGTTTTGCCCTTGTTAATTTTGTAAAATGTTTCCCGAAGGACATTTTGCAATGCATTTCTCTTTGTGAATGTTCTAATGGGCTTCCCTATTGTTTTGATGCGGATGCGATTTTTCTTATTTGTTTCCCTTATTGGTTTTTGTCGTGTATTCACCTTGCATATTTCTCTGATGAGTTTACACAATCAGTAAATTAAGCTCATATGTTTCAGGTATAGCATAACGACTACCGGATTTAAATCGGATGTTTCAGGTAGCGATTTCACTCACGTATTTCTTCTAGGTACAAACATGTGTCCTCCTTGGCTTTTGCTTGAATACTTATGTTTTCTCTGACAGTTCTGTTATTGTGTGTCCACTAATGATCTTATAAACGTGTTTCCATTAGCGATTTGTTATTCTGTTTAAACAGGACTATTCTACTGTTGTGTTTAGTTGGCTAATTTAGTGTTATGTTCACTCGTCAATTATACCGTTATGTTCACTTTGACATATTTTTGTGCTCATTTGGCCATTTTCCTATTGTGTTTTGACAATGCTAACTATGTTCACGTTGCTGTTCTTTAATATTGTGTTCACTTGGCCATTTTAGCGTGGTGTTTTCGCTTGGCGTTTTTATAATTGTGCCCCCCTGGCAATTTTACCATTGCGTTTCCTTGACAGTTTCACTGTTTGGTTCCTTTGGCAGTTTTATAATTATATCCCTTTGGCAATATTAATGTTTTGCTCCTTGGTGGTATTGCTGACATGCTCCTTTGGCAATCTTCGATTATGTTCTTTCAGCAGTTTTATAATTCCGTTCTTTTGGCAGTTTTACTATATTTTTTTCCTTGGGGAAATTTACTATTTGTGTTCCTTCGATAATTATACGATTGCGTCCCTTTGGAAGTTTTACCATCACGTTTTATTGGAAAATTTACTAGCATGTTCTTTTGTTAGACAAAGGCTATCTTTACTAAAAAAAAAAATAATAATAATAATCAGTGCACAATCATGGGGTCAAGATACCCAAACTCTTGTACATCCTTCTATTAGTCTGGTTCGTTCAAAATTGACTTACGGACAGGAAGTATATTTTTCAGCTTCTCAAACATTACTTAAGCGGTTACAAAGTATAGACAGTAAAGCTATTAAAGTAGCCCTTGGTGTTCCAGTGCATTCTAATACTTTTAAAACATATAAAGAAGCTAATCTCTTGTCACTTGATGATCAATGCAAACTAGCAACAGCCAAATATGTAACCAGAAGTCTTTCTGTATCAAACTCAGTAACAAATGAAATATTTCTTGATTCCAAATCGGATTTTCCTAAAAGGGCACAGAATATTTCTTACATGCAGCCCATTCGAAATTATACCGATGATTTATTTAGAAAATGTGGCATCGATATTGCATCCATTTCAAAACCTCCAACTATGCCCACAGTTACTCAATGGGAGCATATTTCTCCAAATTTTGATATAGATTATACTACTCTAAAAAAAAAAAAAGACAATATTAATTTGATACCAGTAGAAGCGAAAGAACATCTTGAAAACACATATCCACATCATCTTAAAATCTACACGGATGGTTCAGTTTTAGAATCTTATACAGGAGCTGGATTTGTAATTCCCGGTTTAAAAGTAAAGAAATCATTTTGTTTAGGAAAGAACTTTTCAGTTTTCACTGCTGAACTCTATGCAATCCTTATGGCTTTATCTTGGATATCTTATCTTAATGTGGCAATTTACAGCATTCTAATCTGTGTAGACTCTAAATCTGTTCTTTGTAGCTTACGAAATTGGGATGCAAATGTAAGGAAGACTTAATTTTTTATATAAAATTTATGATACATTCTGTTATGGCGAAAGGAACTTTTGTAGAGTTTTGCTGGATCCCATCTCATTGTGGTATCTATGGAAATGAAATACCTGATAAATTAGCAAAAGAAGGTGCTCTTTGAAAAAAATCCAGATAGTAGATTAAAACTGGATAAACATGAAATCAGTTCTCCATTAGAAAATTGTATGAACAATGAAAAACTCCCTGCAAAAATGAAAGTGTTATTATGTCAAAGATCATTGTCGAGTATAATTTATAAAATGCGTTTAAACTCGTGGAAAACCAAATTTTGTAAGGATGTAGATTGCGCTTGTGGTCTCCCATTATCTATTCAACATATTCTTTTTGAATGTCCAATTCTAACATCTTTATATAATATTCTAAAGATAGATATTGCTTCCTTAGGGGCTTTACAAGAAATACTTTACAGCCCAAAAATAACTGATATAGCAAAGGCTATATCGAGTTCTGTTATTATTTATTTGTTGTAATTGATTTATCAGTTTATAATTATTGTTTGGTCGTTAATAGGCAAATTTTCATGCATTTGTATCCGCTCGCGCGCGCACACACACACACACACACACACACACACACACACACACACACACACACACACA
>CM065738.1:18110944-18113444 GCA_033310375.1 Conus canariensis
GTCAAAAAAGAGATCACAACCTTCAAATAACACTTCTATGCATGAATGGTATGAACATTTCAGAAATTTGCTGGAAAAAGCTCATGATGAGAATGACAGTATGGAGGAAACTCTGATCGATGAGCAGGAAAATGAAGTATTCATACTTGACAGACCAATATCTGAAGAGGAGATACTGCTAGCTACAAGGAAATTTAAAAAATGGCAAATCTGCTGGGCCAGATGGTATGATTGGGGAATTTTACAAGAATTCGGGTGAATATATCGTGAACTTTTAGTTAAGCTGCTCAATTTTCTGTTTGACTCTGGAATATATCCTGATAGCTGGAAAGAGTCTGTGATTTTGCCTTTATTTAAGAAGGGGGATGTCAATGATGTGAACAATTATAGAGGAATTTCATTAAGTAATATTTGCAGTAAATTATATAGTTCTGTTATCAATGGCAGATTGAGTGAGTGGGTTAAGTATAACAATATACCTAGTGAACATCAAGGTGGGTTCAAAAAAGGTTACTCAACAATTGACCATCTATTTACTTTACTGGCTGCTATTCAAAAACAGTTTGCAAGTAATCAAAAATTGTATGTTGCTTTTGTCGATTTTGAAAAGGCCTTTGATTCTATTTCTCGGAAACTTTTATAGCCTATTTTGATGAAAAATGGAACTAAGGGTAAATTATATTGATGTGTAAAGAACATGTATGTCGAACTAAAAGCAAAAATAAGATCAGGAGCTAAACTATCTGACTTTCTTATGTGTACTCGAGGCGTTAAGCAAGGTGATGTTTGCAGTCCCATTTTGTTTTCTTTGTTCATAAATGAGCTAGCATTAGAAATAATTGAAAATGGTAAGCATGAATTGACTTTTGATTTTATAGAATTGTTCATTCTGCTCTTCGCTGACGATATTATATTACTGTCCACAACGGTAATTGGACTCCAACGACAATTAAATAGTTTATATTCAGCTGCAAACAGACTTGAAGTAAAAGTTAATATGAACAAAACTAATATTATTGTATTCCGGAAGGGGGGGGGGGTACTTAGCGCAATCTGAGAGATGGACTTACGGGAATGAAAGAGTTGTTGTAGTTAATGCATACAAATATCTTGGAATATACTTCACAACAAAACTTAGCTTCAATGTTGCATGTCAAGACATTGTAAACAGAGCAAAGAAAGCAACGATAGCTATTCTTCACATTTTGTATAAATTAGATTGTAATTCATTTAGTGTTTTTACTAAGCTGTTTGATTCACAAGTTCAGCCAATTTTGCATTATGGAGCTGAGATCTGGGCTTTTGAAACAAATGTAATTATAGAGAAAGTTCATTTGTATGCATTAAAGCGCTTCTTGAATGTTGGCACCAGAACTCCAAATGACATGATTTATGGAGAACTAGGTAGGTATCCAATTTATCTAAATTCGTATGTTAAATGTATTAAATATTGGCTGAAACTGACTAGAATGGATGAATATAGGATACCTTTTAAAGCGTACAGAATGTTGTTGTTTCTAGATGAAAAGGGTAAGAAGACATGGGCTTCCAGGGTACGGCAGTGTTTAAATTCTTATGGGTTTGGATTTGTTTGAGATAACCAGGGTGTACAGAGTGTATCTGGGTTTTTGAAATGTTTTAAAGAAAGGATTGTTGACTGCAGATGGCAGGATTGGCATGATCATGTTCATCATAGTGATAGATTCATACAGTACAGATATTTTAAGAATACACATGAGTTAGAACCATATATCAATATAAAAATGAATAGATATATTATGAGCACATTGGCTAAATTTAGATTTGGTGTTTCTGACATTGCATGCCATCGTTTAAGATATTCCAACCCTTCCGAAGTTGAACTGGTTTGCCGTCTATGTGGTTCAGCAAAGGAAGACGAAGTTCATTTCTTGTTATGTTGTCCTGCACTGCGTAACCTCAGAACAAAACTTATCCAGCCAAAGTATTTCTTTGAACCATGTCATTTCAAGGTAATACTACTGTTGTCAACAAGAAACGAACTCCTCCTTTCAAATTTGGCTGTATATATTTATGAAGCTCAGAAAAGACTGCGAGCGAATACCTAATATCCCAATTATTGATGTGCTTAATGATTGTTGTGAATTTATTTACATTTTTTTCCCTACGTGTACCTTAAGTTGTTTTGTTTGATTGTATGTATGCCCCTTGAGAATGGGGCCTTGGCCTAACATCTGAATAAACATTCGCATTCGCATTCGCATTCTCTCTCTCTCTCTCTCTCTCTCTCTCTCTCTCTCTCTCTCTCTCCTCTCTCTCTCTCTCTCTCTCTCTCTCTCTCTGGTTGTGGGCTAGGGGTGAGAAGAAGGAGAGGAGAGCGATTGTCTCTTTGAGTTAAGTTCTTACATATTTCTGAAGGGCTACATTGCTGAATGGACAGTAAAAACATATGTCATTGATATTCTCTCTCTCTCTCTCTCTCTCTCTCTCTCTCTCTCTCTCTCTCTCTCTCTCTCTCTCT
>CM065738.1:18115944-18118444 GCA_033310375.1 Conus canariensis
TGATTGATTGATTGATTGATTGATTGATTGATCTTTAATACACAAGGATGGAGATTTTAGGCCAAAGCCTAGTCTTACAATCTGTCCTTGTCATGCATACATTATTTCAGCACATATCATTCATACTGACAATTCAACATAACAACATGGTAATCTAATTCTACAATGATAAGCAAACAATTCATAAAAGCACTAATGAGATGGGGGATGGTAAAACAGAAGGAAACTTACAAACAAACAAGACTACAGAGAGAGAGGTCAGAGGAGGGTGGGGAAGAGAGAATGCTAGATAGGGGGAGGAGAAAAGGGATGGTAGACAGAGTGGGAGTGGGGATGAGCGATTTTAACGGAGTAGGTTTTATGTTTAGACGATTTATTCAAAGTATGGTTCACAGAAGACTTTGCGAATGGGCGCTAATCATTGTAATTGAATAATTTAATTACTGAGACATAAAATGTTTATGCAAATGTTCCTTGAAAAGTTTTAAAGTATTCATGTTTTGTAGATTCGGTGGAAGTGAGTTCCAGACATATGGTCCAGAGTAAGCTAGACTTGTTTTGTATAGATCAATGCGTGGGTAGGGAAGAAGGAATTTCGTCGAGCCAGAAAAGCTGTTCGATCTTGTAAAAAGGGCATTGATATAACATGGCATAGTATCTGTCAAGATTGTAAACATAAATGGTGCCTTGTTGAATTCCAATTGCCTATTCAGAGGAAGTATGTTCAGCGCTTTTAGTTTTTCGTCTATTGTTAGAGATACAGCTGGATGGAGTAGTTTTGCTGCACGTCTATGGCGAGAATTCAGCCTTTTTTGACGTCACTACTGCCGTCCCACACTGTTGAGAGAGAGAGAGAGAGAGAGAGAGAGAGAGAGAGTCATGTGTGAAGGCAAAGCTTTTTATGTAAATAATGTGTTGTTATAGCTGATTAGAGAGGAAAAGGGAAAATTCTAATTCAGTATTAAAAATCATAAATGTCACAAACTTAAATATGGTTAACGTTCGTAGTAGGCTGAAGAACCCTTAACGTTTAAATAACTTGAATAAGCAGAAGAGTTAGACGTTGATTTTTTCTTAGAAAGATGACAGTCACAGAATGCGCGTGTTCAAGTAAGTGACGTGAGTGATTGTGAGCTCAGCTGTAACGAGACAGACGTTGAACACTGACAGTATGCGTGAAGCTGGCTGCCCAAAGGTGCAGTTGCTGAATGCTGATGACGATTACAACTACAGTTAGTGATTGCTACGCTGTATCTGCATTATTTGGCTGTGTGTTTAGCAAACCTACTTGCGGGCATTTTTTTTTTTTTTTTGCTCATTATCTGTCTTTCATTCTTTCCCAGATACTTGTTTGAGGAGACAGAAGAAGTGGTGACCCCTGTGTGGGTCAGAACACGCATCTTATCCTTACTTGAAAATAAGTTAACTTTACTTAATCCACTCCATGACAGAGAGAGAGACAGACAGACAGACAGAGACAGACAGACATACAAAGTTTGAGAGAGAGAGAGAGAGAGAGAGAGAGAGAGAGACAGGCAGGCAGACAGACAGACAGACAAATTTAGAGAGACAGGCAGGCAGGCAGACAGACAGACAGACAGACAGACAGACAGACAAAGTTAGAGACAGACAGACAGACAGACAAAGTTAGAGAGAGAGAGAGAGAGAGAGAGAGAGAAATGTACAGAGAGACAGAACGAGAGAGACTGGGAGAGAAAGAGTGAGTGAGAGAGAGACCGACAGACAGGTAGGCAGACAGACAGACGGACCGACAGACAGACAGACAGACAGAGCGAGACAAAGAGAGAGAGCGAGACAGACAGACAGACAGTCAGACAGACAGCCAGAGAGAGAGAGAGAGAGAGAGAGAGAGAGAGAGAACCGGCTAATTCACTTGATGCTGCAGACAGACAGACAGACAGACAGAGAACCAGCTAATTGTTTGCATGGCGTAGAGAATGATGGATTTCTGCTTCTTCTTCTTCTTCTAAAGGTACACAGTCCGATTCCGTTCCCACCCCCACCCCCCCCCCCACCCCATCCATCTCTCTCTCTCTCTCTCTCTCTCTCTCTCTCTCTCTCTCTCTCTCACTTGATCTATCTTTCCCCTTTTTCTTTTCTCTCTCTCTCTCTCTCTCTCTCTCTCTCTCTCTCTCTCTCTCTCTCTCTCTCTCTTTCTCTTATTCACTTGATCTATCTTTCCCCTTTTTCTTTTCTTTCCTCTCTCTCTCTCTCTCTCTCTCTCTCTCTCTCTCTCTCTCTCTCTCTCTCTCTCTCTCTCTCTTCTTTTTCGTTTGTTGTTGTTGTTGTCTTTATTTTAGCTGTTACGTTCTTTAACTTTTGGTAACACCCTTTGTCTACTTGTCTGTGTAAATGTGTGGTGTGTTTGTGTGTTCGTGCGCGCACGTGGATGTGTGTGTGTGTGAGCGCGCCAGAGCATGTGTGTGGCTGCACGGGTTTTGCAATGCGCGTGCGCGTGTATTTGTGTGTGTGAGAGGGA
>CM065738.1:18120944-18138444 GCA_033310375.1 Conus canariensis
AAGGTTTTTCATGATATTGTTCAAATGGATCATTTTACATAGTCCAACAGTGAATTTGTGTGGAGAGAAATAGTGATTTTAGAACAGTGAGTCTTGTAACTGATGTAATGGTTCTCGAGTCATTTTTGAACCGAGATTTTCTTTACAAAATGTGTTAATTAAGTATGTCTCACTTTCGTTTACACGTCTTATGTGAACCAATTCCAACAGCATTCAACTATGAGAATTAATTTACAGACTAAATGCGGACGGTATATTTGTGAGAGTTTCTTTGACACCCACATTGTACTGGTTGCTTTTCTGTCTTGTGTAAATGGGAAGCTGTGCCATATGTGTTAAGAATATGAACATATTGTTCAAATGAAATTTTACCGCCCCAGTTTACAAGCTGAATGAATCGTTTACTTTACGAATTTTCACAAAGTTGGGATATCACACGAACAAAAAAGAAAACACACAAAGCAAGCTAGGAAAACAAAAATGAAGAATTGTTGAGAAAATATGCCAGTGAATTGCATGCACACCAGTATGAAATCATTTAATACTGACCCCAAGATGAGGTTGAGCGTGGAGCACTGGTGCACGAAGGACAGGACTGGTGTATTATTCCATACATTCATCATGGTTGTTATGAATATAGCTCCGATGGCAAGTACGTTTATCGCTTTTCTTCACAATATGTCCACTACTGAAATACAGTGTAAATCAACATGCAGATCATAGTCTGAGGAAATGTTGAACAATGTTCAATTGGAAATATTTTGATCACAGAAGCATGTCAGATTTCTTGAATATTTTGTTTTCCATGTATTATGCCGCTTGTCTTGGACCTGAATGCAGGTTTTCAAACGAATATAACTGCGATTTTTGTTATGACTGGAACAAACTGTACTTTCAAGCACTCGGCATATTTGGTGTAATAACAAAGGGATCAATGTGGTGTTCAAACAACAGGAATTTTTGCATCTGATATATCGTTTCAGTCATCTACTTCAGTTATTGATGATGAGAAGGGGTTTAAATAAGGTTTACAACCGATCCCTTCATGGTAAGACAATGTATGAAATATCTAATAACTAAAATAACATCACTGCGTTCTCTATTTTAATCAATGACGGCCTGAAGCACTGACGTAGAGTTTACACCCAAAAAAAATTCAAAACTGACCATTGATGAACTTAAACACGATGTAAAGCAGTGAGCGGTGCTGGTAATTCAGCCGTAGGTATTGAATAACCATCTTCTAAATAAAATGATTTTCGTCTCTCAAATGAGGTGTTACAATGCTTGCGCCTGCTCTTCCATATCAATTGACAGATCCATCTGTAGCAGCACTATGTTTTAGGGTATTTCTCCGAAATATGCGACCTCACTTTTGATGCCATGTAATTTAAGGGCTGCTTTGGAGTGCGAAACTGTCGAACGCTGCCTTTTTTATTCAGATTTCTTTATAAGTAAAGGAGAGTGGGATACCTTATTTGCGACTTGAAAGGTTGGGTATCTATGGACTTAAACACGTTGGATGTTTATGATGCCAAAGCTGAAAGGACAGATGTCGTTCCGGCTTCTCTTTGAAAAATGAGTGTCAACATTGACTCTCAATGCTTCGTTGGTATGACTATCCAAAATACCGACTGCCGTACTACATTTTGCACAAGCTGTTCTTTTGTCGTCATCGAAGGATCAAATACCAATTTATCTGCATGTTTTATCCGTTGACGAGTGTGTGTGTGTGTGTGTGTGTGGTGTGTGTGTGTGTGTGTGTGTGTGTGTGTGCGTGCGTGCGTGCGTGCGTGCGTTGCGTGCGTAGTTGTTGTGGTGTTGTGTGTGTGTGTGTGTGTGTGTGTGTGTGTGTGTGTGTGTGTGTGTGTGTGTGTGTGTGTGTGTGTGGTGTGTGTGTGCGGGAGGGGGGGGTGTATGAAAAGGTGATTGCGCATATTTGTGTGAGTTTATACGTCTAGAAATAAACGCGTTCGTGTGAGAGGAGGAGCAGGAGGAGGAGGAGGAGGAGGAGGAGAGAGAGAGAGAGAGAGAGAGAGAGAGAGAGAGAGAGAGAGAGAAGGGAAACAAAACGGGGGGGGGGGAGGGGGGCAGAAAGAGAGCGAGAGAGAGGGAGGGAGGGAGAGGGAGACAGAGAGAATCAAAATCAGAATAAGTTCAAATCCATCTATCACAGACGCACATAACAAAGGAAACAAGAATATTCATGGTAAATTATACATGGCTCTAGGGAGAAAGAACCATGCACTATGCAAAACAAAGTCTCAGAATATAGCCGTGTCGGCGGCGTCGCACTGGCTCAAACGCCGGTGTAACGTGGTGAAACCGCCACCCTCCCAGTTTAACTCCTGGGAGTCAGTATGGCACTGTCTCAGATTAATTCCCGGGAGTTAATCTGAGTCTGCATCAAAGCAGCCCCCCAACAGGTTCAGAACCCCCCCCCCCCCCCCCCCCATCTCTTCTTTCTGTTTATTAGGCCTGTTTCAAAATGAACCCCTACCAGTCTCAGAATAACTCCCGGGAGTTGTTTTGAAACTAAAAAGTTTAACTCTAAACTAACTCCCGGGAGTTCATATGGGGCAGTGCCAAATCAGCCCCCCAACCCCTTGGAGAGTTAAACTGGTGCTGTTCCAAACTAACTCCCGGGAGTTCTTCTGGGCCCAAACTTTTGACATCAAAATGACTCCCTGGGAGTTAAACTACCGCAAGTGGAGAGTCATTCCAGGACAGACTGGCGCAGGTCCAGAATAGCCCCCCCCCCCCCCCCAACCCCTCCCCTCTGCCTCAATTAATGAAGAAATGGCCAATAAGTGCTCCAGTGGAGAGTTAATCTAGCACGGCCAAGAACAACCCACCAGGAGAGTTAAATTAGACCTGGCCCAGAACAGCCCCCCTTGTGGAGAGACTTTGCTTTAAACAAACATTATTCAACCAGAAACATTGTGCAGCGAACATCAGAACATGGAGCACAACAAGCGAAAGCTTATATGGGGAGTTAATCCGGCACCTGCCCAGAACCCCCCCCCCCCCCCCCTCCCGAGAGTTACTAGCCCAAAACATCCCCCAGTATGGAGAGTTAAACTGGACCTGGCCCAGAACATCCCCTCCACCTCCTCCTGGGGAGTTAATCTAGCACCGGCCTGGAACAGTCCCCCCTAGAGAGTTAAACTGGACCTGCCCCAAAACAGCCCCCTAGAGAGTTAAACTGGACCTGGCCAAAAGCAGCCTCCTTCCTGGGGATTAATCTAGTACTAGTCCAAAACAGCCCCCCCTCCCCCTCCCCCCTCCCCGTCCCCCCCTCCCCCCCCCCCCCCCCCCCCCCCGAGTTAAACTGGACCTGGCCCAGAACAGACTCCTAGAGAGTTAAATTGGATCTGCCCCGAAGCAGCCCCACCGGGGGAGTTAATCTGCCACCGGCCCAGAACAACCCACCAAGAGTTAAACTGGACCTAGCCCAGAACAGCCCCCCTTATGGGGAGACTTTGCTTTAAACAAACATTATTCAACCGAAACATTTTGCAGCGAACATCACAACACGGAGCACAACAAGCGAAAGCTTATGTGGCACCTGCCCAGAACAAACCTCTCCACCCCCCACCCCCTAGAGAGTTAAACTGATTCGAAACTGCCCCCTTCTAGGGAGCTAATCTGGCACTGGCCCTGAACAGCCCCCCCCCCTCCCCTCCCCCCCCCCCCCCCCCCCCCCCCCCTCGAGAGTTAAACTGGACCTGGTTCGAAACTGCCCCCTTCCTCCTGGGGAGCTAATCTGGCACTGAACAGCCTCCCCCCCCCCCCTCCCGGAAAGTCGGAAAGTTAAACTGGACCTGGTAGCACACCCCCTGTAGACCGCTGTTTTATCGCACCCTACCGTTTTGTCACACATGCGACTAAACGGCGGGATAGCGACAAAACAGCGGTTGAAGGTCCATTGTTTTGTCTGTGCGACAAAACGGCGGATGTGCGACAAAACAGCGGTTTACGGTGTAACAACCCAAAAGTACTCACCGTCCAGAAGTGCTCCCGGGGGGTACTACTGGGGCCGCGCCTGAATGACTCCCAAGAGTACATCTGGGTCGGGTAAAAAATGGACCCCCTGTTTTCATAAAGTACTCCCGGGAGTCATTCTGCGCCGGTCCCAGAAGTATCCCCCCCCCCCCCCCCCCCCCCCCCGGGCATATCTCCGTTAAGGTGTTGAGGGTTGTTATTTATTAGTCATAAAGTCATACATGCACATTCTATCTGAATCAACATTTAAATATAGTCTGAATCAACTTGAGGGGGAGTACTTCTGAGCTGGTCCCAGAAGTACCCCCCTTGCATATCTCCTTTATTAATGTGTTCAGGGTTGTTATTTACTGGTCATAAACTCAAACATGGACATTCTATCTGAATCAACATTGAAAACCAGTCTGAATCAACTTTAGGGGGAGTACTACTGCGCCGGTCCCAGAAGTGCCACCCTCACATATTTCCTTTATTAATGTGTTCAGGGTTGTTATTTACTGGTTATAAACTCATACATGGACATTCTACCTGAATCAACATTGAAATATAGTCTGAATCAACTTTAGGGGGAGTTGTTCTGGGCCAGTCCCAAAAGTACCCCCTTTGCATATCTCCTTTATTAATGTGCTCAGGGTTGTTATTTAATGATCATAAGCTCACACTCTGGCATTCTACCTGAATCAACATTGAAAACGAGTGTGAATCAACTTTAGGGGGAGTACTTCTGGGCCGGTCCCAGAAGTAGCCCCCTAGCATATCTCCTTTATTAATGTGTTCAGGGTTGTTATTTACTGGTCATAAACTCACACATGGACATTCTATCTGAATCAACATTGAAAACCAGTCTGGATCAACTTTAGGGGGAGTACTTCTGGGCCGGTCCCAGAAGTACCCCCCTCCCCCCCCCCCTTGCATATTTCCTTTATTAATGTATTCAGGGTTGTTTTTTACTGGTTATAAACTCATACATGGACATTCTATCTGAATCAACATTGAAAACCAGTCTGAATCAACTTTAGGGGGAGTACTACTGGGCCGGTCCCAGAAGTGCCACCCTTGCCTATCTTCTTTATCAATGTGTTCAGGGTTGTTATTTACTGGTTATAAACTCATACATGGACATTCTACCTGAATCAACATTGAAATATAGTCTGAATCAACTTTAGGGGGAGTTGTTCTGGGCCATTCCCAAAAGTACCCCCCTTGCATATTTCCTTTATCAATGAGTTCAGGGTTGTTATTTAATGGTCATAAGCTCACACATGGGCATTCTACCTGAATCAACATTGAAAACGAGTCTAAATCAACTTTAGGGGGAGTACTTCTGGGCCGGTCCCAGAAGTACCCCCCTAGCATATCTCCTTTATTAATGTGTTCAGGGTTGTTATTTACTGGTCATAAACTCACACATGGACATTCTATCTGAATCAACATTGAAAACGAGTCTGAATCAACTTTAGGGGAAGTACTTCTGGGCCGGTCCCAGAAGTACCCCCCTCACATATTTCCTTTATTAATGTGTTCAGGATTATTTTCTGGTCATAAGCTCACACATGGACAGTCTAACTGAATCAACATTGAAAACCAGTCTGAATTAACCTTAGGGAGAGTACATTTGGGCCGGTCCCAGAAGTACCTCCCTTCCATATCTCCTTTAATGTGTTCAGGGTTGTTATTTATTGGTCATAAACTCACACATTGACATTCTATCTCAATCAACATTAAAATATAGTCTGAATCTACTTTAGGGAGAGTACTTCCGGGCTGGTCCCAGAAGTACTCCCTTGCAGATCTCCTTTATTGATGTGTTCAGGGTTATTATTTACTGACCAAAAACTCATACATGAACATTGTATCTGAATAAACATTAAAAACGAGTCTGAATCAACTTTAGGGGGAGTACTTCTAGGCCAGTCCCAGAAGTACCCTCCACCCCCCACCCCCCGTGCATATCTCCTTTATTAATGTGTTCAGGGTTGTTTTTCTACTGGTCATAAGCTCACACATGGACATTGTATCTAAATCAACATTGTCATATAGACTGATTCAACTTTAGGGTGAGAACTTCTGGGCCGGTCACAGAAGTACCTCCCCTTGCATGTCTCATTCATTAATGTGTTCAGGTTTGTTACTTACTGGTTAGAAACTCATACATGGACATAAACTCATACATGGACATTCTATCTGAATCAACAATGAAATATTCTCTGAATCAACTTTAGGGGGAATACATCTGAACCGCGCCAAAGTTACTTCCGGGAGTACATTTGGGCTGGACCCAGACGTACTCCCGGGAGTCATTCTGGTGCAGAGGGGGGTGGGGGTGGGGGGTGGGGGGTGGGGGTGGGGAATCGGGGGTCAGTTTGGGACTGGTACCAAAAGTACTCCCCTGTCTAAAGGAATCATCGTTATAAGATAGTTACATAAAACAAACATTTATTTGCAAAGTTGTCAATAGGGGGGAGTACTTCTGGGACCAAGGGGAGGTACTGTCCCAGAAGTAGTCCGGGGAATCATTCTGGCGCGCGGGTCCAGTACTCCCGGAGTACATCTGAGCGGGGAGTACTTTTGGGGTGTTACACCGGGTCAAGCTAACACTCCAGGAGGGCTGTTCTGGGCTGGTGCCAGATTAACTCCCCAGATGTAGGGCTGTTTTGGGACAGGTCCAGTTTAACTCTCCAGGGGGCTGTTCTGGGCTGGTGCCAGATTAACTCCTCAGGTGGGGGGCTGTTTTGGAGTAGGTCCAGTTTGACTCTCTAGGGGGCTGTTTTGGGCTAGTACCAGATTCACTGCCCTGGAGGGAGGGCTGTTCTGGGCCGGGTCCAGATTAACTCTCTAGGGGGCCTGTTCTAGGCTAGTACCAGATTAACTCCCAGGTGGGGGGCTATTTTTGGCCAGGTCCAGTTTCACTCTCTAGGGCGCTGTTTTGGTGCAGGTCCAGTTTAACTCTCTGGGGGGTGGGGCTGTTTTGGGCCGGTGCCAAGGGAGGGGGGGGGGGAGGGGGGCTGTTCTGAGCCAGATCCAGTTTAACTTTCCAGGGGAAATATTCTAGGCTGTTGCAGTTGCAATCTCGTATTAACTCCCCAGGAGGAGGTTTGTTCTGGGCCAGGTCCAGTTTTACTCTCCAGGAGGCTGTTCTGAGCTGGTGCCAGATAAACTCTCCAGTAGGGGGGCTGTTCTGGGCCAGGTCCAGTTCAACTCACCAGGGGGGCTGTTCTGGGCTGGTGCCAGATTTACTCTCCAGGATGGGGGTGGGATGTTCTAGATTAGGTTCAGTTTAACGCTCCAGTAGGGCTGTTCTGGTCTAGTGCCAGATTAACTCCCCAAGATGGAGGGCTGTTCTGGGCCTTGTCTAGTTTAACTCTCCAGGGGGCTGTTCCATGACGGTGCCAGATTAACTCCCCTGGAGGGGGGGCTCTTCTAGGACAGGTGCAGTTTAACTCTCCAGAGGGGCTGTTCTGGGCTGGTGCCAGATTAACTCACCAGGGAGGGGGGGGGGGGAGGCTGTTTTATGCCAGGGCCAGTTTAACTCTCCAGGAGAGGGACGGGGGGCTGCTCTAGGCCAGGTCCATTTAAACGCTCCAGGGGGCCTGTTTTGGGCCGGTGCCAGACTAACTCCCAAGGATGGGGAGGGGGCTGTTCTGGGCTTTGTCTAGTTTAACTCTCCAGAGGGGGGGCTGTTCCATGACGGTGCCAGATTAACTCCCCTGGAGGGGGGCTGTTCTAGGACAGGTCCAGTTTAACTCTCCAGAGGGACTGTTCTGGGCTGGTGCCAGATTAACTCCCCAGGAAGGGGGGGGAGGGGGGCGAGGGATCCTGTTTTGTGCCAGGGCCAGTTTACCCCCAAGGGAGGCCTGTACCAGGTTGGAGCCAGATTAACTCCCCAGGAGGGGGGGAGGGGAGCTGTTCTAGGCCAAGTCCAATTTAACTCTCTAGGGGGACAGTTTTGGGCTAGTGCCAGATTAACTCCCCAGGAGGGTGAGGGGGCTGTTCTGGGCCTTGTCTAGTTTAACTCTCCAGAGGGGGGGGGGGGGCTGTTCCATGACGGTGCCAGTTTAACTCCCTTGGAGGGGGCTGTTCTAGGACAGGTGCAGTTTAACTCTACAGAGGGGCTTTTCTGGGCTGGTGCCAGATTAACTCCCCAGGAGGGGGGGGGGGGGGGCTGTTTTATGCCTGGGCAAGTTTAACTCTCCAGGGAGCCAGATTAACTCCCCAGGAGACGGGGGGGGGGGGGGGGGGGGTTCTAGGCCAGGTCTAGTTTAACTCTCTAGGGGGGCTGTTTTGGGCCGGTGCCAGATTAACTCCCCAGGAGGAGGAGGGGGCTGTTCTGGGCCTTGTCTAGTTTAACTCTCTTGGGGGGGGGGGGGAGCTGTTCCATGACGGTGCCAGATTAACTCCCCTGGAGGGGCTGTTCTGGGACAGTTACAGTTTAACTCTCCAGAGGGGCTGTTCTGGGCTTGTGCCAGATTAACTCCCCAGGAGAGGGGTGGGGGGGGGGGCGGGGGGCTGTTTTGTACCAGGGCCAGTTTAACTCTCCAGGGGTCCTGTACCAGGCCGGAGCCAGATTAACTTCCCAGGAAAGGGGTGGAGGGGGGTGGGGGGCGGCTTCTCTAGGACATGTCCAGTTTAACTGTCTAAGGGGGCTGTTTTGGGTCAGTGCCAGATTAACTCCCCAGGAGGGGGGGGGGGGGAGGGGGGCTGTTCCATGACGGTGCCAGATTAACTCCCCTGGAGGGGGGGGGGCTGTTCTAGAACAGGTGCAGTTTAACTCTACAGAGGGGCTGTTCTGGGCTGGTGCCAGATTAACTCCCCAGGAGAGGGGGGGGGGGGGGCTGTTTTGTGCCAGGGCCAGTTTAACTCTCCAGGGAGGCCTTACCAGGCTGGAGCCAGATTAACTCCCCAGAAGAGGGGGGGGGGGGCTGTTCTAGGCCAGATCCAGTTTAACTCTCTAGGGGGGGGGGCTGTTTTGGGCCAGTGCCAGATTAACTCCCCAGGAGGTGGAGGGGGCTGTTCTGGGCCTTGTCTAGTTTAACTCTCCTGGGGGGCTGTTCCATGACGGTGCCAGTTTAACTCCCCTGGAAGGAGGCTGTTCTAGGACAGGTGTAGTTTAACTCTCCAGAGGGGCTGTTCTGGGCTGGTGCCAGATTAACTCCCCAGGAAAAGGGAGGGATGGGGGGGGGGGCGGGCTGTGTTGTGCCAGGGCCAGTTTAACTCTCCAGGAGGGGGAGGGGGCTGTTCTGGGCCAGTTTAGTTCAACTCACCAGTGGGTGGCTGTTCCAGTCCGGTGCCAGATTAATTCCCCAGATGTCTTAGGGGGCTGTTCTGGGACAGGTCCTGTTTAACTCCTCAAGGGGAGGGGCTGTTTTGGGCCAATGCCAAATTAATTCGCGGGGGGGGGGGGGGGGGGGGGGGGGCTGTTCTAATCCTGTTGGGGGACTGATTTGGCGCAAACCCAGATTAACTCCCAGGAGTTAATCTGGGATAGTGCGAGACTGACTCCCGGGAGTTAAACTGGGAAGGGGGCAGTTTCACCACGTTACACCTTGCTGACATCCATGAGATCAGGTGTACATCGCGTCTACATGGTGTCACAGCTGTGCGGACAGTCCATTTATCGACACATGAGACCATAGGCGCAGATTACCATGTAAGTTGTAAATAATAATATTAATCACCTCAATGATGATGAGTGTGGGTGCGTGAAGATGTGACGACAATGACGACAACGATGAGACCATCGACGCGATTTCATGATGATGGATAGATAGATATATGATCACATGATGATGATGATGATGATGATGATGATGATGATGACGATGACGAAAGATGAGAGAGAGGATGATGATGATGATGATGATGATGACTAAGATGTCTTATTTTTGGAACGCGCTATTTGAAAAGAAGGAAAGTGAGAACTAAAAGACCAAAAAAAAAAGAAAAGAAGAAAACAGAGAACAAGAAGAGGAGGAAGGAGGATAGAGCCCCTCCTCCTCCTCCTCCCCACACTTGCCTACCCTCCCCCTTTCTTCACTATCACCCCACCTCCACCCACCTACCCCCCAAAATCAGTATAATCAGAGTGCTGTTCAATACAACTCATATCATCCGTCATTATCAGCGTGCAATTTAGTACAGGTTAAAAAAAATCCATTTTCACTGAGTGCAATTCAGTCAAGGTTAACAATCAATCATTGTCAGAGGGCAAAGCAATACAGGTTGATAATCCATTATTATCATTATTAGACTGCAATTCAGTACAAGTTAATAACCCATTTTTATTAGCGTGTAGTTCAGTAAAGTTAAACCATCCTTACTTACCAAAGTTCAGTTTAGTACAGTTTGACTATCCATAATTATCAACCTGCAGTTAAGTACAGCTCAATGTCCTATTTCTATCAGACGTACTTACCAAAGTTCAGTTTAGTACAGTTTGACTATCCATAATTATCAACCTGCAGTTAAGTACAGCTCAATGTCCTATTTCTATCAGACGTACTTACCAAAGTTCAGTTTAGTACAGTTTGACTATCCATAATTATCAACCTGCAGTTAAGTACAGCTCAATGTCCTATTTCTATCAGACGTACTTACCAAAGTTCAGTTTAGTACAGTTTGACTATCCATAATTATCAACCTGCAGTTAAGTACAGCTCAATGTCCTATTTCTATCAGACGTACTTACCAAAGTTCAGTTTAGTACAGTTTGACTATCCATAATTATCAACCTGCAGTTAAGTAAGCTCAATGTCCTATTTCTATCAGACGTACTTACCAAAGTTCAGTTTAGTACAGTTTGACTATCCATAACAATCATCAACCTGCAGTTTAGTACAGATCAATATTCTATTTCTATCATATTACAGTTTAGTGCAGTGTTAATCACCAGCTTTTGTCAGAGAACAGTTTGGTACAGTTTAGCATTTCATTGTCATCAATGTGCCATTCAGCACAGGCGGGCAATCTGTTATGATTGGCTTGCGATTCAGAACTCATCAACAATTCACAATAATTAGAATAACCTATAATCATCAGAGTTCAGTTAAGTACAGATTATCAACCCATTGTTATCAGTGTGCAGTTCGCTACAGTTTAACAATCTGTTTTCATTAGAGCGTAATTCAGTACAGAATAACAATCAGCTATGAGCAATTGAGAACATTCATAATAATTATCAATTTCTATCAGAGTGCTGTTCAGAACAGTTTACATCACCCAATATCCGTTGTTATGAGCGTGCAGTTTAGTACACTTTAACAATGCACTAATATTTGAGTGCGCATCAGTACCAATCTTTTGTTATCAGAATGCTGTTCAGTACAGTTCAACAATCCATCATGAACAGAGAGCTATTCAGTCTACAAGAACAAAAATAGAATTACTGCGCTGCCAAACGAGCGAACAAACAAATTCTTCTTTTTTTCCCTTCCATTTCCGCCTGCGGTTACCCCAATTTGAAACCCACCATTCAGTATAATTCAACACTCTGTCATTAACTGAGTGCGATTCAGTATAGTTCAACAGTCTGTTATTATCGGAATGCAATTCAGTATAGTTCAGTCTGTTATTATCAGAGTGCTGTACCGTGTAGTTCAACAATCTACTGCTTTCAGAAGGCTGTTCAGTATAGTTCAACAATATACTGCTTTCAGAAGGCTATTCAGTATAGTTCAACAATCTACTGCTTTTAGAGGGCTATTCAGTATAGTTCAACAATCTAATGCTTTCAGAGGGTTATTCAGTATAGTTCAACAATCTACTGTTGACAGAGTGCTATTCAGTATAGTTCAACAGTCTATTGTTGACAGAGTGCTATTCAGTATAGTTCAACAGTCTAATATTATCAGAGTGCTATTCAGTATAGTTCAACAGTCTACTGCTTTCAGGGGGCTATTCAGTATAGTTCAACAATCTACTGGTTTCAGAGGGTATTCAGTATAGTTCAACAATCTACTGGTTTCAGAGGGCTTTTCAGTATAGTTCAACAATCTACTGGTTTCAGAGTGCTATTCAGCCTAGTTCAACAATCTACTGGTTTCAGAGTGCTGTTCAGCATAGTTCAACAATCTACTGCTTTCATAGTGCTATTCAGTATAGTTCAACAGTCTACTGGTTTCACAGTGCTATTCAGCATAGTTCAACAGTCTACTACTTTCAGAGTGCTGTTCAGTATAGTTCAACAGTCTATTGTTATCAGAGTGCTATTCAGTATAGTTCAACAGTCTATTGTTGACAGAGTGCTATTCAGTATAGTTCAACAGTCTATTGTTATCAGAGTGCTATTCAGTATAGTTCAACAGTCTATTGTTATCAGAGTGCTATTCAGTATAGTTCAATAGTCTATTGTTGACAAAGTGCTATTCAGTATAGTTCAATAGTCTATTGTTGACAAAGTGCTATTCAGTATAGTTCAACAGTCTAATATTATCAGAGTGCTGTTCAGTACAGTTCAACAGTCTGTTATTACCATCAGAGTGCTGTTCAGTATAGTTCAACAGTCTGTTATTACCATCAGAGTGCTATTCAGTACAGTTCAACAATCTGTTATTACCATCAGAGTGCTATTCGGTATAATTCAACGGTCTGTTATCACCAGGGTGCGATTATAATTCAACGGTCTATTATCACCAGAGAGCTATTCACTATAGTTCAACGGTCTATTATTATCGAAGTACTGTTTATTATAGTTACGTAGTCTATTGTTATCAGAGTGTTATTCGGTATAGTTCAACAGTCTATTATTATCATCGGAGTGCTATTCAGCATAGTTCAACGATCTATTATCATCCGATTACCATTTACTATTGCTCAACAGTCTATTGTTATCAGAGTGCTATTCAGCAGAGCTCAACCGTCTGTTAGTATCAAAGTACTATGTAGTGTAGTTCGGCAATCTACTATCATCAGAGTGCTATTCAGTATAATCCAATGGTCCATTATCATCAGAGTGCTATTCAGTATAATTCAACGGTCCATTATCATCAGAGTGCTATTCAGTGTTGTTCAACGGTGTATTATTATCAGAGTACCATTTTCGACAGTCTGTTGTTATCAGAGTGCTATTCAGCACAGTTCAACAGTCTGTTATCATCAGAATGCTTTTCAATTTAACTGACAGTCTATCAAAATTAGAATACAATTCGATGGTCAATTTTATTGTCAGAGTGCCATTCAGTATACTTCAATAGTGTATCATCATCATCATCATCATCATCATCATCATCATCATCATTATCATTATTATTATTATTATTATTATTGTTGTTGTTGTTGATGATGATGATGTTGTCGTCATCATTATCATTATTAGGGTGCTATTCAGTATAGTTCAACAATCTATTATTATCAGAATGCCATTCAGTCTAGTTCAACAGTTTATTACCATTATAGTGCTATTTAGTATAGCTCAACTATCCACCATTGTCAGACTGCTGTCCAGTATAGTTCAACTGTCTATTATTATCATCAGAGTGCTATTCAGTTTAGCTTTAACGGTCTTTTATCATCAGACTGCTATTCAGTATAGTTCAGCAGTCTACTATTATCAGGGTGCTATTCAGTATTCAGGGTCCTAATCAGTATAGTGCAACAATCTACAATCATCAGAGTGCGCTTCGGTATAGTTCGACAGTCTATCATTATCATCAGAGTCCTATTCAGCACAGTTGAGCAACAATTTATTTTGAGAGTGCTGTTTGGTTGTCAAAGTGCTATTCAGTATAGTTCGACCGTCTATTGTTGTCAGAGTGCTATTCAGCATAATTCAAAAGTCTGTTGTTTTTGTTGTTGTTGTTGTCGTACCCTGGCTAGAAGACTCCAGGGATCATCCAAACAGCCGAACTACTTGAAGACTATGGTACAAATGCATCAGCTGGGGATGAGAACATTACGTGTGTGACCGTTTTTGATTACTCCGCCACATGGGCAGCCACACTCCGACTTCGGGGGATTTTGGAGACTGATAATGTTATGCTAGGAGCTTTTCACAACTGAAGACAGTCCCCGCATAACTATGCAGAGCATACCAACATTTTGATGTAGCCTTGGTGTTCTAGCCTATGTCAATTGGCCTGACACAGCCTTAAGCCAAGGCGGAAAAGTCTGTTATTATCGGAGTGTTGTTCGATATAAATCAACAGTCCACTGTTATCAGAGTGCTGTTCAAGGTAGTTCAAAAGTCTACTATCACCAGGGTGCTGTTCAATATAGTTCAGCAATACATTATTGTCAGAGTGCTATTCAGTATAATTCAACTATCTATTGTTTTCAGAGCGCTAATCAGTATTGTTCAACAAGCTATTCTAAGCGGAGTATTATTTAGTACGGATAAACAATCCATCATTATCCGTGTGCTCCTATTCAGTATAGTTCAACAATCTTTTGTAATGATAATGCTGTTTTGTACAGTTCAACAATATATTATCGTAAGATGTCATTCAGTACAGCTCGACAATTCATTAGTATCACAGCGCTATACTACCTGAGTGTTATTCAGCAGAGTTCACAAATCCATGATTTTAAAAGTGCTATTCAGTGCAGTTTTATCGTCCGTCACAAACCAAAAGTGCAAACCAGAGCAGTTGTTGTTGTTGTTGTTGTTGTTGTTGTTGTTGTTGTTGTTGTTGTTTAACAATTTATCATTACCAGAGTGCAATCTAATATGGTGAAGAACCTGTTTCTAGCAGGATGCAATTCAGAACAGTTGTATCATTCGTAATATTCTGTGTCCGGTTCAGGATAGTTTTACCATCCATTATTACCAGATTAGAACACAATACTCACATTATCAAAACAACAACAACAACAAAAGGCAAACTTAACACAGTTCAACAATCTATCATTACAGCAAAAGTACAGTGCAATGGAGTTCAAATTTAAATTTGATGTCGCTTTAGTCAACTTAGATGGGGTAGTTACAAAGTGCTGTAAGGCGACTAGAGAGATCGCACGGCGAGGCATACATCCTGCCCGCTCTTACATCTTAAACATCGATTTTTGGTAACTGGCAATCCGCGAAACGCATCTCTAGTTGCGTTCTGCCGTTGTCCAGTCTATGGAACGCTACTTGCGTCAAAAGGCCGCAATTACTATTTCATAATGATTTTTTTTTTTTAATTACAGCAGTGAATACTACTTTACACAAGAGAGAGAGAGAGAGAGAGAGAGAGAGAGAGAGAGAGAGAGAGAGAGAGAGAGAGAGAGTTCGGAACTCGGGAAATTTTATTCATAATAGGCCGTGGCCCCTTATGAAGGGATGTGTGAACAATGTATAAGCAATCGTAATAAAAAAAAACAAAACAGTAAGAATAGAAAAAAAAGTTACACGTCTTAACAAGTGCCAATAATCAAACGAAATAAACATCGCTGCAATGTTACCAGTTCTCTTAGCTTAAATGCGTTGTACAAGTACAGCTGAAATTTCGTACATCGTAAGACCTACATGTGGACATTAGTCAGCTGAGTTTGAATGACTAAGGTTATCGATGATGTTTAGGTTTATAAAATTTTCATGAATACCTCTGAGTGCTAGACAACACAAAACAAAATGCACTTCATTTTCTTCTGCTTCTTTACACACGCGCGCGCACACACACACACACACACACACACACACACACACACACACACACACACACACACACACACACACACACACACACACACACACACAATCAAAACGTTTTTGTCAACAGCTCTGTATCTAAAGCTATGTACTGTCAAATTTGATACTCCAAGCCTGAATCCTGTTGTGACATATTTCAAATGTGGATTCAAATCCAGTAACATGTGATGCTTCAAAAAAGGTGCATTACAACTTACAGACTATTACTCGTTCATGAAACATACGAATAAAATGGTTAGTGCTTCCAACCTCTTGATTATACCAGACAAACCCAAAACCGTATTCAAATAAACAGCTACGCACTTATGACACCAATTTCCCTTACCTTTAACATCTAAATCGTAATATCATACAATACGCTCCACGAGGTATTCTTTACTCTTCCATTTGTGATAACTTTAACAAACAGCGAATGCATTTGACAGCATAGTTTACATATATGGTTTATCTATTATTTTCACCGTATATAAGATCATTTGGAGTCCTAATATCTACTCCTAAGAATTTTTTAAGCGTAAGAATGAACAGTTTCACACTGAATTTGCTACCTTATTTAATCCCCATAACTCTGTCTCGTATTGTACTATAGGCTGAATTTGGGAGAGAGAGAGAGAGAGAGAGAGAGAGAGAGAGAGAGAGAGAGAGAGAGAGAGAGAGGAGACTGAGACAAAGAGAACATCAATAATCATATAGCTATTACTTCCCTACTGCGTGTTTCTCGCCTCTCCCCTGCCCTCTATTGCGGCATACATCAGTCACATACTTCACAACCATAAGCCCTCGTCACCTGTTTCCGCTCGTCACACTGTTACTGTTTCACGGGAAGTGATCACTTAGACTGCTACAACAGGTGGAGGAGGAAGAAAAGCGTTATCAAGCAACATCGTCCGTGACAATGACTATTTTCTTAAGAAAACAGCAGCTAAACGACCTCAGCCAAAGACGTTATGATTTTGTTGGATCGCTTCTGATCGTGAAATATCAACAAATGGTATATCTGACCGAAACATTGAACGCAATGCCAACAATTTGTATTTTTTCAATACCGTCGACGATCCAACTTTCATGACATGACAATGTCGACTAGTTGAAAGCACAGATTCAATTAACAAACAAACCAAAAACAACAACCGTTGCAATCTTCAACATTTTGAAACACACATTCAAGGTCAAAGATATTGTCGGTGTAACATATTGAATGATACTCGATGCATGGAACAGAATATTCACAAAATAGTACGTGCTTTTGCAGACAAAATGTTTCCATGTGACATATATTCTTTTTTTTAAGTGTCAATTACGTTAGTTTGATATTTCCTAAGACCATGATCTTCACATTGATTCGCATTGTAGTTCGTCCATGGGGGACATTTTGTTAACAAACTGATAGATACATCTGCCGTTGGACGTATTATGAACAACAGTCTTGTTAAAATTAGGCTACAACCCAGCTCCCCCCGCCCAGTTCCCTTTTCAATCGACACCCCCCCCCCCCCCTTTTTTTTTAATTTTTTTATCCACTCATCCTTATCTTGAAATGATATGTCAGCCTTGCAAACTGTTTGCCTTTTA
Source organism: Conus canariensis (assembly GCA_033310375.1). Taxonomy (NCBI): domain Eukaryota; kingdom Metazoa; phylum Mollusca; class Gastropoda; order Neogastropoda; family Conidae; genus Conus; species Conus canariensis. The sequence goes on from CM065738.1 coordinate 18,138,145, forward strand.
CTGACTTTTTCGTAACGTTTTCCCTTTTGGCTTTGTTTGTTTGTGTACAACCATAAATTCGTGAGAAATATCATATCATGAATTTGCGAACACATCTTCAATAAGTTATTTATTTATTCGAGGTTCTGTATTAATTGAGGTCTTTAATTATAATTATTACTATTGTTGTTATTATTTTTGTTGTCATAATTATCATTATTTTTGTTGTTGTTGTTGTTAAGAGTACTTAAATAGCGCCTATCCTCAGTTACAAACTAGGCTATTAACACTTTACGATCTACGCCATCATTTACACAACCG
>CM065738.1:18145944-18190944 GCA_033310375.1 Conus canariensis
ATTTCATTCCAGTCACACTTTTTTTTTATCTCTACCCTGCTGCGAATTAACTTCATTTGAAATTTTCTTGATTTTTTTTTTTTTGAACGATGATCAGGTTCTCAATCTTTTGTTGAAAAAGGTTTAAATTCTTGTGGCCTCTTTTCTGTAGGGGCAATCAATTGTTAGTGATTCACCATGTCAGAGGTACGGTATTCTGAAAGACGGAGCCCATTCCCCTCCCGCCGCCTGAACCTTCTCTGAGCTGATCTAGATACTAAATTGTTGATGGGTGGACAGAGAGGTTCTTCGAGACGTAAACATCCGACCTCCTGGGTGGTTCAAACTCTAGACCATCAACTCCACAGTTGAAGACCCTAACCATTCAAGTACAGGCCTCTCAATATTAGTTACAAGTGAGTATCAGAACGTTTTGCAAGAGTCTTATGTACATTTTTCACCACCTATCACCTTCGTCTCGCAGTCTCAGCAACCGAACTAGGTCAAGGAAATGAAGACCTAGCTGCCATAAAATGGTCATCAGAGTTTTCCACTGCGAAGCTGACGTCGTGAGTTCCAACCACTCGTATGATCGGGTGTTCGTGGCTTGAAAACTCTCTCTGCCCAGCTAGCAGTAAACGGGTATGTGATTCAGTTCAGGGAAAGTTACGGCGGTGGAAGGCGAAAGGTTAGGCTCTGCTCTCCATAATGCTGTGCCCTTGTCAGGGTGAACATGAAACAGTTCATTGCACCCAACCAAGTCAAGGGGCGAAAAAAAAAATTAGCTGGTATTGAATCTTTAAAATGGGGTTCTTCTTCTCCTTCTCCTCCTCCTCTTCCTCCTCCTCCTCCTTCCCATTGTCCTACTCCTCTTTCTCCTCCTCCTCCTTCTCCTCTCCCACCTTCTCCTTCCATTCCTCCTCTTCCTTCATTGTCGTCTTCTTCTTCTTCTTCTTCTTCTTCTTCTTCTCCTCCTCCTCGTCCTTTTCCCTTCACCCCTTCATCTTCATTTTCTTCTTTTTCTTTCCTCAAGATTTCTCAAATTTTTTTTTAGTGGATTGCTAGTTAGAACGATGAGAATAATTTGCAGCTAGACATTCAGTTAGTCCGAAAGCATCTTGCTACTACTTTACATAGGGGTATTTACAGTCAAACCCCGTGTCCAAAACGTTATATATCATAGTTTGGTTGTGGAGTTAAAGAGCACTTCACGTGGTAATATCAGAAGAAAGAAATTAAGAATTAAGGGTTTGCTGTATTTCTTTTTTATACGATATAGAAACGAGTGCAAAGGAAAAATAAAATGAAAAAAAACGTCTCTTCGAGCGTTCAGCGAACTTAGAGGTTTTGCGTGCGTGCGCGTGTGCGTGCGCGTGTGTTTGTGTGTGTGTGTTGTGTGTGTGTGTGTGTGTGGTGTGTGTGCGTGCGTGCGTGCGTGCGTGCGTGCGTGCGTGCGTGCGTGCGTGCGTGCGTGCGTGTGTGTGTGTGTGTGTCTGTGTCTGTGTCTGTCTGTCTGTCTGTCTGTCTGCCTGTGCGTGTGTGTGTGTGTGTAGTGTGTGTGTGTGTGTGTGTGTGTGTGTGTGTGTGTGTGTGTGTGTGTGTGTGTGTGTGTGTGTTTTCCTTAAATCAAACTTAACGCTCATACCGACAGCCGCATAGCAGGTAGTCTGCTTTCATCATTGCAACCTACAATGTCCCACTATGTCCACTGTATGTAGGGCAAGACATTGAAACTATTCGCGGCACATACTACCACAACGAAGACATATGATGCAAAAAGACAGACCTGTCGACATACTTGCAGAATGAAGTCGTAAGAAGCAACACATACTTTATAATTGTACAATAATTACAGAAATTCCATTTCACCTGAGAAACTATGAACAAATATTACAAGACAGGTTTCTTTCTTTTTTTTAAGTTTTCGTCTTTAATTTGAAGGTTCCGGGATCATAAATGCAATTTTCTCAAGTACAGTATGAATCTCACTTTCATGACTTCCTTTAGCCTAGAATACAGTGTGAATTGCGACTTATCGAGTACTCTGTATATCAAAGAATCGTTACTGCCTAAATTGTTCTCGTAAAAAGATAATGAAGAAATGACTTCCAGTAAACTATACACAGGAAAGGGGCAACGATCATTTTCATATCCGTATTCGGGAAAATTACCAAAATAGTCGATTTTCCTGAAACATTACGTCATAACTGTAAAGTTCAGTCAAAAGTACCAGTTGAAATATGTCTGCATTAATTTCATTCATGGTATAGGTTTATAACAATATTTATGTATTGTGTAAACAGATAACACCAATTTGTTTTTATTACAAAATAACCGTCAGTGACTTATTACACAAACCTTTCCAAGTAATTGGCCACTCTCAGAAGAAAGTACAATACGTGGGCTGCTGAAAACTATTGTCACAGAGTGAAATACATAGGAGCTACACACACACACACACACACACAACACACACACACACACACACACACACACACACACACACACATACACACATGCATGCGCGCGCGCGCGCGCGCGCGCACCACACACACACACACACACCACACACACACACACACACACACACACACACACACACACACACACACACACACACACGGGCGATTTCAATGGCCAGTCTTAGGATACAGCAATGCCTTGTTCTAGAGCGATCCCCTTGTTCTAACGGGATCGCCTTGATCTAAAAGGTGATGTCAAGCCTCAGTAGACTTGAACGTTGTAAAACCATCAACGGCCCGACGGTGGACTGCATGATGGGCGAACATTCTTAGCCCTCCCGCCCCCCCCCCCCCCCTTACCCCTACTCCTAACATTTCCACGCCCCTCCTCCTCCCCCCCCACCCCCCCCCCCCTCCCCCCCCCCCCCCCCTCCCGAACAGTCGGTCACTAATAAATCAGAATTTGATCATGTCCAGTGCCCGGCGTTTTCTCACTACCGAAGCAACAAATGACAATGCAATAACACGCCACGGTTATTCAGTTCAGACTCGGGCAAAAGCAATATAAATTAAAGATATCAACTTCCGCTCTCCCTCCTCCCTGGCATCCTCTGGTTCAGTCAAGGTGTTGCTGGGCCTCTCGGCCTTCGGGCATGGCCATAGTGATCATGGTGTTAAGGTATGTGACTTCTGTGTTTTTGTGTATCTATTTTTATTAGACTAGGCAGAGAAGGTCTTAGTTGAAAGTTAGAATTCCTGGGAGTGTCTTTTATAATTTGTAGTCAAAATAAATACAGGTGTAAATTCTAAGAGCCTGTTTATTGAAAGAATGTTATACTATATTCTGCCTCGTCCTATCCTCTGTCTGGTATGTTTCTGAACATGAATGAACAAGTTTCTCTAACATTTCACACTGTCCTATCAACCTCACACTAGCTCACTTTCAGCCTCGTATCTCTGGGTGAATGATTCTCTCTCTCTCTCTCTCTCTCTCTCTCTCTCTCTCTCTCTCTCTCTCTCTCTCTCTCTCTCTCTCTCTCTCTAACGATAACGGTACTTAGAAATCTTAGTCATTAGTCAGTTGCAGTGCTGATTTATTAACATCCCACAATTACCTGAGAAAGATCCCCAACATCCCCAGACGCTGCCGACTAACATCTCCTAACACATCTGAGCTCAATTTCTTTTGTATAATAGTTCTACGACCCACACAACACCCATTCCGTCCGTGTGATACTGTCATAAGACATTCTTCATATTTCTTCATATTTACCACAACACAGCCTTTCCTCTTAGGACAGCAAGTGCAACACTTATTTTGTTGCCATGCAGATTTTTATTTGTCAGTTTGCTGTGAATGCAAGTTATCTGCAAACTCTTTAGGTGCACTCTTTACAGACTGGGCTTTTCATTGTGCTTTGCCGAGGTGCACGCTTTGAAATTACACTACAGCAAGGTATCCGCGTTCATTGATTTTTCCTTCACAGTGATTACTTTGTTAACTTTTCTGGCATACTTACTACAATGCACACATTTCTAGTGCAGTTGATTTTAGTGGAAACTTTCTCTCTATTCATTGCAGCACAAATCTTTCGTTTAAACTTTCTGCAAAGCAAAGTTTTCCGCTCCACTTACCACAACACAGACATCTTCATTATGTTTGCTGCAAAGCAAACCTTTCCATTACACTTAGAGCAAAGCAAAGCTTGCAATTACGCTTACCACAAAGCAGACTTCCATTACACTTACTGCAAAGCAACGCATCCGATTACAATTACAGCCACCTTTCCATTACTCTAACCGCAAACAAACTTTTCCATTACCCTTACAGCAAAACAAAGCTTTCAATTACTATAACAGCAAACCAAACCTTTTCCTTTACAAAATTACAGCAAAGTAAACCTTTCGATTATACTTACAGCTGTCCATTTTGGCGGAGTAAAATCATCCATTGCAGCCATCACGAGCGAAAAGCTTCCACTGCTTTCACCGCAGTTCAATGTTGTTGTTTTTTGCAAAGGAAGAATTTCCATTGCAGTAAATGGCAATTCAAAATTCTATTTTCTCTTGAAGATATGTACACTTTTCTACGGTACCGCTTGCTTTATTAATGATATTCCTACTCTGAAATCAAACGTACATTCTCTTTCATCATTCCAAATTTTTTTGAAAAGGCATGGAAGAAGTATTTCTCGGTTTGGTCTGTTTGTTCTTCTGTTACTCTGTTCGTCTCTCTTTCTTTCCTTTCTGTCCGCATGCAATCGGCGATTTTTCTTCTTTCTTTTTTTTAAGACTTCCCGAAATTTACCAGATCTTATTTACAAACACTCTGTTGTTGTTTCGTTTTTTTGTTTGTTTGTTTTTCAATCTACAACATGCTATTTTTTAAAAAACGAAATTATTGCTTGAGAAAACGAAAGAGAGAGCGAGGAGAGAAAAGGCAGAATCAAGTTTTCAGGGTATGTTTTGACAAAAATAGTTTCTTTTGATCCATGAATAGATAGCGTCATCTCCCTGATGTTGTTGTTTTGGTCCTCGTCTATGTATATGTTGTTGTCGTTGTTGTTGTCGCACCCTGGTTAAAAGACTCCAGGAATCATCCGAACAGCCGAAGTACTTAAACACTGTGGTACAAATGCATCAGCTAGGGATGAGAACATTACGTATGTGATTTTTTTTATTACCCCGCCACCTGGGCAGCCACACTCCGACTTCGGGGGATTTTGGAAACTGAAAAGTTATGCCAGAAGCTTGTCACGACTGAAGACAATCCCCGCATAACTGCAGAGCATAACAACATTTTGATGTAGCCTTGGTGTTCTAGTCTATGTCAGTTGCTCTGACACAGCCTTAAGCAAAGGCGGGTATATGTATATGAAACCAGTTGCACGGTGTAAACCATACTTCTTTTCATGGAAAGGTGTATTAGTTTGTTTTTTGTTGTTGTTTTTTACAGAGGTTTCAATGCTTTCCAAAAGCCAATAAATTATTAGCTCCAAAAATAGCGGTCGGCTGCTCTTGGCCAGAGGTGATGACTTTTTTTTTTTCCAGATTTGTGTGTGTGTGTGTGTGTGTGTGTGTGTGTGTGTGTGTGTGTGTGTGTGTGTGTGTGTGTGTGTGTGTGTTGTGACCCGTACACAAAGATACGAAGCAAGAGATACGTTTTCAAATCTCTCTTCTCTCTCTCTCTCTCTCTCTCTCTCTCTCTCTCTCTCCCCACACACACACACACACACACACATAGACACACACCACACACACACACACACACACACCACACACACACACGCACGCACGCACGACCACGCACGCACCACACACACACACACACACACACACACACACACACACACACATACACACCGAATATTTTTCACACAAAAAAAGAACACTGATCTTCAAACGATTAGACCCAGCACAGTAGGCACAGTAGGCATCCTTCAGTCTCGGAAGACTATGGAGTTGCGCTCTAGGTGTCTATTCTGGTACAGCGACGGGTGTGGCTGGCCAGTCCGACGCGGGAATGACAGTCCCTGTGGCAGAGGGCACAGATGAAGTCTGACGCTGGTCTGTCTGCCTGGGCTGCAGCCTTTCTTCTCATTCTCTTTTCCCCGTGCTGCTGAGCGAGTGTCTCTTCGAACTTGGAGAGACTTTTCTGCACAGTCTGTCTCCAGGCTGACCGTTCGAGGGCTGTTGCTTCCCAGTTGTTCTGGTCGATGTTCAAGGCTTTTAGGTCCCTCTTGCACACGTCTTTGAATCGCAGCTGTGGTCTGCCTGTGGGACGTTTTCCCTGCACAAGTTCTCCATAGAGGAGACCCAGCATGATCCTACAATTTCAATACTACTTATCAATCACCCAGTTTGTCTTTGCCCAAAGGCACAAGAATAAAAAGAGACTATTCTGTTCGAACTTATTTCTTAAATATAGACATAAACCAAAAACATAAATGAATATAAAGATTTATTTATCAATCGATTAAGTGAAAGTCACCTTGCAGATGGCAACATCAAAGATCTACAAACTACCTTGATCACAGGTGAAGATTTCCTTGGCAACATCAAAGGTTCACTAACGACCTTGATCACAGGTGAAGATCGCCAGGCAACATTAAAGATTTACATACAACCTTGATCACAGGTGAAGATCACCATGGCAACATTAAAGATTTACATACAACCTTTGATCACAGGTGAAGATCGCCAGGCAACATTAAAGATTTACATACAACCTTGATCACAGGTGAAGATCACCATGGCAACATCAAAGATTTAACAAACAATCTTGATCACAGGTGAAGATCACCATGGCAACATCAAAGATTTTACAAACGACCTTGATCACAGGTGAAGATCTCCAAACAGTTTTCTACATTAAAGGTTCACAACAGATCTTCACCAAAGGCGGAATCACCGTTACACACGCCCTTGACCACAGGCAAAAGTCACCATACAGTTGGCAACATTAAAGATTCACGAGCGACCTTCATCAAAGATGAATATCACCACAGGGTTGGCAACAATCAAAGTTCACAAACCACTGAAGGTGAAGATCATCTGTTGGCAATATTTAAGATCGCGAAATATGTTCACCAAAGATGAATTTGATGAAGATGAATTTGATGAAGATCTTCACCTGTGATCAAGGTCGTTAGTTCAGGCGGCAAGGTTTTACAGATTTACCTTGATCACAGGTGAAGATCTCCGCACAGTTGTCTATATTAAAGATTCGCAACAGATCTTCACCAAAGGTGGAGATCACCGTTACGAACGAGGTCGACCACATGTAAAAGTCATCATACAATTGGCAACATTAAAGATTCACGAATGAGCTTCATCAAAAGTGAATATCACCGTACAGAATGTGCGACATTAAAATTTCATAAACACCTGTAATCACAGGTAATATTCACCATAGTTGGCAACATTAAATATTCATAAAAGAGCTTCATCAAAGATGGATATCGCCAAAGAGTTGGCAATATCCGAGGTTCTGGAACGGTCTTTGACAGTCATCTGTGGTTGAGGGCCATTACAGAGTAAGCAAAATAAAAGACTTATAAATTACGGTCTTGACCACAGATGGGCGCTAATAACCAGAAAACGGACACTATGAAAGTTTCACAAACTATACTGACCAATGGTGAAGATCGCCGAAAAGTTGGCAATAGCAGCGTTTCATGCACGGTCTCACTTTAGGTGTAGATAACAAGAGAACTGACATCATTAAAAGTTTAATATTTAGGGCTTTTATCGAAGATTGATGACCACAAAGATGGTAACATTGAAGAGTTTCAATATTGATCAAAGCAACACGAACGACTTTCACGCAAGGTGACGATGACCATAGCGTTGACCATATTAACGGCCTCGATCGACCGTCATCAAAGGTGAGGATTGCAGGAATGTTGGCAACACTGAAGTATCACAAAGACTTTGACCATATGTGAATATAAGCAGAAAGTTAGCAACATGAAAAGTTCACATGTGTTCTTCACCTTTAAAGGTTCACGGATGACCTTCACCAAATGTGACGAATACCAGAAAGTTGGCGGCATTCAAGGTTCATGAACCGTTTAACCATCCGTGAAAAATCATCAAACAGCTGATAAAAACAGTTGAAGAAATAACGACTTTGACCAAAGCTTTAGATCGATCACTCTAAATCTGACGGCGTGTTAATGATCAACAATCAATTTTGACAAAAGATGGGAAAGGTCGTCATATAGTTGGCAACATTACAGAGTTACGTTACAAGCGACTCTGACGAAAGATGAAGATTACTGAAGAGGACGCAATATGAAAGATTCACGATCCACCCTGAATAAAGATGACGGTTAATCATTGCAGAGTCGGCACCGTGGAAGGTTCAGGAAAGACCATGACCTTCATCAACAATGTATCACCATAAAGTTGGCAACATTGAAGGTTCACGTCTGACCTTCATCCATAGCAAACATTATCATAATGTTTGGCAACATCACCATCATCATCGTCATCATCATCATCATAACAACAGCAACAATAATAACAACAATAGTAGTGATAATCATCATCATCATCATCATCATCATCATCATCATCATCATCGTGAAATGACATATTATAGAGCTTTCCAAACTGTCAAAGCGCTGTACAATAACAAGAAGCGCGCATGTCTACATCTCTCTTTTTGGCATGACACACCTACAGTCTCCCTTCTTTCCTACTCTGGCATATTCATGCCCCTAATCGAACCCACACCGCATATACCTATACATGTACACACATGCACACTAACACACCCACCCGCGCGCGCACGCACGCACGTATGCATGCACGCACATTTACTCACTCGCAACGACCACAAGACAGGAAGTGAACGAGGAAGGTAAGAAGAAAAAGAAAGACTGCTTGAAAATCAGTGTTTTCAGATAAGTTTTGAAGAATGAGAGTGATGGATTCTAGCAGAGAGAGACGGGCAGTGAGTTTCAGGTGTGTGCAGCGGAAATACTAACAGGTCTTCCCCTCTATTCTTTTCTATTGAACTTTGGTATGTGGAAGATTCTGTCATCAACAGATTACGAACGATTTTTACCAGGAGTCAAAATCATCACAGAATTTCAAATTTACGGCCTTGACCAGGTGGAGATCAATGATTATAAAGTTTGTAATATTAAATGTTCATGTTCAGCATTGACCAATTCCGAAGATCAGCATAGAGTTGGCAACACGAACGACCTTCACCAAACCTGAAAGTTACCATGACCTTCACCACACGTGAACATTACAACAAAGTTGGTGATTCGAAATTTTGACCTACGGCCCCCACGAAAGGTGAAGATCACAAAAGAACTGGCAACAATAAAAGTTCATTAACAACCTTCGCCAAAGGAAAAGGCTTCCATACACTTGGCAATAGGAAACGTTGACGGATTACTGCTTGGAGCTATAGTGAAGTCTGAAACCATGAGCTTCGCAACATCAAAAAAAGAAAAAGATTTATGAATAATATTGACCAAAGGTTAAGATCATCGTGGAACTCAGAGCAAGATAAAATATTCACGAACGATGTTGACTAAAGGTAAGGAATACCTTAGAGTTGACAACATTAAAGATTCACTAGCTACCTTGATCATAGCTAGAGGCTGAGTCGGCAACTTAAAAGATTCACGAACGACCATGACCGAAAGTGAAGATCTGTCACTTTCCTCTTCACGGACTGTGTAGGTAATGGGAACAACTTTAGCTTTCACGTCATTATCGTTGTCTCCATAAAGATTTTGGCATGTAAGTTCGCAAACGACCTTCATCAAAGATCATAGTGTGGGCAATGCTAAAGGTTCATAAACAACCTTCACCAAAGTTAAAATTATCATAGGATAGGCAATGTTAAAGGTTCATGAACAACCTTCATCAAAGTTAAAGATCCTCATAAGGTGAGCAATGTTGAATGATCACAAACGACCTTCACAAAGTTAAAATCACCATAAAGTGGGCAATGTTAAAGGTTAACGAACGACCTTCACCAAAGTTAAAATCATCATAGAGTGGGATGTGGTAAAGATTCATGAACGACCTTCACCATAGTTAAAATCATCATACAGTGGGTAATGTTAATGATTCATGAATGATCTTCACCAAAGTTGAAATTATCATAAGAACAATGCAGAAGATTCATGAACAACCTTCACCAAAGTTGAAGAACGTCACAAACTGAGCAGCGTTTTCTTTTTTTCCCGCATCAGAGTCCATAAAGAGCCTTGGAGATGAGGTGTAGTTGCTCTCTGAAGGAGACGTCGTGTCGTTGTTGTCTTTGTAGCAGTGGTCCAAGTTCCATGGCTGTTATGTCCTTACCCTTGTGACACCTTCTGGTTCTTGAAAGTCAAAATCCTTTCGTGGCCAACAAATGAGTCCATTTGATCCAAAGGAGTCAGTTTGGGCACAGCGGATCCCTTTTGCTGATGACGTAGCCTGGGCCAGCCATCCGTTCCAGAAGATGAGAATGGGTCGTTAGACAGAAGTGCTGGTCTTTGAAGTCCTCTCCCTGTCCATGGCCGTGGTGGGTGCTGGTCAAAATCGTTGGCATCGTCCAGATCACGGGCATTGTCGATAGATGGACCTAATGGCGCTCTCTGGAAGGGGGTGCTCACAAACATTAACTCTGCGACTAACCAGTTATTGTCGTCAGTAGGGGGAAAAATGGGAGGGTGTGTGTGATAAATGGTGCCTTGCATTTGCTGGATTAGAACAGGCACCACTGAAAAACACAGAAAAGACCAGGCAGCAGTGCTGCGTCTTCCAAGGTGGGTTGCCTCACACACACACACACACACATACACGCGCGCGCGCGCGCGCGCGCACGCAAGCACGAACGCGCGCGCACACACACACACACACACACACACACACACACACACATACACACACACGCACGCGCGCGCGCACACACACACACACACACACACACACACACACACACACACACACACACACACACACAGTGTCCAAATGCTGCAGTACGTCCAAGACTTCAGAAACCAAGGAGATTGTCCCTCATCGGCACACCGGCAGACAAGGTATCTCATCTAAGGCTCCGACATGTCAGACAGTCCGGGAGGTTGTGTTGTACTGTCATGGGAGATGTGTCACTTGGACACACCGCAGTCACAAGTGTAAAACTGTGTAAAAATGTGATGTCTGTGTCTGTACTCTCCTGTACTCAGTCTTGCAATGGTCGCTCGGTCTTCTCTGGGTAGGAGGTAATAGGCGTCTCAACTTTTGTTGTCAGGTTGCTGCTGAAGCCATCGTCTACTTTCACTGCTGGTCACACACCGTTTCGAAGGTGACTTCTTGGTCTTCTTCCAGCAGCGGTCTTCCTTTGTCAGCTTCCTCATTGCCCGGGATACTGCAGTGTGATGGAATCCACCGGATGGCTGCGTGCTTAGTGGACTGCTGCCATGTAGCCAATGCAGAGGCAAAGGCGTCCCTTTTCTCATTCTGAGGGTTCTGGGTGGTTTGCAACACCGACAGTACATTTCAGAAGATGGCAAAACGGGTTGCCTCCCTGTTGTCGGAGAGGAATCTGACTGCCGTATTCGATGTATCTGCTTCAGCCTTGAAATTAGTGGAGAACTTTCTACTCGAGATAGCTTCACGGATCACTGTTCCATGTGTCAGGGTGATGACAATTCCACCTCCTCCGTTCCTGTTAGCCTCATCTTCTAAGCCGTTAGTGTATGCGTATGTCCAGAATTCTCCTGGATTATCCTATTCCATGTTTTTGACGATAACTGCTTTCCTGTCAGGCTTCGAGTATGTACTGTTTTTAAGAATGCTTGAAAAGCTGTCTCTTAGTTCAGCGACTGATCTTTTTCCAAGTTGGTACAGTGCTGTGCATTGCAATTTCTTTGCTCCTTGGCTGCACTGATTCAGGATTCTGAACCTCACGTCTTCATGCACTGTTCACAAAGCTGTTGAGATTTTTTTTCGCACTTTGTGGACCCAGGCATACTTCTGTGCAGTAGAGGGTTCTTCATCCTCTTGAATTTAGCAGTTTGTGTTAGGATTTTCGAGTCTCGTTTGCTTTCGAGAATGTTAAGACCTGCGTCCACGGCCTGGATCGGGGTAGAACTGAGTGCACAACTGATGGTCCGTCTTGCTTGGTTATGGACATAGGGAACTTTGTTAGAATAGGATTTTGATGCGGTCCCCCGTGCAGCTGCTTCGTATTCAAGATTAGGTCTTATAGGTCCTAGGTATTGCTTCCTCTATAATGTCTTTTTTCAGGCAATACATTTATTTGGGAACATTCACTGTCTGGATCTTGCTGTGTAGGCTACTTGTCAGTCTGATCCTTCCAGGTCATCCTGAGGTCAAATGTAACTCCCATGTACGCAGGAGTTTTGTCCTGGGGTAGTATCCTTTCCCTAACCCTTGAGATGTGCACTTTGTTCTTTTGTGGCTAGACTGGGGGTCTTCAGCTTTCAATGCTGATGTGCAAAGTTACGCCGTTCGCCACGTGAGTCACACGTGCAGACAAGTGCAGCTACGAAAGATCCAACCATGTCACTGGATTCGTGTAACAAAACTAATAATAAGATGGACAAAAAGAACATTGTGGCAAGCTTATCTGTGAACCAACACTGAATGGGGAAGAAAAGACGGGAGGGGGTATCGGATTCTGACGATCCACAATAGTTTCGATAAAATCCTCTACAATGTTGCCGTCAGAGTTGCGTCTTACCATCGTGTCAGTATGGAACAAAACGTAAGCCAGTCAGACGTGGGAAGGAAGTGTGGAAAAAACGGGTGAGTGTCTGTGTGTGTGCATGCGTGCGTGCGTGGTTGTTATGTGTGTGTGTATGTGTGTGTGTATGTGTGTGTGTGTGTGTGTGTGTGTGTGTGTGTGTGTGTGTGAAGACGGGCATTGAAAACTGACATAAAACTGATATTGCTGAGAGAGTGAGGCGGGGGGGGGGGGGGGGGGGGTCGGTCGTCAGTAACTCACCCCACTGTGTATCTTTCAGGAGGAAGCTCAGGAAAGTCTCCTTTTACAAATACTGTGGAATACTCTACCCATATGGTGATGAACATCACCCAGTGGCAGCCATGAGAAGCGCCAGAGATAAGCAGGTCACTTTGTGAGGAACTGGTACAAGATTACAGCTGCCAGCCTCGAACAAGGGGAAGTTCTGCCATGGTATGGCAGAGCAAGTAAAAGTAGAGGCCATCTTTGTTTAAAAATCCATAGCAACTGAACCTAAACATGTTTTATTGCCTGTGCTTTATCTTGGAGGTGAACCTAAAATATGTTTCACTGCTTATGCTTTACCTTGAAGTCAATGTCATCCATGTGTGTGCCACATGACAATCAGTATAACGATTATTTTGTTCTGTTTATATAGCATGGACATAGTGTATATGAAAAGTAGAACACTGTGTAGAAGTTAAAAACAAGGTCAGAGTTCGGAAGTTACGGGGGAGGTCAAGGTGTAACAACCACCTGCTGTTTGGATACATGGAAATCGTCCTGCTTCTGTGAAAAGATTCTTAAATGTGGAAAAGATGTTTTTGTCGTGGATTTTCGGGTCAATAAATCATTTTGATAAGGTATGTCAGCCAGGATAGCAGAAATACGCATGACTTTTGGACTCCTTGTGTTCTTTAGCCATTAGTATGGTACAGGGATGTAAGAGTGTAAAGTCTAGCAGACGAAAGAAAAAAAGAAGTGTCATGTAGGCTGTGGCCGCACATCACAAATAGAAATATGCACCAAAATGCTATATAATCCATCTAAGTATTTCGAAGCATAGCATTAAGTTGCGCTATAAGTCAAACGTGATCTCAACGTAGATCAACTGAACAACCCACCACCAATCATTTCACTTTTTTCTTCTTCATAACATCATTCAAAAGTCAGGAATAATGAATTATAATGAATTACCTCAAACTTGGCATCACATTTCAGATCTTATAGCTCACCGGCGATCCTGTCTTTATGCAAGTTGGTCTAAGTCGAAGAAAAAAAAAGAAAAGACAACCAATGTTAGGTAGGCACTCGAGGTCTGACCGACTGGCTAATAGGATCGGGCAGACCCACGACGACACAAAAAAACAGCGACCAGTTTTTATTAGAAAAAAAGACAACCAATGTTAGGCAGGCACTCGAGGTCTAACCAGAGCATTGGGCTAATGCGTAGGTCAGGCATCTGCTAAGTCGTAGCCATGAGACCCTCTTCTTCAATTGTCTCATCTTAGTTGTTAATTCATTTATCCATCAGCTTAAAATCATGCGTAGTGTGGTCTCAAAATTAGTGGATGTGGTGTAGCGTATATGGACTAGTCCGCACGCAGTGACGCCTCCTTGATGAAACTGAAACTGAAACCGAAGAGTTCCATTTCATAGATGGATTAAGGGGAAGGTACAGGGCTCATACACTGTAACTGCATCGATTGCTTTAAAACTTGTCACGTGGCCCTGGTTGAAGGAATCGTTTTCATTTGACAGAAGGGATAAATCATGAGCTGAGGCTATGCCGGTGGGAATGTAATCCCAGGTAGTAATATACTAGCCAGATTGGCCTAATCTTGACACGCTTAACAATCTAGAGCCACAGACTCCATATTTTTTCAAAACGTCAGTTATTGCAAAGCACATACCCAAGTCGCTGATGGTGTAAATGACATGACGTGACTTCCAAAATTAAAAAATTCAAGTTTACAGTCTCAAGGTCCTTCACCTTAAAATGATGATAGCCTCAGTGGGTGCCTGGGGCAAGTTGTTCCAGTCTCTAATCATAGAAGTTATCAGAGGAAACGAAAATTGCTGGTTTGCCTACAGGGTGAAAAATTTTCTGCAGAGCAGCTGTAAAAACTACCAACTCGTCGTTGACATAGTGGTGGTGGTTTCAGCTTGCTCTTGATGTCATCATTGGCAAAACGTCAAGAAAGATTTCCTTTCGTACATCGCTCCCATACAATCGCTTTTATCCACCATACATCAAGATTTGTTTGGCTGCAGAAAATAACGTGAACCCGTTAGGATAACAAGAAAAAAAAAACGTACAATAGCTGTAAGTTTAGTTCTTTTTTCACGGAAAGATCTTGTTCTGGAGGGGGTACGAAAGGACATTTTTCAGACGTCCATGCGTATCATGTAGAGCATGGGTAAGTGAAATGTTTTCGGTCGGTCTTGACCCAGAACAGAAGCCCACTCAAGATCTTGGGTCAAAGCTGAGGCGTTGGGATCCTTCTACATCGTCACGTGGCGAAACGCGCTGCTATTCGTTAAGTCTTGTTCCCTCGCCCTTCACTGTGCTACACAATGCACAGAGGATGGATCTGAGAAACGTCGGACAGACTTTGGTTCCACTGATCTTCTTGCCTACAGTATTCAGTACAAGGACCAACCAGCTCTCTCTCTCTCTCTCTCTCTCTCTCTCTCTCCCCTCTCTCTCTCTCTCTCTCTCTCTCTCCTCTCCCACGCACTCCTACTCCTCTGTTCCCAACTTGTCGACGAGAACAAAACGATTCGACTGGCTAATAGGGTCGGGCAGACCCAGGTGGACACGAAAAACAGCCACCAGTGTTTATGTATTCGGAAGAGACCGAATGGACAAACAGAGGCAGACAGACAGGCGGGGAGAAGGGCGGAAAGAGCCTCCTACCATCACCACCGCCCAGTCTTGGTCGCCCCTCTCGTTCCTCCCCTCGTCCCCTCACCCCTCCTCTACCTTCCCGCCCTATCTCCACCTCCCCCAGTCCTACCCCTCCTTCCAGTTCCTCACTTCCCCTTCCACTGCCTCCTTGTCCCTTTCCCATCTTCCACATCACCGCGGTTTTCCGATGAAAACAGATATAATCATCAAGTAAATGTAAAACCTATTCATTTCACATGAAAATGGTAATTATAACAGTAACATGATGCTTTTCTCTTTTCATGTGAAAAGTGTTTCCACCGTTTTTGACTTAACTGAGACATTAGATCTGAATGAGTTAAAGTTAAAATAAAGAAAATCTTATGAACCGAGTGCGATGAAAAGAATTGTGGCAGTTAATCAGCCTACACAGCTACATTCGTTAGCGATTTTCTTTTTTTTTCTTTTTTTTTAACCAATTTCGTGGGATAACACTGTTTTCGTGCGATGGCCAGCAGTTACAGCGTCAGATGAAGAATCAGTTTGAGTACAGAATACCAGTCAGTGCCCGGTTATGGAATCTTGCTGGTCGATAGACTAGTAGGCCAACAGAGTAACTGCCATATTGTATCCTCTTGTTGGAGTGGAGACCTGTCTCTGAGACAGACAGAACGCCGAAGTTCCTGTTCCTCTATCTCTTGCCTGAACGGTAGTCGCTGTGTTCAGATGGAAAGACCCGTGTCTCTGTTCGGGTTCAGTCAAGGGCAGTGCACTACCGCCTTTGAGGTTGACCTTTAGTGTGTCACTGAACCTCGTGAGAAGTACCCTGGTTGCGGTGCCCCTAATTCAGCTGGGCTGTACAGGAACATTTGGGGGATTCCGCTGTTCTCCAAGTGGATGACACGTCCCGCATGAGAGCAAGTGCCAATGATTTGTCAGCAACATTGAGACATGACGATAGTGTCGAGTTTTGTGTGTAGCCAACACGTTTCCAGCTTCGGCCACTCACTCTAAAAACTACAGTTATCACTGCGCCTGTTTGCTTGTTTAACAGATGTAGCCCAAGGGCAAAATCATCAAATGTTCGTGCAGGTCCGAAACAAAGAACAGATCCAGATCCGTATGTTCATGGAATATCAAAAACTCTCTGGTGAAGAGGCCTAAACGTCGACATTTCGTATTAACAAAAAAAAAAAAGAAAAAAAAAAGAAAAAAAGAGAGAGAGAAAAAAAAGAAACAAACAAACAGACAAGCAATTTTTTTTTAAGTGAAAGAAAAAACTTAACAAATTCCTAGTTTACCGTGACGGAGTTCACCTATGGACTGACTCAAAGGGTGCATTCCGGATTTGCTTGGACTTGGCAGAGTTCTGAGCTCTCGTGCAAGCCCCGTCTGGTTCATGCTGATTTCTTGAAGCAAATGGCTCTGCTACAGAAGAAAATAGGTATGAATTCCTTGGGTTTTTGACGCTGGTAGCCTCCCATACGTGTGGTCACCCGTGAGACTCGATCCATCAGCCAGCACCAGGGGCCGGCCGCAGGTCTCTCTTGGGGGAAGAGGGAACATCACCAGTCCAGCAGCAACACCGGGGTTAAGAATAGTACAGACAGGAAGAAGGGTTGACTGGATACATTCATCTGGGTAAGGGTTTTTTTTTCCTAGATTTTTTTTTAAAGAGAAAGAGGATGTTTGAGAGAAATGGGGAGGGTGGGGAAAGGAGAGAGATGGGGATGTAGGGGGGAGGGGGGGGGCAATTCATGTTACGTTAAGGGCGAATTCAAGAGAAATAGAAGAGTATTGTTTTAAGCTCCAAGAGAAGGTGGGTTTGGAATGTTTTCGATCGTCTGCTGCCTTCTTTTCTTCTTCTTTTTCTTGCTATTATCCTGTTTCTTCTTTTCTTCTTCTTCTTCTTCTTCTTCTTCTTCTTCTTCTTCTCTTCTGTTGTTGCTGTTGCTTTTGTTGATATTCTTGACTTCTTTCTGTTTTCTTTATTTTTCGTTTCTTTGGTTGTTTCCTCCTCCCTTTACAATGCATTTCGACACATGATGTTTTTTGTGTGTGTTTTTTCTTCCTTCTTCAATTGTCACACTTAATTTCATCAAAATAAAAATTGAGTCAATTGATGATTTTGAAATGAATTTTCTTTTCTTTTTCAAATCAGAGTGACGCTGACATTGAAGGACATTTTACTTTCCCGTATGTCATGTCGTGTTCAGTCAAGCTTTTGAAGTAGCCCCTCTCCTTTTATAGAGAGATGATAACTGCCGAGCAGTTCCGCTGTTCATTTGGCCCCTTTAGCGTAAACTTTTGGCTTGAAGGTAAAGCTGAAACGTAACCACCGGGAAAGCGAATTCATCAACTTCGAAAGAGAATGAGAATGAACGAACGCACCAACGGACAATTGAATGAAACGATGAGAATAAATGAGTGAATCTTGCACGTGCTGCATATGTTACTACTGCTGTTTCGACTATGAAATTGGATGGTGATGCGACTGTCGTTGCTCTTGTTGTTACTGTGGTAGTGGTGATGATGATCGATGAATGGTCATGGTGTTGGTAGTGTTTACAAGTGGCGACTACGACGCACGCGTATGATGAGATGATTGGAAAACCGTGACAAAATGAATACATTTTTTTGCACATGATAACCAGCGGAAGGGTTACTTGTGCAGATTATTCATCTTCATCTTCATCATCATCATCATCATCATCATCATCATCATCGTCATTGTCGTCGTCGTCATCATCATCATTATCATCACCATCATTAACATCACAATCATCGTCCGTCTTCCTCGGTGCAGTTCAACAATAACCCCAAATCATTAGGTAATAAGTCTGCACACGTATTTGCTCACTGTATTTGCATCTAGGATTTTCTGGACTTGGACGAGTTTCTTTTTCAATTCTGACTTCAGAAGCCGTGTTCGTCGACACAGAAGAATGACTGGGTACAGACAGATTATATAGCCATCTTATCTTTAAGATTACGCCTATACTTGACAGGGTCTTGGGCAACCACCAACAAAGATCACGCACAATACCCAATGCGGTTGGCTATACGCAAATCTTCCGGTGAATTACACTGACTCAGTGGTACTTCCATCTTTAATAGGCTTCTGTGCGACTCATCATCATCATCTCATTCCCCTGACCGCTGGGGGTCGTTGGGGGGACGTGATGAGGCAGCCGCCGTTTCTCTCCAGGCTCTTCTGTTGGCAGCTGTCGTGAGGAGATCCGGCATGGTCATTTTGGACCAGTCCTTTATGTTTTCGGAGCAGCTCTTTCTCTGCGACTGCTGCCTTCATAAAACCACTCCAAGTAGGCCTGAATGAACCCTGTGGTTGTAATATCTGAGAGTGACCGTCTGTCCTCTACCAGCCACCTTCCTGATCACGTCACGTTTAGTCTTTCTGTCACTCTCCATGCGCCTACGGTGGCATCGCTCCCACACCGCTCGTTCCAGTCGTCACTTACACAGCCACACCCGGGCCGTTGCCTTGCCTTCTCCAGCACCACTTGTTTTTGTATGACGCAAAAGAGAGTGAGATTATGTTACCGAACCAAAGATGGCGTAGTGGCCTAACTGTATGTTTCTTAACCTGTAAACCCAACTGAGGCTGACATCCCCATAAGACTATGACCAACATCTAATGGCAACAACATCAAACTTCGGCCATCAAAGTTAATTTCCTCAGCACTCAGATCTTGACCCACCAGAACCATCTCATCAGCATCACCAGGCAAGACCAGCATCACTTTACATCAGTCATCAAGCCAACACAGCTGCAGCCTATTCATGATGGCAGTGACATGGGCATACACTTCTACTTGATTATGACAGAGTGTGGTATTCCTGGGGACTCCTGGCCCAGGAGTTATGATGAGCCTTATTAACACAATTCCCGCAGAAACACGTCACCCAGGGCTCCTGACGAGTTTAAAACAGCAATCCAGGCAACCAAAACTGCTCGAGCCTGTCTCTTGCCTTTAATCCCTTGTCCAGGTTTGGCCCTAATTTCCAAACAGGAAAGTCGACTCTGGGTGGATATTAACAAATGGGTCTGGTCAAAACACAGAACTGAAAGGTTCCCATGGCTGTCATTCAAGGCTGGCGTCCGTAATCAGTTGCCATGCAGGTACTCATAGAGTGACCAGTTTGTCTTCGAGGCTTTGGCTAACAGTCTCCTGGTAATGCTCATCAGCATATGTCACAGCAGACTTACAGCCTGACAGCTTCTCATGAGCAGGCGCTGACACTGTGTGTGTATTTACTGCTCATGTGTATATTTACTGCTCGTGACAAGCTGTAAGCATCTCAATCTGCTGTTGTTCATAGTTTCAAAGTGAGATGACTGCAGGCGGAAATTGAAACAAACATGTAAGAACAATTAGTCTGTCCAGGAAGGAAACAAACAAACAAATAACACAACTAACACGACGCGTTTCTACCTCTTTGGTCTTCCTGAGGCAAGACAGACAACATTCAAGACAATGGAAACGAAGACCGAAAAGTTACTTACGTCCTCAAATTGTGCACAAAATGGATGTAGCCATTGAAAAAGACCAAACACGTCAAAACGTGTCATGTTTGTCGTGTGATTTGTTCTTTTCTTTCGTTCGGCGGCAGAGTGATTTTTCTTTCCAGACTGTTCTTGATCAGCTTCATGTAAATCCAAGCTGTGCTGTGTAGGTAATCCAGTGCCAGCACCTTGAAGCCAGCACTGTCACCTACAACATTCTCTCTGCACATCAGGACCAGAGTACAGACAGCTTAATTGCTTGTGAAGATGAGTGAACTGCCAGTCCAGTCCACCAGACCTAGGACAGGAGCGCAGCATATAAAGTCATCAGGGACTACAGACACAATGGCAGTATGACAGTCGTGGTGGGAAAATTCTTTGCAAAGCACACAAACTACGGGCCAACTCGTAACACTTATCTTTAACAACCTTGTCGAAATAAAATAAAAATAAATAAATAAAAGCTTTTGTTTTCTTTTTCTTCTCCCTTAACTCTTTTTGGAGTCACTGGAGCACCACACAGCAGAATATTTCACCAGTTTTGTCGGTTTTATGCTAAAGCTTGTGTCTATGCCGTTTTCCCAGCCAGGCTACAATGTTGGCCATCGTCAGTCTGTCCCCCCTACTTCCCCCCTCCCACCCCCCAACCCCCCCTACCCCCCAAACCCCTCCCCCCCCCCCCCCCCGCATCCGCCCATTCTCCCTCAAATGTTCCCTGGTAAGACCACCATTGGATCTCAGTATTACAGTAGAATCCGGTTATAAGAAACTCGGTTATAAGAAAACTCGGCTATAAGAAATCAAATGGTTTCACCCTGCTGAGAGGATTCTTTAACATTACTTACAATACCTCGGATGTAAGAAACTCGCTTGTAAGAAACAGGTTTAGCTGACCCTGGCGAAACTTTACCTCGGATGTAAGAAAGTCTTGGCTGTCGAAAGATTTTCTCGGTGTGGCCTACACATACATATGAAAAAAAAAATCCACGATGCAGGTCACAGGAATTGGCGGGACAGGATATGGGGCCTGTGATGTCGCCTATCCGGATGTAAGCTAGACAAAACACAGGCGCTTGATTACGAGAGGTGTTTGAACTTCACCCCCACCCTGTTTCTCTCTTCACACCAGTGCATGTTCAATGCAAGGCAAGACTTTGTACAATGTAAAGTGAAGATGGCTGACAAAGACAAAAGACAAGCAATCTCGCTGAAACGAAAATCGAAATTTTGGATGCTATGGAGAGAAACCCGAAAAAGAAAAAGACGTTGACTGCTGAAGAGTTTCAGATTCCTCTTGCTACTCTGTGCAGCATTGTAAAACAAAGGGACAAATACAAAAATCAGTTCTTGGGCAGTACAACTGACCCGCAGCTACAGCAAAAGAATAGGAAGGCGAAACATGAGGACATTGACAATCAACTTCTGCAATGGTTTGACCAAGCGAGGTATGTTATGTTACTATCTCCACACCCCCCCCCCCCCCCGCCATCTCTCTCTCTCTCTCTCTCTCTCTCTCTCTCTCTCTCCACACACACACACACACACACACACACACACACACACACACACACACACAACACACACACACACACACACACACACACACACACACACACTCACTCTTTCTCCTCCCTCTCTCCATCATTCCCTCCCTCCCTCCCCCGCTCTCTCTCTCTCTCTCTCTCTCTCTCTCTCTCTCACACACACACACACACACACACACACACTCTTTCTCCCTCCCCTCTCCATCACTCTCTCTCTCTCTCTCTCTCTCTCTCTCTCTCTCTCTCTCTCTCTCTCGCTCCTCTTGTGTCTTTGTTTCTTGTGCATGTGCACGTATGTGAGAAGCTTGACAAATAATCAAGGAATCACGTGCTATGTTCGTATTCATTCGTTCATTTCACATTTGACTAGCATCAATATGTAATAGCCTACAACTTATGAGTATCTGTTAACTCCAATTCAGAATATCGCTGAGCGCTTTTAATACTGCTTGTAAATACTTGTGTGGGTGCGCGTGCGCGCGTACACACACACGCTCTCTCTCTCTCTCTCTCTCTCTCTCTCTCTCTCTCTCTCTCTCTCTCTCTCTCTCTCTCTCTCTCTCTTTCAAACTTTCATGTTCTGTTCCGATGACAAATCATAAAACAGTTCCCACCTGCATTTCAAGACGATTCTCTACACAAGGCTTGAAATAAATCTTTTGTAGTGTGTGATATAGTATTGTCTCTGATGCAATCCCCAGATACAACATATGGTAACATATTTATATGCATTCTTGTTAAAATTAAGAATATATACATGTACTTGCATTTTTGTAAGCACACACACACACACACACACACACACACACACACACACACACACACACACACACACACACCATCATGGATGTCCGTCGCAAAGCGACGATGACGTCAGTGGCGCCTTTGGTGAGGCCGCAACCCGAACTCCGATGCGCAGATCCGTCCACACACAGGGCAGGCTACGGCAGCTGCTGGGTTGACCCTTCTGTCTTTCCTGGCCTGACGTTTGGCGTGAAGTTGCTCCTGGCGTCGCATCTCGAAGGCCTTGACCCTTTGGTTGTTGCCTGTCTCCAGGCAGTGTGGTTGGCAGCAATTACCTTCCCAGCCAATGACTGATGTTACACGCGCGCAAGGATTGCTTGAGTGAGTCTTTGTAGCGCTTGTCTGGCCTCCCTGTCTTCTTGTGCCATTGGCCAGTTCGGAGCAGAAGAGCTGCTTTGGAAGACGGCTGTCTTCCATTCTCATCACGTGGCCTGACCATCTCAACTGTGATTGCATGATCAGGGCCTCGATACTGGGCAGATCAGCACGTCGGAGGACTTCCTGGTTCGTGACACGGTCTTCGCAGTGTATGTCCAGGAGTCTGCGAAAGCAACGGAGATGGAACTGGTCCAGTTTCTGGAAGTGGCGGCGGTAGCATGTCCTGGCATGCCACACACACACACACACACACACACACACACACACACACACACACACACACACACACGTGAAGGGTAGTTTACACTGTAACTGATGGCGGGGTTAAAGCTGCCCTTTGAAAATCATCATTGGACATTTTGATCAAATTACTTAATCTCTTTTTATTTCTACATGTATGTGTAGGTCGGAACACATCCCAGTCAGTGGTCCTGTCCTCAAAGTCAAAACAGAGGAGTTGTCAGCAATTCCTGGACTACAAGAATGGAAATGCAGTGATGGTTGGCTACACCGTTGGAAGAAAAGACATGATATCGTCTTCAGATCAGTGAGCGGCGAAAGAGGAGCTGTGGACGAAGTCTTTACGGACAAGTGGATGGAGGATGTTCTCAGACCAATGCTGATGAACTTTGAGCCTAAGGATGTGTTCAATCTTGACGAAACAGCGCTGTTTTGGAGGCTCCTCCCCGACAAAACATTTTCGTTCAAGGGAGATCAGTGTCTCGGCGGAAAAAAGTCCAAGGACAGAATCACTGTCATGCTTTGTTGTAACATGGACGGTAGTGAAAAATTACCCCTTCTGACAGTTGGCAAGTTCATGAAACCACGGTGTTTCAAGGGAGTGAAAAAGCTGCCAGTGGAGTACCAGGCCAATCGCAAGGCTCAGATGACTGGGGAAATTTTCCAAACGTGGCTGCTCTCCTTTGACAGAATCATGCAAAGACAGAATCGGAAAGTTCTCCTAGTTCTGGACAATTGTGCGTCACACAAAATTTCCACAGGGTTAAGAGCAACGGACGTCTTATTTCTTCCACCCAGTGCAACTTCCAAGCTGCAACCATGTGACGCTGGTGTCATACAGAACTTGAAAGTGAAATACAGAACGAGAAAGGTTCTCAAGCTGGTAGCTCACATCAACACTGGAGGCACAACAAAAGACTACCAGTTCAGCCTCTTGGATGCAGTATGTACCCTGCAGCAGGCATGGGATGAGGTGACCCCAATGACGATCAGCAACTGCTTTCTCAAAGCGGGCTTCAGGCATGATAAAGACACAGAAGCTTGCACAGAAGAACATGACCATAGTGACCATGAGACACAGGAACCCATTCTGAAGAGACTATTTGAAGAATACAACATTCCACCAGAAGAGTACTTCACTGTTGATAACAGTGTTGCAACAATGGGGTCAGCATCCTGCGCCACGACTGTGCCAGCTGCATCAACACCAAATGCCCCAGAAACGTTCAGCACAGACGCCTCAGATGAAAATGACAACTGTGCAGAACAAGAAAAAAGAGTTTCAAGCAAAACTGCTTTGGAATGTATTACAAAATTACAAACTTACTGCTTGCACTTAGACTGCAATGAAGCAGTCATGAAAGCATTTGAAGCGTTCAAATATCATTTGGAAAAGCATGTAGCAAGTGCTAAAACTCAAACTAGAATCGATGATTTCTTCTTGAAAAGCAGCACACCTGAGAGTAGACATACAAAAGAGGAGACCAGAGCAGAAAGTAGACAGTGGAAAGGGAGGACAAAAGATGAGGAAGAACTGAAGAAAGGGGATGCAGGAGAACAAAATGGAGAAAGCAAAGGGCAGGCAAGAGGAGGAGGCGGGGAAAAGAAAGGGGAGACAAGAGCAGAGGATGGAGGAAAGAATGAAAAACAAAGAGAAGAGGATAGAGGTAAGAAAAGAACAGGAGACGATGATAGAGAAAAGAAAAGCGGGGAGGCAAGAGCAGAGGATAGAGAAAGAAAAGGGGAAACAGAAAAGAGAGATGGAGGGAGGAAAGGGGGGGGGGTGACAAGAGAAAGGGATGGGGGACAGAATGAACAGACGAGAGCAGATGGGGAAAAGAATGGGGAGACAAGAGAAGAATTTAGGAGCGAGAATAGACAGACGAACGAGGAGGATGAAGGGAAGAAAAAACGAGAGAAAGGATGGAGGCAAAGGGAGACAGAAGCATAGAATGACAAAGAAAGGAAAAAACCAGGGCCAGACGTGGACTTTATGGGGTTTCAATCCGCGCCCCCGCAAAGTTTCGAACCAACCAATGCTTCTTGGCGACAACGGCAGTCAGAGAGACTGGGTCTCCAAAACCTCTCGATCTGCCTGAAAGACCGGTCAGAAGAGAGCTGGGAATACCCGTTGAAGTCAACGCAATTGTGGGTGATGGAAACTGCCTTTACAGGGCTCTTAGCTATGAGGTGTGTGGCACACAGGATTTTCATGAACAGCTAAGAGATGCAATTGTTGACTTCATGTGTCGCAATCATGAAACTTTCACTGTTTATGTTGGGCAAGACCTAGGTCAGTACCTCTCTGGAAACACTCTACAGCCTCGTTCCTGGGGATCGGATGTGGAAATTATTGCAGCGGCAACACTGCTCCAAACACCTGTTGTAGTATACACAGCTTGCACGGAGACCTACAGGGCGTGGCTTCCATACTAACCGTTGTTTCAGTTACCTGGAACATCCGTTTGTCAGGAAAAGGTGTACCTTCAGAATCTCCGTCAACACTTTGAGCGTGTGGTTCGAGTTGCTTAGTGGCCTGACAAAGGTGTGAAAGAAAGAGGCAGACGAAACATTTCTGAAAGACCAGCTGATGCTTTTTATGTTATGGTGTACTCTACAGAGCAGGAATTGCTCCAAATCAGCATTCGTGTTATGGTTTATGTTTAAAACACCTCTTGGACTGAGGACTCGTCCGAGAATGATAGGTGATTCGTTTATTTATAGGTGCATTTGTTAATATTGGGAAATTTCCTTACGATTATGTTGACTTTCACTATTTACCGTTGCGTTCTAAAAATCTCTCTCCCTCTCTCTCTCTTTCCCTCTCCACACCACATCATACACACACGAAAATGTTGATCCCTCTTTCTCTATGTCATGACGGCCAATGGCTCCAAGAATAAACCTATGCTCTCCCTTGTCGCATTTTTACTCGTCTATCGTGCTTGTGTGTGTGAGTGTGTGTGTGTGTGTGTGTGTGTGTGTGTGTGTGTGTGTGTGTGTGTGTGTGTGTGTGTGTGAGGAGAGAGAGAGAGAGAGAGAGAGAGAGAGAGAGAGAGAGTGATAAGAAAAAGAAAACGCACTAGATGTTTTATGTCACAGGCCAAAGTTTACTTGCGAAATCAAACCAAAGAGTCTTCTCTCTCTCTCTCTCTCTCTCTCTCTCTCTCTCTCTCTCTCTCTCTCTCTCTCTGTGTGTGTGTGTGTGTGTGTGTGTGTGTGTGTGTGTCTCAATCTCTGTCTGTCTGTCTCTCTCTTTCTCTAACACTGACGTACACACACACTAACAATTACAGAAACGTGCAGAGAAAAAGAGAACCAAAGGAAAAACAAACAAAAACTCGGATATTAGAAACACTCTAAAAACTTTTTTTTTTAGAACTCTCGATTATAAGAAACCTCGGCTGTAAGAAAACTCGGTTATTAGAAACAAAAAAAAAAATTCCCCTCAACTTTCTTATAACCGGATTGTACTGTATTTGGCCATACAAACATATTTGCCCCTGTTGTTTTTGGATCGTGGGTAGGATTTCAGTCCTGTTATTCTGAATAAGCGCCACCGTGCATACGAGCCCAGTTATTAAAAAAGAAAATAAAAATAAGGCACAAAACGATCGGTTCCTTTTATGGTGGTCAATGGCATGACAACCCTTTGGGCAGTCGTGCCTCTTAGTGTGTGTTATCAGTAAATAAGGTAAATTTACTTTTCAGGCTTGCGTACTGTATGAAATATGCATTACTTTGCGATTGTTTTGTGTTCTTATTTGTGTATTTTGGCTTGCTGAGGAAAAAAATCCTGGCCTCATTCTCACTCCAAGTCAACTTGTCTTTTAAATGAACTAAAATCCTAGGCACATTTCGATCGATTGGTGAGATTTGCGTCCTGTTTGGGCACACAAGAGTGAGTGCCCTTTGAGAGAGAGCAAGTGCGCAGACGTCATTTCCACTTGTTGGATTTTGCATCAATTGATTGGTCAGAGCGTGACCTTCGAGATGTGCGTGGCCACGGTCAGAGTACAACGAACTGGCTGACACAAGTCAGTGCGGATAAGCGTCGTCCAGGGGAGAAAAAAAAAAAAAAAAGCAATAGTCAACATGGCGGCGACTTTGCGTTTTGCTTGCGGGCTGAGGGGCCTTCAAGGCGTAATTCCCCGTCTGTCGGTAAGAAGCGTACAAATATTGACTTACGTGTTGCTTGTAGTCGCAAGACAATCGGTGAACTTATTGCATCATCGATGAAACGGGAAATTGATCTATGTTGCGATTTCTATCTTGACAACTGATTTGCTTACCGTGCACAACCTAGGCCTACTGCGTTACGCATGGGTTACCGTGGCATAGAGTGCTTCTGGTAGCGTACTGGTGTTAGGACTAGCCTAGCCAAGATGACCCATGTAGACCCGAGAGCGTTCGTGGTTAAATAAGCCACTTTGACCCCGTTGTGACGGCTGGTGTAAGAGAGTCGGTAATTTTAAAGTGAAAGGGTTATCTTGAATTTGATCATGTAATAAACTATATATATATTCAGTTATAAACAAAGCATGCTCATATGTCTTAGATTGAAGAAATAGGGGGAGATAAGCATTCATGTCTGCAGTGGTAGATAATTCTGCCTAACTAACAGTATGTGCTTGAGTGGGTGAATGGGGAAAAATGAGATAAATGCTTCTGAAAATGAGCCTTCAGCAAGCTTATAGTCTCCAAGGGGGAGACAGTCTCAATGGGGAGGAAACTCACTAACATATAACTCCTGGTCAGATACCGATATTTTGAAACCTGATTGTTTCTCCTCAGTGATCGCGGAAAGTGGTAATTTGACTTCGCTGCCTTTTCGGTTTTAAGAAGAATGCTATCCCAGAAAAAGGCTGGTGTGTAATACCGTAGTATGTTTGTTGAGTTTTCAAAAAACCAACCAAAGGTGCCACCTAAGAAGCAAAAGAAAATCATGAAAGAGCAAAACAAGCTACATTTTCTTTAATTCTTGTCGAAAGTAGAAAATATAAAAAGATAACCTCTTAAGACACAAGTGCTGAGGGCCAGTTCTTGGAGTGAATCTGCAAGGGGCTAAATTACAATAAACTAATAAATTCCAAGGATAAGTACCGAGCACCATTCCAGCAACTTACAGAGCAGCTTGGTGTTGCAATGACTGCAAGAAATATTCAATTATAAACAAAGCTTGCTCTTATGTCTCCCCCTTGGAGACTATAAGCTTGCTGAAGGCTCATTTTCAGAAGCATTTATTTTATTTTTCCCCATTCACCCACTCAAGCACATACTGTTAGTTAGGCAGAATTATCTACCACTGCAGATATGAATGCTTATTTCCCCCTAATTCTTCAGTCTAAGACACAAGAGCAAGCTTTGTTTATAATTGAATATTTCTTGCAGTCATTGCAACACCAAGCTGCTCTGTAAGTTGCTGGAATGGTGCTCGGTACTTATCCTTGGAATTTATTAGTTTATTTTATATATATATTATATATATATATATATAATACAGGGCTTCTGCTAAGATAAAATTTTGGGGGGTCCCAGGGACCCCTTTTTCAGATTTCCAAGGGGTCCCAGGCTTACTTCAAGGGGTCCCTACTCCATGTTTAAAAAATCAGGCAAGTCATCTGTTGTAAGGATCGGGGCTGCTCCCATCTGAGCAAACAGCATGTGAGAAGTCTTCTCATAGGCCTTTTTGACAGATTGGGACATGTCAGCTTGACTTTTATTAGCTGCACTGGCAGATTTGTGGTCGGCAGTCAACTCATGTCTTACTAGAGCATTTCTTTGAAAGTTCGTGCAACCACTGACGAAAGTATTTTTCTGACCAGTCTTTACACACAACAAGCACTTCATTCCCCGAGACAATTCGTCAAACTCAAGCCAGGAAAACTCTTTCTCCCACCCAGAATTGTAGGCTCTAACTTTTTTCTTTTTGGGAGTGTTGTCATCACATGTAGATGTACTCGATGGTGTGGGTTCACGATCTTCATTATCTCGCTCCTCAGCTCCCCTATTTTTTTGTTTTTTTCCTGATGATGATTTTAACCACGCTGTCAAAGACATTTTGGAATCAGGCCAAAGGGTCTCTTTCAGGTGAGAGTGAATTGGGTTGTGGGAAAGAACAGCAAGGGAAGCTACTCTTGCATTGTAGCAGACGACAACAGTCAGAGGTTACGATGTTGGATGCTGTCGTTTCCCGTGTTCTTATCTGTTCTTCCCCAAAATGTCAAGGGGTCCCAGGAACGCGTTTGACACACATAACAATGGGTCCTCGCCCATTTGAATGCGTACTGTACGCATTTTTTTGTGTTATCAGAAGCCCTGATATATATATATATATATTAGGAATAAGGTGATTACTATGGTTTCCAGCAACA
Source organism: Conus canariensis (assembly GCA_033310375.1). Classification (NCBI taxonomy): domain Eukaryota; kingdom Metazoa; phylum Mollusca; class Gastropoda; order Neogastropoda; family Conidae; genus Conus; species Conus canariensis. The sequence continues at coordinate 18,175,366 of CM065738.1, forward strand.
GTTGTGATTGTGTCTAGTGCAGTAGAATCACATGCCAAACATGTGAATTTATGATGCATGAGTGTGTACTTGGTTTAGCGCTGTGTTTAAGTTACACGCCAACTATTAATTGATCAGTAAACTTGTCAAGAGATTAACTGCTTGGACACTTTTATGAAAACAAATCTGCCAATGTGCATATGCTTTTTTTGTGTGTGTGTGTGTGTGTGTGTGTGTGTGTGTGTGTGTGTGTGTTTGCACTCATGAATGTGTGTGTGGTGTGTGTGTGTAAAGAAGCAAACTGATGGGCTGATTAATAATAGTGAAGTTGTGATCAGTGTAGGTCATATGAAAAACTTGTGATTTAGTAGACTAGTGCAAGATTTTAAACACTCAGTTCATAGCTCAGCTATTGTCATGTATCTCAGCTATCTGCTGTTAGTGTGAGTAAATACCTGTCGCTCATTAGCCAGGTGTGTGTGTGTGTGTGTGTGTGTGTGTGTGTGTGTGCATACATGTATGTGTGTGTGTGTGTGTGTGTGTGTGTGTCACTGTCTGTGTGTCACTCTATGTGTGTGTGTGTGTGTGTGTTTGTGTGACTGTGAGTGAGTGAATTTACTGAAACCAGGTACTTCTCAAGTGAGAGTGTTGAATTATTTTTATGATTTTCTTCTTCAGAAACATGATACATGCTTACTGAAATCTATACTGTGCACAAAAAGAAACGCATATTTTTTTCGCTGAAAATATTAAGGAAAATTTTGACAGAAACATGCCCCGTATAGCAGGGAACTCTATCCAGTGTGAATAGTCAGACATAATAACTAGACATAACATTAGATTGATGTCTTATTTCTTCTGTGGTTGTAATATTTTAAATACTAAATGACGCATGATATGACTGAAACAAAAATATGCGTTTCTTTTTGTGCACAGTATAGTATGTTCCATGCTGCTGTGCAAAGTAATCAAGATTAGATTGTTTAGGGTTATTGTAGTAGGTAGGTACCTGATTCTTTTAGGGGAAAAATGAATGAAAAAGACAGTTAATTTAGCTACAAAATGAAACTAAAACTGGAAAAGTAGGAAGAAGCTGAAGAGGTAGCATGACAACAAAGGTTTGCAGGGATGGGGGGGGGGGGGGGGGGGGGGGGAAGCAGCCACTGGAGTTCGTCTCTGATCTCCTTGCACACTAGAGAAGCTGAGCCACATGAAGGTCACGACCTCTAGATTCCCTTCTGCTGTCAGATTTGTTTTTATCTGGTGCTTCCAGGATTCAAATCTGCATGTTTCATAAGTTTATAGAATTATACACTATAATTTTAGAGTGATGTCTTCCACATATCATTATCAAACACCAAAGGTGCGAAATTTAAGCCTAACAAAGTTTACTTTTGCTCCTTCTCTAGCAGATGCAGTTGGAACTCTTCAGCTGTCTGTACCATCGCTTTTTTTTTTTTTTTTTCTTTTAACCAGCAATCACATGCTGTTCTATGACTAGATCACAGGCTGGTGAACTTGCAAACCTGCTTGGTCCAAAGTGTGTGGCAAAGATTTTGGCTTGGAAGCTAGATGAATTTCCTGAAGGGACTGGCTAGACTGGTGTAGTTCTCAGTCTTTTAGGTCATGTGAGATTCACTCTTCATGCTGCATTCATTTCTGTGAGTTCAGCAGAACTATTTGTCTCAAATGGTGAATCAGATTAACGTGCAATATCTCGTCTCATGTCTTTCTTCCTGATGATCTCAGGATGGTTTTCCCATTCTGGATGGTTTGCTGATAAATAATGCTACGCTTTCCCAAAGTCTTAGTCGTCATCCACTCCAACCAGTAAACCCCTCTCCCATGCTCTTGATGTCACAGCTGCTCCAGACCTTGATTTGTGGCCTCCTGCCATGTAGATCATCATTGCAGGAGATTCTGGCAGCATAGTATCCTGCGGCATGTGTGTGATCTCATCAAACATTTGGTGTTGTCATGTACTTTCCAAAGAGTTAACACTGCTTTGCAGGAATTCAGAACATGTTTCACCGGATTTGACAGAGCAGACGTACTAGGTTATATCTGACTTCTCCCATTTCACCAGGTCTTTTTTTTTCAATGTCAGGAGGTCATACAGAACAAGTCTGAGAACAAAGCTAATCCTGCTTGAGGTGTGCCTTGTGCCATATTTCATTCCAGCTGAGACTTCTTCGGAGTACAGTGTTCCACATGGTCCACAAAAATGGATCAGTTCTTAGCATAGTCATCACTCTTGTTGTTGCATTTGTTTTACGACAGCTTGATCCTTTCAGGACTGAATCATGACAAAAATTAAGTTCTTGCTCCACTACATCTTCAAGTGGTAGCTTCACATGATAACTTTATTACCCAAACGATTTTTCAAATCATAGTTTGAATTTTAAGGCCACAGAGTAGTCGAAGCAAGGTGTTAGCTTCTCAAGATAAAATTAATTGAAAAAAAAATGATAGTTTGACTTTCAAGACTGACATGCTGTTCAGACATGGGGAATTATTCCTCCTCCAGTTCTGAAGTAATTCACTGTATTTTGGATCAGTCAGGGCATTCCTGATCTGAAGTTGACTCTAACCCCAGCTCCCTTCCCTAGTCCTCCATGTTCCCGGGTCAGAAGTTTCATATGTTTAAGCACTCTATTCACCCCCCCCCCCCCCCCCCCCCCACACCCCTTTTTTTTGTCAGCGCAATTTTAGTGTTTTCATGCCAGATACTCGCATCATGATAATGTCTAAAATAGTTAAAAGGGGGAAAAAAATGATTTAAGAAGGTATCAAAACTTGGTTGTCAAATGGCCGCTTGAATGCTGTATTTCACTTTTTAGTTGTTTTACAAGTTGCTAAACAGCAGCCTTAACTGCTTAAGACAGTTTTCCTGAATTGAGTTTAGTGATTCAACAAAGTGTATGACATGGAAACTATGTTCTTTGTACATGATATACATTTCCTTCTCTAAAAAAAAAAAAAAATCATGTGTTAGTTTTTATTTATGCTTGCCTTACCATTTTTTTTTTTTTTTTAAATTCTGATACAGCAGTGTCGCCAGATGAGCAGGGATGACTCTCAGAAGGAGAAGCCTCATCCTGAGACTCCCCAGTTTCCTAATGAACACCCAGTGGACCCTCCTAAAGGGAAGATCTTTGACAAGAAACCCTTCAAAATGGCGCTGAAGACAGAAAAAAACTATCACTGGTGTGCCTGTGGCACTAGCAAAAATCAGGTAGAGTGTTTTGATATGACTGACCTATGTAATTTTGGTACAAAAAAGGAGATAGTTTGTGTATATAATATGTGTGTGTGTGTGTGTGTGTGTGTGCGTGTGTGTGTGAGACTGGTGCGTTTGTAGTACAGATGCAAGTGAAGTCAAGCGATGTGTTAGACTGTTGTACAGAGCTTGTGTGTGTATGCATAGGTGGTGTGTGTTTATGTGTGTGTTTGTGTTTGTGTGTGTACATTGTGCATGTAACATTGTAAGACTTGTGCACTTCCAGTACAAACAAAAGTGAAATCAAGCGATGTGTGTTATTGTTAGACTACTGTACAGAGCTTGTGTGTGTACACATGTGATGTGTTTTTGTGTATGTGTATGTGTGAATGGCATATTAGTGGTAAAAACAAAAATCAGGTCAAATAGTGCGTTGATCTGCTGTACAGGATTGTGTGTGTGTGTGTGTGTGATATGTACATATGTATCCATACACGTGTGCATGCGCACCCACGCGCACACCCCTCCTCTCTCTCACACACACACACACACACACACGCACACACACACACACACACACACACACACACACACACACACAGGCACTACCGAGTCACACATACATCAATAGAAATGGCGCAGACAATTTTGGATACATGAGTGAGTCTACTCTGCCTGACCAGTGCATTGGGTTCATGTGCAGGTCAGGTATCCGCTGAGCCTTGTCCACCAAATGACCTTATTCCAATCTGTTGTGTCCTACTTATTGATTTACTAAGCCGTCCGTCCAGCCGTAAACTGTGTACTGTGGTCATGGTCTAGCAGATGTGGTGTAGCATGTATTCATGGATTTACTCCACACACACCCTAGCAGAAACGGAAACTGAATTATTGTGATGGATTATTATTTATATGTAACGGTGATCATCATTACTGCTACAGCTTGCATGGCATGTGACATAAGTATATACTGATGTGTTGTTTCTTATTTGTTGGCTGACCGTGATCTGGGGAGTATTGCTTTTGTGCATGTTATGTCTGTTGTGCTATGTAACCTATGAAGAAGACATGTTAGATGTTTGTTGAAATATTGGGTTGTCAAAAACCAAAAGTTAATGACTATGTCAGAGACCTCTGACGAGAGGAATGGATCCTGCAGATGGATAACTAACTATTCAAAATCCATCCCAACCTGAAAGGGTTTTTACAATGTTCCCGAGGCAGCCGTAAAGACGAAACAGTCTTGTGCCGCTTGCACACAGGCCACTCGTTTTATACCCATTCTTATCTTTTAAAAGGTAAAGAAGCTCCGTGGTGCATTCTATGTCATGTTCCACCCACAGTGAAACATATTCTTCTAGATTGTTGGGACTTGCATGATGTGAGACATGAACACTTTACAGCAGAGTCCATGAAAACCCTGTTCAGAGATGTCCCACCTGACGTGATCTTTGAGTTTTTCATCTGATCTAAGGTTTTACTGATGAATGATTTTTAACGAAGCTTTTTGGTACGCTTTTAGAAGATGTATTTTAAAGAGATGTGTGAAAGGGTTTTTTTGTTGTTGTTGTTTTTTTGATGACTTGTGAGTTGATTTTAACGTGGTGACAGCCCTGATATAGCCCTTTGTGGTCGGCTGGGCTATAAGCAACATTACTGTACCCTACCTTACCTGTTTAACAGTGTATACCAGTTAAGTGTTGTTTTTGTAACATATTGTGTGTGTGTGTGTGTGTGTGTGTGTGTGTGTGTGTGTGTGTGTGTGCTTGCTGACTTGTTTTGAGTGATTCTGCCTGTTTCAGTCTCCTGTCTCTGCTTCTCATGTGTCCACAGCCTGTATGTGACGTCTTGCACAATCAGCTCTTATATCCCTGCATCTTATTTGTCCACAGCCTATGTGTGACGGCTCCCACAAGCAACTTTGGGGGACGTCGGAGAAGAAGACGGGTTACAAGTGGCAGCCACTACGTTTTCAAGTGGAGAAGGAGAAAGAGTACTGGCTGTGCAACTGCAAGCAGACCTCCAAGCCCCCCTTCTGTGATGGCACTCATACACAGCCCCAAATTCAAGCTGCCATCAAGTAAAAGCAGAGCAGTGGGGAAGTTTTATTTGAAGGAAAGTAGATGTAATGATGTGTAGTTCATCATGTGTATGTTAGTGTTGGGACATGATGTGCACTTTTTCTAGACGTGTATAATCTTGTTGTTATCAAAGATGATGGTACTTGCCACAAGACATGTAAATAAGTAGTTCAACCTTGTCATTGTTGGGAATGAGATTATGACTGTTCAGTAGCATTAAGTCCATCAAGCAATGATGAAAAAGGCTTTTGAGGGCAAATGTTGAGTTTGTGTTCTCAAAAGAGAAGCAATTGTAGCATGTCTGTCTGCTCTGCATGAGATTTTTTTTTGTTGCTTTCCATGTGGATAATTAAATTCTTCACAGGGAGTTAAAAGTTGTGCAGGATATGGCAAGAATGAATGAATTCAGTTCCTTTTTTATTTTATTTCTTATGCACTGTTTGCAGTTATTTTATTGCACTGTTCACAGCTATTCACACATTCGTCAATATGAATAAGTTTCCAGGAAGGGTAAGAGGCTAGATATTTGTTCTAAATTCCTATGGCTGTTTTGTGAATTCATATCAGATTCTTTGTACTCTGTTCCTTTTATACTGAAATGGATGTTGGAGATGTTGAGTTTAGCCATTTTTTTTTACTATAAAAATATTGAAAAAGACACAGATTTATACACTTTTTGTAGCGAAGCTTAAGATTGCATGTTTTTATGTTTTTTTGTTGTGGTGGTTTTTTAGAGCTATCTGTATAATGTGTAGTTGCAGAAAACTCAGATAAATGCACAACAGAATTCACTTAGTGTTTTGCAGGTCTGTGAAATTACATTTGCACACAAACACACATGATTGTTGGTGGAACTGCTTGTAAATAAATACACATAAGTGAAATAAATTGTGTTAAATTTTTTTGGAGATGGATTGGATATGTATCTAAAAAGAGCAGGGCGATTTCTCCCAAAGTGCCCCTCACTGGACATAGTAAGCAAAATGCAAGAGAGGGAGACACAGAAAGTCCTAGTGAGGAGTGGTAGCAGGAGAATTGATGGCCCTGAAACTCACCTGGTACCATCCAGGTGAAAGTTCAGAGCAGACCAGTTTGGAGGATCTTTGTGGCTGTCCTACGTGTGAGCTGCAGGCCTAATGGGCCAGAAGTTGATCTGAAAGACTTACTTTGGTGTGTAGTCATGATTTGGTAAATGGTCTTTTTTTTTTTTCACTGCTGCGAGGAACGCATGTCTCATCAGCGGCAGAATTTGAGAAAGATCTGATTGGCTCAGAGCAGCCACCACCACCAAGACAGTGCCAGACCTTCAGAGATGGGTCTGCTTGATGGTACCACATGGCCTCTCTTGTTTCCAGGATCTCCTTTCAAATAGCTTGAAGCTGATGTTTTTGTTTTTCTTTAATGCTTACAGGCAGATGTAGCGTTTGTACTGTTGACTTTTCTGTTGTATAATTTACAGTCACACGTATATGCGATGAAGTAGCAACCGATTTTGGCTGGTTGGAATGCGTGGAAACAATTTTCAGACGGCTGTGCATGGCTAGAATGACAGCAAGAGGGTTAAATTCCTTCTGCAGGTCAGGTTTCATGGGTTACTGCCAACCTTCTGAAGTCCAAATTCAGGAGCAAAGAGGTGTTTGGCTTCTGACTGAAACCATTTTACACCAGAGTAATCAAACTGATTATTGGAAAAGAGTGAGAACTGAGCTCACTCTGTCCACCAGAGGGTGTTACCGTTTATGGATATGGAAAGAAAATAAGGTGTTAGACCATAATTAAAAATTGGATTTCCACTCCCACCTCTCGCCTCTAGGACAATGTTGACCTAGTTTTTATTGAAGACAAAATGCATGAATGGGAGGAACCTGAATTAGAGATAAGGTGGATTAAACTTCGTTTCTCCATCTCTGACTGTTCAGTATATATTTGTTGCTGTATTCATTCAGATTGATGTTTAGCAACACCTCAGTTTACTGGAAGAAGAGCTCACAAAGAGAACCTTTGTCCACCATGTCCTAGTTCCTGGCATGTGCATATCGTGATATAGGCTAGAATCCGCTACATTTTATTTCAGTCTTTATGACCAAACCTCATCTCCCCACCATGAAAAAGGGTCTCCAGAGATCTGTTGTTTGTAATGTGTAAAGTTCTGTATTACTTCATTCAGATTCAGGATTGGGGAAATGATTTTTTAAAATAGGCTCCTGAAAGAACATGCATGGAGTTAGCAGCTGTGTTTCCAGTGATTTAGGAAATTTGGCTCGGTTGTTTTTTCATGGCATGAGGCATACCTGCCCACCTTCTGGATGACAGGTGACAAATGAAGGGTTTTTAAAAGTAAAATGCATATTCCGTTTAATTATTTTCCAGCGTTCACATAACATTGTTTGGGCATCATTCTGCAATACTTTATTATCCCTAATTCAGAAATGACATCCCCCTCCAACCCCCACATTTTTCAACAAAATTTTAAAGTTCCCGATTTTTTTTTCTCTAAATTAGGGATTTGGGGGAGAATATCTAATTTAGGAAAATTCCAGAAAAATATGGGAGGGTTGGCAGGTATGCCAATGGTTGTGAACATGTCTTACGGGAACTGATTGATGTCCTTACTACCTCAGGGAGACTACCTCAGGTATGAACCAAATTAAAAAAGCAATATTTTCTCACTGTTTATGATTTTTAGGATCAAGTCAGTTGTTTTTATATTGCTGTGAATTCACTTGTGAGTGGTGATATTATGCACCACTGAATCTGCAGGAATGTCTTTTCCGTGTTGTAAAATGTCAGTGTTTCTGAACACGTCTTGTCTCAGATAAAATATAATTAAAAAGACTTTTTGTGTTGGATTGACCGGTTACTTTCAAACAAGTTATTTGTGAATGTGTCTTGTATTGGAACAATCCCCCATCCACCCCCACCCCCCTGCTATTTTTCTTCCCCACCCCAACCCTCCTTCCCCCAAAACTGTCCCCCCCCCCCCCCCCCCCCCCCCCCCCCCCCCCACCCCACCATCCTGTCCCTTCCAGATTGTGTATGCAACTCCTCTAGATGTTTTACTGCTAAAGCTTCATGTTTTGTGTGCATCAAACTATGTCTGAAAGTTCCCAAAAAGCATGATAGGGTTACTGTGGGTTTAAAATTACTTGCGAGGAACAAATCGCATGCAAATACAAGGCGTCAGTCTTGGTATCTCAAGTGTGCCAATGTATATTTTGTTTTCGTGGGTTTCCCTTATTCGTGGGTTTCCCTTATTTTTCTTCAAGCAATTTTGAGACAAATCTCTCCCCCCCCCTGTTAAAGGAGGGGGAGGGAAGAGAGGAGTGGGGGAAAGGAGGAAGTGAAGGAAGGTTAAGGAGCCATATGAACGATTTTTCAAAATACTTATTCACAAACAAAGTTGGATCTTTCTCCGTTTTTCCTGTTGTGCATAGTACGCAGCCCCACCCCAGTAGTTTGCATGTAAACCGTTGTTAATGCACAGGACACGCATCAAGTTGCATGTAATCCTTGATCCCTCACAGTTCATGTACTTGGCAAAATTTTGCATGTTATGTGAACTTGGCAACAGCGATCTCTTTTTCAGCTTTTTTCTGCGTATACTTGTCAGCATTGCTGCAAAGAAGAGAAACGGTTATGTCCTGCAGATATTAAGCTGGTTGAGTCAAAAAATGCTGAATGGTTTATGAATAGCAACAGTGTGAATATCCATGAAGAGTGTTGACAAGGAATTACATTTGGTTGTAATAGAAAAAAGAAAAAGGGGGGGGGGGGGGGGGGGGGGGAGCAGTACTGTTTGAAAAATCTATCTTTCTTATTTTTTCGTTCATCAAGACAACATTTTTTGTGTGTGTATTGAAGATGATCGAATAGTAAAGGTAAAAATAAGGGTTTCACATATGAGGCATTTCAATTTCCATGTTCATGTATTATGTAAAATTTTGCAAAGTATGTGAACTCAATGGGAACAGAGATTACACATAACATATACGTGTCATCCATACTATCATTTTGTAGGGCTTACAATTATGAAGGATGGTGAAAGAAACTAATGTGTGTGAAAGATGTCTTATAATTATTGTCCTCTCACATGGAGGATTTGGGAGGGGGTGGGGGTAGGGTGGGGTGGGGAACGGAGTCAGAACCAGTGTTAACTTTCACTGTTTCAGGGAAAAATCACTCCCAACCGGACAGCTCGACATAGACACGATGAACAAAAAATCTCAGCGTCACCAGGATCAAAAGTGTGATGCTTTGACAAAGTAGCTTTCCCAGACTCTTATCAATGAAATAATCAAATGAAAATCAATTTATGCTGTTGATAATTATTTTCACATTAACACCATCCAACTTCCTAAAGCTGTTAGTCATTTTTTTTTTTTCAAACAAGGTTGGGGTTTGTTTGTTTTTTTTGAGCCGTCACTGCTTCCTGGGTACCCTTGTGCCAAGACACACAAAAAGGTCTGTATACCTTTGGAACCATTAAAACCATTGTCATGAAATCTTTCTAAAAACATAATTTACATGGAGTCAGCGAATTCTGGAGTCTGTACATCAAAAGAGACAGAAATATTCAACTGCATCATTTGAACTGACAGTGAGTTTCAGGACTGCTGGAGTTCCTAATTTAAAGAATGGTAATCACACACGGCTATGCATTGAGTGTTGGGTTGGTCCAGGAAGACCGGCATCATCTGATGAGATTTCTGATGAGTACGAGTCCACTAGGACCCACAACATCTAAGGAGGGATAAGTGAGGTAAAAATGTATGGTGAAGTCTATGTAAAATATACGGGTACAGAAGGTCTTGCAACATCCAGACTGTGTGGTTCCTTCCCATCCCCCTTCCTTCAACCATCCCTTTCCACTCAAGTTGGATGAAGGGGGGGAGGGACACAGACCGAGAGAGGGGGGAAGGAGGGGGGGGGGGGATTGAACCCTGAGCAAGAATGCTCAGTAATATTGTGGAAGGACAGTCCTGAGTTCAAAACACAGGTGGGGCTGGTTTTTTCTTCACCTTGAAAAAACCCTCTCTGTCCACCCAGCAGTAAGTGGGTACCAGATCCAGGTCAGGGGAGGTTACCTTTTTCGCGACGCACTGTACCATAGTTACTGCAACTCTGTCGACCCGTTCACGATGACCCGTTCTGGGGTTACTGCAACTCTGCCATACTCCCCGGATGAGCCGTAGTGCCGTTCCATCACAACTACAAAAAAATCCCCTGTTCCCTCTTCTACAGTCTAGCGGATGCAGCTGCCTTAAATATTTAGAACAGCATTCTAGCCACTGGAAAGATTAAGCCTTCATGCACTAGCGATGACCTTTGTGACCCCAGAGTAGTCTGAACAAAGAAACCTGTCTGGCACTGTGAATTTGTGCAAAAGGCACATGTGGAATTTCCCTGGCCAACATGCCAGGCAGAAGAAGAAACTTGGCATCACATGAGGTGTTAGAACTGGATCAGCAAAGTGGTTCAGAGGATGAGGGGGGTAAAGCTAATGTACAAGTTCATCGAAAATTATCTGAGCTTGATTTATTTGCTCTGTGTATTTAACAGTTTTTTTGCATTGTATCGTCTGAAGCCAAAACAGTGAAAAGTGTGTACAGTGTGCAATGATTTATTTTCATTTTCTATATTTTTTCACTTGGATTACACATGTTGAATACCACAGGCTTTCTCTGCATCTATTCAAAGTAAGAGTGAAATTTTATGCCCCTTTTCTTCCTCATTTGCTGTTGTCATATCATACTAGCCAAACAAACGTAAACAAGATTGTGTTCTCCTATGTTTTAGTTATGCTGTTTCCGTAACTGTAGCGTTGCTGTTTTACCTGAAATATATTTAAGTGAATGCTTATTGCCAAGTTCGTGTTTTACCCTTTCAATTGATAAATAACAATTGATTGTTACGTTTATATTAGGGGACGTAAAATAAAATCAAAAGTGCGAAAGTCGCGCATCTGCAACGGTTGTAAGCACCTGTGGAGCATGCGGCTGTAGGGAAGTGATATTGCGCTGCCGTGTCCGTCGCGAAAGAGTTAAAGGCGGCAGAAAGAGACAGATGGGCTCCGCCTTCCTTCATGCCGATCCTTAGACATGATGAAACTCTCGACGGTTCACCTACAGCCTACAGCCATGAGGCTGTGGAATCTTTATATGATTATGTGTCTACAATATGTATTGGTATTCTTTATATTGTCTATCAAGAAGATGTGATGTGGAGGCTATCATATTTTCCCACAGAAGACACCATACCCTTCAACCCCAACCCACCGTTCTCCCAAAGTCAAATCAAACAAGAATCCAAGTCTGTCCTTTCTTATAAAATAACTAGGAACACATTCTTGTGCCATTGAAATGCTTTATCTCTTTAGCAACATAATCGCACAATCATCATGTGACCTTTCACACACAAACATACAGATACTGAAATAAAACTTGCTTCAAGGAAACAAACAAAAAAAACATTCTAGTAAGACATTCTTAATAATGATGTTTTTAGCATTAACTCAATACAGGTTGAATAAACAACAACAAACAAAAAAAATCAGAGCTTTGGTTGGCTGAGGAGATGAAGCGTTGTTCTCTGGATAAGATGTATGGCAATATCCCTCTTCATCGAGTGGAAACATGACATAAGCATGCATCAGGATCTTACATGCATCAATTCAGCTTGTGTTTCTTCTATTAGTGCCTCTTCCAAAAACAAAAACAAAACAAAACAAAAAGAGTACTTTGGTGGTACTTTACTTCCTGGAACAAAATGCAATCTTTTCAAAAAAAGAAAGAAAGAAAGAAAACGCTCTCGGTTTCAGAAGGAAATGTGAAGCACTGATTTTGTCACTGGAACTGCAAAGAACAGATCACTGAATCTGCTGTGCCGCTTATAATAGTTAATACAAATCACTAATGCTCTCTTTGTCACATTGAAAACATACAATCACCAATGTGCACATTTTCACATGGAAACATACACTTGTAACACACTCGGTGCACATTAGAATCCTAAGTATCAATACCACATGAAAACGTAAATAGCAACAGATAAATGCAATTTCATATACACGCATGTAAACTGGTACACAAGCAAGTACCTGCAAAGTATCGCAAACACTTGCACACACACACACACACACACACTCACACGCACACGCGCACACACACATAGAGTTTGTCATTACATATTAAAATTCAAACTATAACCTGGACACAACATCAATAAGAAATACATATATATGCGAACTCTCAAACACTTGCAAACACACATGTACAATGAGTTGACATTGAAATTCAAAGTACCAACCACACACACACATGTACTATCAATGTACATAATAATTTCAAAGCACTAACCATACAAGTTTTGGTGTGAATACAAACCATACATCCAAAGAACTGCTCAACAGATGGAATGGCTGACACTGCCTACAATTTAAAAAAAAATCTTTCAGCACATATGGTAACACCTTTGCCACCATCCCACCCCCACATCATTATGCATTCATCACTCTCAAAGGTTTCTCGGTCATTTGTAATGATATATATGCTCTAATCATTCAATACACAATTACAGTGATATTTATAATGATATATATGCTCCAATCATTCAGTACACAATTACAGTGATATTTATAATGATATATATGCTCCAATCATTCAGTACACAATTACAGTGATATTTATAATGATATATATGCTCAAATCATTCAGTACACAATTACAGTGATATTTATAATGATATATATGCTCAAATCATTCAATACACAATTACAGTGATTCAATGGCCAGTTTAAGTTGCAACTAACACTTCTGCTACAGCAAAAGGAAAATCCCTTCCCTGTTAACATCTTTAATATCTACTGATGCACCACTTGAAAATGAATCAATTTCTTTGTTTTCTTGGACAAGTCAACACTTTTAAAAACAAACCGAGCACAGTATGAATTGTATTCAAAGATGAGGTGACCTTATTCGCTGAAGAAAAGATTTTGTTCACCAAAGATCAAGAAGGCCAACAAATGTGGGTAATTGAAATGAGGGCGGTGGTGAGGCACGTTGACAGACTGCAGTTTTTGTGAGTATATGCACTGAAATTATTTGTCATATGATCCACGGTGCATTTATTCATGGACGCACCATATTCTTAGAATTCAAAGGATGAGTTCTGTATTCTAGAGTGCCTTGTTGTCCAAAAGTTAAGAAAAATAAAAATGACATGAAAACCGTCTGATACTGGGTGCAAATCCTGTTCAACATCATCCCCACCCTCACTTCCCCTTTACACATGAAGGTTGTGTCCCTTGTCATATACCATTTCAGTTCGGCCCTGATCATGTTCATTTCATTGTTTCTGTTGTCCTATACATCTGAGTGTTTTTCACCTTCGTCATTTCATTTTGTTGTATTCCTATACATCTGAATGTTTTTCACCTTCGTCATTTCATTGTTTGTATTCCTATACATCTGAATGTTTTTCACCTTCGTCATTTCATCGTTTGTATTCCTACACATCTGAATGTTTTTTACCTTCGTCATTTCATTGTTTGTATTCCTATACATCTGAATGTTTTTCACCATGGTCATTTCATTGTATTCCTATACATCTCCATTTTTCTTCCGGTCTCCACCTGCATGTCTTGGCAGTATTCTCGAATTGCTCATTCCGGCTTTCCCATACACAGCCATGCTCAGATTTGTCCTGTCCCAGCCCAAGAGCCACAGACCACAGGGAGAAATCGGTATCAGGTCATCAGGTAACCCATCAGTGGAGACACTACACTGCTGCGCAGTCACTTGAGTGGTGTTCAGGAGGTACCTGTTCGACCTGAGATGCACACGTAACACAGGACACCTCAAAGCCCTGCACTGATGACAATAATCACACCAGCATTTAACAACTGCTTGACGCTGGCCCAGAAAACAACACACACCTGACTTCTTTTTTTTTTTTTTCCCAATAACCTTGTGGACTGACGCACGCAAGCACATATGTGTATATGTACATAATTATCATGTACATAATAAAACATCGTTTTGTGATTGAACTTGGATGATGCATTGCTTTAAATGTTTCGGATTATTCACAGAAAGTATTCAATAATTCCCCCATTTTTCCCTTTTCCTTTTTTTTCTTTTGTTTTTTGTTTTGTTTTCTTTATCATGACAGACAGTAAGATGAGAGAAAAACTGTGAAGCTGATTCTTTAACCCTCAATACAAGTATTTTTGACCCGACAGACGACACAAAACAAAACTCTACCTGTACACAGCATGTGCAACACAGGGTAATAAAGGGGGGGTATTCTGCAATCTGATTCTTTCAGTTGCATGACAGCCTCGGTAAAAAGCTAAACAACAGATACATCAAAACTGGAGAAATGACGACTCAGGAGGTAAACGAGGGGGTCCCATCTCATGTCTGTGCCAGTTTTTCCAGACATTTCGTGGCATCCTTGAGCTTCCCCACCAAGTCCTGCACACAGGAAAAACACCTGGCATCAGCGCAGATTTTCAGGTAAGTTCACCTGGCATCAGCTCAGATTTTCAGGTGAATTCACCTGGCATCAGCTCAGATTTTCAGGTAAGTTCTGCTGAGTTCAGTGGTTGTAGTCAATGACTCTTCATCACAGACAATATTAGATAATACATGAATAAAAAAAAAATCACTGCTCCTCGATAATTCTCACATATATACGCAGAACTTATGATACAGACTCTAGACAATTCTCATGTACATATACAAAACTTATAATACAGACCTTAAAACTTAAGTTTTGGATTCTCACAGTAATCTGAATACTTCAGATTGAGCAATGACAGCTCAATATCAGTAATGTATGGATCATATTAAAGACAACTTTCATTTTGTTATTTTTCAAGATGAGTACCTTTCCACTTAATAAGTTCTGTTAATACAGGAACAATCCAGTAACAGATTATGCTATGAACTGAAATAAGTCTCCCATGGATACATACAACATCAAACCAAAACTTGGTGTTCCACCTGTTCGATTTTAACTTTGTGATTATCTGTGCTAAGTGGCGAGGGCAGTTGGGCAATGAGTAGCACTTGCCACAAAAATTCTTTTATAAATGGGTTTTCCACCTGGCATCAACTGCTTCCATGAATGACATTCTCCCACTCTTTTTCTTGTATTCTTTATTTCTATGACAGATACAGATTTTCACTCAATGGCGTTGCGCTGAATTTGAAACTTCAGCACACTGCGAACACTCTTTTAGTATGTATAACTCAGCAGAAGGTGCAATTCTTTTTTCAATACACACCATCTATGGAG
>CM065738.1:18195944-18203444 GCA_033310375.1 Conus canariensis
GAGGGGTACTTCAGTTAACTCTAATTTCTCAGAAACCATTTTACTGAGAGGCTAGTATTTTGGTTGTTGCAAAATGATAGTGCATATATATATATATATGTATGTACGCATTGAGTGTCACGAATATGATACACTTTCAGATTTCTCATGCTTTGACAAACTAAGACATTATTTCATTCTTTCATTGGCACCATTTTTTAACATAAGTATGAAAAACATCTACTGATTGATAAACAGCAAAAGTCAGCATGCCTATGAGGAAAGAGATTCTGTGCAAGTTGCCTCCCTTTCCAAGCAGGTCATGAGCTGGTGAACTGGTCGCCCCTTGAGCGCCAGCGTCTGTGTAAATGAGTGCATTCCCCTTGCCAAGGGTTTTTGGGTGTTTTTGCATAAAATAAACAAAAATTCATAGCTCCTCATCCTGCTAAGAAAACCCCATAAAAGTGTACATTTTAGGAATCTGCGTTATCCCTCGATGTGTTGACATCAAAATCAAACAGAAATCTTTATCTGGGTATGAGCACCATGCTGTTATATAAACAAATGTGGAAAAAAAGGATAAAATTTGTTAGAAAATATTTGTAAAATATAAACATGCAGCTGGAAGTTTTCGCCAGTTGGAACTTTTATCCCTGGGTTTCCACTAAATGGCAGTGTTGCTGGGCTATAAAAATTTGGTAGTGAAAAATTCGCTTGAAACCTAGCTGTCCTATTCGAGTTGCAGCTGCTGATTGTCTGCCACGCCCCTTGACACACCGCCTCTCCCTCTCCCTCTGCCGTGAACCCCCCTCCTCACTTCTGTCCGTCTCTCTTTCGCCCCGCACAGACTGAAAGCAAATCTTCTTCGTGTGTGTCAGTTTCAAGCTGCCAAGAATCACACACCTGGCTGGCTCACTCGGCGTACCGACGCTTGTGTCAGCTGGGTCAACTTGACCCATCAATGATGCATGCACCAAATCGTCGTCACTTTCCCATGTGTCGAGCGAATCGACTGACTCAAGATTTAATCGCCCTCTTCTAAAATAATATTCGCTGTTTCGAGAGCAGAAAAGGTTTTTCGAGTTGATTGTAGGCCGCTAAGTCCGGGTGTTGTGTCCTCTGCTACTGTTGGTGAGTGAAAACTACTCAGAGCCTGTGGGGTCTTCACTTTCAATGGACTGGGCACACAGTATGTGCACACGTCATGAAATATGATTTAATTGGCCACTGGACAGGATCCTAAACCTTCGTTATACACCAAGTAAGTCAGTGAAATCGCTAGGGTTTTCCACCTAAAAATAGCGAAAGATCACCTAACGAAATTTCGGTCGCTGGCACTAAAGCAGAAGTATTTTATCGACCGAAATATCGGTCGCTGGCACTCAACAGGTTAAGCTGACAGGCCACTTTGAGTGAATGCTTTTTCGGCACAGATTGAGAATGATGTTCAGTCACTTGCCAACAGCATTCAGGTATAGGGCAGATCGATCAGACAAATTTAAACTGTTATAAACAGAACTTTTGTTCATTATCCTTTCAGAAAATTATGGATAATGCATACTTCTGAAGCAATAATTTGCATGCCACAACTTTTTCTTTCATTGATTATTAGCCATTGGTGACCAGAAACAGTTTGGCAAATACAGAACAACAACCAAAATGATACATGGTCACTGAAGGGACTAAATGTTAAATTTAGAAGCCATAGAAAGTAAGACAGATAGAGGAGGAAAAAAAAAAAAAAACGAATGAAGAGGTATTTTCTCAGGCATCACTTTTCTTTCTTGTTTGGCCAAGGTTATTGTAAAATGATAAGTACAATATTACAGTTAATCATAAAATTTAAAAAAAAAAAAAAACAAGAACAAAATCTCAGCTAGATGACTTGAAACAGGAGGTACGGAAATCAAGTGCACTTACTGAAAGAGATAGAAAAATGAATTTCAAATTCCGTTCCATCTGTTTCAGGCTTTCTTTTTCACGTGCTTGACTTTTGGGTTAATCAAATTCTAGATTTAGTAAACAATGCCGAAGAGACCAATCAATTCAAACTTGTTAACCAAAAACCGCTTCTCCAATTTGACACGTAGAGTGCCCAACTGTATGTTCTATTTCTGTCTGAACCAAAGCAGTATGTCATAGTCTAGTGTGCAGATAATACTCACTTTGATGTAGTAGTCCAGTCGCCAGTCCACATCCACAATGTGGGGCCGAGAGTTACCTATGCTGTGAAAACCAGAGATCAGACAATTTGTATAATTTGCTGGCATGATTCTGTACTTTACTGGCTTTGTACGCAGAAAATTTATTGAAAGAAATTACAAGAGAGAGGAAGGACTAACATAAAGATTTTGGTGAAGTATGCATGGAAATAAGCAAAAAGAATATTCCTGTACAGGCAAATGCTGGCAACATTTTATTTAAAAGAGACTCACAGAATTGAAGAGTGATTAAACATGAGACATTTAAAACAAAAAACAAAACAATTGAAAATGACAGAATGAAACTGTATAATGTTCCAGTGTTTCCTCCTCAAAAAGACTTAAAAGTAAAATGAGTGACTCCTCTATAGACAATTATCATACATCAAATTATGGATAAAATCAACCCTGATTTTCCTAGATGCATCATTTTTATGCATCAAACTATGGATAACATATTCATTTTGACATAAAACCCAACATGGACAATATCTATAAATTATGGACAAACGATTTGGTGTGAAACCAAAGAAAGTGAGAACTAGACTTTTTGGTCTGGTTTTTGTTTTACTTTCACTTTCAAATGAATTTTTTTTTTTTTACTTACATCTCTAACATGCCAATATGAAACAGTTTAAGGTTTGTGGAATGAAAAGACCAAAACACTCTCAGAAAAAGGGTCCATTAGATGGATGAAACTCAACTGTGTGGTTTCAATCTTCCCAACTGAACTCAAAGCAAACTCAAATCTGTACAAGAGCTGGTAACAGGATGAAAAACCCCTCAAACATAATCAAATGGTTCTGATGGAAATGGAACCCATCCACAGACTTTCCAGCCTGGATTCCAACATGTTACCAACTAAACCACAGCAGGTGGCACTGATGACAACAATTCTTCAGAAGCAGAACAAGTGTGAATGAGCATTCCTTCTGGAGAGTGCCACCAAGTCCATCTCCAAGTGCTTATATATTTGCTGACACTGACACAAACTCACCATTGGTAAGGACATGGACAGGAAATCGGAACTGACCTCACTGTAACTGCTGAGCATGAAAGTGAGAGGCCTTCTTATGATCCCAGTGCGGGATGATGAAAATGATGCAATGGATTTCCATCCTGTGACTACACGACAGGGCTGTACTCTGCACCTGTCTTCGTGACGTATAACCCAGAGTCAAGCGAACCTGAGACACACGGACACCCAGTTGTGTGGGTCTGGAAATTTGACCAACACTCTCAGAAAAGCAATCAATGACGTGGGTGATCCTCAACTGTGTGGGTCCAGTCTTCCCATTGGAGCCCACAGGTCACTCAGCCCTGGGGAGGGACCATCTAGACCCCATCAATAGATGGCTCTGATGGGGCTGGAATCCAGGACCCCCCCCCCCCCTCCCCCACTCCCAGCCCACAAGGTTAACACTACACTACATAAACCCCTCTGAACTGAATTTAGTTTGTCATGCTGAACTCCTTGACATTTGACCTTTCCAACAGCAGGTCAATTAGTATGTATAGCTGAGACAGCAAATATCGCCTCGTTTCAGATTATTACAAGGTATCTCCTTATAAGGTGGCAACTGCACAAAGCCAGTTTGCATCCAAATCCTTTGACAAGTCAAATTATTTTTGGCTGGTGTACCTGCCAGTTTACGTATGAATTGACAAGTCCAATCACTTTAAGTCAGAACAATGTTTTCATGCTTGTCTCCCATGTACAACTTCCTAAAAAGGAATGTTGATTGCGTCATCACTGTTTTGGACCTTGAAAATGTCACATGGAATCGGCTATGTCAAGTGCTGATGCTTTGGCTGCACTCCACAGTGCAAAGATAGATGATTTGGACCTTGTTCTTGATAGTGTAGTAACAGGGAGCCTTCTGACAATGAGGATTATTTTTCTTCTGAAGAAAATGTCAAAAAATGGAATGTTACGCTATACCTTCATTTCATACTTATTGGTTTACCACAAAACCAGAGGGAAAAAAGCATATTCATTTACAACATTATTTTTCTTTTCAGTGTTATTGTCATAAAGTTACCTTAGCTTTTGCTATAAATTAATGTCAAAATATCCTACAATCTCTTCCCAGCATGTCTACAAAGTTCTGTGGAACTGTGTAATACAAAAATTATATGTGACATTTTCGCTGTGTGCACTGGTTTTTCTGTGTGTGTGTGTGTGTGTGTGTGTGTGTGTGTGTGTGTGTGTGTGTGTGTGTGTGTGTGTTCATTTGTTCTTCTGTTTAACGTCTGTTCACTTTGAGTGATATCAGACGTGTGTATGTGTGTGTGGTGTGTGTGTGTGTGTGTGTGTGTGTGTGTGTGTGTGTGTGTGTGTGTGTGTGTGTGTGTGTGTGTGTGTGTGTGTGTGTGTGTGTGTGTGTGTGTGTGTGTGTGTGTGTGTATGTGTGATGTGCGTGTGTGGTGTGTGTGTGTGTGTGTGTGTGTGGTGTGTGTGTGTGTGTGTGTGTGTGTGTGTGTGTGTGGTGTGTGTCTGTGTCTGTGAGTGTGTGTGTGCACGCGTGTGTACTTGCATGCATGTGTGCGTGTGTGCGTGCATGTGTGTGTGTGTGTGGTGTGTGTGGTGTGTGTGTGTGTGTGTGTGTGTGTGTGTGTGTGTGTGTGTGTGTTGGTGTGTGTGTGTGTGTGTTGTGATGTGAGTGCGTGTGTGTGTTTCAATGCAACCAAAGCCACAGAGTTGTGTTAGTTTCAGCAACTAAATCAGAATTGGATTAAGACGTGTTTCTCTGAACAAAATACACCTCCATATGGAAAGCATTATATCTGGAAACAATGTCAAGTGCATGTCGTCAGCATACCAGCAGTAATGGTCAATGGGTTAAGTTAAATGACATGACCACACAAAAAAAAATTATAAAATTAAATAAAATTGAAAATTGAAAAAAAAAAAAAAAAGAAGAAGAAAATCTGCTATGACTTACCTTCCAAGCAAGATCTGAATGGCTGGCTTCTGTGTCTGAAAGCAGGCATCAATTACCAGATCAATAAAGTGAAATCTCTCAATACACACTCTCTTGCCTCAAACCCATGCCCATGAATGACATTTTTCCTGCAACATTTTCTCCCCCACATTTAAAAACAAAAAGAATCAAACGTTCGACCGTCCAATGGCCATAGGTACTGCGAACTCGATAGGAGATTCACTGTGTGTAAAGCACAGAATTACACAAGGTAGAGCCCATCCTTCTTCTTTCCTGAAAAGCATAATGTTCCCATTTTTAGCTGGATGGACTGACAAGGCTTCTGGTTTGTGTAATTTCAAAGTCAGCAGGCTGTTAGTTCTGCACCTGAACATCTGGGCCTTTAAGGTGCAATTTCAACCTCAGGGCCGTCAGTTTTGCACCTGAACATCTGGGCCTTTAAGGTGCAATTTCAACCTCAGGGCCGTCAGTTCTGCACCTGAACATCTGGGCCTTTAAGGAAAGAAGCACAGTCACAACACTGCATATCTTCTATTTGATTGTCAAACCAGTCTTGCTGTCAGGCTCTGTGACATGGAGGAAGACCAAAGGATGCAGTGGAAGATATCTAGACGTTCTGGGTCGCAGGTCAGAGATGTATACTGAACACTGTGGCCGGAAACAGCCAGCAATGAGGTGTGGCAAAGGGCGGGAAATGAGCCAGTCAGCAAACAGATCTTAAAGAAGAAGTGAGGCTGGTTAGGATGCACCCTTCCAAAGCCAGCATCAGACTCTAACAGTCAGGTTCTGGTTTCAAATTAGGGTAACTGCACAGAAATTGAAACATGAACAAAAACAGAATTACCAGACCACCAAACAAAAGAAGAAATAAATTACAAAACAAACACATTTCAACCTCTTGGATCTTCTTCAGGCTGGACGGAATCATGTTCAAAACACTGAAAATGGATGAACGGACAGTCTAAATTTTGAATCTGGATCAGACAAGTAACTGTCTATTCGTACTTCGTTTTCATTGTTTTGAACGTTATTCATCCAAATCTTAAATAAATGTTAGCGAACCGTCCAGAGAAACGTGGACAAATGAGTCACAAGACAAAACACAACGCGTTTCGACCTCTTAGGTCTTCTTCAGGTAAGACACAAACGAATAAAATAACGAAAATTCACTTAGCTTTGATTGCTTCAGAGTTCAGTGCAAGGAAGAAGGCGTTGAACTCTGAAGTGATTCAACGCCTTCTTCCTTGCGCTGAACTCTGAAGCGATCAAAGCTAAGTGAATTTTAGTTATTTTATTCGTTTGTGTCTTACCTGAAGAAGACCTAAGAGGTCGAAACGCGCTGTGTTTTGTCTTGTGACTCGTTTGTCCACGTTTCTCTGGGCGGTTCGCTAACATTTATTTAAGATTTGTTTAGATTTCCGCCTGCAGTCGTCTCACTTTGCAACTAGTTATTCATCCAGTCAAAAGAAGACCAAAGAGGTCGAAAGATGTGTTTGTTTTGCAGTTTGTTTCTTCCTTTGTTTGGAGGTACAGTAAATTACGCTCTGACCTGGAACTCACAGAAGAGAAAACGATCTAGAAACAGGTGAAGAAGAAGATACCCATGCGGAGCTGAAGAGGAGGGGCATCCACTGCAGAGAGGGAGAAAGGAAATCCCAGGCTTGAGTACAGTGGAAAAACTATGCCAAGAGTTACTGCTCCCTGGGGGATGAAGGGCCAGAGTATGCAAGTAAACACTTCTTTCCATTTACAGACCTGCTTAAATGGATTTGACTTGTGAATGATTTTATGTGACACATCAGCTTCTGACAGTGTTAAATAAGAAAATGTTATCACTGGTCACAGGGGAATGGGATAATTATTTCATAAGACAGTCAAATAACCATCAAACAAACAATCAAACAACATGCACACTAATAATAATAGTAATAACAATGATAATAATAATAATAACAATAATGATTAGATAGATAGACAGACAGATAGACAGATAGATAGATAGATAGACAGACAGATAGACAGATAGATAGATAGACAGACAGATAGACAGATATAGACACGTACACACACTAATAGAATTTGAACTCTGTGGATGGTTTCCCTGTGGATTTTCAAGCCCGCAACTCAAGCATCACCGGGATTCAAGAGTCTGGTGTGTACGAACTGAGCTATTGTGGACCCCAAATTGTACAACGTCATTGTCACCACGGATTGCTCTGTGAGAAATTTGGACTGCTAGCTCCATGGAGAGCTGGTCACTAAAGCAGAGTATGACCTTCATTTTCATGCTCCGGCTCTCTACACTGAACAGTATGAAACCTGTTGACGCAGCTTGGTCTAATACTGCACTGCTGATTCATTGAGTGTTTCAAGTC
>CM065738.1:18205944-18210944 GCA_033310375.1 Conus canariensis
GTATGTGTGCATGTGTGAGTGCGTACCTGTGTGTGTGTGCATGAGTGCGCGCGCGCGCGCGGTGTGTGTGTGTGTGTGTTGTGTGTGGTGTGTGTGGGGTGTGTGTGTGTGTTTGCGTGTGTGTGTGTTTGCGTGTGTGTGTGTGTGTGTGTGTGTGTGTGTGTGTGTGTGTATCAGTGCGTGTGCGTGCACGTATGTTTGTGTTTGTGTGTATATGAGTGTGTGTGTGTGTTCGTGTGTGTGTGTGTGTGTGTGTGTGTGTGTGTGTGTGTGTGTGTGTGAGAGAGAGAGAGAGAGAGAGAGAGGGGGGGAGGGAGAGGGAGAGAGAGAGAGAGAGAGAGATAGTGAATTATACTACTTTCCTTTAGATAAAAAAATGTTGACATTCTGTCATAATGTTTTCTTAAGTGTCAGTACAACTATGACTTAATCTGACAATAAATTGGTTTCAGTCAGTCAGTGTGTATGAGTGTGTCTGTATGTGTGTGTGTGTGTGTGTGTGTGTGTGTGTGTGCGCACGCGCACGCATGTGCATATGTGTGCGTGTGCATTTGTGTATGTAACCTCACTCAAGATTTTGTGTTCGTGCATTTAGCGTGCCTGTTTGGAACAAACTCCAACTGTGAAGTGAAAAAAATCACAGGTAAGAAAAAGTGCACAGCTGCACAAATCCTTAAGCCCCCCCCCCCCCCCCCCACCCCCAAAGTAATAACAACAACACTAATAATAATAATGAAAATAATAATAATAGTAATAATAATGATAATAATAATACTAATTAGTAAATAAATCAACAAATTTATATTTCACACTCTGTTAAACATAACAAATAGATGACTTCTTGTAGAGCTATTCGTCTTAAAAAAGAATTTTCTTTTTAAGTTTCAGTTTGTTCTGTTGATGTACGTTGATCAGACTTTTATTTCTTTTCCTCCAAACATTTCCTACCGGCAACATCTCCTCAAATCTCTTTCTCAGTCTGTGAGTCTCCATCTTTCTTTCTTTCTTTCCTTCTTCTATTGTGGCACCCTTTTTGCAGGGAAAGCAGCCCCTAATTTCACACGGAGAGGATCAAGATAGAATAAAAAATGAAAAAATGACTTGACTCCTTCCTCCCCAAGAACCTGACTCAGAGTATGAAAAGCCTTTAACATGACAAACCTTGGCACAAGCATGCACTAAGTGTGTCTGTGTACATATTAAACACATTCAATACAGGCATTACAAGCCAAGTTCTTACATAATTCCATCTGAATCCACATCATGCTTTGCTGCTTCCAGCACCAGAGTGACCACAGCACTGTAGGCTGCTTTTAAGATGGCCTTGTCCACAGACTTGAACACTGGATCATCTGCAAAAAATAATCACACACGTCTTCTTCTCCTTCTTCCCTTGTCTCCCTTAGCTTTGTGGAGGGTCACTGGGGTGCCACACTGCA
The DNA here is from genome assembly GCA_033310375.1 of Conus canariensis. NCBI lineage: Eukaryota > Metazoa > Mollusca > Gastropoda > Neogastropoda > Conidae > Conus > Conus canariensis. The sequence continues at coordinate 18,207,384 of CM065738.1, forward strand.
GAACATTCCACCAGGTTCCTGTGCACCAGAGCTTTGGTCTCTGCAAAAGTTTTCTCTGTCTGCTCTAAAACTGATTTCTTTAGGGTTTCCCCATTCCTCATAGCATCACTAGCTCATCCCCATGACAGTGGGAGCTAGGGCCTGGCTGTGGAGGCTGCACAACTAGCGCTTAGTAGCCACAGGGCCAGATGCTTCTAAAACCTTTCTCTCCAGTCTTCCTTTCGCCCATCCTCTCTAGCAGTCTGCTTGTGACACAAGTCTAACATTGCCCTGGGCATGTTTCCGGCTGATACCCTCGGATTTTTTATTCTTTTTCTTTTCTTTTCTTTTCTTTTTAATGGTAACCCTCTCCTTGTAGGGCACGCAACATGGTTGCTGTCGCTGTCCCTGAGCACTGGACGGTCGACGGAGTCTCCATCCAATCGCTTCCCAATGAGGTGGGACCTGCATGGCCATGTATCTTTTTACCCTAACTAGGTGGTGTCTTTCCCTTTGAGAGGGACGGAAGATGGCTGCCACCATGAATTTCTTTTCCCATTGGATGGTAGAGCCGTCCATCAGCCAATCATTGTCAGTTTACAGTGAACTGTTGGTCCACGTTGTTCCTACATTAGAGTCGTGTGCTAGGTTTGGTTGTAAATACAAATTCCGATAATATGTTCCAGCTTCCAGTTGCTGTTTTTTTTTTAAATCACATATACATAACAAATATAAACATTTTCACTGGACCTCTTTCAGGTTTCATAAATGAAGTCAGCTCCTCACATTGATTACCAACTAGAAGTTCCAACCTAGAAGGAAAGATGAAGTATATACATACATACATACATATATACTTATATATATATATATATATATATATATATATATATATCAGTATATTAAAAAAGCCTAAAACAATTCTACAAGTGCTCAACCCCTTGGGGAGCAACATTAGTTAAAACAAGTATAAGAGGAATCTTAAAACTATCTACAAATTTGTTTCTAGCAGCTTGGCTATCGTCAGGATGAAGTTTGGGTTGCCCACCGCCGGTGTTATATAGCGTGTGGGGCCCGGTTGCAGCTGTTGTTGCTCCCCAAGGGGTTGAGCACTTGTAGAATTGTTTTAGGCTTTTTTAATATACTGATCTTAATCGCTCCTCACGTTGAGCACTGTGGCCTGAAGGATTTTAAAATGGAGGAAACCAATTTTAGGCAGTCAACAAAAAATATACTATTTTCTAATCCGCAATCATATATAAAAAAATCAATAGAACAAACAGAAAAGTTTGTACACAATATGAGATGGAAAGCATTCTTTTTTCTAAACCCAAACGCAAAAAAAGAGGACAAAAACACCTACGATTTCAAATCATGGCGATCACCACCAGCCATAGACGAAATGAAACCCTTTGAAGATAAAATGAAAAGAATGATAACCAATATTGAATTCAAAAAATCTAACAACGATTTCCAAACAACACTAAAAAAACAAATAAAACAAGTACAAAATGACAAAAAAATATTTGTGAAGGCTGATGAAACTAGCAATTACTACAAAATGGAACCAAAGGAATACTCTCAACTCCTTGACAAAAACATTCAGAAAAACTACAAAAAAGCTGACAAAAATATACATGACAGTATCCGCACTAAAGAAAAAGAACTTGCACAGCGCATAGACCTAAGTGACTGGATAGAAGCGACAGCAACAAAAAAAGCGTTCATAACACTCAAGGACCACAAGCCTAACTTTCATAACAATCCAACATGTAGACTCATAAATCCATCCAAATCTGAATTAGGCAAAATAAGCAAGAAAATTCTGGAAAAAATAATAAAGAACGTAAAATCAAACTCTGAATACAACCTCTGGAAGAACACATACGAAGTTATCCAATGGTTCAAAAAACTCAATAAACAAAGTAATACAGTATTCATCACATTTGATATAGTAGACTTTTACCCATCTATAGATGAGGAACTACTCACCAAAGCCCTGAAGTTTGCCAGTAACCACACAGACATAACAGGGTCAGAAATGGAAATCATTCTCCACACCAAGAAAACATTACTACACAGCAAAAATGAAACTTGGATCAAGAAAACGAACAGAAACTCAACATTTGATGTAACCATGGGATCATACGATGGTGCAGAAACATGTGAACTGGTCGGACTATTCATGCTGTCCAACATCAAGAAAAAACTCGGAAAACAAGTCGGACTATACAGAGATGATGGCCTCGCTGCACTAACCAACAACCCAAGAACCATCGAAAATAAGAAGAAAGAACTATGCAAAATCTTCCAAAACCACAACTTAAAGATTACCATTGAAGCAAATAAAAAGGTAGTGAACTACTTAGACATAACACTGGATCTCAACAATCACATATATAAACCATACAAGAAACCCAACAATACACCGCTTTATGTACACATCAAAAGTAACCATCCACCATCTGTATTAAAGACCATACCTCACGGCATAAACAAGAGACTATCAAACCTGTCATGCAGTGAGAGAGTGTTCAACAATGCAGCAGTAGAATACCAGGAGGCACTACAAAGAAGTGGATACAATTACAAATTACAATACAACCCAGACAACAACACAAATAAAAGCAAGAAAAATAGGAAAAGAAAAATCATATGGTATAACCCCCCATACGACGGGAAACTCAAAACAAACATAGGGAAAGAATTCTTCAAAATCCTAACAACTTCATTTCCAAAAGAACACAAATTGTCCAAAATATTTAACAAAAACACTGTCAAACTATCGTACTCATGTATGCCCAACCTCAAAAACCTGATTGACGCATCCAACAAAATGAAAACCAACACAGCAAAGAAGGGTGAAGAAAGGAAATCTTGCAATTGCACCAAAAAAGAGCAGTGCCCACTAAACAATAAATGTCTTCACAACAACATTGTATACCAGGCTACTGTGACATCAGAAAATGAAAAAGAAACATACATAGGGATCACTGAAAACCACTTCAAAACCAGATATGCAAACCACAAACAGTGATTCAACAAAGAAAAATACAAAAACCAAACTGAATTGAGCAAATACATTTGGAAACTTAAAGACGCAAAAATAAACTATAACATATCCTGGAAAATCATAAAAAGGGCATCACCATACAGCAATATTTCAAAAAGATGCAACCTATGCCTAACTGAAAAATGGCTAATACTATGTAAACCACACTTAGCAACTCTTAATACTAAAACAGAAATAGTAAATAACTGCAGGCATAAATGGAAATCGTTGTTAGTGAACAAACCCCGTACAACAACCTGAAAACCCCCAAAAAACACGTGCAACCAACACGCACGCAAAAACAGCTGCAACCGGGCCCCACACGCTATATAACACCGGCGGTGGGCAACCCAAACTTCATCCTGATGATAGCCAAGCCGTTAGAAACAAATTTGTAGATAGTTTTAAGATTCCTCTTATACTTGTTTTAACTATATATATATATATATATAATTGTTCTGCATTATATATATATATATATATATATATATATATATATATATATACACTTCTTCTTCTTCTCCCTTGTC
>CM065738.1:18213444-18323444 GCA_033310375.1 Conus canariensis
GAGAGAGAGAGAAACAGAGACAGAGACAGACAGAAAGACAGAGACAGAGACACAGAGAGTGACAGCTGAATTTCTTTATTCGACATTCATATAGTCCTTATGTCATGGGTTCATCTAAAAAGCAGTTTTTCTTCTTCTTTTGTTTTTGTTGTTGTTGAAACTGGACAGTTTAATCCTTAAATGAAAGTGACTGGTAAAGCCTCTGGCTAGTAGTACTGTATACAATCACTTACAAAAAAAGCAATCTTTCTATCAGGAAAAGGTGATCAACTGGCGACTAATATACTGACTGACCAGTAAATGTGCTTTAATAATTTATTACTTTCATGCCTGTTGGTTAAAACAGTAACAGAATTTTAATGTTCCAGTTGAAGTGAATAATCATGATCACAACTAAAGCTAGTCTTTTCACCACACACACACACACACACACACACACACACACACACACATATAGAGAGAGAGAGAGAGAGAGAGAGAGAGAGAGTTCTATACCTGCGATTGCATTTTTATCTACATCTAACAAAACTCCTTGGCAAGCCTTTCTGATGAGCTGGTCAAAGCACTTATCTGGAATATGAGCTGTATCTCCTGCCAAAGATAGATTCTCTTGCACATGAGTCGCAAGTTCCATTTTGTAGAACCAGACGCCGCCCTCATGTGATGTCTCTCGGAGTTCTTTCCCTTGTAGGCTATGAGTTCTGACCAATGACGTGGCAACGCCGGATACTTCCGATACTTGTGGCAACATGGCGTGGACGTTCCTGACCGTCTTCTGCTCAACACTTTTGACAGCTTCTGCTCTGTATTTCCATATTGGAGAGACAGAGAGAAAATGTTTCATTGAAGAACTACCAGACGAGACGATGGTAGTAGGTACGTAAGTAAACCAGGTTACTGGAAAGTCTAATTTGAAGGGAAAGTTTAGACTTGGTTCGAGCCGAAGTGTGTGTGTGCCGTTTTTCATTTGATATGTTAACGGTAAATGTGATTATTGCATACTTACATGTAAACAAATAAACACTATAACTTTAAGCATGCACTCTCAACATCAGTGTTTACCAAGGAGAGCACTGTGATAGCGTTTATTGCGGAACGGTGGACCCATCTGCGCATACCCACTGCTTGCTGTCAAAAAGTCTCATATTGTGTGACGTGTAACTGTAAGCCTTTCTCAGTATGTGGTGCTCACACTACCCTCAGTACTTAACAGAAGAATTAAGTTATTTTCAAACAAAAGAGTTTTGCAGTAGAAGCACTTATCTTAGAAGCAGCTCAATTTTTTTTCCATTCTCTTGGCTATTTCAGATGATTGGATCATTTTAGTTCAGTTAGATGGACAGAGAACTAAGTCATTGGTTTATTTTAATGTACCTTACTTGAAAAAAAAAACATTGAAACAAAAAATTGAAATTGCCCAACTGCAAATATCAAAGAGTTAGAAGTGATATGATGCAGAGTTTTAAAACCCTGCATGATTATTGTTATAAAAAAATCTGACGGTACTATATTTGATCGAGTCTTTTAAAAATCCATCAAAAGTATTAAACTAATGTTCTGTTTAACATCAGAATTACCAGTCTTCATGTAAGACTTTAGTTCAGGGTCTTTGGAACCCTGTCCTAAGAAAATTTGAAGGTGGTTGAGCCAAATACTATAGAAGGATGTAAAATTAAAAAAGAAAAAAGAAAAAGAAAGTGTCTGTTTAGCTGCCGAAACTTTTGCCATTTGCCACTGCTGATGCTGGAACAGCTGACTGCAAAATGCACAGGGTTCAGGTGGCTTCTTTTTTTCTCGACATTAATTCCTTTACATCTAGTTTGATTGTGTGTGTGTCTTCGCTCACGCATGTGTGGTGTGATGCTGTCTTTTGCATGTTAGAATCTGAGCACAGTATACGAAGCCTCTGTTGCTCGATAAAATTCACCAGCCTTACATACTGAAGATGACTGTTTTCAGTTTCATGGCTTATAGTGGGTCTGTGAAATTGTGGGACTTGAACTCCTCTTTCTAGAGGGTTAAGCTACCTATCATGTTTCGGATGTTTTCCTGACTTGACAGGTTATCACAAGAACATGACAAATAATGAGAATAAATAGGAGGGGTGGGGGTGGGGGGAAGCATGGGTTGGGATCTGAAAAGAAACACACACACTTCTCAAAACACGCAGTGTGGTAGTGCAGTTTTGAATTTGACCGACAAACATGACAATCTATTAGATCATGACAATTTGTAATAATTGATATGATGCGCAGATTTACACCGCTCACCATGTGTGCGCTCACAAAATGCATGAGGGAGTGTTGTGGCTGCCCGTGTCTTTTGTAGTAGTGTGATTGTCAAAGGAAACATTTGTCCTGTCTTTGAGGGTCATGGCACTATCAGATAAGAGAGTGTTGTGGTACAGTTACATCAAAATTCTGTACTTGTATCATCGTGTCGGCATGCAACAGTCAGCCATGCAGATGTAATGAAGGTAGTGAGAGTAGAATGAGGCTGAGGGATGAAGGCTGGCATCATAAAATGACAAACTAGTAATGCTAGTGTGTGTGTGTGTGTGAGTGCGAGTGAGAGAAAGAGTGAGGGTGGATGACGACTATCAATATCACATCACAGCAGTGAGAAGGTGGCACTAGTTACTTTGTGGCCACACTGCAAATGAGTCATGCAAGCAGTATTAGCTGTGGGCCACAACAAATATTGGAAACGTTACTGTTGCTTACCTCCAGTGGCACCCGCATGGTTATTGTGTGTACTGTAGTGTGGCTGCTTCGGGCAGTCATGGAGCACATCAGAACTCGTAGTGTGGGTGCAGCCAGCCTAGTGTTATATGCTAACATTCTCTCTCTCTGCCTGCCTCTCTCTCTCTCTCTCTCTCTCTCTCTCTCTCTCTCTCTCTCTTTCCCTCATACACACACACACACACACACAGTGAGATGTCATGTCATGATTTTTATTCTTTCTTAAATATTTTCTTTTTTTTTTTTTTTTTTCTTTTTAGCTGTTTTCTTGTCATTGTCACGATCACGAATGCAGAAATGTTCTTCACTGTCATTTTGCTTGCATGTTGTCTGTATGTCATATCCTCAGCTACGAAACTAGCTGTGGTACAGGTAGGTGATGGCACACACTGACCAAAGTTTTCTTTCTATATCTGAATGAAACTGCGTTTAAACCTCGCTGTTAGTTGCAGGTTTCTTTTGCTTAAATGGTATTACAACTGCAGGAATTAGTTCAATGAAAAGAACAATCTGATTGAAACTATACAATGTGTTTCTTGCTTTGACAAGTTAAGTCAGATCTGAGGTTGGCGATAAAGATTAATGCTGCATGACACACAGTACCATTTGGATCGATGTTTGTATGGTAACATACATTACACCACTGCAGTCATCTCGACTTCACACTTCAGTATGTGAATGGTGTTCTATATTTCAGTATTATGGTGCACAAGTTATTGTTACTATTTCCCCAAAAACTGAAAAAGAAAACAAGAATACTGCTATAACTATTGCTTTTTTTTTTTTCCAGGAGGTGGTTGCTGGGAGAGGTGCAATTAGTATTTTAGCGATTGCATCATAGGCTCATTCATTACAGTGCTCTTGATGGCCCTAACATTTTTTTCTTGGCATTTCTATTTTCCAGGCAATTACAAACTGGAGGTCTATGATAAGAACATAAACGATTTTGTGCCCAGCGTGCAAGGGCTGGGCATGCATGTGGAGATTAGGGACACTGACGACAAGATGGTGATGTCCAGGGTAAGACCTTCCTGCTCACTGCGCTGTGGCTGTACTGCAGCCCTGGAGTGGCCAGACAGACGTGTTGTAACCCCACTCATACGCTGGAATGCTGCCTTGCATGTTCACTGGTTTTTAACAGCAGGCTGATCGGACTCTCTGCCTGGCATGTTCACTGTGTTTTTTTTTTCAACAGCAGGCTAGTCGAACACAGTCTTGCATGTTCTGGGGCATTAGAAAAGATCTTTTTTTTTTTCTTTCAAATAGTTTCTATGTATTCATTTTCCTGTGCATTGGGTGATTGTCATTTGTTGTGGTTATTAAAAATAAAAAAGTTTTTCACTCCAGCCCCATAAAAGATGTCTCCCCTGCCCTTCCCTTGTGCCGCAAAAGTAAAATGAAATAATAAGTATTTAAAAGGATTAAAAGAATGAAACTTTCCCAGAGCAACTTCATTTTCCTGTCCTTGTTGCCTTTGCTTTCTGTCCTGTTGAATGTCGGTGATTGTTGACATCCCTTGGGAGTGGGAAGAAAGGAAAAATGTCTTCCCAAATATTAGTTGAGTATGGGTGAGGTTGGATGAAACAACAACAACAACAAAAGAATTACATAATGATGGTCTGGAATGGCATTCGTGAGTCCCATGGCATCAAGGTGTTTCCAGTGGATGGGAACTTTTTGGATCAAGTACAAGTTGTTCTTGGTTGTATTTTCTAGCAAGATACATATATAACAGCTTATAAATTCAGGGTGTCAGAGCAAAGTATTTTTTGCCAGTTTCAGGTCATGCATTCTATACTTGTCTTTAGTCTTTGTGTTGTTTCATAGTTGTCTCAATACAGTTTTAAATGACTTGTGCCTTGTGTCACTAAAAGTACCAGTAATGGTTATTGTGAATATCGGTATAAAAATAGCTTCCATTTGCTTTTTTATGTGTGGTCAAATTGATATAGATAGCTTGGGCAGTCACTGAACACAGATATTCAGTTATAAGAACAATCTGAAATGAATTTTAAATGTAATTGATAGCGAACCGCCAAGAAAATGTAGTCAAACGAATCACAAGAGAAGACACAATGCGTTTCGACCTCTTAGGTCTTCTTCAGGCAAGATACAAAACACTCGGGACAACGGAAATGAACGAGCAATCACTTATCTTCGTTCACTTCAGCACAAGATGGGCAATCAATCTGAAATGGTTTGGTCTTCACTGAATCGAGTCATTTAATTGTATTGAGACTTAACAGTTGTGATATTCATACAGTTTATTGCATGTAATCAAGAACCGTTTGCTGAATCATTGTGCTTGTGTTTCCCAGCCTTCATGAGGACGGCAGAGAGTTTAGCTAGCATACCTGTAGATGGTCACCCCAGAGACCCAGCATGATGGTTGTTGTAAAAAGTGTTGCATTAGAAAAAGGAATATAGTGTTGAACATATTTCTGTCCCTCTGTGTCTTTTACATGGTATCCCACAGCTTACCTGGAACTTTGCTCGTTTGCATGCTGGATGTCTTTGATAATCACTTGTTGTAATGCTTTCTCTTTGAGTGTTGAATGTCACTTGGCAAGTAACAGGGTGTTGGAGCTTCTGGTGGAGGGTTCCACAGTGTTTTGCTCTTTGAAAGCTGTGTTAAACAGTTATGATCATCTTGGTTTCTTTCACAGAAGAGAGAAATTTGATGCAGGTTGGCAACATTGATCACTTCATTTGCATCTGGAATGGGAGAACAGTCACTGTGAAGCAACAATCTATAAATTTCTTACCAGCTTGGACATTGGGGTTTCAAAGCATGTTCATTAACCCTTGCAGAACTCCACATCTGTAGCAGAAGGTGTTCATGCCCTTAAGCACTTTCCAAAGTAGTAAAAGAAAAAAAAGTTCAGAAAATGGAAGACGGGGGGAAAAAAAACTGCCATGGAAAATGAATTTTTCGTTTATTACCAATCGGAGTAAAGCCTACACACTAACCCTGTGACTGTGGTAACAAAAGAAATGGTTGTACAGTTCCTGCAGGGGCAAAAATGGTTCTTTCATGATAATGGAACAGTCTGTAAATGTTTTTGGTTGCATGCATTTTGGGATGCAGAAGAGCATTAGCATCTCTGTCTGCATGTGGTGTGGAAATCTGCTCACAACTGCTGTGACACTGCTGAGGCAGAAACAAGGTATCTGCAAGCTCTGTGTATGTGTTGTTCAGTGTTTTCCAAATACTCAGTAAAAGATTTTGCTGATTTCAGGGAACTATAAAGTTCAGGCCTTTGATAAGAATGCAAACGATTACATGCCTGTCACATCTGGAATTGGTATGCATGTAGAGGTCAAGGATCCATCGGATAAACTTGTTCTGTCTAGGGTGAGTGGCTGCTTGGTTTCTTGGGCTGTGGAGGGTTTTGAGCAATAGTGTACAACGCATTTGATTTTGATCGTCACTGGCGTCTCAGTAAGGAAAATGTTAATTGCAGAATCGCACTGAGTAAATTAGATTTGTCTTTTTAAAGTGTGTGTGTGTGTGTGTGTGTGTGTGTGTGTGTGTGTGTGTGTGTGTGAAATGTACTTGAATGAAGAAGATATTTCTTTACTTAGTAGCAATGTTTAGTCCAGTATGGACTTGTCAGCTGTTTGCTAAAGAGGTTACATTAAAACTGTAGCAATTGTTTGCGGCCTGGTTTGCCTTGTAGTGAATCTGATCAGACTCATGTTCAGAGTCTGGGGTTTGATTCCCACTCAAGACAGCAAAGCTTAGGGGAAAAAAACAACTTTTTCTTCATCTCTTTGGCGTGTGCAGTTTCCATTTCCATCCTAGATCTCCTGAATAGACTTTAAGGTGAGGTCCCAAATGCGAACATGAGCACACAAGGTCTTGCACACATATGTTTAAATCTCAGTCCATTTTTGGAAGTAGAGTAGGCCATTTAACAAACAAACAAAAGAAAAGAAAACTACAGTTGCAAAATAAGCTTTCTTTGGGGGGTGGGTTATTGTTGACAGAAAAGGGCTTGCTTGGATATCTGGTTGAAGCAATGTCTCTTGATTCAGGGGTCCTGGATTCAATGCCACTAAAGACGGAGACATTCAACAGCTTGCCAACTGTGCAGGCTGTTCAAAATTGTTTGCATTGGTTTGAAAGTAAACTGAGGTCCCCTTTGTAAACGTGTGCGTTGAAAAAAAAAAATAAAAGGAAGAAAGAAAATGTGTACAGACATACGTTATATTTTCCTTGAGAAAAGTCAGGCATGTTGTGGTGTAATAGATGAAAAGAAATTGTACACAAGTTAAATCCTATTCAACTATTTGCAGAAGAGAATTTTGATGACATATTGCAGTGTAACTGACTACAAGAAATTAATGAAATGGCAACAATTTGGGTACCCTAGCTTCCCCTCTAACCAGCTTTGAGAATGTGTCTATTCTGCTTTGTTGATTGAACATGTGATATTGCACACAAATGTAAGTGTGTGGGTGGTGAGGAGGCAGACAGAGAGGGGAGTTGGTTATAGCTTTAATATGAAGTCATCTACTTTTTTTTTTCTTTAAATTCATTTTCCTTGGAATTTTATTTTATGTCCTTGTCAATTAAATGCAAGTGTGTTTGGAAATGGAATGAGAGTATGAGGACAATTGTTTGAAAACAAAAAGGGAGATAGAGAGCACTAGATACTTTAGGTGTAACTGAGTTGTCATGTGCAAGACTTTACATGTATTTCATCCTGTTTCATACTTGCATTTATAGTATCCCTTGGTGCGTAGCATGGTGTACAGTGCTTGAAAAAGGCTTCTGTCCCCCTCCCTCCTCAAGCCGTCCCCTAAAAAAAAAAAAAAGGCACTCACTGGTGTCGTGTTTAGGTCATGTTTAAGCTCAGAGTTCTAGGCAAGGAGCGAACAAAAAGAAGAGGAGTTGGCAGAAATTGTCTAGTGTGGAAAATGAGTTTCAGAAGTCCACTCGATTTTGGTTTGCAAGTTTCTGTTGTGAGCCGTGATTTTGTATGTGCTCTGAACTTGAATAACTGAATGGAACATAACAATACAAATAGCAAGAGAGCTTGAGGCAGATTTTTTTCAGTCACCGTCGCTTTCGTCCTAATAGAAAACTGCAGATTGATAGTATGAATTAATACTGTCAAAAAAGTCTTCCGCATTCAAGATTCACATGGTCAAATTTACGGCACTGTAACGACTCTTTTTTGTTGTCTCGTAAATGATTTGACGTGTTGTAATTGATAGGAATTGACATGTCAGCATGGCATCACATCTTACCAAAATTGGTTATGGTTTGCTAGCTTCAGCAATTGAATTTTTTTTTTCCAGCTGGCATGTGTGCGCTTGGGAAGGAAGGAAGTAGATCATAAAATTCAGTTACTTTGTAAACTCTTTATCTTTTTTTCTAACCATGATGTGTGTACTCTTTATCAGTAAAAGAAGAGAAGAAAAAAAAGTAGAGATAGTAAAAAGAGTAGTTCATGAAGAAATGTTTCGAAAACTATGATAGATGTCAGCAAATGTTGAGGCAAAGAATTGTTTATTCTTACCTTTTTCTTAATAACAAGAACGACAAAGCCTAATAAGAGGGTTATTTTTAATTTATTTGTATCAAATTTATTTGTTAGCTGGTAATTTGTACATATGTAGAGCACTTCCTGAATAGTAATGTGATTTATGAATATATTAGTATGCATTGGCCTAGAGCTCCACAATTCATTAGTTACAATGATAGACCAAATTAGTTTTAACACTCGCTCTCTCTCTCTCTCTCTTTCTCTCTCTCTCTCTCTTTTCCTTGCATACATACACCCTTTCACTCATGCATGTGTGCACCTGCATACACACACACACACACACACACACACACACACACACACACACACACACATACACACACACATACACACAATAAGGTCTGATGTACCCAAGGGCAGTTGTACAAATACACATACATAATACAAAATGCATATATGGGGCACAGACACACATGCACACACACACACACACGCACACACACACACACACACACACACACATGCATGCACACTCGGGTGTATGCATCCATAGATACTTGACATCATGCACACTTAAAATCTTGCCTGGGATACATCATGTTTATGCACGCACGCACACACACACACACACACACACAAATGCACATGCACACATAAAGGCACGTGTGCATGCATACACAAGCATGTGCACATACATGCACATGTACACACATACACATATACAACACATCCATGTAGCAAACTTGTCAAGATGAATGTCAGTAGTTGTCTGAGTTTGCCCAGTACACATCATGTGGACGTGTGGGTGATGATAGTAATGGGTTACTCCCTGATGGGACAACAGCTCCTGGTCCACAGATTGACCATTGCTGTGCCTGACGGCATCAGCTTGGCAGCAGCTGATCAGTGACATTATTTTCACATCATGATGTGTTGTGCTGAACAGACATACGCAGCAGAGGGTCGTTTCACTTTCACGTCTCACACTGCCGGTGAACACATCATTTGCCTCCACTCCAACTCCACGGCTTGGCTCTACACTGGACAGCTGGTAGGCATTGGTGTGTGTTTGTGTTGTGTGTGTGTGTGTGTGTGTCTACACACTGGGCAGTGAATAAAGAATAGTGAGTGTGTAGCTATTTGCATGTATGCTGGGCACGTGATACGAAATAGCTATTGTGTATATGTGTGTGTGTGTGTGCATTTGCTTGATTACGCATGTGCGTGTGTTCTGACCGGTTCTGAGAGAATCCATGTGTATGTTTTCTGGTGCGCAGGATGACTGTTGTTGACCTGTTGTTGCACATGGCGTTTCTTTCTTTCAGCGTGTGCACCTGGACATCTCGGTTGGGGAGCATGCAGTGGACTACCAGCAGGTGCAGGCCAAGGACAAGCTGAGTGAGCTACAACTGCGCATACGACAGTTGTTGGACCAGGTGGAACAAATCACCAAGGAGCAGAACTATCAGCGGGTGAGTACTCCTCCGCAATTGGAGATGCCTGCCCTTAGCAGAAATGCCATCCCTCATAATCTTGTCGCAGTTTGTTACTGCAGGTCGCGGTTTGTTCTAGTGTTAGGCTGATGTCAGTATTGTTCCGACCGATTCAGTTTTTGGTTGTGTAGAATCACTAGCTTCTTGAAAAGTGCTGGTTGGTTTTGCAGTGCCCATTGTGCCCGAGCACAAAATGTGATCATGGAGATGAAACTCAGCCAGAGCCAATCATGAGTGCATTGACTCTGAATTTGTGTTGAGTAGATATATATCATCTCATGTATGTAAAATATTGTATGTAAAAGAAAAAAATTGTGTGTATGCTGATGAGACTAAGGGTCTGAGTGTTCCTAAAAAAAAAAAAAAAAAAAAAAATTGAAACGTTCTTAAAAGATTCCCAAATTGTTCCTACAAGCAGAGGGGTTGCATCTCTGTTGCAGTGTGAAAGTATTTTATTTTTTGCACCGATGCTTTATCCCATGTATGCTTTTCATCATTTGTCTTCTGGTTTATCAGGTTTTGGAATCGTCAGTATTATTGTTTTCTGTCTTTTTTCTCAGAGAGAAAATATATCAAGGACGAAATACAGAACTCATAGTAGAACAGGTAGTCATATTAGCAACTGATGTATTTAGCTTTTTTTTTTTTTTTTTTTTTTGAGACTTTGGTCTCTATTGTCTGTGATATTATACTTGATCCTTTATTTTAGTGTTTCTGCTTGCTTCAGCAAGATGAGAGATCTTGTTTGATAAGATTCCTGCATTCATCACGAACTCTTCAGAGGATGGGGATTGGATGGGAAGGCCTTGTGTTTGATGATTGAAGTCTGTTTTTTTTTGGTAGCCCTTGTATATTATAAAAACCTCGCAATCCTCTGCAGCTACAGCTTAACTTGATCACCTTTGGCTAGGTGACAAAACCTTTTACTAGCCAGCCTGCTGTATATATGTTATTTATTGGAGACACAGTGCACAAAGTTTTCCAGCATTTTTTGGTTTCACATGACATTAGTTGAAAGTCATAAGGTTGTTTATTCCATCATATTCCAGCCATTTAAAATATGACTAGACACTTTAATCGGAACATTGCAGCACCAGATAAGTGAGGGATACATACTCAGTAAAGACACTGTGGGAGCTTACTTGACATGCATGCTAGTTCCAGGTTGGAAGACACGCCTGGTCTACTGTGCCTACCAGAGGATCATTATGACTCTGTAATTGTAATAGGGGTTTTAACTTTGTGTGCGTGCGGTGAAAGGGAGAAAACAGCTGACAATACCGGCTGCCCAGGCTGCAGCTTCCTTTTTCTGTTCACCATGCTCACAGCCCATGAATAAAAAACGATATAGTTTCAGGTTCATTTGAAAGTTTCCATGAAAACCGTGGATTGTGACTGGCTCAGCTAAATGTATCGAAGAATCTGATAGGTTTGAAAACAGGATGTGACAGAATGTGTAGGTTTGACTGTTGTCGAGAAGTTATGATTGTGTTGCTTTCACAGTCGTCTGATCTCTGGCTTTGTGATCTGTTCTAACAAGCAATGACATGATAGAAAACTGAAAGGATATGGCATGCAGCGCTTTTGATTTTTAACTCTTCAGTGGTGGTCAACTCAATTTTGGTCAGTTGTTGGAGTGCAAATGTAGTCGCCAATGCCTATGATTTACTGGCATTGTAGTGTCTTGACTTGTAGGTGCTTGTTTTAAACTGTAAGAAATGGTTGAGTTTTATTACCTGGCCATACAAAGATTAGTTCTAGATGGTTCACTATGGAATGATTGTAAAGTACACGGTTTTGTGGGAGAATTGCAGGTGGGAGTGAAAAAAATTACATGCAAGCTCATTTTTTAGCTTTATGCAATAGTTTGTTCTAGAGTGGTCACATGTTTGTCTTTGATGATGCTAGTAAAGTCCTTGTGAGGTGCGTCTAAAAAAAAATACATATACATGTCTTTGATGATGCTAGTAAAGTCCTTATGAGGAGCGTCGTAAGCTGTGCAGAGGAGTTTTGGAGAAACAGGTACACATGTTGAGAGCATTTGTTGGAATGCATTGTTGTGAATCATTGTAAAGAGAACGTTTCTGGGAATGCATTGTGATTCATTGTCAGAATCACAATGATCTGTGACTTCAATATTTAAATGAGATGGGAGCCCAGATAAGACGTCAACTTGGAGACTTATCTAACCTGAAAGAAGAGTTTTCACCCGTGGCAGATCTGTTACAAATTGTGCACCCATCATGCATTGTTGCCCTCTCTCACCAATGGAGCAGTGACCTGATAAGACCGAAGGTCTGTCAGCATGTGTCGGTCATAACAAGAGGCTACCTGTTTCAGTACCGAGAGGAGCGTTTCCGCCAGACGAGCGAGAGCACCAACCAGCGTGTGCTGTGGTGGTCCATTGCACAAACCCTCATCTTGCTCCTCACTGGCTTCTGGCAAATGCAGCACCTCAAGAGCTTCTTTCAGGCCAAGAAATTGGTCTGACCGACCCCGTTTGGCAGCACCTTTGTATCTTCTCCCCATTGTCTCTGCTAGCCTTTGTCCCTGAACCCAGTGTGTGTTTCTTCCTTCCCTTCTCCTCCTCCCCCTCCCATCAGCTGTTTCCTGTTCTGCCTTGAGGAATGTAGTGTACCTGCAGATTGTGGGGCAATGTGTGTCATGTTCTGCTTGTTTAGTTTTAGTGCGTGGGCATAGCTGCCAGCCCATGAAAGTTCAGTGGGTTGCGCTCGTTTCATACTTCAGTGTAATTATTTATTTTGATATGAGAAAGAGAAAAGAATTTAAAAAAAAAAAAAAAAAAAAACAGAATGAAGGAAAGACAAGTGGCATTGGTTTGACCCTCATCAGCATGCATCTGTACAGTTGAGAAAGAAAAAATTCAGGAAAAGTTGTTGAAACTTTGGAGGGTTCCCCCGCCTCTGGAAATTCAGGGGAAATAAGGTTTTGGTGAGAAGTCAGGATGTTTGACCAAGAAGAAATAAAAAAGAAACGCTGAAAAAGCTTAGACAGCTCTTGAAAATCATTGTCAGCTTTTGGAAAGGCTTCATTTTATTTTGATTTGAAAACTAAGATCATATTAGAAAATACATAAACAGGATGCAAGAGTATGTAGATTGAGCTGTCAAGATACCACCCATTAGAGAAGAGCATAAGAACTTTGAGTATCAGGATATGCACTTGCCGAAAGGATGCCGCTTTGTTGCTGCTTTTTCCAGGGCCATTTTCAGTGATTGTAAGATTTTGGTCAGGAGAAAAGTCGGGAAAGTAATGATAATACTGTAGAAATCCTGAAAAAAAAAAAGAAAAAAAAAACCTGAACAGTCTGTGTAACAATGCACTTGCCCATTTCCCTTTGAAGCTAAGAGTGTAATGTCTGATGATCTCTGGACAAAGTGTTTTTTTCTTTTCCCCCAAAGCATCTCTTTCCAAAATACCCTTTATCATTTTTTCAACACCTCCCTCCCCTTTCCTCCACCACCACCACCATCAACCCCCCCCCGTACTGTCCTATTCCACATCCCAGAGGTTGGTAGTTTTGATGCTGGAATCGATGTGTGCCTGCTTTCTGAACTGTTCCTGTAGGGACTGAAAGTTTGCACAGAGTGAGTGTGTGGAGTTGAAAATAAAATGGTAAGAAGAGTCACGGGGAGAAGGAAAAGTAGCTTGATCAAGTGGGACATCAGCTGTTGTTATGAATTGTCCGTCAAAGTGGTGTGTTTGTGATTGTCTGTCATAGCGTTTCTGGATTGCCCGGTCTTGTGTGACCGTGATTGTCTGTCATAGCGTTTCTGGATTGCCCGGTCTCGTGTGACCCCCCTGTGACCTCTTTTTCTTGTTGATTTGGATTGGATGCAACATGTACAGGTCAGATGTGGCGTGAGATTAGTGATTTGTGATGTTAAGTTTTTGTGTCGGGTTTTGTTGGATAGGGTTAGTAAGCTGTTGTGCGTATTTGATCCCATGTGTGGCTTAGTAATGACATCTTTATGATGTATTAGTATGATTATGTAATGAAGAGAATTATACAATCGGACTGTAATGAAAGGGGGGAAAAAAGGTATTTGGAGAATGGAACAGACTTGAGGCTGTGCATGTTCCTTTCAGACCTGCTTGCCTGTATGATTTCGGTATATTGCAATGTGCACACTTTGTGAAAATGCAGTAAACATGGTAATATAAAGAGAAACAAAACAAAACCAAAAAGAAAAAGAATAAAGACATCTTGATCTTGAGTGATAATTGCATCTGTGGAGTGAATAATTGTGGTGTATTGATGTGCCGAATTGAGGGCTTCAGCCTATGAGCGATGACTCGCAAGAGCGCAAAATCTCCGTTCATTCAGTTTCCTTGTTCAAGTTTACACTGAAACATACAAGCAGCAATGACGTTAAGGCCCTGGGGGAAAAATTACTGCAAAGAGATCGGTAATTTCTCTCAAAGTGTGCCAGTGTACCACATATTCAAAAACCATGTATTAGAGAAAAACCCTCTTTCAGCAGCTTGTGGTAAAATTCATCAGTAGCATATTTAGGGTAGCACAGGTTTGTCTTGTGTATTTCTGTGTCATTTTCAGGATCGTAAGGTTAACGCTATCAATAGGAAGATTAAGCACCTCTGTTCACTGATGCGGCTGACACAGAATACATTCCCCCAGAACATCCAGTTTGGACTGTGGGAACTTTTCTTGTCTGGGACTGTTACAAACATTGTGGCTAAGTTTTCACATGTTCTGAAGATTAAATCTTATTCTAGCTTAAAGTTGTGAAACAAGTTTAACTTGACTGCCTAAACTCTTGTCATGTCATGTTCTACAACAGCTTTGGTATTGACACTTTGATTTCGTGACACTTTGATTTTGTATGTCGAAGCCATCAGAAGATGGATTTTCTTTTTCAGTTATGTTGGTGATAAAATCTTCATTGCTTTTAATGCTCACAGAGTAATGGTCGATCTCAATCTTTTCTGACCCCTGCTCTGATTCAAGATGTATGGCATGCCCAGTGCTGATAACCTGCCTTCTCCCCATTTTCTCATTTAAACTCTTTGTTTTCGAAGCTAGATGTGGGGGTGGCTGTTCTCTCTGAAGTTTAAACCAATGAAATCACCCTCTTACAGTGCACTCAGTTTATGGCATGGGGTGCAGCAAGGGTGGACTTTGGTCATGGGATCTTTAGTTTGTAAACTTTCACATATTTTGAGCTGAGCAATGTTCAGGAGTTAGGTCGCAACAATTTTCATGTTGCGTCCAGTTCAATTGTTTGCTGCGATAATGTTTGCAGTGTGTGGTAAAGCAGGGATAAGTGCATGGTGGACTTGTTGACCGTCATGTACGAGATTGTTTGGCAAGTATGTTGTCATCTCTGTACCCAACTATCATCAAATCGAGAAATAGAGGAGAGAGAAGAGGAAGAAAACACTAAATAAAACCTGCATTCAAAGCTATAGCTTCAGAAGAGACAGTTCACTGTGCAGGTCCGAGAGGAACGCTTCCGTTACACCAGTGAGAGTACGAATCAGCGTGTGTTCTGGTGGTCCATCATCCAGGTATCGGTTCTGGTGGTGATAGGAATTTGGCAAAGTTTGCACATGAAAAGCTTCTTTATAGCCAAGAAACTTGTGTGATTGTCAAGTACTGTTGTTCGCTGTGTGATGTATGCATGTTATATGTAACCCATAAGAGTGCTTGGCCTTGACGTTTGGATGTTTGCATCTTGTTCAGAATCGGTCTTTTTGTTGAAAGCAAAATTGCCGGTTTCTGGCTTTTTTTGGTCGTTTTCTTTTTTTTTTTGGGGGGGGGGGGGGGGGGGGGGAATTGTTTACAGTTTAAAAAATGTAGTTTCATTGAAATATTTTTATAAACATCATTTATATACATCTATAACTAAGCGTAAGTGAGAACAGAATAAGTGGAATGAAATGAGTCCATAGCATGACTTGAAAGTGAGGAGGTGTGTAACAGAGCTTTCCTGTATTTTTCAGTTCAGGTCTGTAATTTGTTCTCTTCTCCTCCATCATCACTTTTGTAGTAAATACACAGTGCTGTATTTCACTAAATTTTGAACCCCTTGGTTTTCCTTACTTTCTTGCTTCTCTTGTGCAGTTTCCTTTGTAAAAAAAATTCTCCAAAATTTGTTCCCATAATTCTCTTTTTGTTATTCTGATGGATAGGGAACACCCTTTGTTACTTACCCTTGCTGTAAGTGGAAAACTGATGCATGAAAATCATAATTTGATTCCTAGTGTAGTTCAGTGTTTTTATTGAAGTGAATGAAAGAAAAATTGGAAAATGTATGGTATCATTTTTTGCTGTGGTGACAGGTATGTTTGTTTGAATTTTCCCAGAGTCATCATCTTCTGGTTTGTTTGGTTTTTTTTTGCAATTTGTGTATTTGGGCAAAGAAACAACAAAAAATTGTTTCATTTTGGTTTTTTCCACCGTCACGTTTTTTTTTTTTTTCCTCTTTTATTCCGCTATTTATTCATTACTCAATTATAGACAGAGATGAGCCACAGTTCTTTATTTTGTTAAAGTGATCGGTATTTATTTTCTTTTTTGAAAAACACATGGGTGGATGTTTCAGTGGTACACAAAGTGTTAGAAACAGTAAATTCCACTTCCCCTCAAAAGAAAGTAAAAGCATGAGATATATATGCAAGTGCAACCATACAATGGTTGTCACAGTATGGCCACACTCACATATGTATACATACTTTGCAGAAGGGTATTGAATGTATTCGAGTGTGACAGTCCAGGTTTTCAAGATGTGGCATGCCTTCCATCCACTGGCAAGACATGCTGTCATCATAGCAGGGTTTGTGTTCTTATTTACTGTTCTAGAAAGCACAAATATCAGAGTGAAAATCTAAAATAATTGGTGTGCAACTGTAGAGGAGGGTCAAGGAGTGGGGGTGGGGTGTGACATACTTCGAAAATTGTGGCATTTTAATTATTATGTATGATCTTTCTCATTGTCATTATCAAGCCATTGTGTGTGGGGTGCATGAGATACTGTATATATTCTTTTCTTTTACGTTTACTTTTTTTTTTTTTTTTTTGGTAAGGGTTCACTTTTTTTCAACAATTGATTTATGGTGCGATTCATTGATGTTTATCACGTTTTTCTTCTTGTGACTGGAAAGAGAATAAAAACACCAATAAAATCCATGTTGATGACTCTGGTCTGTTTTTCATGGCAAGGAACTGCCAGTGATGTCGTGTCCGGATGTTTATTGCCCAGCCAAATCATGAAAGCCATGTCAAGGTTTAAGCAATTCTGTAAGCAGCAATTTAAAAACAACATGACATACCATTGCCAGCAAGCAAATGACAATGGACAAACAGCTGCCACTGAGCAGTTGACAGTTTCAAAACCACTGTCAATGAATGGTTGACAATTTGCAAATGGATGCAAATGAGCAGATGACAACCGACAGGTGCCAGTGAGCAGATGGCAAAAGGAAATCTGCAAGGGAGGTAATCTGTGTTAGAGCTTGTGTTCATCAAGAATGACCATGTCATTTTCATGGGACGCGTGGCACTCACGGGCATGCCTGAGGCAAGTTAGCCCCCACCGCCACCCCTCATCCCCCCATCAGTCAGTTTAACAATTAATCAGAGTGAGAAAATGCCAAAACATGGATTTGAAATGGTGTGCCTGTCATGCAGAGAGATAATAATTATTCCGATTGTTTTCTTGGCATGACTCTAGATCTGTTAGCTAAGCCCAGAGAGGTAACTCTGTTTGCATTGGAAAGACAAGTATTATCTTCCCGTGATTTTTTTTTCCAGACCAAGTCTATTTTTTCCTCATTAGGCAGCATAATAATTCAATCGGAGAGAAAATGTGAGGACATGGGTGTGTTACAAACAGTTCGACTTCACATATCATCATCGATCAGTCTCGGTCTCAGTCTTGGGTTCGATGCGATACTTGTTTACCAAATGATGCATGCATTTACCAAAAAGTGCATGCACAAATTGCTTTTAATGATCTTGCACCATATACTAACAAATGGTAACTATTTGCAATGGAAAGATCCTTGTTATCTTCCCTTTTTAAAAAAAAATAAATTCTGCTGATCATCCCTCCCTGATCTAGTAGGTGTAACAATGCAGAGACAGTTGGCCAGTGGCAGCTGGCCTGTCCACAAGAAACATGTAAATCCCTGTACAGATCCTGGTGTGTAAACATGTCCTTACCTCTATGGCATTGTGCAGCAGCTTGAATTTCAGCACATTACTTACAAACTGCGATGTGCCAAAGTTTAAACATCTGTGGAAAGTAAGACGGTGGCTTTTTCCCCTGTACATATGAGCTTCAATCTAGAGGCAACCACACCACCCATATGCTTGACCCATTTGATTTAACTGTACACATTTCTTTCCCATAGACTCAAAATGGTGTGTGGGTGTGTGTGTGTTTTTCTCTGCAAAGAATTGTGTTCAGACAAGATGGAGGTCACACTTTACCCATACAAGATGGTGAAGCTAAGGCAAAATTCATAGCCAAGGGCAACCAAACTTGTGATAGGTAAAGGATCAGACAGGAACATGTTCATATGATGAGGGGAACATCACCAGTTCATTTGTTGATGAACTGTACAAGCATTTTAAGGAAATGCACCTTTTACAATTTTTCTGTTTAAGAATTTAATGACATGATTTCCTTTTTTTTTTTTCTTTTCAATCCTAAGAAATGAACATTTTTTTTAAATATGGAAATTGTAAGAGTAAACATTAAGAACTTTTGAAATCGGGGTTTTCATAGTTTCGTGCAAGTCGAATTTCTAAAGTATGGTTAAAATACTTTCTGGTCATAACGCAGCCACGTCTGATAAAATCTCGCCATTGAGAGTCAAAGGCCAAGATATCGTAAATCTCACCATTCACAACGTGTAGAAAATGTTCACTTTCGTGAAGCTATTACCAGAGAAAATCTATTTTCTTTTAAATTTGTAAAAACGCTTTTTACTGGCAAACAAATGTATCAAATGTTCTGGGTAGGGAAAAAAAAGAATACAGAGATTGTCACGCTGGCCAGCTCAAGAGTGAGGCCAAGATGCAAGCCTCTTTTGTTCCAGGCACATGGTGGCTGCTCACACTACAAGTTACATGATTTGACTTGCCCTTTCATTTGTGAATTTAAGAAAGCACGGACACACTTCCACGTGCATAAACCCTGCACATAAAAAAAGTACATAAAAGAAAATGCAGCTTAATTGTTGATTATAAAACAAAACGTGAAGCAAAAGAAAACAGACGCACTTCCACGTACATAAACCCTGCACATAAAGAAAGAGTACATAAAAGAAAATGCAGCTTAATTGTTTATTATAAAACAAAAAGTGAAGCAATTGCAATACATGCACAACATACTCTTTTGGTACTGGTTTCACATGTAGATCCCTTCACCGCAGTCGATAACTGTTTACAATTTATATACTTCCAGCATAAAATCATGTTTTGTTAATCACTACCAGTAATGTCACAAAATCATGATTTACACTAAAGGATGACAAAGAAAAAGGCCTATCGTGACACTTGACCACTTCCATCCTAGCCTTCTTGGTGCATACTTTAATTATATAGAGTTAGCGTCATAATACTGCAATAAAACCGCTATTCTTTATTCCACTTGCATACATGCATCCTTGTTAAGGTAAATCGTTTACCTTTCAGCATCATATCTCTGATAACAAATCTTTCAGCCATTGCCAAAATCACACAGCAGGAAATTGCAGCTTAGCTTTTTCTGTGCTTCCTGAGTCCCAAAATGACCCTGGGTTGCAATAAAATCACGATATCTCTTGACCTATTCAATATATTTCCATGAAAATATAGGTATTTGTCAAAACCCGCTTATCCACCTATTCAATATATTTCCATAAAAATTTAAGTATTTGTTAAAACCCAATTACACATGTATTCCACTTTTGTTTTTTTTTTTCTGAATGAAAAAGTTTCTTTTTTTACAGTGACATACTTTGCAGTATACACATTCGACAATACAGGTCCTACAGGGCAAATATACTCGACGGTCTTCACCAGACGATGCACTCATGACAATGCAGATCTTCCACGACCTCTGCATCTCACCGAGGTTTTACCATATCTTGCCCTCAGATGATGGTGCAAGTCTTCTGAAGACAGAGCCTCTGTGATATAGGTAGGAGAGACCCACTGTTGGGATTGAGTAAAATGATCTCCAGTATTGGTGGCAGGTATGAATGACGAAATAACCATGCTGATAGAGACTGTCACTTGAACGGACAATTAACTGTACAACACCATAAGAAACTGTCACTACTGTGGAAGATCAACTGAGCAAACCACTCCATTAGAAAAACATTATCACTTCAACCGACATTAATTAAACAACTAAAAGAAACGGTCATTTCAATGATTGAAGAATCAACTCACCTGCCATAAAGAAACTGTCACTTCTGTACCGATGATTAACTGAGCAACTACACTGTTAAGAATCTGTCTTTTCTATTTATAATAAACTGAACAACCCCTTTATCAGAAACTACCACTGCAACAGATGATTAACTGTACAAACTGCGCTCTAGGAAGGAAAGCTTAAATGATGCAGGCAACAGTAAACAGTAATAACAAACAAGTTGGGTAACTCTTGTTCCCTCGGTGAAATAATTACAAGCCCATAACTCCAAACCAACGCTGCTTACGACAGAAAATCACCTGGCAGAAATGACAACGCAGAGCACATCAAACACACAAAAAGACCTCCTACAGGAAACTCACTTTTAAGAAACAATCACTTAAATAGATTGATAACTGTACAAACCTCACTAAAAATCTGTCGCTTCAATGGTTGATCAACAGAACAACCCCACCAGAAGAAACTGTCCCCTAAGGAACATCTCACCCAGTCCTCCAATAAGAAACTGCCTTTTCAACGAATGAGTAACTGAATAAGTACACTGTTAGAAACTAGTACACTGTTAGAAACTATCTTTTTATAGACAATTAACTGAACAACTACACAATAAGACACATTCATTTCATTAAACGATTACTGAACAAGCACACTATGAGAAACTGTCATTTCAATGGATGATGAACTGAACAACTTCACTTTAAAGAAATTTTAAAAGTTATTGATAAAGCACTGCCAGAGAACGTAGACAAATCACAAGACAAAACAAGTGTTTTGTCTTGTGATTCATCTGTCTATGTTCTTTGGTGGTGCTTTATCAATAACACTTCAGATTTGTTTAGCTTTCTGCCTGCAGACGCCTCACTTTGCTACTAGATCTAACTATAAAAAGGAAAAAAAAAGTTTAACATTTCAATGGACGATAAACTGAAAGACTACACCAGAAGAAATTGTTGAATCGAGACTGGATTCAGCCGTGTGTCCATACACAGTAAATTCTGTATATAATTTCATCCCCCGAAAGGCACTTAATCCATCAAAGTTCCAAAATATAACATCAAACAGAAATATGGAGTAGTGTATTGACAGTTATTGTCCCAGACAGACATGCTTTGTTTCTTAATCTTCGTGCATCCACATTTGAATTCATGTTGCTTACGGCTCAACCAACCACAGACGGCATTTTTGCAACATGGGACTCTCGGTTCCAAACAGCTAGTGTGTCTTCCAGACAGTGCTTACATGTTCATTATCCAAGCACCACAAAAAGACAACAACAACAAAAACAGGCATT
Source organism: Conus canariensis (assembly GCA_033310375.1). Taxonomy (NCBI): domain Eukaryota; kingdom Metazoa; phylum Mollusca; class Gastropoda; order Neogastropoda; family Conidae; genus Conus; species Conus canariensis. Next base: position 18,234,874 of record CM065738.1, read on the forward strand.
CCGTAAGGATAAAAGGGCAAAGAATTTATAGTAAACAGGACAAGTAAGCCAGAAAAGCAGAAAAGTGGATGATGGTAAAGAAAGAAAACCATTTTATTTTAAGAAGGTGCTGACAGAGAGCGACAGAACAGAGGCAAGTTCCAGCACAGAAATTTCAGAAGACTGGGGATACAATTTACACCTAGAGAGCTCCCACAATCCTCGAGGGCACAAGAAAAGACTGAAAGCTGACAATAAATTGAAAGCAGAAAGAGCAGGAAAGACCCTCATTCTGCTCTATGTGCCCAGTTAATATCTTGCCTGAAGAAGACCTAAGAGGTCGAAAGCATCGTGTTTTGTGTTGTGACTCGTTTGTCCACGATTTTCTTGGTGGTTCACTCACATTTATTTAAGATTCATTTTTAATTCATTTTTCTTAAAAGCCTAAATCGACAGTGACTTTATTTTTGTACAGTGAAATAGAGCTATCTTTCATCTTCTTGATGATGAATGTTTTTAAAGTCAAAATAATTATTTTGTTGTTGTTTGACCAAACTGAAAATGACATACTTCAAACAAGGACCACTGATTCAGTGCTTGAAGACGTCAATGGGTTGGTTGCTTTCTCTTCAAATTAACCAATGAAGTCGACTGTTAGTGGCCTGCTATTTGGCATGATATGACATAGGAAGGACTGTATTTGTACGCTGACACCACTGGTTAAAAATTCTCCAGGAAATTTAGTTATATTTATTTTCATAAGACCGCCACTATTATTGTCGCGACGTGTCCCTAATGACAGATTGCTTGCTGCGAGTATTTTTGCCCCACGGTGCCGAATGGTAAGTCAAGCACCGCAATCATTCTTGTGGCATGTTGCAAAACAGTCAACGCATTTACAAGTTTGTTTGTTTTTTGTTTTTTTTGGATTGGGGGGAGGGGAGCTGACGAAAAAATTTCATGTGTTATCAATTTGACCACCACCCATCTTGATCCATGCGTGAGCATGTCCCCCCCTCCCCCCTCCACTTCTCTCTGTTTAACGACAGTCAACATGAATTTGCTTGCTGAAACCAATGACTCTGACACAAAGTCGACATGGACATAGAGAAGAAATGGAAACAGAGGTCACAGCAAGAAAGACATGAGGAGCCACAAACCTGACGCTTTTCTTACGATGTGCAAGAAAGATGACGATGAAGCTGCGGTCTTCCATGAGGTTACAGGCCACATGAAAGGCCGTCCCCAACCACTGCCTTTCTTTGTATATCCTGGTGTTAACCCATGGCCAGGAGAATCGAACATCTACAGTACTGGTCCAGAAATTTGAGCAACACTCGTACAGTGAGTAAGACTTGACTTGAGGCTGGGTCTTCCCCTCCGAGCCCACATTTTACTCAACTCTAATCATGAGTTAGCTAGAGCTGACGCATCCCACTAATACACGCACCTGAAGGGAATCGAACTCATGATCTCCCACGGACCTGCAGGTGTTGACATTAGCCGCTGCACCTGGTAGTTGGTGGAGCTAAAAATATTTCCATACCGCAAGTCTGATGAGCTTTTCTTAGCTACCAAGTTAAACAATCATACTCCCTTGTCTCCATTGGCAACACATACGTAATTCAGGAACAAACATGTAAAAAACAAACAGCAACAGAATGTGTGAAAAAATGACTATGAAAAGAAATAGAATTCCACAATATACAACTTTCAGAATCTGTTTCAAAGTGTTTTCTCTGACGTGAACACTGAGTGTATGTATGCGCGTGCATGCATGAATGAGCTCAAGAGCTAGTCGTCAAATCGGCAGAGTATAAAATCAGAAGGGAAAGGGCAGACAGGAAGCAGTAAGTCATATCCCATTAAAATTTCTAGAGGAGAAAAAAAAATGCCCCATCCAACCTCCCCCACCCCCACCCCCCTGAATATACCTGCAAACTTGACTTCCTTCTGGAAATAAAACACTTTGGGCAACTGCATTAGGACATGGTTGCATCGGAAATGCCTTGGGCACATTCTGGCTACCTTTCAGATCAAGGAATAGCTAGAAACAACATTATGCATGCATCATATGCGGCGCACACAAACACACTGGCGAAAAAAATAGTTCCATTTTCTCATCCTTCCCCCTTCCAATTTTCAGCTTAAACCAAAAATTAAAAAAACATTAATTTTTTTTCAAATTAATCATTGAGGAAGGGATCAACTGCATACGCAGACAGCTAAAATGGGTGTCCAGAATGCAACAGACTGTACAATATTTAGCCATTTTCTGCAAAAATTTGTCACAAGGAGGGAAGGGGAAGAGAGAGAGAGAGAGGGCTAACATGTCCCCAGACCCCAAAGATTGGTGCATCTGCGTTTCTTATGACAAACTGACCTTCCTCCATTTTTTTTTTTTTTAACGCCTGGCTATTTTAAAGCCCTGGGTTGTAGAGACCACCTGATACATGAGCGAGTGAGCGCTCACATTGGCAGCACACAATGTGGGTCAATGCAAAGTCGAAGAATCATCCTCAGAGATCCCATGTGGCTATCTTAATGGTAGAACTAAAAAGGGTTGTGTAAGCAAAGTCTCATCAGTGATGAACCCTCAAATTTTGAGAAACAAAGAAAAACACTCTTGCCACAACACCCACACCAACACACCACAAACACCACACAACACACACACATGCATGCACAACACACACACACACACACACACCCACACACACACAACACAATACACAGGTAAAATTGGAAGAAAAGAAGGAACTGCAATACTGATAGTTGATCACATCTTGACCTTATTCAGTTACATTTCATCAGCACAATCAATACAATATGAAAAACAACAAAACATACATATCCACCACTCAACAAGAATTACTTGCATGTGATATTTTCTTGTTGCTTCACAATCTATATATGCTGATACGTTGTAGGATGTGCGTGTGTGTGTTGTGTGTGTGTGTGTGTGTGTGTGTGTGTTGTGTGTGTGTGTAGGGGAGCGTGCAACGTGTGCGTGTGTTTTGGTGGTGTGTGTGTGTGTGTGATTGTTGTGTGACTATGTGTATGTGTGAGGACACGAGTGTATATTGTGTGTGTGTGTGTGTGTGTGTGTGTGTGTGTGTGTGTGTGTGTGTGTGTTCCCTCCTCCCACCAACACAAACGTGGGACAGTGTAAGAGAGTAAATCTAATCTACAGGTTTCCTTAGAACAGAAATGGAAAACAGACCATCCATCACATCATCCACAGAATACATACTTGGCTGAAGTGAAGTATTTGGCTTGTCCTCCCCAGAATACGTGCACATCCTACATCAAAAAGTGTTAAATTTTGAGCTGATGGGAACATGCACATACCTGCATTTATGATGTGATGCCTGCTCACATGTGTGCACACACACACTCTCTCTGCTCTCCGAGAGTCACTACTGTTGTTGAAAACGGGTTACAGAAATAGTTTAATCCATTTTAAGTAAACTGAAACAGACTGCAGTCTTGCTGACTACAAGCCACAACACACACACACACACACAAAATCATGAAGCTGAATGCACAGAGACCCTTATTTTACACACAATATAAATGAGGCATGTGAATTTCTGACAAATATTCTCCTTTAGATATCACTGACACTGGACATAAGAAAAAAAGCACTAAACAATACTTCCCCTAATTATAGCCAGCGTGAGAACTGATGTTGGCTGTGGCATCCACAGAAGAAACATTTGTCAAAATTCACTTGCCTGAGAGTTATTTGTCTTTTTGCTTTCTGAAACAGTTTCACCAAAGAAATGCAAAGCAATCATCAAGCAGTTCTACAGCCTGCCTTTTTTTTAAGCCATACACATTATATATAATCCCCATCATTATTGAAAACAAAACCCAAAAACATCCACGTAACAGAACTCCGTCTCCCCACAATCATTGACTTAGAAACTCCTAGGCATACAGGCACTGCCTCCGGTGCCGAATCCTGCACCACCAAGTTCTCAAGACTTGCTTCCCTTTATGTCCTGTGAAGGTGACCAGGTATTCTGGGTAAGCCTGAGTGTCATTGAAAATCACATACATCCCGCAATTGTTCACATCGTTGGTAGCCGAGTCGTACAAGATGTGGCCTTCTCTTGCTGGCAGAACGCGCATGTGCTGGTCCCCATTGACAGGATGCCCCACCAGCACTTTGCACTGATAGACATAGCGCTTACCGTTGCCGTCAGGTGGAGAATAGGTGGGACGCGTGGAGTAGTTTGATTGCACAGCGAAATAGACACCCTGCCCATACATAACCGCTGAAACAGAAGGTCGACAATGCAAATATGATTCCATGACAGCGCTGGAAACAAAATCCACATATCCTGGGCTTTACAGCACGCTAGTATGCAAGTCATAACCGATACGATTTTTGTAAAGTAGGAAAAAAAATCAGCACATTAGCTGCACCTGCTCAATTAGCTGCAAGAAAACAGCGAAAACCAGTGAGCTTAGAGGACGGTCCAACAGAAAGTAAACGGAGCCTGTGCATTCTGAGGAATGGATGTTCTGGACTGGCGGACATGCTGGGAATGTTGTGAACTGGCAAATAAACATTAGATGTTATGAACTGGCAAATAAACATTAGATGTTATGAACTGGCAAATAGACATTAGATGTTGTGAACTGGCAAATAAACATTAGTAGAAAGAAACTTGTGGAGAGCGTGGCAGCAGAGAGTCCTCAGAAGAGAAGCCCCCTTCAAGCAAGTGTTTCGGCCCTTATCTCCTGAAACTCTAGGGGGGTTGGGCCACACCCAGTTCATGGCTCCGGATGTCCCTCTGCTGCCCTTTTTTTTATTTTTTTCCCCCCATCTTGGGATGAGCCATGGCTGGGATTCGAACCCATGACCCTCTGGACATGCTCATTTTCCACTTTAATGACTCGCGCTCTAACCACTGAGCCACAGGGACACCTGATATTTGTAGGGAAGTTAAGCCTTATGAAGTTCACTTTTGTTCCTCCTTGACCAGATCCAGCTTGAACACCTCTCTGCCGCTTCTGCCATTGCTTTCAGGGCTCTGGTTTTTTCCCTCCCTGCAACTGAGAGCTGTTTCATGAGGCTGTATGCAGACATTCCTACAAACCCCCTAGCTCCAATTTCTGCAGTGAGGACCTTGACCTGATAGCCTTCTCTCCTCAGGCTGTTTGCCAGATCAGCATACTTTTCAGTCTTGTAGATTTGAGCTGCCTCCATTCTGTTCTCATATGGCACCGTGAGCTCGATCATGATCAGCTGCTTGGTTGACTTAGAGTGGACTACTATGTCTGGTCTCATGCCACTCTTGCTGATGACCTCTGGGTGACTCCTCCATTCTAGGAGGTCTGCAGTGCACTCCCAGTCATCTGCCCCGTCCAGCAGACTCTGCCTGCATGTTTCGAGTGGCACTGTTGTTCTTGGCCATGATTTGCTGCCTCCTGCCGTGAAGAATGTTGCGGGTGCTTTTGGAGTCCTGATTTTCCCTTTTGTGGTGTTGGTACTAGCCCCGACTACTTGTACAATCTCTTTGAGCACTTGGTTGTGCCTCCATGTGTACCTTCCTTGAGCCAGGGCTACTTTACATAAGCTTAGAACATGCTCCACTGTTTATTTTTCATGGCAGAGGGGGCATGCAGGATCGTCTGTTTTTTCCCCACTTCACCAGGTTTGCATTTGAGGGCAGAAGGTCATATGCAGACCTGAGAATGAAGCTGATCCTGAGAGGGGCCATGTGCCAAATGTCATTCCAAGTGAGACTTCTTTGGAGTGCATTCTCCCACGTTGTCCATTGCCCTTGCTGGCTCTGCTGGACTGCTTTTTGGAGTCTTTTTTGGTCTTCTTCTTTTCTCATCTCCTGAATCATCATGTCTCTTTTGGCTTTTCCTTTGGCCTTTGACCACCATTCAGTTTTGGTCACCCCCAGTCCTTGTCTGTTGGTCTGTGTGTGTCCTGTTATTTCTCTGATCTTGAGACTTTCTTTTGCAGAATCCATCGCCTCTTGAACTTTCCATTTTCTGCCTGTCTTCAGCTGGGGCTTGATTGCTTCTACCACTTTGTCTCCTGAGTCCTCCAGCATGCTTTGCAGTCTGATCTTTCCTGCTTTGTATTCCTCCAGGATGGATTTCAGTGGTAGTTTCAGCTTTGCTTGGCGACAGTACAGCGCTATGTCGGTCAGACAGGGTGGGTCACCAAGCCATTTCCTTGTGAACTTGTTGATTTTGGCTTCCATTGCCTCCACTATGCTGGTGCAGATGTCATATATCATCAGAGGCCATAGGAGCTTTGGTATCAGCATGAACTGCAGACACCAGACCTTGTATTTGCCAGGGAGCCCACACTGGTCAATGGTCTCCAAGCCTTCTTCCAACATCTGCTTGGTTTCTTTTGCTCTTTGTGTGTCTTTCAGCGTATCATCATACCATCTTCCAAGGCTCTTGACTGGTTCTTCTGTGACTGTTGGAATGGCCTTGGTTGGCAACACTGAAGACCACAGATTCGGCCACTTTTCCTTTCCTCAGTGAGAGACTCCGTGATTTCTTTGGCTTGAACTTCATTCTGGATGAGGCAACTATGTCGTCCAGCCTCTCCAGCACATGACGTGTCTCATCTTCTCTGGATGAAATCACTGTAGTGTCATCCATGAAGGCCTTGAGAGGGGGCATCTTGTATCCATCGCCAAGGTCTGTTTGTCTTGCGTTGCTTTTTGCTGCTTTCAAGATGACTTCCATTGCCAGCGCGAACAGTATTGGGGAAATTGCACAGCCCATTGCAACGCCCACTTCCAAGTTGATCCATTCTGTTGTGTACTCCTTGGTAGAGAACCGCATTGAGAAGCCATTGAAGTACTTCTTGAGCATGTCGCGGATGTTCTTTGGCACATGGTACATCTCAAGAGCCAACTGTATCATCTCATGGGGTACAGATCCATATGCGTTTGCCAGGTCAAGCCACACTACGTCCAGGTCTCTCTTTTCTGTTTTTGCTTTTTGGATTGCGTCCCAGATCATTGTGGCATGTTCTACACAGCCAGCCACGCCTGGGATGCCACCTTTCTGAACTGACACATCCAAGTACTTGTTTTCCATGAGGTACTTGGTCAGCCATGCTGCCATGACAGAGAAGAAGATTTTTCCTTCAACGTTCAGTAGTGATATTGGCCTGAACTGGCTGATGTCACTTGAGTTTTGCTCTTTGGGGATGTACACACCATCTGCCGTCATCCACTGGCCGCTGATCTTCTGGTTTCTCCAAGCCGATCGCAGCAGCCTGTGGAACCACTCCAGCACCTTGGGACATTTCTTGTAAAGCTGGTAAGGTATTCCGTTTGGCCCTGGTGATGATTTGGCTCTGGCTTTGTCGATCACCTTCTTGATTTCCGCCAACGTTGGAGGCTTGCCATTGAACTGTTCCTCAGGGTTGGTTGGCCACACCAGACCTTGAATGTCGAGTGGTGCTTTGCTCTGTGAGTCAGAGTATGTTTTCCTCAGATGCTGCCCAAGAACTCCTTTGTCCACACTTAGGGTCCCAGATTTTGGCTGCTCAAACAGTGTTCTGGCAAACTGGAAGGGGTCTCTGAAGAAGCATTCTTGTGTCTTCTTCTTTTGCTCTTCCTCTTCCTCGCAGATTCCGCTTTGCTGAGGGCGCTGTGTTTTTCTTTCAGGTCTTTCCACAGTTTTTCCAAGCCTTGTTTTTCAGCTGGCAGTGCGGTCTTCATTTGCTTCTTGAGGTTTTTCTTTTGGACCCTGATCTTGTCCATCTCTTCTTGGCGTCTGGATTTCTTTGGAGGTGTTTTCTCTTTGGGTAGTTTTGCTCCATAGGCGTCTCTACATGTGGCATACACAATGTCCCCATATGTGGCTAGTTTGTGTTTCAGGGTGCTTTTCCCTATCAGGGCATCGAGTCTTTGGACGATTTTTGCATCCAGTTTCTCCCAATCTTCAGTTTCGTTTGCTCGTGGCAGGTTGAGTTTCAGGCGCCTGGCATCAAGGGCCTGTGCAAATTCCTCATCCGAACCAACAGCGTGGATGTCCTTGGCACTGTGGTTTAAATCCTGGCCTTGGTCTTCCGACGTCTTATCTGCTGATGCAGTGCGCTGCTGCTCATTCAGATGAGTCTTCACACATCCCATCTTTGTTCTGTGGATCTTCATGCCACGGGTGGTAGCGAAACGCTTTCCACAGACACATGGATATTCCATTTGGTCCATGTTCATAGTCCGTTTGGGATTTGCAGTCGTGATTGGTTGAGCACCAATGGATTCATCATTCTCTCCCCCTTTCGGTGAATCCTGGGAGCATCTTTTCCTTTTATTCTTAGTAGCCACATGTTTAAGGCAAAGTGGGGAGCCAGCCCACAGAGCCCTTGGTTCTGGTCTTTCCCAGTGTCCTCCGGTCTTTCCCGGACGTCCTCCGGCCTATTCCCCCAAGTCAATGGTTTACCCATGCATCAGTAGAAAGAAACTCGTGGAAAGCGTGGCAGCAGAGAGTCCTCAGAAGAGAACTGGCAATAAACATTAGATGTTATGAACTGGCAAACAAACAGGAAATGTTGTGAACTGGCAAACAAACAGGAAATGATGTGCACTGGCAGACAAACAGGAAATGCTTTGAACTAGTAAAAAAAAGTTGACTGAAACAAACAGAAATGTTGTGAACTGGCAAACAAACAGGACATGTGAAATGTTGCGTCCTGGAAAACAAACAGGAAAATGTTGTGACCTGGCAAACGAACAGGAAATGATGTGACTGAACTGGCAGACAAATAGGAAATGTTGTGAACTGGTGAACAAACAGGAAATGTGAAATGTTGTGAACTGGCAGACATACAGGAAATGTTGTTAACTGACAAACAAACAGGAGATTTTTGAACTGGCAAACAAACAGGAAATGTGAAATGTTGAGAAATGGCAAATGAACAGGAAATATTGTGAACCGAAAAACAAACAAGCAAACAAACAGGAAATGATGTGAACTGACAAACAAACAAGAAATTTTTGAACTGACAAACAAAGAGGAAATGTTTTGAACTGGAAAACAAACAGGAAACTTTGTGAAAGGAGGGTTAACCTAGGGAAAAAACCCAGGAAATTTGTGAATTTGGCAAAAAAACCCCAAAATTTGAAAATGACCTTGGCAAAAAAACGGGAAAGGGTGTTTTTGACCGGCAAAAAAACCGGGAAAAAAGATGGGGACCTGCCAAACAAACAGGAAAGGGTAAACATGGCAAAAAAAAAGGAAATTGACATGACAGAAAAAACCGGAAGGTGAAAATGACCTGCCAAACAAACGGAAAAAAAGGAAAAAGGAAAAACAAACAGGAATTTGATATGACCTCCAAAAAAACGGGGAAAAGGGATGTGCCCTGCCAAAAAAACAGGAATGGGGTTGGGGGCCTGCCAAAACAAACGGGAAAATTTTGGGTTTTGAACTGGAAAAAAAACAAACGGGAAGTGATTTGACCTGCCAAACAAACGGGAAAAATTTGGGTGAACTGGCAAACAAACAGAAGTGATATGCCCTCCCAAAAACAAAACAGGAATTTAACGGGGACCTGCAAAACAAACGGGGAAATTTTGTGAATTTGGCAACAAACAAAAAGTGACGTGACCTGGCAAAAAAAACGGGAAAATTTTGGTGAACTGGCAACAAACAAAAGGGACGGGACCTCCCAAACAAACGGGAAATGTTGTAACTGGAAAAACAAACGAAAGTGCCCGTGACCTGCCACACAAACGGGAAAATTTTTTGGGGAACGGCAAAAAAACCCGGGAAGGGGGACTTTGACCTCCCAAAACCAAACGGGAAAAAGTTGTAAAACTGGCAAACCCAAACGGGAAAGGGAACTTTTAAAACCCTTTACCAAAAAAACGGGAAAAGTTGTAACGGGCAAACAAACGGAAGTAAACGGACCTACCAAACAAACGGGAAAATTGTTGTGAACGGCAAACAAAAAAAAAAAGGCGTGACCTACCAAACAAACAGGAAAAGTTGTAACTGGAAAAACAACAGGAAGTGACGTGCCCCTTACCATTGCCTCCACTATGCTGGTGCAGATGTCATATATCATCAGAGGCCATAGGAGCTTTGGTATCAGCATGAACTGCAGACACCAGACCTTGTATTTGCCAGGGAGCCCACACTGGTCAATGGTCTCCAAGCCTTCTTCCAACATCTGCTTGGTTTCTTTTGCTCTTTGTGTGTCTTTCAGCGTATCATCATACCATCTTCCAAGGCTCTTGACTGGTTCTTCTGTGACTGTTGGAATGGCCTTGGTTGGCAACACTGAAGACCACAGATTCGGCCACTTTTCCTTTCCTCAGTGAGAGACTCCGTGATTTCTTTGGCTTGAACTTCATTCTGGATGAGGCAACTATGTCGTCCAGCCTCTCCAGCACATGACGTGTCTCATCTTCTCTGGATGAAATCACTGTAGTGTCATCCATGAAGGCCTTGAGAGGGGGCATCTTGTATCCATCGCCAAGGTCTGTTTGTCTTGCGTTGCTTTTTGCTGCTTTCAAGATGACTTCCATTGCCAGCGCGAACAGTATTGGGGAAATTGCACAGCCCATTGCAACGCCCACTTCCAAGTTGATCCATTCTGTTGTGTACTCCTTGGTAGAGAACCGCATTGAGAAGCCATTGAAGTACTTCTTGAGCATGTCGCGGATGTTCTTTGGCACATGGTACATCTCAAGAGCCAACTGTATCATCTCATGGGGTACAGATCCATATGCGTTTGCCAGGTCAAGCCACACTACGTCCAGGTCTCTCTTTTCTGTTTTTGCTTTTTGGATTGCGTCCCAGATCATTGTGGCGTGTTCTACACAGCCAGCCACGCCTGGGATGCCACCTTTCTGAACTGACACATCCAAGTACTTGTTTTCCATGAGGTACTTGGTCAGCCATGCTGCCATGACAGAGAAGAAGATTTTTCCTTCAACGTTCAGTAGTGATATTGGCCTGAACTGGCTGATGTCACTTGAGTTTTGCTCTTTGGGGATGTACACACCATCTGCCGTCATCCACTGGCCGCTGATCTTCTGGTTTCTCCAAGCCGATCGCAGCAGCCTGTGGAACCACTCCAGCACCTTGGGACATTTCTTGTAAAGCTGGTAAGGTATTCCGTTTGGCCCTGGTGATGATTTGGCTCTGGCTTTGTCGATCACCTTCTTGATTTCCGCCAACGTTGGAGGCTTGCCATTGAACTGTTCCTCAGGGTTGGTTGGCCACACCAGACCTTGAATGTCGAGTGGTGCTTTGCTCTGTGAGTCAGAGTATGTTTTCCTCAGATGCTGCCCAAGAACTCCTTTGTCCACACTTAGGGTCCCAGATTTTGGCTGCTCAAACAGTGTTCTGGCAAACTGGAAGGGGTCTCTGAAGAAGCATTCTTGTGTCTTCTTCTTTTGCTCTTCCTCTTCCTCGCAGATTCCGCTTTGCTGAGGGCGCTGTGTTTTTCTTTCAGGTCTTTCCACAGTTTTTCCAAGCCTTGTTTTTCAGCTGGCAGTGCGGTCTTCATTTGCTTCTTGAGGTTTTTCTTTTGGACCCTGATCTTGTCCATCTCTTCTTGGCGTCTGGATTTCTTTGGAGGTGTTTTCTCTTTGGGTAGTTTTGCTCCATAGGCGTCTCTACATGTGGCATACACAATGTCCCCATATGTGGCTAGTTTGTGTTTCAGGGTGCTTTTCCCTATCAGGGCATCGAGTCTTTGGACGATTTTTGCATCCAGTTTCTCCCAATCTTCAGTTTCGTTTGCTCGTGGCAGGTTGAGTTTCAGGCGCCTGGCATCAAGGGCCTGTGCAAATTCCTCATCCGAACCAACAGCGTGGATGTCCTTGGCACTGTGGTTTAAATCCTGGCCTTGGTCTTCCGACGTCTTATCTGCTGATGCAGTGCGCTGCTGCTCATTCAGATGAGTCTTCACACATCCCATCTTTGTTCTGTGGATCTTCATGCCACGGGTGGTAGCGAAACGCTTTCCACAGACACATGGATATTCCATTTGGTCCATGTTCATAGTCCGTTTGGGATTTGCAGTCGTGATTGGTTGAGCACCAATGGATTCATCATTCTCTCCCCCTTTCGGTGAATCCTGGGAGCATCTTTTCCTTTTATTCTTAGTAGCCACATGTTTAAGGCAAAGTGGGGAGCCAGCCCACAGAGCCCTTGGTTCTGGTCTTTCCCAGTGTCCTCCGGTCTTTCCCGGACGTCCTCCGGCCTGTTCCCCGAAGTCAATGGTTTACCCATGCATCAGTAGAAAGAAACTCGTGGAAAGCGTGGCAGCAGAGAGTCCTCAGAAGAGAACTGGCAATAAACATTAGATGTTATGAACTGGCAAACAAACAGGAAATGTTGTGAACTGGCAAACAAACAGGAAATGATGTGCACTGGCAGACAAACAGGAAATGCTTTGAACTAGTAAACAAACAGAAAATGTTTTGAATGGCAAACAAACAGGAAATGTGAAATGTTGTGAACTGGCAAACAAACAGGACATGTGAAATGTTGCGTCCTGGAAAACAAACAGGAAAATGTTGTGACCTGGCAAACGAACAGGAAATGATGTGACTGAACTGGCAGACAAATAGGAAATGTTGTGAACTGGTGAACAAACAGGAAATGTGAAATGTTGTGAACTGGCAGACATACAGGAAATGTTGTTAACTGACAAACAAACAGGAGATTTTTGAACTGGCAAACAAACAGGAAATGTGAAATGTTGAGAAATGGCAAATGAACAGGAAATATTGTGAACCGAAAAACAAACAAGCAAACAAACAGGAAATGATGTGAACTGACAAACAAACAAGAAATTTTTGAACTGACAAACAAAGAGGAAATGTTTTGAACTGGCAAACAAACAGGAAACTTTGTGAAAGGATGTGACCTGGGAAACAACCAGGAAATGATGTGAACTGGCAAACAAACAGAAAGTGATATGACCTGGCAAACAAACAGGAAGTGATATGACCTGGCAAACAAACAGGAAATGATGTGACCTGCCAAACAAACAGGAAATGTGACATGGCAAACAAACAGGAAATGTGACATGACAGACAAACAGGAAGTGATATGACCTGCCAAACAAACAGGAAATGTGGTGAACTGGCAAACAAACAGGAAGTGATATGACCTGCCAAACAAACAGGAAATGATGTGACCTGCCAAACAAACAGGAAGTGATATGACCTGCCAAACAAACAGGAAATGACGTGACCTGCAAACAAACAGGAAATGTGACATGCAAACAAACAGGAAGTGATATGACCTGCCAAACAAACAGGAAATGTGGTGAACTGGCAAACAAACAGGAAGTGATATGACCTGCCAAACAAACAGGAAATGAGTGACCTGCAAAACAAACAGGAAATGTGACATGACAGACAAACAGGAAGTGATATGACCTGGCAAACAAACAGGAAATGATGTGACCTGGCCAAACAAACAGAAAGTGATATGACCTGCCAAACAAACAGGAAAGTGACGTGACCTGCAAACAAACAGAAATGTCGTGACTGCAACAAACAGGAAAGTGATTAAACTGCCAAACAAACAGGAAGTGACGTGACCTGCAAACAAACAGGAAATGTTGTGAACTGGCAAACAAACAGGAAGTGATTGACCTGCCAAACAAACAGGAAGTGACGTGACTGCAAAACAAACAGGAAATGATGTGACCTGACCAAACAAACAGGAAGTGATATGACCTGCCAAACAAACAGGAAATGACGTGACCTGCCAAACAAACAGGAAGTGATATGACCTGCCAAACAAACAGGAAGTGACGTGACCTGCCACACAAACAGGAAATGTTGTGATGGCAACAACGAAGTGAGTGACCTGCCAAACAAACAGGAAATGTTGTGAACTGGCAAACAAACAGAAAGTGACGTGACCTGCCAAACAAACAGGAAATGTTGTGAACTGGCAAACAAACAGAAAGTGAGTGACCTGCCAAACAAACAGGAAATAGTTGTGAACTGGCAAACAAACAGAAAGTGAGTGACCTGCAAACAAACAGGAAATGTTGTGAACTGGCAAACAAACAGAAAGTGACGTGACCTGCCAAACAAACAGGAAATGTTGTGAACTGGCAAACAAACAGAAATGAGTGACTGCCAAACAAACAGAAGTGACGTGACCTGCCACAAAACAGGAAATGTTGTGAACGGCAAACAAACAGGAGTGATTGAACCCTGCCAACAAACAGGAAAAGTTGTGAACTGGCAAACTAAACAGGAAATGCGGTGAACTGGCAAACAAACAGGAAGTGACTTGACCTGCCAGACAAACAGGAAATGATATGAACTGGCAAACAAACAGGAAATTTGGTGAACTGGCAAACAAATAGGAAATGTGGTGAACTGGCAAACATGTGAACGGGCAAACAAACACGAAGTGACTTGACCTGCCAAACAAACAGGAAATGTGGTGAACTGGCACACAAACAGGAAATGTGGTGAACTGGCACACAAACAGGAAATGTGGTGAACTGGCAAACATGTGAACTGGCAAACAAACAGAAAATGTTGTGACCTAACAAACAAACAGGAAATGTGACGTGGCAAACAAACAGGAAATGTTTTGAACTGGCAAACAAACAGGAAATGTGAACTGGGCAAACAGACAGAAAGTGGCAACACATATACTGCAGACCAACTGTGTTCTCAAAGCCCTCTTGAAGGTGAGTTTTTTGTTTTTGTTTTGTTTTGTTTGCGATGGTCTTTTGGTGATGCAATTTCTTGCATAGTCATGAAACTGCCACTGTCATCTGCCAAGTTGAAGCAAAGATCAGTTAGCCTGGAGCTGACTGATAGGCTGCCAAGAAATACAATGGAAAAATGACAGAATTTTGTAATCAGAGAGGGTCAAAAGACAGAAGGATCATGGGACACAAAATAAAAAATGCAGAGGAAATCCAAGTGAAAACAACTAAATATCCGACAACAATGCCACCTAAGCGAACAAAAGCTGCCAGATCTAACATCTGTTCCTAGAATCTCAAGAGTAGACAAACTTCCAACCAGCTGCTTGTTCCATGTCTCTTTTAGTGCGTCAGTACCAGCAGTTTGGGGGGGGGGGGGGGGGGGGGGGGGGTGTCTGTCACGTCCAAGTAGCCACAATGGTGGTATAAGCTTGTCTGTTAATTTTCCTGATTCAGAAGCTTAAGAGTAAGGCACATTTCTTGACCTCTTCTGCAAATCAGTTTCATGAAATCTCTGTCCAATCTGTTAGAACTTTCCGTAACCTTATCTTAACCTTTTGACTCCCAGAACTAATTTTGTAGTTTTGGGGGAAAAAAACACCCACCTTACAAAAAAAAATAATAAAAATTCAAGTATTGCCCTAAAGTATACAGAAGTATACATTTTATTGAAGGAAAATGAATGGAGAATATAATTATTCATTGTTTCATGTTGACAGGATGAGATAACTCACAATCATGGGAAGATAACCAAGATTTTAAGAAAAAATAAACAAAATATTTTGAAAAAAATCCATGAAAATTCAAGTCTCTGTATATCATGGGTGGAAATGGTATTGAAATGTGCACAAATCTAAAGGACATAACAACAAAGAGCAATTATTTACTAAAAAAGCACACAGCGTGTTCAGAGATTCATTGAGTAATGCATATTAATGTCAGCTAGAGATGTGACTTTTACTAACACTTCACCCATCATACTAAAAAAATTGGCAAAAAATAAACAAGTGTTCAAAAGTATGCAAATATATGTATATACATGTGTGTATACATATTCTTGAAGGAAAATGACAATTTTTTTCCTCTCCTACTACGTCCTCGACTACACCCACAACCAGCACGACCACGCCCCCTACCTGTCGATGTACTTGGTAGATCACAATATCTTCTTCCCGGTAATCCGAATCACTTGACTCACTGTCAGGCTGATCGACAACCACATCACCTTCATTATCTATTTCACTTTCATGTCGCTAATTTCACCTTTGTACAGCATTTCAAACACAATTCTCGCCACCTCTTCGGCAGTAAAGCTTCTGGCAGCCATGTTGATTTGCTCAACTAATTTTCGCTTTACAAAACGCAAAAAAAAGTGCGTCAAAATCGATCTAAAAATGCTGAAAAATCGCTTCAAACATGCTGCATGGGAGCGGCCATTTGTAAGGAAGTAAACAATGTCATGTGACCAGTCAGATGATCAATTATGCGATGACCCTTGAACTGCGGCTATATCCGCGGCTGGGAGAGAAAGGCTTAAATAATCCTGAGTGACAAATTTAAAGCTTATGCAATTAAGAAAATACAGGAGCACTGAGAACGTGCAACCAGGCAATCTTGTCTATACACTTAAAAGTTTCTCCAAGTGAGAATGGTCTTAACATAAGAAAACAAACAGCCATACAAACAAGCAAAAAACACTTACCGTTTTTGCCGCAGTAGCTGCGATTAAATCCATAGTTGTTGATGCTGTTGATAGCATCCACAGCAGTTCCATGCCAGAGAGTTTTCTCATTCTGTATTCCTTGGTTCTGCTTTTCAAGATGGGCCTTCTTTGAAGAGTACTGCTGGAAGAGGGTTCTGTTCTGCACCCTGTCAACCTGATTTTCAGACATACAAACTGATCCATGTGACTCATTGACCCATTTCCATACGTGACATATTAATTAAATCACTGACTGTAGTCACCGTACAAAAGAAGAAGAGATATATATTGAAACATTGGCTGCCACAACAATGTTTACAATCACCTGTCGGGTACGGAGAACTTGAACTTCAAATTTAAAGGAACTGATTGAACAATACTCAAATCACATTTGTAATTTGTTTCCAACATCAACAAGCATATTTGATTGTCTTGACCAGTTAGAAAATTTACAAACTGACTTTCGTGACAAATGTAAAACAGGTGGATCCCTCTTGTGACAATCACCATGAGTAAGGCATTCAATTAAAGAAATGGGGATTCATCCTCTTCTACGGACATTTTGCAGTCTTTATTGGTGCCAAGTCTTCCTTGTTCAATCTGCTGCAAATGATTACTGCTTCTGATCCCTCACAGAATGGTTGTTGTGAGGACAGTCTTTGCACATGCAGGTCATTCATGGAGGTTCCATAGTACAAATATACCGACAGCCCCCCCCCCCCCCCCCCCCCCCTCCCCATACACACATGTAGCAGAAATCTGTGGTTCATGAAGATTTCATGGTAGAAAATACACATGGACAATACATACACACACACACACACACACACACACACACACACACATACATCATTTAATATCACATGATTTTGTGAAAAGATGTAAAATGAAAGTAATACAGCTATTACACACACACATACATACACACACATTGTACAGAGAGGTCATTCTTGGAGGGTCCACTATACAAAATACACACACACACACACACACACACACACACACACACACACACACACATCAAACAGAGACACCGTTCATAAAGTTTTATTGTACAAAATGCACATGGACAACACACACACAATGCTGTACAGAGGGGTTGTTTCATGTCCTTACATTAGGAAAATTTATTTTAAAAGAATTCACTGTAAGTCATAAAGGTTCCAACAACATTAATCAAGTGCTTCATAAAGAAGATTTTATGATTACATCATTCTTGTAAGTAAATCAGCTTTCGGTCTCTCAATATAAAAACATTGTATTCAGTGCATATTCTGCCATAAACTAGTAACTTGTAGTTGAACAGGATTTCAGAATCAGATTTTTGTAATATTTCAGTAAAACGTTCCAAAATGAATTATAAACTTTCTTTAAAACTGCATTAGCATACTGATCACCAAAATTTCTCAACTCTGCTGAGTCCAGGAACATATCAAGGTAAAAAAAATCGTTCCATTCAGATTCATCCAAAAGCTACTCTACAAAACACAAATGGACAACACGCATGTGCATTCAAATACACAACACACACCACACACACACACACACACACACACACACACACCATTACTAACAATATTTTCATCACCATACATCTTTTCGTGGCTTGCATATTTACTAAAATATAGTACATTTAGGATGTTTTTGAAAGTGCTAATAGTACTGTCCCCCCCACATTCTATATTTTGTTTCATTTCCCAAAATGTGAGAGCAGGATATTGAAAAAAAAAAGAAGAAAAAACTGCAAAGTTTATTGTCTAACCCTAAACAAAAATTACTTTTTCTTGTTTGACCTAACCTGACTTGACCTCTCACACACACACACACACACACACACACACACACACACACACACACATGTGCTAACACACACACACACACACACACACACACACACACACACACACACAGTGCTAACACACACACACAACACACACACACACACACACACACACACACACATGTGTTAACACACACCACACACACACACACACACATGTGCTAACACACTCACACACACATGTGCTAACACACACACACACACACACACACACACACACACACACACAAACACACAACACACACACACTCACCCCAGTAATTGTTATATTCCTGTTGCCAAGAGTCTTCCTGAACTCAGCCTCCACGTCTTTGTACTCCTTGTCAGAGGGTTTCAAGGACACGACCTTGACATGCTCGTTGGGACCGTGGGAGGCCCAGATGTCCGGCAGAGCTCCACTGGCTTTTTCTGCACATGTCAGAGTGGCACACAGTTCTTTTACAACATGACATCCAAAGAAAGGAACCACATCCCGCGTGGTGTAATGTGCAGCAGGTGTGAGAATTTATGCGTGGGTAAAGAATGTCAAAAGGAGAAAGAGGGAGGGAAGGTGAAAGGAGGCGAGTGAGGGGGGGGGGGGGGGGGGGGGAAGAGAGGTAGTATGCTTGTTTTCATGTATAGACCACGAGAGAGAGAGAGAGAGAGAGAGAGAGAGAGAGAGAGATGAAATGGAAACGGAATTTTATTCAATAAAGGCCATAACCCCGTTTCAAGGGGGATGAAGTCACAAATGGTATACATTAATAAACAAAGTAAGCTAAACAAAGTCAAAACAAATGACAAATACTGATATGCTGACATTTCTTCCTTAGATCAGTGAAGTTGTTCCACAGAGTAGCAGTGTTCTTACGATTCCCTTGTCAAATCTGTCCATCTTTAACCTTTTTTTTGTTTCGCATATGCAGGCTGATACTCCTGCGAACACTCCCTGTACAGACAGGCAAGGATTAATCGTATCTACCCAACAAAGGGAATGGAGTTTTGTGTGTATGAATGTTTTTTTATGTGTAACATGTCATCTGTACCAACAGCCAAACTGGCCTTCTCTTCTGAAAGTTGGTGATGGGATTTTATGCGTGTGCATGAAGTTATATGTGCATTCACACATAGAACCTCGGTTTATAGTCTCATTCGAAGAACTGTATGGGAAATGGAGTCAGAACCAATGTCAACTCTTGAGGGAAAAATCCCCCTGTACCGAAACGTCCTGGCAGAGATTCAAATCCGCAATCCCAGGATCACCAAGATTATGAGTCCACCGCTCTACCACTGAGCTATTCCGGCCCCCAAAGTGCATCTTTTAAAAACTTTATAATCTTTTACAAAGTCTTCATAATGTGTGAATTCCGATTTGACATGATCAGAGATGTATTGAGCAGCCATGGATGTGCATAAAATTTACGAGGAATATATTCTTTTCTATTCTTTTGGGCATGTTAAACTGTTTACTCAATGCTTTTTATATCGATCGCAATGTTTTGTCATATCAGTGACCCCTAGTTGAAATGTTGTCATATGCCGCTTCACGCATCTTGTCTACATGTATCAGGACATTGCTTTTCAACATTTCCAGTGGATTTTAAAGTACTGTACTAAGAGAGTCTTTCACTTTACTGCATGAGATCTTCATAGTTTTGCCACCTGCAGTCAATCAGCCTTTGATGAAATTCATTCATCAATCTTTTTACACCTTGCACTCTCTGATTTAACCATACCAACTGAAACACTGATACAGCATTTCATGAACACTCATAACCCTTGTTTGTTTGCCCATGGAATCTAGATTTAACAACATCATATAGCCATCAGAGACAACCTACTTTTGTGCATACATAATATTTTCATTAAATACCTAATGCATCAAATATTTGATTCAATATAAATAGGGCAATGTCTCGTCTCTCCATGAACTAACTCATTCGGTGTTTCGGTATGAGTGCCAAGGAATTTCTTAAGTGTACACAAGTGAACCTTTTCGAGATGCATTACTCCTTTATCTAATCCCCACAACTCTGTGCCACACATAGCAATTATTAAAGAGAGGGGAGGGGAGAGAGAGAGAGAATGAAAGAGCGAGAGAACGAAAAGAGAGAGAGAGAGAACGAAAGACAGAGAGAGAGAACGAAAGAGAGAGAGAAGCAGAGAGAGGCAGTGAGACAGAGAGTCTGATCTCGTCTGTACCTTTCAGTTTGTCTTGGCGCAGGACACCCACTGTGTCACCTGGATCATCTTTCGGGTACTCCATCATCGTATCAAAATCGATGACATACACGTTTCCCTCTATATCCGAGAATTCCACATTCTTCTTCTTGCCATTGAACGCCTTTTCGATGATTTGATTTTCTCTCTGGTTGTACTGCTTTGGCTCTGTTCCTGTCCCCGTCACCTGGGAAACAAGAGCACCAATAAGGAAGGAAATCACCTGATTCAGAGAACACAAAGTTGCAGTGCATTTTCACTCACGCCGGCTCCGCGACTAAGCAATTATTGTCGTCAGTAGAGGGCTTAGTAGATGGTGTCCTGCGTATGTTGGATCAGAACAGGCACCACTGAGCACCACCGAAGTGACTCAGCAGCAGTGCAGTGTCTCCTCCAGTGGGCTGCCTCTTGACGACTTGACACTGACTGTTCCTTGTGGATTGCCGGTGCCAGGGCTGCAGCGGGACTGACCGGGCTGTGACTGTGGCCAGGGTGTCCGAATAAGCGGTATGGGTGCACTGCTACTGAGGTTGTACAGAAGTTGGGACAGATAAAAAAAAAAAAAGTTTCAAAATGGAGTGACTGAAGGCGGAGAATGAAGCAAAATTTAGAAAGAGAGGGTGTTAGTTACCACCAATGACATTGACAAACAAAGCACATGACAAGACACGATGCATTTCAACCTCTTGGGTCTTCTTCAGGCAAAAATAAAAATCACATTTAACATTTAGGACAGTACAAACAAAGAACGAAAAATGACTCATCTGTTGTTGTCCATGTGGTAGGGAGAAACAGATGAGTCATTTTTCGTTCTTTGTTGATGCTTTTGATTTTTGAGACTCGTTCTCGGTTGTTTCTCTCATTGAATTTATGACTTGCCTTGTACAATGTCCATTAACTTTTTTCACAACATGCCATGAGAATGACTGCGGCACCTGACTTACCACTCAGCGACATGGGGTGAAAATACTCGCGGCAAGCGATCTGTCACTCAGGACACGTCGCGGAAATGATAGCGACAGCCTTCTAAAAATAAATGTGACTGAATTTTCTGCAGAATTTTTAACCAGTGGTGTCAGCGTACAAATACAGTCCTTCCTACATCACATCATATCAGTTAACAGGCTACTTACAGTCGATTTCATTGATTAATTTGAAGAGAAATCAACCAACCCGTTGGCGTCTTCAAGCACTGAATCAGTGCTCCTTGTTCAAAGTATGTCATTTTCAACTCAGTCAAACAACAAAATAATTATTTTGACTTTTAAAACATTTATCATCATGAAGACAAACAATAGCTCTATTTCACTGTACAAAAATAAAGTCACTGTCGGATTTAGGCTATCAGGCGTCCTGAGGGAATTTCAGTGCTGTGACTGCAGTGTTAACTGGGCACACAGAGCAGAACGAGGGTCTGTGTTGATAGTGTTAAACCAACATTCTGTATTTGTACTTTTGATCACTTCACTTATGCATTTTTGACTCCTCCCTCCTTCTCTCCTGCTTCACCCAATCCAATTCCTCCCCTTCTCTCTACCCACCCACTCTTACCCTCCTTTCCCCACCTTTCTTTTCCCCTCTTCTCCCACTTTTTTTCCTCCTTTTGTCTTTCTTTCTTTTCTTTTTTTTTCTTTTTGATGATCACACAATGTAATGTGAAATTAATCATCTTACTTAGAATCTGCAATCAGCTGTATGTGTGAAGAGACATTAAACAGAATTCCTGTCATATTGGTCAGCTATAAACATCAACAACACAGAGACTGTCATATGCCCTCTATGTCCACCATTAGATTTATATATATAAAAAAAAAACTGGTTTTGATGAAACTTCTACTTTGTTTGGGTGGATGTTTTTTCAACTCCAAGAAACAGTACCTTGGTGTCATAACTTTCTCTGGCACTCTAAAAAAGATCTGAAGTTGGTAATTATATATGTATTGTCGTACACCACACACACACTTGTTTGTTTATAACAGGTTTGGGTATATTCCATAGTAATGATTCTTTTTTGACTGCTTACCTCAAGGTAGGACCACTGCACCATGTTTGCCAACATGGAGGCCGACTGCAGCTCTTGGCGAGTGCGCTCGACCTCACGCAGAATCTGCTGAATCTTCTGAAGGGCCTCAAACACATCCTTCTGCAGCCCATCCACCAACACCTGCCCTCTCGCCTGATGCACTTTGACCACAACCTTGTGTTCTGCTCCCAGCTGGTAGATTTGCTCAATCTGGCAGGAAGAAAAACAAAAATCCCTTTTATCATCATCATCATCGCTATCATCAGTCCCTTAACCCTAGGGTCGATGGGGTACCACATGAGCTGACAGTCCTCCATTGGACTCCGTCTCCTGCTGCTTGCTGGGAAATGCCTAGTGTCAGGTCTATCCATTCCTGGATGTTGTCCTTCCACTTCTTTCTCTGTCTGCCTCTTCTTCTGTTCCCTTGTACAGTGTCCTTCAAGATGGTTTTTGAAAGGCAGGGTGATCAAGGGATATGATCCTGTCATTTCTGTTATCGTTTCTTGACTATTGTCAGCTAGGCTTCAAAGGGGCCAATGGCTGCCTCGATTCACTGCACTCTTCTTCATTGGTGGCATGTTCTTTGTATGAGACATATAATGTTTTCCAGCAGCATCTCATGTCAAATGCCTGGATTTTTGTTGTTGTTGTTGTGGAACTGCTGTCTGGGTCCATATTTCACAAACACAGAGAAAGACTGATGTCACTATAACATGCACGTCATTCTCACTTTGTAGCTGAGAGAGAAACTGTTGTTGTTTCCCATGGTCTTGAGATTTGAGAGAGCTGTTAATGTTTGGGCCAAACTATGCCCAATCTTATAAATGACTGAGGGGCAAGTGGAAGAGTGCAGATCTCTGGAAAAATCGAACAGATCCTTGGTCCTGCCTGTGATCTAGACCTGCACCCCAGACATGCAACAAAGTTTCACAGGATTGTCAGATTTCATATTTCTACCAAGTTTCATGAAACTGGTCTGCAGTTTTGTGTAGCCTTATTAAACAGATCCCAAATCCAGGCTTTGGTTTATTATCTATACCAAAATTGGACTAGTTCAACCTTGGGTCAGATTTGGCCTTTCTACAGAATTTCGTTGAAGTTGCTTTGATAGTTTTTGCACAATCTTTCCAGTAGACAGACAAAGCCATAGACAAGGGTTAAAACATAACTTCAGAGGAAGCCATGGACAAGGTATATAACTACTTTTGTGGAGGTGAAGACAGGGAGGCAACACTTGCTCCCATCATGAAACAACCGTATGGTCATAACTCCCACAGATATGCTGCTTGTGATATTGATTGACCTAGCACACATGTGTTTGTGTCAGTGCTTCTGTGTGACAATGTGCATGATCAAAAGACAACATCAGCCTTGAATACATGTTAATTTGTGTCTGATCATTTCTTGTGTTGTTGCTGTAGGCATAGGCCAGCTCAGGTATATGAGCAGGACTGGAACTGCTTTACGAAGGATTCCTTTATTCATTATTATCATTTTTTTTTCTTTGTACATACTTACCTTACCAAACAAATGAATTACTCCTGCTTGGCATAAAGAATGCCTCACAAATAATCACTGCAATTTTCCTCTCTTAACAGGCAGTTACCGTTTCCCTAAGAGACTCAAAAAGCCATGCAGTGGTCTTAACATTTTCAGGGCAAGGCTCATAGTACTCTAGACAATGAAATGTTGCAGTGACAGAGCCAGTGGAGACCAAAGGTATGACGAGACAGATGAGGAAAGACAGATTCTGGAAACAAACACTCAGAACAAACAATCCTGATGGATTCAATGTATGGGATTAGTTAAGACTGCACCTGCAAAAAACAAACAAACAAACAAACAAAAATCACACAATTCCCCTTCCTCTCTTTTCCCACCTCCTCTCCCCACCACCCCTTTCTTGCTTCTTTGTAGAATTACCCATGTACAAACTGCAGTGACGACAGGCAGATGGAATACAGTCCTGATAATGATGTCCTTATTTCATTTCTTTTGGTTCCACTGTCTTGTTTTCTATATTTCAGTGACGTTACTTTCAAGCTTCTAATTCTGGTCTCTGCACACACACACACACACACACACACACACACACACACACACACACACAACACACACACACACACAAACACACACACACACACAAACCACACACCACACACAAACACACACACAACAAACACACACACAAACCACACACACACAAAACCACACACACAAACACACACACACACAACACACACCACACACACACACACACACACACAACACACACACAACACACACACACAACACATACAAAACACACACACACACACATACAAACACACACACACACACACACACACACACACACACACAGGGTTGTCCTGTCACACGCCTCATCGCCACCAGTCCACAGGGAGCGATCCACTTCAAGCTGTCCTAAGGCAACCTACCCCAGAAGATGCCATGCAGCTGCCTAGTCCACAAAGTCAGTGCTCTATCGAACCTATTTGGATAGAATGCACACAGAAAACCAGCTACTCCCACCCCTACTGACAATAATCACTTAACCTTTACTAGCCGTGTCAGCCAATAGTGGCTGATGGGATTTCTTTCCTTGTGCCACGTCATCCAAGGCTGGCTGACGGACAGACAGTACATTCTGCTGTGTCATCCACTATCTGCTGATGGGAACATAAAAAATTCCTACACTTTCCATAACATGATCCAAGGGAAATAAGCTCTGTATCTAGTCTTGGGGATGTCGTAGCAAATTGTAGACCTTACTTTCAGTGCTCTATTGTGAGCTTGGCTGATCCCAGCAGCTTTGAAACAAAGGAACTGACAGCACCGGGCTTTGCCTGCTAAGTGCGCGCGGCACGTATTTCCTGTGCCAGAAAAAATGTCGTCAGGTGAAGGGGTGGCAGCAATTTCTTGCTCAATGAAGAGCTTGAAATCATATTACAAAGCGGATCTGTAGATGAGGGGAGCAACAGAGAGATAGAAAACTATGAAAGAGAAGAGGAAAGTGAAATGTTTGAAGATGCAGCCATCCCTTCATCTTCTGATTTGGTGTTGTAAAAGAATGGAACAGAATGTAAATAAAGATTTTTTTTAAAATTGGAAGACATGTTTTTCAACGCACAGTCGTGTATACACATTGAAAGTAAATGATTCGAAATTACTATGTTCGATTAATTGAGTGTTTGTTCTTTCCTATGACACCTAACACAACACTGTCAGTTGTTGTCTAGCTGCTGTAATAATAAATTAAAAAGTGG
Source organism: Conus canariensis (assembly GCA_033310375.1). Lineage (NCBI taxonomy): Eukaryota > Metazoa > Mollusca > Gastropoda > Neogastropoda > Conidae > Conus > Conus canariensis. The sequence continues at coordinate 18,260,587 of CM065738.1, forward strand.
CTAGATATGCACGTCACGTCAGCAGGGAATGAGCGCTATGCGCAAGCGTGTGGCAGCAGGGAATCGTGCTGTCCGTGCCGCTCTCGGCTAGATAGTATTAATCGTAGAGCCAGCAGGAAAGAGCGCTCTCTCCCCCCCCCCCTCCACCACCACCACCCTCTCTCAAAGTTGACACCACATCCACCCATTCACAGTCCCCCAGAACTCGCTGACCCCAAGACAGCGAGAAATAAGCACACCTACTTAATTAATACGAATACAACCACTGCACAAAACAAACAACTGTTTCAATGTTATTAAAAAAAAAAAAGCAGATAAGAAGAGAAGGTGGAAGAAGGTGGAAGATTACCTCTTCAGGGCTCATCGTCAGCAAGACTTCATCAGATAATTCTTTCTGGTAAAACCGCTCCTTCACAAGGTCATCGAAGGCACTCAGAATGTTTGGGATCTCGGCCTGCTTGCCAGTATAGATGTACAGAGTGGCTTCTCTCAGTTCGTTGGCAATGTACGTCTGCTTCACTGACGGGGAACTACCTCCTGTCACTGTAGTTTAGAAAAAAAAAAAAAAATTTCAGTTTATGCCATCGATTTTGGTTTCCAGTCTCCAAAGTATCATAGCTTACCTGACCCCACAAGGTCCTATCAGAACCACACCTGTTTATCCTAAAATTGCTATTGGTGAACTTTTCAACAAAAGTGGGTATATTTTCTTCACAGACACAAAAGCTGTCAGAATTTTCCAAATGATAAATATCATCAACAGCTGGCCACCGTAATGTTTTTCCTTCAGAAATATTCCTCCTAAGGAGTATTTCTGAGTTTGTCACAGATGTCTACATCCTCCCTTCACTTTACAATCTGGCATACATATATGCTGATGCAAAATGGATGTGCCAAGCACATATGTAGGCAGATAAAAAGTCTAAACTGAGTTCTTACCATACCTTTTAACCCCTTCCCTGCCACAGTATAAGTGTTTTTCTGTATTGCTGTGTGCCGGGGCCAAATTTTGCTTTTTGCAGTAGGTTCACTCATCTGTTCACTACTCATTCATTTATTGAGATATCTCTTAGATTTTTGCATGTTTTTTTCTTATACCCTCTGCTATGATGTGGTATCATAATAATTTGATTTGGCTGGTCATAAGTATGATAAAAATCAATATAATCAACTATTTTTGTAATAAATTGACACTTTTTCTGCATACGCGCACACACTGCAGCACATCAAACCAAAGAGAAAAGTGAAAAAACTGGTGTTCTAATTGACTGAACATTATACAAACATCTGGTATTCATATTACTGCCAGCAAATGTTTTTCTGTGTGGTAACTCATGCATAATTGGGGGTACCCCAATCCCAGGGTAAAGGGACAGAATTTTGCTTTAGCGGTAGGTTCACTAATCTGTTCAATACTCATTCATTTATGGAGATATGTCTTAGATTTTTTGCATGATTCTTCCTTATTTCCTGGTCTATAATGAGATTTCATAATATTTTGATTCTGCTGCCAAATAGTTTGGTAAAAAGTATTATGATAAACTTTTTTCAAATAAAATAATTGTTTTTGAACAATCACACGCATATTGAAACACATCAAACCGCACAAAACAATGAAAAAAATGGGTGTTTGTATTGGCTGAGCATCATACAAACATCTGGTATTGATATCACTCCAATCAAATGTTCTTTTATGTGGTAATACATGCATCATTGGGGTTACCCCAATTCAGGAGTAAAGGGACAGAATTTTGATATTGTGGTAGGTTCACGTATCTGTTCACTACTCATTCATTTATTGAGATATCTGTTAGATAGTTTGCAGTTTTCCTCCTTATAGCATGAGGTATCATGTGGTATCATAATATTTTGATTTTGGTGGCACTAGTGTAGTAAAAAGTAACATAATCAACATGTTTTGTTATAAAATGACAGTGTTCGAGCACACACATACACACTGCAACACATCAAACCACACAACACATAGAAAAAATTGGTGTGAGTATTGCCTGAACATCATACAAACATCTGGTATTGATATCATTGCCAGCAAATCATCTTCTGTGTGGTAGTACATATATCTTTGGGGGTACCCCAATCCCAGGGTAAAGGGACAGAATTCTGCTTTTTGCAGTAGGTTCACTCATCTGTTCACTACTCCTTCATTTATTGCTTTATCTATTAGATTGTTTGTATGTTTTCCCCTTATACCCTGTGGCATGATATGATGTTATTACATTTAGATTTTTTTTGGTAAGTAATATGGTAAAAAGTAATATAACCAACTTTTTTGTGATGAAATGACTGTTTTTGAGTGTATACAAACACATTGCAGCTCATCAAACCACACAAAAGATTGAAAAATATGCTATTAGTATTGCCTGAACATCATACAAACATCTGGTATTGATGTCATTGCCAGCAAATCTTCTTCTGTGTGGTAATATATACATCTTTGGGGGTACCCCAATCCAGGATAAAGGACAGAATTCTGCTTTTCACAGTAGGTTCACTTATCTGTTCACTACTCCTTCATTTATTGCTATATCTATTACATTGTTTGCATGTTTTCCCCTTATACCTTGTGGCATTATGTGATGTCATTACATTTTGTATTTTGTTGATAAGTAATATGGTAAAAAGTAATATAACCAACTTTTTTTAGTAATGAAATGACTGTTTTTGGGCACACACACATACATTGCAGCTCATCAAACCATACAAAACATGGAAAAAATTGGTGTTAGTATTGATTGGACATCATACAAAAATTTGGTATTGATATTATTGCCAGCAAGTCTTCTTCTGCATAGTACTATACACAGCTTGAGGAGTACCCCAATCCAAGGGAAAAGGGACAGAATTCTGTTTTTTGCAGTAGGTTCATTCATCTGTTCACATCTTATTCATTATTTGAGATATCTCTTGCATTTTTTGCTCTTTTTTTTTCTTATACCCTGTGGTATGCTATCATTTCATAATATTTATATTTTGTTAGCAATCAGTATGGTAAAAATTGATAATATCAACTTTTCTGTACTAAACTGACTGTTTTTGAGGACTCCCATACACATTGCAATATATCAAACCACAAAACAACTTTGAAAAAAATGATGTTAGAATTGACTGAACATAATATAAACATCTGGCATTGATATGACTGCCAGAAAAGTCTGTTCTGTATGATAATACATACATATATCATTGTAGGTACCATAATCCTGACATAAAGGGACCAAATTTTGCCTTTTGCAGTAGGTTTACTAATGTGATCACTAAGTATGTCTCATTCACTTAGGTAAGTCTTACATCTTTTGCATGTTTTTATCTTGCATCTTTGGCTATAACCTGATGTACTAATAATCATATTTTGTTAGTAAACAGTATAGTAAAATTTGATGAAATCAAATCTTATGACAGTTTCAAAATAAAAAGTCATATTGCTGTATATAAAACCACACAAAACACTAGAAAAAACTGATGTTAGTGTTCACTGGATGCGAGAAGAAACATCTGGTACTCACTCAGTACATGTTCATAACCCGTACACTACTTCTTTCTGTACATCTCGCAGGTTTCTGGGGTTGTTCTTGGGTTGAGCAGCCTCACCAATATAACCCAGTCTGATTATTTCCACCAGTTGAACAGTCTGGTCACACTCATGAATAAACCAGAGTTTCAGAAGAAACACCACCATGAAGACAAAAAAAAAGAAAAACACACACGCACTCAAGAATATAAAAACACAGAGATAAAAGCACACACTGACTAACTGAAGAAGATCTATGAAAAAAAATGCACTGCAAAACTAAGCTGTGCTACAGGATCCACACTACTCCCAGTAGTTGAACTTAGTGTGATAATCCATGTAGCACTGTGGATAGCACAGTGCAGGCTTGGAGGGGCAGTGGGGGACCGCACATCACGCCTGATCTTCAGCATCTTGGTGCAGACACTGCAGGCCCTCTGTGGTGCTGCCTTGTTGGGTGTCGGTGGGATGGGGAACATGAAATGCCTCTCCGTCAGCCTCACTTCATCGTCGGACCGGTAGCAGAGGTATAACTTGATCCCGAACCTGGCACGCTTGAGGGGGACGTATTGGCGAAATATAAGCCTACCCTTCAAAAGGAGTAGGCTTTCATCCACACACACCGCTCGCCGTCGCTCATACACCTCCTGAAATTTTTCATGGAGGTGGTCCAGTGCTTGACGGATCTTGTACAGCCGGTCATACTGGGGATGGTCTGGTGATGGCATCGCAGAGTTGTCGTGAAAGTGGATAAATTGTAGGATGATCTGAAATAGGATTGAACAACATTTGATCAGTGTGTGTAAACACACACACACACACACACACACACACACACACACTCTCACACACACACACGCACGCACACACCAGAAACAATCAAGTACACATACACACATTTGTACACACGCACAGACACAGACACACACACCACATAGAAGCACAAACACACACACACACACACAAACAATGACACACAAATACACCACATAGAAGTATACACACATACACACCACATAGAAGCACACACACACACACACACACCATAAACAATGACACACAAATACACCACATAGAAGCATACACACATACACACCACATAGAAGCATGCACACACACACACACACACACACACACACACACACACACAAAACAGAAGCGCACACACACCACACATTACAGAGAAGCTCACACACACACACACACACACACACACACACACACACACACACACACACACACACACACACACATCATCCTCATCTATAATGCTAAAAAGAAAGGCTTGGACATAGAAAGGAGTTGGAGAGGGAGGGTGGAAGGAAAATGAGAACAAGTAAACAGAGAGAGACTCAGAGAGAGTAAAGAAACTTACTTGAAACCTGTTTCTTGTCATTACTGAGCTGAAGACTGGAATGCGGTACAGCACCTTCTTCGACCAGTACAGCTCAATTGCAGGCAGTCGCACGATTCCCATCAGCAACACCAGACTGGGGCAAGATTGTCGAGCTCCACGCCCTCTGCCACGCCCTCTGCCACACCCCCTTATTTGATGCTGTCCAGTGCCTCTAGCTCTTCCCCTGCCCCTACCACGACCTCTCATGACAGGAGGGGGTGCTGTGCTGGTGCTGGGAATCGGCTCTGGTTCTGATTCTTGGTCGAATCATGGCCGGTATCGCTCGCTTGACCAACATCACGTGGGTCGAAGTCCGGGTCTTCTTCTTCGTGACCGCCACGAGTTCCAACAAAAGTGGATGGTGCTGGTTACCATCCATCTCTTCCTCATCACTATCACTGTCACCTGATGCTTGGAAGTCTTCGTCACCACTATCAATATCATTCAACACTTCATCTAAAACTTCCAGTGCGCTATAACGCTTCAAAACAGGTCGCCGTGTCGAGCTTCGTCTCTGATCCGCCATCTTGATTATGATAATCAGCTCGTCCCTTCTTGAATACTAAACCGACAATTTCCTAACACTTCAGTACACCGATAAAGGGATAGAACTGTTATTTAAACACCCCAATAGAGTCAGGGACAATTTGTAGGGTTATTTCCCGTGCCGATTTTCGAAATTTCGATGACGAAAATACCCCGTAATAGACACGGTTACGGGCGTACAGGATCGCGGAAACGACCCCGTAATAGACACGGGGCGGGCAGGGAAGAGGTTAAGCAGTAAAGAGGGTAGTAGGAAAAGGCAACTGTGCACAAAGTATCCAATCAAATCTTCCACTCATAAAGTATTCAATAAATCTTCAACTTCACTGCACATCACAAAAAAAGCTCAAATCTGAAGTATGTTCACCAATATCTATCTTTTGTACATACGACATCCTTCTTCATAGTCTTTATACATGGGGATTTCAGTGACAAATGGGCATCAAAACTACTGCATGCATCAGGCTGTAATTAAATTCATTAGAATTCCGGTACCTGCTTTGAGTCAGATGTGAACTTTAGGGGCATGAACATTCTGCAGATTACAACTGATCAATTGGAGCTATTTTCAATTCAGGCAGAAATGAATCACACTCCTGACACTCAAATGACTGGTGTAACCTGTCAGAATTCACAGGTTACTAAGGTTTTAGGCAATTTTAGTATGTTAAAAAAAAAACTAAAAGAAAAAATTTTTCATTAGTGATTGTATTATTTTGAGGTAAGGACATTTGCTGCTTTCCATTAGTATTGTTTGTTCTAATGTCTGGTTGTTTGGTTAATTTTAGTATTAAGACATTTTTCATTTTCCTGTTTGGCCACTTCCTGTTGCCTGGTCTCTTCCTGCAAATGTGTTCAGCCACACAGACAGGTTGTGGGAACGCTCTTGTGGAGCGTGGGGGTGCTAATCCAGGTTAGTTACTCTAAGTATTAAAAATATGCTTCTAAAAGATACCAACTGATTCTTTTCCTTTAGAATTGCCGTATATTTTCTATGCTGTCAGCTGGATGGCATTGATTTTTGGTGGATTTTCCTATAAGAATTACACTTGGCTTTAGCTGTTTTACTTTCAGTTGCTAGAATTTTAGGCCCACATGTTGAATTAACAGGGTTCGTACAGTCCTTAAAGGTCCTTAAAAGTCCTTAATTTTGAGGGCATGCTTTTTAAGGCCTTAAAAGTCCTTAAAAATCAGGCTTTTGCTGAAAGGTCTTTAAAAAGTCCTTAAATTTTGTCACTGCCTATGATTTTGAATAAAGTCTGTGTAAAATCTCGTTTGTTTAAAAAAAAAAAAAAAGGCTTGAAATTGAAAAAAAAAAAAAAAAAAAGGAAGTCGGAGTTAAGATCGATCTCACGATACGTCGTCTGCTATAGGTCAAAACATCAGAGTTACGGGCATTCATAGCGCATGCGCATATGTGAATGAATGTTCCACCATTTTGAAATTGAGAAGTCAGCATGCCGGGGAAGTGTTTGTTTATCATGGTTTGGCTGGAAAAATACGAGTACAAAGAATGGCTGCAGGCAGACCCAGGTGGAGACAGAAGCAAGGCCTTTTGCCGCATTTGCAAGAAGATCATAGACATTCGTTCAGTGGGAGAATCGGCTGTAAATAGCCATAGAAAAGGAAAAAATCACTGCGACCTGATGAAGGCTTCATATCCTGCAGTTCGTGTTTCGGTTTTTTGTTTTTTTTTAATTCACCATTCTCCAGTTTATCAGCCAACAGTTCTGCTCCAACTCAGATGTCCGTGAACAGCCTGAGCCGTACTAAAACAGAGCTGAGAGGCAATGAAATCAGAAATACTGAGGATTTTTAAAGTACTTGACAAGTCGTTACAGCTTTCGTTCGTGTGAAAGCACTTCAAATCTGTTCCAGCGAATGTTCTCGGACTGTGTAGTTGCCAAACAGTTTCAGTGTGGAGAAAGGAAAACTTGCATCCTCTCAGTGTTTTGATGTTTATGCCCCCAGTGTTGTGACTTGTAGAGTTTTAGTTATAGAGGCATTTTACCCACAGTGACTTCAAACAAACATGTATGACAAGAACTGAAATTCTTATGGAAGTCGGGCAAACAAACATTTTTGTCAACTGCAAGATTGGAGAATCTGTTGTGTACAGCAAACATTTTCAAACATTTTTGTCAGTTGATCACAAGAAGTGCGAATCCTACTTTGCTGCTGTAGTGTAACAACATTTGTGTCTATACTGATATTAACAATAACAGCTGAGATTCCTAAATCTATGCTCGCAGAGGATCCATGATGCGAATATTGAAGAGTAATAGCAAATGATTTAATTTGTGTCTGAATTCATTATTTTTCTTAAAATTGTCGGTGAAGTATGTCCTTAAATTTAAAAAAAGGTGCTTCAGAAGTCCTTAAAAAGTCTTAATTTTTTTGTATGGAAATCTGTATGAACCCTGATTAAGTTTAAACCTAACTGTATTATTCAAAGGTGAGTTCAGGTTATTATTCACTGTTGCTTTAGAATGTGGTTCACACCACATTGTTTCAGAAACATTTTTGAGAGATTGTGTTTTAGACCACATGGTCCTAAATAAATCTCATTTTCCCTTCAAGTCCTTTGAAGAAAATGTTAATAGCACCACATGGTCCTAGACATAATTTTGTAAGAATGGAATCTTGGCCACATGGTCCCAAATGTATCTTACCTCTTTGTTCTTGCAGTAAAATAGTGTTTGTCACATCACATGGTTTTAGTAGAGGAAATGTTTACATCACATGGTTCTTTGTGTTTTGATCATGGCACGTGTTAAGTTTGGTACATGGTTCCTTGTGTTTTAATCATGGCACATGTGATAAGTTGGTACATGGTTCTTTGTGGTTTAATCATGGCACATGTGTTAAGTTTGGAGAAGTTTTCCTTAAATTTCAGAGGATGTTTGTATTTTTGCCTTCTCAGTTGAAAAGAAAAAATACTTGCTTTTAAGGAGTACTGTTATCCTTAAGATTATTTTATTAATGTCAATTTAGAGACTGATTTTAATCAAAATGGCTATGGTAGTATGAAACTGGTTTTATGGGGACATCTGTTGGAAACCTGGGAGATGAATGATTGATCTGGCTTGCTGCCTAGTGGTTCAGTTAGATAACTGATAAAGGATGTAAGCAGATTTGCCGCCATGGTCAGGTGGCCAATTGATAGCAAAAAGCTTTCAGTATATTGCCGTATTGGTATGCAACTCACTGTATTCAGTTTAACATTGGATCGGATCAAAGTGTGTTTGGCATTACCATAACCAGGGTCAAGTGGATTTGAACTTGATAAGATCACTACTACTTTATTAGTGATGCATTGTCCCTCATTGTGTGTTTCCCAGCTGAGATGTTTGCTGAAGGTCTTTGACGGCTTTTGGTTTGGCCATTGTTATTATTTGTGCTTTTTCGCACACAGTCCTGTGCAGATTTTTATGTTTTGTTTTCTTTTGCAGTGGCCCTTTTGAGTTTTCCACTCTTTTCCTTTCTCTCTGTCACAACCCAAGTTTTTGTCATTAATCATCTGAAAATTGAGTCAGCCCATGTTTTAGGTTAATATTGTTGTTTGGGTTTTTGTCTATTTACAGAATTAATAAAAATTGGAGTAATCGTACAGTCAGAGTTTTAGTTATTTGTGGTCTGGGTCTGTTCGTTAGAAACCTGGGTTACACTGGAGTCGACTGGATGGCTTCTTACGCATGTGGCAGGTGTGCTGTTTTCCTACTCCTTCTAACACCCCAACCCCACTCCCTCCCACTCCGCTCTTCTTACCTCAACCAGCCCAGCTCCCACTCCTCCCTCCTTGTCTCTGTATTCAGACTCTGAGTTGTGGACTAGACTCACAGGAATATCCACAGAGTTTCTCTCTCTGTATGTATCTATGTATCTCTCTCTCTCTCTCTCTCAATGTATCCCCACAGCAATAATTCCCTCACTTTACCTCCCTCTGATCATTGGCAAGTCCTCAGTGATATTTTCAGATTACAAACCAGAACTGTAAAGTATATTCTTCAGAAAAGTCTGGAAGAAACTTTCAGCACTGGATGGTTACAACATTATTTTGGCTTGGATTCCTGGTCATGTTGGCATTGGAGGGAACGAAATGGTTGATCGTTTAGCCAAGAATGCCACAAGAGAGAAATTGTCCAACATATATATCCCCTGCTCAGATCTGAAACCCAAAATTAACGATTATGTGGGAGACCTCTGGCAGGAGGATTGGAACACACAGACGGATAACAAACTCTTTCAGATCCGTCCAAACCTTAAGGAGTTCCTCCCATCTGCGTCTGGTGGTCGTAAAGAAGAAACAGTTCTGTGCCGGCTGCACACCGGCCATTCATATTTTACCCATTCGTACCTTTTAAAGAGTGAAGAAGCTCCGTGGTGCATTCCATGTCATGTGCCACTCACAATGAAACATATTCTTTAGAGTGTTGGGACTTGCACGATGTGAGACACAAACATTTTACGGCGGATTCCATGAAAACCTTGTTCAGAGATGTCCCACCTGATGCCATCTTTGAGTTCTTGAAAGAGATTAACATTTTTCATCGGATCTGAGTTTTTACAGTGGAAAGATTTTTAACAAACTTTCGGATGGTTTTTCGATGTATTTTAAAGAATTGTGTGAATGAATGACTTGTGAGTTGATTTTAACGTGGTGACAGCCCTGATGTGGCCCTTTGCGGTCGGCTGGGCTATAAGTAACATTATCTTATCTTAACTACTGGCCCCTTGGCAAACCTTAAATCTCAGCTCCAACATGGTGTCACTGTCACAAAACATACACTTCCTGAGCAAAGGAAATAGTCTATAACATATAAAAACTGAAATAAACAACAACAACAACAAAACAAAACAAGCATACCCTAAAAAGTGTTTGGGCCGGAGAGGGTTATTCTCTTCTTTCTTTTTTTTATTTTTAGTTTGATTGTTTGTTTTGTTTGGTTTAAAAAGACATTGAAGACAAAGTCCTACCTGACTTGAACCAGCCCATTAAGCCTCCTGGGTTGCTGCTGGCCGTGTGCCTCTTTCCCCTCTCCTCCACGACGGTGACAAACTGAGGGATCATGGTATGGTCGAACAGCACCACCCGCACCTCAGTCAGGTTTCCTAGGCCCCCAGGAATGAAGCTGACCAGCACGTCAAACAGTTCCGCCGCAGACTGGGACGCTGACAATCCGTAGGCTCCTGACAGCCACCAGAGGCAAACAACAGAGTGATACATCATCAACTTTTTTTTTGTTTGTTTTTGCTAACTAATGTATATATTATAAAAGTGCATATGTGTTTAAATGCAAGTTATTTGCTTGAATGTGTATAAACCAATCTCTTTGTGCATATATGTACATAAGTGTATAAACACACCTATGGACGATAAGCAAGTGAATACCTGTATTTTTGTAGTTACCTTTGTATGGTGCTTTGAGCTGGTATATATTAGGATATTGCACCCAACAAATGCTATCTATCTATTATTATTATCATCATCATCATCATTATTAGTGGTAGTAGTATCATTTACACTGCACATTTCGATTAGTCCAAACAAAACAACACCAGCAACAACACAACAACAACAAAAATATGCATGGATGATATGATTCACCGAGACTGACTGACCTTATTTTCACACTGACCTTCCCTTCATAGCCCTTGATCAGAGGACAGCGTGCAAGATCAACAAGTACCCAATGCAGAGTGAGCGAGAGACTACAGTGCTTAAAAGAAAAGTACCCATCGTGACCGATACACTGAAGGAAGACATCCCTATGGAGTAGCACAGTGGAACCTTCATTTACGACTCTGTACAACTTCCTCCTTGTCACAATGACCAAGCGCTCTTTGACAGATCAATGTTCTATCATTGTAGTGCCATTATTTTCAATCTCTGTCCAATGACAAGTCCCTACTTAGCAAATAACCTATACATAACATCTCACATGACTTTTTTAAAACTAAATTGTTGAAAAAAAAGATATCAGCATCTCTTATCAAATTCTTGATACCAACCGCTGTAGCGCAGTGATTAGCCCTGCAGTGGTTATGAGGTCATGGGTTTGGTTCTTATCAGAAACATTTTAATTGTGGTATTTTTCTGTCCCTGGGCCCCCATCGAGGTAAAGAGTGCTGTGGGCTAAAACGGGAAGACTGAAACCACTCAGCTGGGTTTCGTTCTCTTAAGAAATGTTTCTCTAAGAAGTTTACCCAAATTTCCTGATCTACACTGCAGCTGTCTGCATCTCTCCATCTGGTGGGTGATGGCAAAATTACGAAAGAAGTACAGAGACCAGTGCTGTCATATAATGAAGTACAGAGTGCTGCACTGTCATATAAAGAAGTACAGAGCGCAGTGCTGACATATAAAGAAGTACAGAGTGCTGCACTGTCATATAAAGAAGTACAGAGTGCTGCACTGTCATATAAAGAAGTACAGAGAGCAGTGCTGTCATATAAAAAAGTACAGAGAGCAGTGCTCTCATATAAAGAAGTACAGAGCGCAGTGCTGTCATATTAAAGTACAGAGAGCAATGCTGTCATATAAAGAAGTACAGAGTGCTGCACTGTCATATAAAGAAGTACAGAGAGCAGTGCTGTCATATAAAGAAGTACAGAGTGCTGCACTGTCATATAAAGAAGTACAGAGTGCAGTGCTGTCATATAAAGAAGTATAGAGAGCAGTGCTGTCATATAAAGAAGTACAGAGCGCAGTGCTGTCATATAAAGAAGTACAGAGAGCAGTGCTGTCATATAAAGAAGTACAGAGTGCTGCACTGTCATATAAAGAAGTACAGAGAGCAGTGCTGTCATATAAAGAAGTACAGAGTGCTGCACTGTCATATAAAGAAGTACAGAGTGCAGTGCTGTCATATAAAGAAGTATAGAGAGCAGTGCTGTCATATAAAGAAGTACAGAGAGCAGTGCTGTCATATAAAGAAGTACAGAGTGCTGCGCTGTCATATAAAGAAGTACAGAGCGCAGTGCTGTCATATAAAGAAGTACAGATCGCAGTGCTGTCATATAAAGAAGTACAGAGCGCAGTGCTGTCACATAAAGAAGTACAGAGAGCAGTGCTGTCATATAAAGAAGTACAGAGCGCAGTGCTGTCATATAAAGAAGTACAGAGCGCAGTGCTGTCATAATTATAAAGAAGTACAGAGCGCAGTGCTGTCATATAAAGAAGTACAGAGCGCAGAGCTGTCATATAAAGAAGTACAGAGTGCTGCACTGTCATATAAAGAAGTACAGAGCGCAGTGCTGTCATATAAAGAAGTACAGAGCGCAGTGCTGTCATATAAAGAAGTAAAGAGTGCAGTGCTGTCATATAAAGAAGTACAGAGCACAGTGCTGTCATAATTATAAAGAAGTACAGAGCGCAGCGCTGTCATAATTATAAAGAAGTACTGAGCGCAATACTGTCATATAAAGAAGTACAGAGCACACTGCTGTCATATAAAGGAGTACAGAGTGCAGTGCCTGTCATATCAAGAAGTACAGAGTGCACACTGTCATATAAAGAAGTACAGGGCGCAGTGCTGTCATAATTATAAAGAAGTACAGAGTACAGTGCTGTCATATAAAGAAGTACAGAGAGCAGTGCTGTCATAATCATAAAGAAGTACAGAGTGCAGTGCTGTCATATAAAGAAGTACAGAGAGCAGTGCTGCCATATAAAGAAGTACAGAGTACAGTGCTGCCATATAAAGAAGTACAGAGTGCTGCACTGTCATAAAAAGAAGTACAGAGAGCAGTGCTGCCATATAAAGAAGTACAGAGTACAGTGCTGCCATATAAAGAAGTACAGAGTGCTGCACTGTCATAAAAAGAAGTACAGAGAGCAGTGCTGCCATATAAAGAAGTACAGAGTACAGTGCTGCCATATAAAGAAGTACAGAGTGCTGCACTGTCATATAAAGAAGTACAGAGTGCAGTGCTGTCATATAAAGAAGTACAGAGCTGTTCGTGCTGGCAATGGAACTCATCTTGAAAGCAGCAACAAACAACGCGAGACAAACAGACCTTGGCGATGGATACAAGATGCCTCCTCTCAAGGCCTTCATGGATGACACTACAGTGATTTCATCCAGAGAAGACGAGACACGTCATGTGCTGGAGAGGCTGGACGACATAGTTGCCTCATCCAGAATGAAGTTCAAGCCAAAGAAATCACGGAGTCTCTCACTGAGGAAAGGAAAAGTGGCCGGATCTGTGGTCTTCAGTGTTGCCAACCAGGCCATTCCAACAGTCACAGAAGAACCAGTCAAGAGCCTTGGAAGATGGTATGATGATACGCTGAAAGACACACAAAGAGCAAAAGAAACCAAGCAGATGGCGGAGGAAGGCTTGGAGACCATTGACCAGTGTGGGCTCCCTGGCAAATACAAGGTCTGGTGTCTGCAGTTCATGCTGATACCAAAGCTGCTATGGCCTCTGATGATATACGACATCTGCACCAGCATAGTGGAGGCAATGGAAGCCAAAATCAACAAGTTCACAAGGAAATGGCTTGGTGTCCCACCCTGTCTGACTGACATAGCGCTGTACTGTCGCCAAGCAAAGCTGAAACTACCCCTGAAATCCATCCTGGAGGAATACAAAGCAGGGAAGATCAGACTTCAAAGCATGCTGGAGGACTCAGGAGACAAGGTGGTAGAAGCAATTAAGCCCCAGCTGAAGACAGGCAGAAAATGGAAAGTTCAAGAGGCGATGGATTCTGCAAAAGAAAGTCTCAAGATCAGAGAAATAACAGGACACACACAGACCAACAGACAGGGACTGGGGGTGACCAAAACTGAATGGTGGTCAAAGGCCAAAGGAAAAGCCAAAAGAGACATGATGATTCAGGAGATGAGAAAAGAAGAAGACCAAAAAAGACTCCAAAAAGCAGTCCAGCAGAGCCAGCAAGGGCAATGGACAACGTGGGAGAATGCACTCCAAAGAAGTCTCACTTGGAATGACATTTGGCACATGGCCCCTCTCAGGATCAGCTTCATTCTCAGATCTGCATATGACCTTCTGCCCTCAAATGCAAACCTGGTGAAGTGGGGGAAAACAGACGATCCTGCATGCCCCCTCTGCCATGAAAAACAAACAGTGGAGCATGTCCTAAGCTCATGTAAAGTAGCCCTGGCTCAAGGAAGGTACACATGGAGGCACAACCAAGTGCTCAAAGAAATTGTACAAGTAGTCTGGGCTAGTACCAACACCACAAAAGGGAAAATCAGGACTCCAAAAGCACCCGCAACATTCTTCACGGCAGGAGGCAGCAAATCATGGCCAAGAACAACAGTGCCACTCGAAACATGCAGGCAGAGTCTGCTGGACGGGGCAGATGACTGGGAGTGCACTGCAGACCTCCCAGAATGGAAGAGTCACCCAGAGATCATCAGCAAGAGTGGCATGAGACCAGACATAGTAGTCCACTCTAAGTCAACCAAGCAGCTGATCATGATCGAGCTCACGGTGCCATATGAGAACAGAATGGAGGCAGCTCAAATCTACAAGACTGAAAAGTATGCTGATCTGGCAAACAGCCTGAGGAGAGAAGGCTATCAGGTCAAAGTCCTCACTGCAGAAATTGGAGCTAGGGGGTTTGTAGGAACGTCTGCATACAGCCTCATGAAACAGCTCTCAGTTGCAGGGAAGGAAAAAACCAGAGCCCTGAAAGCAATGGCAGAAGCGGCAGAGAGGTGTTCAAGCTGGATCTGGTCAAGGAGGAACAAAAGTGAACTTCATAAGGCTTAATTTCCCTACAAATATCAGGTGTCCCTGTGGCTCAGTGGTTAAAGCGCGAGTCATTAAGTGGAAAATGAGCATGTCCAGAGGGTCATGGGTTCGAATCCCAGGCATGGCTCGTCCCAAGATGGGAAAAAAAGGGGCAGCAGAGGGACATCCGGAGTCATGAACCGGGTGTGGCCCAACCCCCTAGAGTGTCAGGAGATAAGGGCCGAAACACTTGCTTGAAGGGGCTTCTCTTCTGAGGACTCTCTGCTGCCACGCTCTCCACGAGTTTCTTTCTACTACTACAGTGCTGCCATATAAAGAAGTACAGAGTGCAGTGCTGTCATAATTATAAAGAAGTACAGAGCGCAGTGCTGTCATAAAAAGAAGTACAGAGCGCAGTGCTGTCATAATAATAAAGAAGTACAGAGCGCAGTGCTGTCATATAAAGAAGTACAGAGCGCAGTGCTGTCATATAAAGAAGTACAGAGCGCAGTGCTGTCATATACTCTATGACCTGAGCAGAACTCCACAGCATTACTTCCATCATCCTAAGTCTCGCTGATCAACACAAAAAGATGGATCAAATCCTGGCCCCGTCACGCCCTGCTTGTATGGTGACCTTAGTATTGATTTCCTCTGTGCCGGCATTGCCCATGAGTTTGTGACAAAGTGATCAGTACTAGCAGATTCTTAGGAACAGTTGTTGAATGGATGTGGTGGCATCTTCCGGAGAAAGATGCTCACTCATAGTGGCTCTGCAACTAAGCAGTTACTCTCATCAGTATGGGGCACAGTGGATGATGTTTCCTGCATTTGTTGAATCAGAACCACTGAATACTAAAGAAACTCTGCAGAAGGGCAGGATTTCCTCCGGCTGGTTGCTTCATGGCGGCTCACTGATTGCTCTCTGTGGACCATCGGTGCTTGGGCTGCATCAGGAAAAAAGAAAATGGGTTGGAGTGGTACGGGGCTGCTGCAAAGAGAGGCATGTGAGTGATGTCACTGGAGTAGCACAAACCACTACACAGAAAAAAACAAAACAAAAAAACTTTGATTTCATGAAGACACCCTGACTTTAAATGGTGAACATCTAAAGAGAGGCGAACGAGGAAGAGGAAGAAGAAGAAATGGTGAATTCATTCACTTTTGTTTTGCGGCTGAATGTGATCTTGCGAGACCAATGAAATTTTACTTTTATTGCAAGGAGCATACTGTGACTCCTGTAAAGGGTGGTGCGTACAAGATTCCATCGTTCTGTGCACTGACACAACCGTCATGTTACAATATGTTTGGAGCTATATCACAGTCAGTCTACTTGTCTGCAAAGACCCTTCTCTCCACAAAGAACACACAGACATGACATTTTCAAGGCTGTCCTAGACAGGTTCCACAGTGGAGTCTGTTTGAGAGGAACACGCGCACATCAGGTAATGGTACATGTACTCAAGTAAAATAACCTTGTAAGGTGATAAAAAAAGAACCTGTGTGAGGGTAAAGTACCCATATCCAGTAACAGTACCTGTGCTAATAACTACCACATCAAGTGATCGTACTTGTGCCGAAGTACTCACATTGCACGAAAGTGCCTGTGCTAAAAGTATCGATGTAAAGTGAGTCAACCAAGTGTTCCTGTAAAGTGTACGTATATGCACCTCTGGTGAGTAAGTGTCCTAGTACCCAGTGAGCAAACTTGGGTCAAGTGAGCGCACCCATACCAACTGTATAGCGAGTGTATCTGTACTACGTGAACATACCTATTTCATGACAGCGTAACTCAGCCGATTCAGCACATCTGTGTCAAGAGAGTGTGCTTGTTTTATCCGAGTATTTCTCTAGTACATGTGCACATCTTTGTAAAACAATGTCCTGGCACCCTGGTGAGTGTTCCTGTACTGTATGTGCACACCAGTGAAACTCTCCACCCCTGTACCATGCAAGCATAGCCGTGCCATATCAGTGTACCTGTGCCAAGTCAGTGTACCTGTGCCAAGTCAGTGTACCTGTGCCAAGTGAATGCTCTTCTGCAATGAGAATGCACCTGTGCCAAGTCAGTGTACCTGTGCCAAGTGAATGCTCTTCTGCAATGAGAATGCACCTGTGCCAAGTCAGTGTACCTGTGCCAAGTGAATGCTCTTCTGCAATGAGAATGCACCTGTGCCAAGTCAGTGTACCTGTGCCAAGTGAATGCTCTTCTGCAATGAGAATGCACCTGTGCCAAGTCACTGTACCTGTGCCAAGTGAATGCTCTTCTGCAGTAATGTACCTGTGCCAAGTCACTGTACCTGTGCTAAGTCAGCGTACCTGTGCCAAGCGCATGCTCTTCTGCAATGAGAATGCACCTGTACCAAGCGAGTGTACCTGTGCCAAAGTACCTGTGCCAAGAGTGTACCTGTGCCATGACAGTGTACCGGTTCCAAGAAGTGAACCTTTGCCAACAAAGTGACAAAGTGTCAATGTACCTGTGCCAAAAGTATGAACCTGTGCCATGAGAGTGAACCAGTGGCAAAAGTGTGAACTGTTGGGAGAGAGTGAATCTGTGCCAGAAGAAAGAACCTGTCCCATGAGAGTGAATCTGTGCCAGAAGAGAGAACCTGTCCAATGAGAGTGAATCTGTGCCAGATGAAAAAATCTGTCCCAAGAGAGTGAATCTGTGCCAGATGAGTGAACCTGTCCCAGGAGAATGAATCTGTGCCAGACGAGTGAACCTGTCCCAAGAGAGTGAATCTGTGCCCGACGAGTGAACCTGTCCCAAGAGAGTGAATCTGTGCCAGATGAGTGAACCTGTCCCAAGAGAGTGAATCTGTGCTACATGAGAGAACCTGTCCCAAGAGAGTGAATCTGTGCCAGATGAGTGAACCTGTCCCAAGAGAGTGAACCTGTGCCAGATGAGAGAACCTGTCCCAACAGAGTGAATCTGTGCCAGATGAGAGAACCTGTCCCAAGACAGTGAATCTGTGCCAGAAGAGAGAACCTGTCCCAAGAGAGTGAATCTGTGCCAGATGAGAGAACCTGTCCCAAGAGAGTGAATCTGTGCCAGATGAGAGAACCTGTCCCAAGAGAGTGAATCTGTGCCAGATGAGTGAACCTGTCCCAAGAGAGTGAACCTGTGCCAGATGAGAGAACCTGTCCCAAGAGAGTGAATCTGTGCCAGATGAGAGAACCTGTCCCAAGAGAGTGAATCTGTGCCAGATGAGTGAACCTGTCCCAACAGAGTGAATCTGTGCCAGATGAGTGAACCTGTCCCAAGAGAGTGGACCTGTGCCAGATGAGAGAACCTGTCCCAAGAGAGTGAACCTGTGCCAGATGAGAGAACCTGTCCCAAGAGAGTGAATCTGTGCCAGATGAGTGAACCTGTCCCAAGAGAGTGAATATGTGCCAGATGAGTGAACCTGTCCCAAGAGAGTGAATCCGTGCTGCATGAGAGAACCTGTCTCAAGAGAGTGGATCTGTGCCAGATGAGTGAACCTGTCCCAAGAGAGTGAATATGTGCCAGATGAGTGAACCTGTCCCAAGAGAGTGAATCTGTGCCAGATGAAAAAACCTGTCCCAAGAGAGTGAATCTGTGCCAGATGAAAAAACCTGTCCCAAGAGAGTGAATCTGTGCCAGAATGAAATATCCAAGAGTGAACCTGTCCCAAGAGAGTGAATCTGTGCCAGATGAAAAACCTGTCCCAAGAGAGTGAATCTGTGCCAGATGAGAGAACCTGTCCAAGAGAGTGAATCTGATGCCAGATGAGAGAACCTGTCCCAAGAGAGTGAATCTGTGCCGATGAAAACCTGTCCCAAGAGAGTGAATCTGTGCCAGATGAGAGAACCTGTCCCAAGAGAGTGAATCTGTGCCAGATGAGAACCTGTCCCAAGAGAGTGAATCTGTGATGAAAAACCTGTCCCAGAGAGTGAATGTGCAGATGAGAGAACCTGTCCCAAGAAGTGAATCTGTGCCAGATGAGAGAACCTGTCCCAAGAGAGTGAATCTGTACCAGATGAGTGAACATATCCCAAGAGAGTGAATCTGTGCCAGATGAGTGAACATATCCCAAGAGTGTGAATCTGTGCCAGATGAGTGAACATATCTCAAGAGAGTGAACCTGTCCCAAGAGAGTGAATCTGTGCCAGATGAAAAAATCTGTCCCAAGAGAGTGAATCTGTGCCAGATGAAAAATCCTGTCCCAAGAGAGTGAATCTGTGCCAGATGAGAGAACCTGTCCCAAGAGAGTGAATCTGTGCCAGATGAGAGAACCTGTCCCAAGAGAGTGAATCTGTGCCAGATGAGTGAACCTGTCCCAAGAGAGTGAATCTGTGCCAGATGAGAGAACCTGTCCAAGAGAGTGAATCTGTGCCAGATGAGAGAACCTGTCCCAAGAGAGTGAATCTGTGCCAGATGAGAGAACCTGTCCCAACAGAGTGAATCTGTGCCAGATGAAAAAATCTGTCCCAAGAGAGTGAATCTGTGCCAGATGAAAAATCCTGTCCCAAGAGAGTGAATCTGTGCCAGATGAAGAACCTGTCCCAAGAGAGTGAATCTGTGCCAGATGAGAGAACCTGTCCCAACAGAGTGAATCTGTGCCAGATGAGTGAACCTGTCCCAAGAGAATGAATCTGTGCCAGATGAGAGAACCTGTCCCAAGAGAGTGAATCTGTGCTACATGAGAGAACCTGTCCCAAGAGAGTGAATCTGTGCCATATGAGAGAACCTGTCCCAAGAGAGTGAATCTGTGCCAGATGAGTGAACCTGTCCCAAGAGAGTGAATCTGTGCCAGATGATGTAGAACCTGTCCCAAGAGAGTGAATGAGAGAACCTGTCCCAAGAGAGTGAATCTGTGCCAGATGAGAGAACCTGTCCCAAGAGAGTGAATCTGTACCAGATGAGTGAACATATCCCAAGAGAGTGAATCTGTGCCAGATGAGTGAACATATCCCAAGAGTGTGAATCTGTGCCAGATGAGTGAACATATCTCAAGAGAGTGAACCTGTCCCAAGAGAGTGAATCTGTGCCAGATGAAAAAATCTGTCCCAAGAGAGTGAATCTGTGCCAGATGAAAAATCCTGTCCCAAGAGAGTGAATCTGTGCCAGATGAGAGAACCTGTCCCAAGAGAGTGAATCTGTGCCAGATGAGAGAACCTGTCCCAAGAGAGTGAATCTGTGCCAGATGAGTGAACCTGTCCCAAGAGAGTGAATCTGTGCCAGATGAGAGAACCTGTCCTAACAGAGTGAATCTGTGCCAGATGAGAGAACCTGTCCCAAGAGAGTGAATCTGTGCCAGATGAGAGAACCTGTCCCAACAGAGTGAATCTGTGCCAGATGAAAAAATCTGTCCCAAGAGAGTGAATCTGTGCCAGATGAAAAATCCTGTCCCAAGAGAGTGAATATGTGCCAGATGAGTGAACCTGTCCCAAGAGAGTGAATCTGTGCCAGATGAGAGAACCTGTCGCAAGAGAGTGAATCTGTGCCAGATGAAAAAAATCCCAAGAGAGTGAATCTGTGCCAGATGAGGAAACCTGTCCCAAGAGAGTGAATCTGTGCCAGATGAGAGAACCTGTCCCAAGAAGTGAATCTGTGCCAGAGAGGAACCTGTCCAAAGAGTGAATCTGTGCCGATGAGGACTGTCCCAAGAGAGTGAATCTGTGCCAGATGAGAGAACCTGTCCCAGAGAGTGAATCTGTGCCAGATGAGAGAACCTGTCCCAAGAGAGTGAATCTGTGCCAGATGAGAGAACCTGTCCCAAAGAGTGAATCTGTGCCAGATGAAGAAAATCTGTCCCAAAGAGACGTGAATCTGTGCCAGAGAGTGAACCAACTCCCAAGAGAGTGAATCTGTGCCAGATGAGAGAACCTGTCCCAAGAGAGTGAATCTGTGCCAGATGAAGAACCTGTCCCAAGAAGTGAATCTGTGCCAGATGAGGAACCTGTCCCAAGAGAGTGAATCTGTCCAGATGATGAACCTGTCCCAAGAGAGTGAACTGTCCAGAGTGAAGTGAGAAAACCTGTCCCAAGAGAGTGAATCTGTGCCAGATGAGAGAACCTGTCCCAAGAGAGTGAATCTGTGCCAGATGAGTGAACCCATTCCCAAGAGAGGAATGTGCCAGAGGAACCTGTCCCAAGAGAGTGAATCTGTGCCAGATGAGGAACCTGTCCCAAGAGAGTGAATCTGTGCAGATGAGAAACCTGTCCCAAGAGAGTGAATCTGGCCAGATGAGTGAACCGTCCCCAAGAGAGTGAATCTGTGCCAGATGAGAAACCTGTCCCAAGAGAGTGAATCTGTGCCAGATGAGGAAACCTGTCCCAAGAGGTGAATCTGTGCCAGATGAGTGAACTATGTCCAGATGAGAGAACCTGTCCCAAGAGAGTGAATCTGTGCCAGATGAAAAACCTGTCCCAAGAGAGTGAATCTGTGCCAGATGAGAAACCTGTCCCAAGAGAGTGAATCTGTGCTACATGAGAGAACCTGTCCCAAGAGAGTGAATCTGTGCCATATGAGAGAACCTGTCCCAAGAGAGTGAATCTGTGCCAGATGAGTGAACCTGTCCCAAGAGAGTGAATCTGTGCCAGATGAGAGAACCTGTCCCAAGAGAGTGAATGAGAGAAACCTGTCCCAAGAGAGTGAATCTGTGCCAGATGAGAGAACCTGTCCCAAAAGTGATGAGATGAAATTCTGTACCAAGATGAATTGTGAAACATATCCCAAGAGAGTGAATCTGTGCCAGATGAGTGAACATATCCCAAAGAGTGTGAATCTGTGCCAGATGAGATGAACATATCTCAAGAGAGTGAACCTGTCCCAAGAGAGTGAATCTGTGCCAGATGAAAAAATCTGTCCCAAGAGAGTGAATCTGTGCCAGATGAAAAATCCTGTCCCAAGAGAGTGTGAATCTGTGCCAGATGAGAGAACCTGTCCCAAGAGAGTGAATCTGTGCCAGATGAGAGAACCTGTCCCAAGAGAGTGAATCTGTGCCAGATGAGTGAACTGTCCCAAGAGAGTGAATCTGTGCCAGATGAGAGAGAACCTGTCCTAACAGAGTGAATCTGTGCCAGATGAGAGAACCTGTCCCAAGAGAGTGAATCTGTGCCAGATGAAGAACCTGTCCCAACAGAGTGAATCTGTGCCAGATGAAAAAATCTGTCCCAAGAGAGTGAATCTGTGCCAGATGAAAAATCCTGTCCCAAGAGAGTGAATCTGTGCCAGATGAGAGAACCTGTCCCAAGAGAGTGAATCTGTGCCAGATGAGAGAACCTGTCCCAACAGAGTGAATCTGTGCCAGATGAGTGAACCTGTCCCAAGAGAATGAATCTGTGCCAGATGAGAAGAAACCTGTCCCAAGAGAGGAAATCTGTGCTACATTGAGAGAACCTGTCCCAAGAGAGTGAATCTGTGCCATATGAGAGAACCTGTCCCAAGAGAGTGAATCTGTGCCAGATGAGTGAACCTGTCCCAAGAGAGTGAATCTGTGCCAGATGAGAGAACCTGTCCCAAGAGAGTGAATGAGAGAACCTGTCCCAAGAGAGTGAATCTGTGCCAGATGAGAGAACCTGTCCCAAGAGAGTGAATCTGTACCAGATGAGTGAACATATCCCAAGAGAGTGAATCTGTGCCAGATGAGTGAACATATCCCAAGAGTGTGAATCTGTGCCAGATGAGTGAACATATCTCAAGAGAGTGAACCTGTCCCAAGAGAGTGAATCTGTGCCAGATGAAAAAATCTGTCCCAAGAGAGTGAATCTGTGCCAGATGAAAAATCCTGTCCCAAGAGAGTGAATCTGTGCCAGATGAGAGAACCTGTCCCAAGAGAGTGAATCTGTGCCAGATGAGAGAACCTGTCCCAAGAGAGTGAATCTGTGCCAGATGAGTGAACCTGTCCCAAGAGAGTGAATCTGTGCCAGATGAGAGAACCTGTCCTAACAGAGTGAATCTGTGCCAGATGAGAGAACCTGTCCCAAGAGAGTGAATCTGTGCCAGATGAGAGAACCTGTCCCAACAGAGTGAATCTGTGCCAGATGAAAAAATCTGTCCCAAGAGAGTGAATCTGTGCCAGATGAAAAATCCTGTCCCAAGAGAGTGAATCTGTGCCAGATGAGGAACCTCCCAAGAGAGTGAATCTGTGCCAGATGAGAGAACCTGTCCCAACAGAGTGAATCTGTGCCAGATGAAAAAATCTGTCCCAAGAGAGTGAATCTGTGCCAGATGAAAAATCCTGTCCCAAGAGAGTGAATCTGTGCCAGATGAGAGAACCTGTCCAATGAGAGTGAATCTGTGCCAGATGAGAGAACCTGTCCCAAGAGAGTGAATCTGTGCCAGATGAGTGAACCTGTCCCAGAAATGAATCTGTGCCAGATGAGAGAACCTGTCCCAAGAGTGAATCTGTGCTACATGAGAGAACCTGTCCCAAGAGAGTGAATCTGTGCCAGATGAGAGAACCTGTCCCAAGAGAGTGAATCTGTGCAGATGAGTGAACCTGTCCCAAGAGAGTGAATCTGTGCCAGATGAGTGAACCTGTCCCAAGAGAGTGAATCTGTGCCAGAAGAGAGAGGACCTGTGCCATGAGAGAGAATCTGAGTAAACATACCTGTGTCTAGTCAGTGCACCTGTGCAGTGAGCATATGTATGCCAAGCGAACACACCTGTGGCAAGAGAATGTACCTGTGCTGAATAAGCATACTTGTGCCAAGAGAGTGCACCTGCACCAAGTGAACATGCTTGTGCCAAAACAGAGGAGTTGTGCTAAGTGTATGTACCATTCCCGTGCCAAGACAGTGTACCTGTGCTAAGTAAATGTGCCTATGCTAAGATGAGACATTTGTACTGAGTGAATTTACCTCTCCCTGGCAGTGTACCTGCGCCACACACGCACATCTGCACCAGGTGAGAGCACTAGAGCCAAGTGACTGTACCTGTGCCAAGATAGTGTACCTGTGCCAAGTGACCATACATGAGCCACATGAAAACACCTGTACTAAATGCATATGTACCTATGCAAAGACAGTGTACCTGTGCCAAGCGACCATGCATGAGCCAAATCGAAAAACCTGTGCCAAGTGTGTTTGCACCTGTGCCAAGTGACTTCACCTGTGCCGTGTGAGTGTACCTGTGCCAAGACAGTGTATCTGAGCCAAGCGAGTGTACCTGTTCCAATTGAGAGAAACTCTGTCAAGTGAGCGTACTTGTGCCACGTAAGCATGCTTGTGTCAAGGGAGCACATCTGTGCCAAGAGAGTGTACACGTAACCAGGGAGTGTACCTGTGCTGAGCATGTATAATCTGTGCCAAGGGAGTGTATCTGTGCAAAGGGACTGTACTCATCCAAGTGAACCCACCTGTGCCAAAGAAGCAGACCTGTGCCAAGGGAGCATACCTTTGCCAAAGAAGCATACCTGTCCCAAGGAAGCATACCTGTGCCAAATGAGCCTACCTGTGCCAAGGAAACATACCTGTGCCAAGGGAAGCATACCTGTGCCAAGGGAAGCATACCTGTGCCAAGGAAACATACCTGTGCCAAGGGAGCATACCTGTGCCAAGGGAGCATACCTGTGCCAAAGGGAGCATACCTGTGCCATGAGAAGCATACCTGTGCCATGGGAAGCATACCTGTGCCAAGGGAAGCATACCTGTGCCAAAGGGAGCATACCTGTGCCATGAGAAGCATATCTGTGCCATGGGAAGCATACCTGTGCCAAGGGAAGCATACCTGTGCCAAGGGAGCATACCTGTGCCAAGCGAACATACTTAAGGAAACATACCTATGCCAAGGGAGCATACCTGTCCCAAGGAAGCATACCTGTGCCGAGGAAGCATACCTGTGCCGAGGAAGCATACCTGTGCCAAGGGAGCATACCTGTGCCAAGGGAGCATAATGTGCCAAGGGAGCATTCCTGTGCCAACGGAGCATACCTGTGCCAAGGGAGCATACCTGTGCCAAGGGAGCATACCTGTGCCAAGGAAGCATACCTGTGCCAAGCGCTGGCATGGCCAAAGTCTGAACATCCAGTTCCCTTGCTTCTTCCAGGCACACTTTGTAGGCACCACTCCAGTTTGTGTTAAACTGATCAGAATTGATATGCAGGATCACACGGCTGTTCATATTGTAAGCGTTGGTGTGGGTGATGTCCCTTGCTTGTAGGTCCTTAACTGGAAACAAACAACACAAACACATGTTTACCCATTTCTCCACCGCAAGAAATTCTTGTTGTCTAAAGCATTTGCAGCCCATTGTAAGAGATTTTGCCCCCTTGATAGAGCGTGTTGCTGTTGTTGATGTTTGTGTTTGTTTTGCATCTAATCTTTATCATTCATTTTTTTTACCATCTTCTAAAAAAGAATAATATCCACTTCAGGAAGTGGACACTTGAGAGAAGGTACACTTACCAAATGGATCCCATATTAAGAACACCATTAGCTGAAGGGCATGTTTGTCTCTTTTCCATCTCCACTGTCAAATGTTCACTTGTCTATTCATTTTCAAATTTTTTCAACAGATCCTTGCTAATTCTGGTCAATCTGGAATTTCTTTTTCTCTTGACAGATGAAACCGGTTGTTTACCAGCAGTTTCCAGCCTCTGCTGTGGAGCCCTGTCTGAGTAAGACAGCAGCTGGGTTTGCTCAATCAAATTTTGCTTTGATAACTTTGACAAGCAATGCAGCTAACAGCCGGTGGCATTTCCAGTCCCCAGCAAAATTTCCAGTCCCCGGTAAAATTTCCAGTCCCCATCAGATGTTTTTTCACCCCCCCCCCCCCCCCCCCCCCTGTTGAATACAAAAATGACTTGCCAAGCCTCAATGCCAGTTTCTCTTTTTTCATTTCTTGGGGTAGTGACTTGAAAAACGGTAGCTTCGCTGGAAACCCCCATCATGATGGTAGCACTGTTTTCCCTCGTATGATTGTTCCTTTTAAAAGGTTCCTATGTCTAGCTGTTGGCTTAGAAACTGAATTCAACCACCCGCTTACACAAACACACACACACACACACACACACACACACAACACACACACACACACACACACACACACACACAGTCTTACATACATCTGATAATTTTTATTTGCATAGTTTGCTATCATCTTTAAAAGTCTGACCACATTGCACACCATACTGTGCTGACACCCATCATGGCTTCACCAAGTCTGTCCCTCGGGTGAAAAGTAACAGCAATCACAACTGATATGAAAAAGAGAGTTAATGACGATACTGACAGATGCTGGCATCAATGTAACATTGCTTGCATGTATGGTTCCAAGTGCTGTCATTAATGCATTTAACACTAACAAGAAAAGCTGTCCAAGCATTCTCACATTTTTTGCATGAAGCCTCTTTTCTGGGAATGTAAGGCAGAAGGCAATTGCAACTGATCCCAATTTGCAACTGATTCGTTCTCCTTTAGCTTTCAGTTCCTCCATGTTTTTGTCAAATGTCAGTGGAATGCAGATCACAGTTTAATAGCAGAAAATACTGCTATAAATGTAACAAATCAGAATTGTAGTTACGTTTGTTGATTAAAACCACCTAAAGTGGGACATGAAAAAACAAACAAACAAACAAAAAGATAGAGGAATAGAGAAAAAAAAAAGCAAACACCTATAACAATCACACTACATGATGGCACAGGCTATAACATATCCAGATACACTGTCATATAACAACAGATGAATATTGATTATTGATGTTTGAACATAAATGTACATATGATAAGAGTTGAAGATTCATTTTGGAAAATTTTATAACTATTCTACATGTTATCAAATAAAAGCAGTCAAATATTCTTTTTGAAACACAATACAGGTGAAATAGGCTATCTGTGGGCATCAGAATTAGAAAACGAAATGTACAACAGGGGACAGCAAGACAAGGCCACATGTCTGATATACCATGCATTACATAATGAAATATTTGGACTGGTTGAATTTGTGTCTTTGTTGTTGTTGTTGTTGTTGTTTTTCTGTTCCTCTTTATCACAGAAGAAAACACTGATACAAGGTTGATCGCATTTTAGTTAAACAACTTTTTTTCACTACAGGAAATTTTGCAATATCAACTGTTAACAGAGTTCTAACTGATGACAAATTAAGCTCTCTCCTTACTTAAGAATTAAAAAAAAAGGGGGAACAAATACATTTCTCTTTCATCTTCAAGGCCAACACATCACAAGTAACTATTAAGGAGTGGGATGGAAGGGGAGGGGTGAAGGTGGGAGAGGATAAAACACTCTAAACATCATGGTCCTTCAAGTTTAGAGTACAAAGACAAAAAGTAGAATGTCAACACTGATTTTCTCAGATGCACATGTACACTGCGTCTAATTTCTGTACAAAGGAATTTAGAGATAAAAGGAAGAACTTCATCCGGCATAATGGAAATGAAATGACTGACCTTTTGCCCGACACTCCCTATCCAGCCGGTCTCCACCTTTGGTTTTCAATGCGCTTGCAACACTTCCTGAAGAAAGAAAATCAGGCAGAGAGAGAGAGAGAGAGTTATTTTTCCCCCCAAATGCATATCTGCACTGCATGAGACATAATTAAACTGGTAGATAAATGAAAATGAGAAAACTGTAAAAATGATGCACTGGAAAAAAAAAAAAAAGACACAAGAGAAAGACAAAAAAAAGGCAGAGACAGTCAGACAGAGACAGCAAAGAGACTGATAAAGATGTTTATCATTGCTAAAAGGCGTAACACCTGAAACTCCAGTCTAAAATTGCTCTCTCTCTGTTAAAATATGTGCAGTTCTTGCAGACTTGAAAGATTCTTAAAAAAAAAAAAAAAAAAGGAAAGGCAAGTGAAAAAAAAAAACGAACTCAGCAAAACCATTTAGCACAGTCCTCCACCCCCTTCCAATATTTTGGATGAGAAGCCTTCCTTAATCAAGGATAGTCAGGCAATACGCATGAAATCTGTCCAAAAATTTCCAACTAAATGTTCAACAAGAACTAATAAAACATTACTAACTGACTACGATACAGCGACTTTGGCTTGTCCTGCCGATAACAACACACATTGTTCCTCCTGTCTTTTTTTTCTTTTTACCATGGCAACGCTACATTGCTAAGACAATAATAATCTCCCTTGTCCACACATGTGCAGTCTTTACTTCACATGGTCACTTCTGTTGATAACAACAATGTCAGAAGTCGATCGATCGACGTGTGTACCAATAGCCTACAGTTATCAACACGCGTTAATTCATAATCAGCAGTTTGGTTTGGTTCTATCACTATAGCCCCAGCCAACCACAAGGTCTTTTCAGCCCTGTCACTGTGTTAGGGTGAAAAGCTGCCATCTCTAAAAAGAGAAAAAAACAAAGGCAATATTTATATACGTACATCAAGTACCAACATGGCAACTCATCTGCCAGCAATTTCAAGGCAGAAATGACCGGACCATGCTGACAGAGCCTGTCCTTTCATATTTTCTTCTTCCTAAAATACTGGTTCACTCAAAAACGAGGAGGTCACCAGCGCGCATGTTAAAAAGTAAAATAAAATAGTGCGACTCAGTCTGTTGGCCCCTGGAGCAAACTTGGCAACAAGGGGTCACACTCGATATTCAAGAAGTTAAAAGCAATGGCCAGGTTCAGGCCCAGGTAACCATAAAATATCTGGGAAGTTAAAATAGAAAATTGTCAATATGCAGATCTCAAAACTGTCATATCAATTTGCTTTTTAAATGAGACTGCATTTGTGGCAATCTTGATGGCACCCGGCAGTGAGTTCCACAGCCGTACAGAACTTGGATAAAATGAATGTAAGTGGCTGTCAATATTTGATGCAGGTATGGTATAACATTGACCGTCACTAGTTGTTCCATTGGAATGTCAATTAGTTTAGCTCTGCCTTTGAAGAAGATATTAAGTTTAATAAAAGCTCTTCTCTCTTATAAGGGTTTCCATTCTAATTTCCTCATGTTCTTCCTAGTATTCCCCTTTTCTCTGATATGGTTCCCTGTTACGAACCGTGCTGCTCTCTTCTGAATCTTTTCGAGGTTATCAATGCCCTTAAGATGGTAAGGATCCCAGACTGAGCAACCATATTCCAGTACTGGTCTAACCAGTGTTTTGTAGCAGTCGTCTTTAACCTTTTGGGGGCAGTCGTTGATATTTACACCTTCCCTTTACAAAAAAAACAATGAACATGAAAAACAGCCACACTGGACAATGTGTATCATCTTACTGCCTTTCTCTGAAGTTGGAGTATGGCTGCCTTAATGGCAAGATAAAAAAAAACAGTCATGCACACAAAATTCCACTTCCTTTGTTGGGTAGATGGGATTAATCCTTGCCTATCTATACAGGTGGTGTCCGCAGGAGTGTCATCCTGTGTACACAAAAAGAAAAATGGAAAAAAATCATCTCACTGCCTTGTCCCCCCGATCACAAAAAAAGTTTAAAAAAGAAAAGTAAAAAGAAAAAGAGAAAAAAAAAACTCTGATGTGTTATAAATTGTGACCAGAGAAAAAAAAATTGTATGAGGCTTTCAAAAACAAAGCAAGAAGAGTTAGTCACAAAGACCAGCTGCCATGGCAAAGTGGTAAGCGTCGCATACTCCCAACTGTGGGTTCGATTCCCATCAGAGATTTTTCTGCCCCAACCGGCTCCTATCCAGAGTTGAGTTTGCTACAGGTTCAGTTGGGAAGACTGGGATCACACAGTCGAGTTTCATCAACTTAATGGATGCGTCGCTGCGAGTGTTGCTAAAATCTCCCAACCAACACTGCAGGTGTCTGTATCTCTCGGGCCTGGTTGACGGCAGGATATATTATGAAAGGAAGCGTAGAGTACAGCTCTGTCATGAAGTCTCAGACCGGAATGGTAATCAATAGCATCATCTTCATCATCCTCGTTCTCATTGATAAGCATTAAAAAAAAAAAGAAAAAAAAGAATCAATCGCAAAAGCAGGAAAGCAGTAGACGAAAGAGGAAAAAAAGAGTTTAGAAAAGGCAGAGTCAAGGAGAGAGCAAGAAGACAGAGAGGAAATTACTAGCACTGAATTTCCCGAACAGCAGAAACCACTTTGTACTTACACAGAGTCCCGCTATCACCACTGGGACTGCAATTTTCATGCCAAAGAAGTTACGGCAAGAGCATGGGTGGATAAACATGAGACCGTATCCTATGACGACAGCAGTTCTGATGGAGACTGCACTCATTAGAACAGTCAAATGTACTGCTTGATGCTAACCATACCACCATGGTCAATGGATGTTTTAAAACCTTTTTTCTTTTTCTCTCTTCCACACCTGAAATGCTAACAACAGCATCAAAACATTTTCTTTCTTTCTAAAAGATACCTTTACTCAGGTCCAGCTTGGAGTTGGAACTGTTAACAATGGCATCAACAGCTTCTTCTGTGATGTCCCCTCGTTTGATGACGAGTTTCAGCTTGCCAATCTCAAAGACAGCACTGGGGACTTCTCCCACAGGCAACTGTGCCACTGTAATGAAATGGAAATAAAATCGTTAAGCCTGGTTCCCCAACTGTTTGTAACCATCATACTTTACATACTTTTTGTGTGTGAGTGGAAGTTTCAGTGGTGTATTATGGCAGATCCTTTTACCCTGAGCATGGTTCTGCAGGCCTCCAAAACCACCATCCATACGCCACACAATGGTGCTGGTACTGCCCGCTGGCACCTCTCTCTCTCTCCAGGACACACTGCTGAGCTGCAGAGTCATTTCAGCGGTGTTCAGTGGTGCCTGTTCTGATACAGCACACGCAGGACACCAACATAGTAAACCCCCACCTGACAACAGTAATTGTTGTATGTGTGTGCATGCGCGCATGCTGTTGTGTCCGTTATTGTGCGACAGTGTGTGTGGGATCAATTGTTTTGCGCCCGGTGTGTGTGTGTGTGTGTGTGTGTGTGTGTGTGTGCATGCGTGCCTCCCTGCATGCGTCTGTGCGTGCGTGTGTGTTTCTGTGTGTGCGTGGGTGTGTGTCAATATGCACCCTGGTTTGTAGATGCATGGCACTTATTGCAATATTCATCTTCTTATTGGTTTCATTTATGTTTTCTTTAACATTTTGAGTATTTGTAAGCGCTTAGGGCTTATGATGCAAGATAAAGCGCCAATAATGATTATTATCACATCATCATTATTATTATTTAGTCGCAGAGCCAGCGTAAGCAACCTTGCCCCTCCAGAGAGCACCATCACGGGAGGAAATTGCTGCTCTTGTTCACAATTTGTCACTTAAATCACTTGAGCAGTTTCTGCTTTATGACGCTGAATTGATCCAGGTTCTGCCTTATAACCCACATTTTTCACCAAATTTAATGGATTCACCCCTCTTTGAATTCAATCGATCTATCAGTTTGTGCCTAATCTTCCTGAGACGGACGTGTCACCAAATAAGGCTGAGATCATTGAGCCCCCTTGACAAACATTCAGTTGCACTTTTTTTTTTTTTTCACCTGCCATTCTCTTGCGATGAAGTTTTTGTTTAAAAAACAAAATGAAACAAACACAAAACAATTTGGCTACAATCAGCCTTCACAATATACACTCTTGTAACAGCTTCGGGCACTGCAAAGATGCTGATAATAGCCATCTTTTTAATAAATCAATAAATAAATAATTAGATAAATCAAACTTAATTTTTTTTTAAACAAATAAATCAATTGGTAAACAAATAAATAACTATATAGATAAAGTCAGTCAGTCAATCAGTCATTCCCCTGACCGCTGGAGTCGTTGGGGGGACGTGATGAGGCAGCCGCCATTTCTCTCCAGGCTCTTCTGTTGGTGGCTGTCTTGAGGAGATCTGGCACAGTCATTTTGGTCCAGTCCTTTATATTTTCGGACCAGCTCTTTCTCTGCTGTCCTCATCTGTGCCCTCCTTCAACGGTACCTTGAAGGATGGTTTTGGAGAGGGTGCTGTGACGAATGACGTGGCCAAACCATGCCATCTTCCGTCGTTTGACGGTTGCCAGAAGTGGTTCATGGGGCCCAACTAGGTTAGTGACCAGGTTCCGCACATAATCATTGGTCTTGTGTTCTTTGTAGGAGATGCGGAGTAGTTTCCTAAGGCACCTGGTCTCAAACGCCTGGATTCTTCTTTCTGTTTCGGCCATCAGTGTCCATGTCTTGCAACCATATAACAAGATGGAGACCAACAGTAACTTGTAGAGCCGGAATTTTGTGTGGAATTTGATGTTGCTCTTCCACACTCTGTTCAGTCTGGCCATCGCTGCCGATGCAGAGTTGATCCTGATTTGGATTTCTGCTGTGCAGGTGCCATCTTTGGACAGGGTTGCTCCCAAGTACCTGAAGCTGGTCACTTCTTCCAGGGGCTCACCATTCATGGTTATGTTGGCACTGCTGTTAGTTGTGCTGTTGACCATGACCTTTGACTTCTCTGTGCTGACCTCCATGCCGTAGGCACTTGCTCTTGTGACAAGTCTGTTTGTAAGATCCTGGAGCTCAGTGTTGCTGCCCCCCATGAGGTCGATATCGTCTGCGAAACGAAGGTTGCAGACCGGCCTGCCGCCAGTGCTGATGGAGGTGTGGTGTTCTTCGAGGGTCTCTTGCATGATTCTCTCCAGAAAGATGTTAAAAAGGATTGGAGATAGTAGGCACCCTTGCCTGACTCCAACTGTGGTCGGGAAGAACTGGCCCTGCTGGCTATTGAGAAGTACTGTGCTGCTGGAGTGTTCGTAGAGGGCCTGGATGACTTGGACAAGCCTCTCATCAATGTTGAAGTCTCTGAGAACCTGCCATAGGCCTTTGTGCCACACCCGGTCGAATGCCTTCTTAAAGTTGATGAAGTTGTGGAAGAGGTCCTTTTGGTGTTGTAGATGCTTTTCAATCAGGACTCGGCAGTTGAAAATTTGTTCCACAGTGCTCCGCCCTCTTGTAAATCCTGCTAGTTCTGATAGCAGTTCCTCAGCCTTGGATTCCAGTCGGTTGAGGATGATGCGAAGCATGACTGTGCTGGGGTGGCTGATCAGACTAATAGTCCTGTAATTTTGGCATTGTTTGAGGTTGCCCTTCTTGGGTAAAGGAATCACCAGTGACTGGGTCCACTCTGTTGGCCACTTCTTTTCTGTCCAGATCTTATGACATAGCATTGTTAGTGCCTCTGTGGTCTCTTTCCCTCCATATTTCAAAAGCTCAGCTGGGACATTGTCCACTCCTGGGGATTTCCCTGGCTTCAGACTCTGTATCGCGGCCTCAACCTCCTTCTTCAGTACTCGGAGACTGTTCTCACTGTCTGCGGGTTGTTGGTTGTCCTGCAAACTGGATGTGTCTGGGTTGAGCTGGTAACTGTAGAGGCCCTCACAGTATTCTGTCCACCTCTTCAGGACTTCTTCATTCTCTGTCAGTAGCTTGCCATCCTTATCTTCGATGACCGCTGATCTTGTCTGGTTAGTCTTATTGAGGGTCTTGAGTGTGTTGTAGGCTTCTTTGCTGTTCCCTGCTTCCATGCCTTTCTTGACTGCTTCGTACTGCTCCTCTATCCAATTTTCCTTGGCTGTCTTCATCTTCTTCCTGACTTCTCTGTTCACCTGTTGGTACTGCATCCTGGCTTCGTCGCTAGAGTTTTCTTTACTCTTAGTTCCCGCCTCTTGTCGCACAGATCCAAGACAAACATGATCATATAAAAACAACAGATTTTTCATGTTGCATTGATATAAATACAGTATTCATAAAGGGAAAGCCATCTTAAAACAAGATAGATTAGTCATTTTAGGAATTAATAATAAATCAAAATCAAGAGGCAAATATTCTTGAAAAAAAAAATTGAAAAGAAAGAGAAAAACTTAAGAAATAAAAGAAATCAAACAAACTGAAAAGAACACATCTATTTCTAAGCATAACGAAGAGTGCACACATCGCATTTTCAAAACATGCAATACTAACTTGGTTTTGCTTGACTCTGGCCTTGCTCTGCGAACTTCCTGTTTTTTCGGGTTCCCTTCCTTTTGGAAGAAAACTTGGGCTGAGGAAACGCCAGTCCCCCAACTCCCATCTTCTTCTGCATGTCTTTGAACACCTGATGAATGGAACATTGTGCAACTCCTTCAGTATCAGATTCTCTACACTTTCATGAAGAACAACATTAAGCCACCTACCATGAATTTTATACTTCAGAGACTATATGGGAGGCAGTGGGGGTTGGGGAATGGAATGGGAGGGTGGGGGGTGGGGGAGAAGTCTCAAAATCAATCAAAATATTTTTCATTAAAAGAAAATGCCTGCTTTGTCTTCCCACCTACAACTTATGGTCTGGACATCACTCCATCATATACCTTCCTCTCGTATTGCAGAAGTTTGGAATCTGAAAAAAAAAAATCTTGAAGTTTAAAATCAAATTCATGAGCCTGCTGCACCTTTCGTTCCTACCTGCACATTCTTTTTCTGAGAATGGTGAACAATAATGCTGGCGGATCTCAGACAGGTGAAGGGTGTCGTCTGCTGGAACTGGTTGATGGTCTGAAGCATGGTCTCCACCACAACGTTAAGGGGGTAGCCCAGATTGCCGATGCCCAGGACAGGGAACGCGATTGACTGGCAGCGCAGCTTGGTGGCTTCGCTCAGACACTTGGTCATGCTGTTCTCCAGAACCTGCAGAGAGAGAAAAACCAGTAGTTTCAGAGTAGGTAGGAGCTTGACAGCGTCACCTTCATCATCCACAACCTCACTGACCATATCCAAAAAGGCACAAGCAGAAGGTGTAAAATTCTAAGGTCCAGCACCTATGGTGATCTTGCTTTCTATTTTCTCTCCATGTCTACGCCTGAAGAGGTTTTGTGTCAAAGTCATCAGTATCAACAAGTTTACGGAGACCATTATTGGATGGGCATTGGACACTTAGGCTCCAATTGTAGCGTCATGACTAAACAATTACTGTCTTCCAGTGGGATTAACACTACTGTGACTGGCACTGCCTTTGCCTGATCTTGCTGCACCCAACAAACTTCAAGAAAACCAACAATTCTAAACAAACTGTCTAGCAGCCCTAAATACAGCGCAATCAACACCAAATGTGATGTACTTAATGAAAAATGGATGCCAAGTTTACCTGTGGTGTTTAGAACTTGACTGCCTGGTCTCAAGTCGTAGACAAGCATTAATCACACCTGGCCCTACCATGATCAGTCTGTCCACTTGTACTGACTAAAATCCAACACTGACGCAGTGTCTGCCTGTTCTTCATCACTGTCATTTCTACTATCATTTTCTTGAGGTAAAAAAAAGACTCATCAGAATCCCTGTTGGCAGGCTCGTCTAGCATCTAGCACATCTAACAGACAAAGAATTTCTTCTCTCCACATCCGGCGTTTTCGATTCATTTTCATTTCAAATTCGCACAAAAAAATTGTGTTTTCAAACTTCACATTCCCAAACAGTACTAACCATAACAAGGGAAGCAACTCAATTCCAACAAAAGAGCCTATGGTTAAAGCAAACAGAACTTTTCTATCTTAAATGACTGCTACAAGTATACTCGCAGTTCATCCGTGTGCGTTGCTGGTTGTTTAAAAGTATACATGAAGCCAGTCACAGATGTGTTAAACAGACACTCATCAACACCATTAATTGTGTATTAATACCGCTTATTATTAATGTATCAATGGAAGCCATATGTACAGTATACATTCAAATGCAGATTGATCCAATCAAAATGTACACTATACTTGTACGTACATGATTTTCATGTTAGTTAAAATGAAGTGACACCTACATTTTTCCCCTAGGCACCTAAATTCAAACTACCAGGTGTTAAATCTCCTTAAGCAAAAAACAATCCATGATGATGGTTTTTGTGTGTGTGTGTGTGTGTGTGTGTGTGTGTGTGTGTGTGTGTGTGTGTGTGTGAGTGTGGGCATGTGTGTGTGTGTGTGTGTGTGTGTGTGTGTGTGTGTGTGTGTGTGTGTGTGGTGTGAGGCAAAACAAACAAACATGTGGAACCAATGAACGAACAGCAGGCTTAGAAATCAACTTAAAAGAAGCAAAGGCAAACAACAACAGGGTCGATAGTTGCAGAGATGTGGCGATAAACAGTATTTTACAAGAATAATCGTCTGAAATTCCCTCTTGAGAAA
The DNA here is from genome assembly GCA_033310375.1 of Conus canariensis. Classification (NCBI taxonomy): domain Eukaryota; kingdom Metazoa; phylum Mollusca; class Gastropoda; order Neogastropoda; family Conidae; genus Conus; species Conus canariensis. The sequence goes on from CM065738.1 coordinate 18,296,813, forward strand.
CCAAAGAAAAGGCAGCCGGTCCTTCAGAAGAGAAAGTGAACTTGAAAACCCCAAAACTGGAGAGTAGTAAGGGGCATGTTTTTTCTCAAAGAGAAAGGAGAAAAGTGAGCTAGTTTAAATGTGTTTTGATAAATGAACTCATTAAGGCTGGCGAAATAGGAATGGAGGCAAGGTTGGCTCCCTTCACTCCCATTTTCTTTTTCTTTTTTTTTTTTTTTTTTTTTTGGGGGGGGGGGGGGGGGGGATCCTGATGATATAGTGACATTCCAGCCCAGTGGGGACAAGACATTTGTTTGGACAAGTAAATATGAGAAAAAACGACCCTGTTTGAATTACCTTAGAATTAGGAAGTATAAAACGTGACTGCATCTATTAAATGACTTAAATAGGACGATTTTCACAGACTGCCTGCAAACTGTGCTTGCAAAATTGATGGGAACCACCCCCTTGCCATCATATCAGCATGGTACATCAGGGAAAAGATGAAATGCCAAAAACTAACAATCCAAACCAAGTCAAGAGCCAAAACAAAAAGACCAAGTTAAAAAGTATATCAACTTACATCCATGTTTAAACTACACAAAAATATGGATTTCCTTTTAAAAAAAAAAAAAAAGAAAAAGATCATGTTGGGAAGAATATCTCAGAACACAATCTTCAAAAGAATCTGCAATAATTGTTGTAACCCATGAACGTACTTGTTGAGCCTTGAGGTTCTGCCAGTTGCAGAGAGCCAGGTGGAAGACATATTTGCAGGCTAGGGCATGGCCCGACGTTCTAGCGATGTCCCCAGTCTCAATACCCTTGGGGTATTGTTGCTTGCATTCATCTTGCAGCCCCTGTCCAGCCGTTTTCAGAATGGAGGCAGATATTGCTCCATTGCGAAGGTCCAAACCATTGGAAGTGGAGTTGACGATAACGTCAACCTGTGGCAAGTCACACCCCACACACACACACACACACACACACACACACATACACACCACACGTACATGCACACACACACACACCACACACACACACACACACACACACACACACACACACACCACACGCACACACACACACACACACACACACACACACACACACACACCACACGTACATGCACACACCACACGCACACACACACACACCACACGTACATGCACACACACACACACACACACACACACACACACACACACACACCACACGTACATGCACACACCACATGTACATGCACACACACACACACACACACACACACACACACACACACACACCACACGTACATGCACACACACACACACACACACACACACACACACACACACACACCACACGTACATGCACACACCACACGTACATGCACACACACACACACACACACACACACACACACACACACACACCCCACACGTACATGCACACACACACACACACACACACACACACACAAATGTCTTATAACTCTACTCTGCAGTATATAGGTGCAAGGTTCAAAGAAATATACTTCTATAATATATGCCACATGCCACAAACTTTGCCAGACCTAGAAAGTCTTCATGTACCAGCCACCATGGCAAAGTGCTTAGCATTGCAGACTCCTGGCTGGGAGGTCATGGATTCAATTCCTGTCAGAGCCATGTGGGATTTTTCTGCCCCAGCCAGCTCCTACTTGACCTGAGTCTGCTACGGGCTCAGTTGGGAAGACTGGGACCACACAGTTTGAGTGTCATACACTTAATGGCTGCATCTCTGAGAGTGTTGCTCAAATTTCCTGATCAACACTGCAGGTGTCTGTTTCTCTCAGGCCTGGTTGATGCCAGAGTATATTATGAAAGTAAGCGTAGAGTACAGCCCTGTCACACAGTCTAAGACTGGAATGGAAGTCCTTAGCATCATCTTCATCATCCTCCTTATCAATCAGCATAAAACAAAAAAAAAAACTCGCATATTCTATGGCCCTTCATGCCCTGCTCTCATGTTGACCTCAGTTTCAATGTCCTCTTCATATCTATGGCTTTGGTTTGCTTCTGTCTGGGTCACAAGTATCCACAAATTCATAGAGACTGGCATTGGATGGACGTGGTGGTACTCCCAGGGGGAGAGCTCACTCATGCAGGCTCTGCAACTAAGTAATTTTTTTTTTGTTGTTTCACGTTTTTTTTTAATCATTTTTCAAACAATACATTACAAATGAATATCATAACATTTCAAAAAGAAAAAAAGAAGAAAGAATAAAAAAAAAAAAAAAAAAAATGGGGGGGGGGGGGGCACACAAACACACACACACACACACAAAACAAAAAAAAAAAAAAAAAAAAAGGCCATTGAGCAATCAAACATCCTTGTACACAAAAGAAAAGGGGGACCGGGGTCGGGGGGGTTGGGGGCTGAGGGTAAGGGACAGGGGAGGTCCATTGACATTTTCATATCAAACACAAATCAAACTTGATTATATACAAATATTCAACCATTTGTTAAAACATACAGCTGAAGTAGATCTTGCTGAATGTAGTGGTTTACAGATAAAATACATATATTTTATTTTGAATTCTAACGCTGAAACCAATCGAGAACTGAACTGTACAGAAACCAAGTTTGTTTAAACTTGCACAAGTTATATTTGTAATTGCCATGTAATGCTCCAAGTAATATCTGTCACTCAGTGATACAACAAAGGTATGTACATGCAGCTGTGCATTTGGCATTTATATGCAGATGTAAAATTTTGCAAATAAAGTGATGGATTCAAAAAGAGCGTCTGTCTGTGTATTCTGCTTAACATCAAACAATACAAGTTCCTTGTCAATCATAAAATCATGACAATGTGAATATTTTCAAGTCAGCAACTGCTGGACATTCGTCCAAAATCGGTACATATTAGTATGACAGTTAAACAGCATATTGAAAAATGTCTGCTCTTCTTGCTCACAAAATTTATATAAAAAGTACAAGATGATGCAGAGACAAGAATCTCTGGGTTGAAAGTAATCCATGTTGCAATCAAAATATCTATTTCCTGAGATTATTTTAGTTTTTTAACTAACATATAACACATATTCTGTGCACAACTGTATGCGATCCTCCGGTGACTAAATCCCTCCCATACTATCCTTGGGACGAAAGAAAGGTCGAAAGTTCCCAAGAACAGCAACAGGACCAGCCAGCAAGGGTCACATCAGTACATTAGAATGGAACCTTCCACTCTATATAGAGCCATCCAAGAGTAAAAAAAAAAAAAAAAAAAAAAAAGAGTAACAGGCTGAACATTGGATATTCCATGTCATCCAATCCATCTATAGGTAAGCATCATCCCAAACACAAACATGTATTATATCCACACACCCAAATATTCACATTGCACACATAGATCTCATCCCTTCCCCCCCATGCTCCCTCCATGCACACTCGATGAAATTGTTTGCAGACACATGGCCAGAGCTCGCCAGTGACGATACACATACGTACTCCTATGCATTAGCTCTTTTACACTCAAGTCATATTCATCCTACTGAGACCATGGCATCTACGTATGCCTCGTATACTATGGCAAATACCTCCCTATGGCGTAAGCTTATTCTATTTTTTTTTCTTTTTTTTTAAATGGAAAAAAAAAAAAAAAAAAAAGAATAAAAAAAAAAAAATGAAGCTCTTATTTCCCTGACATATCTCCCCTCCAATGCGACACATATATACCCATACACACACACACACACACACATACATATATATATACATATACACACATATATATATATATATATACATATACATACATATACATACACACCTATATACATATGTCGCTTATAAGAATTAAAATCCTTCAAAATTAGTAGTTATCACAATGACAATAATATTCATGGGAATCGAGATAAGCAATCAACGTACAGTGTATTTGAAATAGTTGACAATTCTTTTCACTTTCAAAGTTGTAACTTCCCCACTCACAGATCATTTACTAAAAGACCATTACTCATGTGAATCTTCAAATAAAGGTTTATAATGAATCCAGTTGTTTTCGAGTTTTTGGAGTTCAGAGTTCACTGTTGCTACGTATCTTTCTATTTGATACCGTGCCTTGAGTATTTTAATGAATACTGAAGTGAGGATCTGGCACTTTGTTATCTTGCATCTGTATATATAATTTTTAGCCAAAAGAATTATCAGATCAACTACAGTATCGCTGTTGAAGTTAAAGTCTGTACCAAATAGTACTATACTTTCTGTGAAATATAAGTTATCTACATTTGAACATTTCTCTTTCAGCAGATTTTCTAGTGTTTTCCAAAATTCATGAACATATTTGCATCTCCAGAAGACATGCTCTATAGTATCTTTCTCATTACTGCAGAAATTGCAGTTTTGATTTTGTACAACTCCTATTTCTTTCAACACCACATTAGTTCCTATTATTCTATGTACTATTCTTATCTGTAACCATTTAAGTTTTATATCTTTAATCTGCTGAATCTTTGAGAAACAACGTTTCCAAGGTATGTCTTGGTTGAGCTTTTCAGACCATTTTGTGATGCATTTTGGTTTCCGGTTATCCTTGATTAATGTTTTATAATATATCTGGGTGCCTTTTGATATAGAGCATATCCTTCCCAAAGCTGCGTTGTGCTCTGCCATATTGCGATCTTGAATAGTAAGTCCAACTTTTCTTAAATAATTCTTTATTGATGCTATACATCCCATGTATGATAGAAAGTTAATCTGTATGTTGTATCTTGATCTGAATTCATTGAATGTGAGTATTTCTCCATTATTCTTTATTAAATCAGAAATTCTGTTTACTTTTTTTTCATGCCACCCTTTAAACTTAACAGTTTTATTCCCTATTCTAATGTTATCATTATAAAGAACTGGTTCGGCTAGTACTTCCTGAGTGGTTTCTGGTTTTACTTTATAAAAAAATTGTCTATAGGAGGTGAATACATGTTGCCAAAACATATTTTCTTTATTTCTTATACACAGATAGTTTGGACAGTACTCTTCAATGTGTTCAATAAACGAGCAATTATGCACCAACAATTCTTTCCATCTGTGTGTAGTATTTTTAATTCGTCTTACCCATGTTAGTTTTAGTGATGTGATAAATGCTTGTACATCTGGTATGTTCAGTCCTCCATCTCTTATATCCTTTACAGCTGTTTTATGGCTAATCTTGTCTTGCTTCTTGTTCCACACAAACCAAAAACATAGTCTTTGTAATTCTTTTATATATGCATCCGGAGGGTTTGGCAAAAGAAGCCAGAGATGTGTTAATTTGGACAAGATTAGCGATTTGAGTACTGCGATTCTCCCGAGAGGGGTGATAATTCTTTTTAGCCAGGTTTTGAATAATGCTTTCACTTCAATCATCTTTTCTTTGTAGTTTCTTTTTTCTATGTCTTTTAGATCATTAGTAAACCATATTCCTAGTATTTTGAATTCTTTAGGATTCCATATCATGTTTAGGTGTTGCATATATTTTATTGTGCTATTTTTATTACTCCCCAACCATATGATCTGCGTTTTTTCTTTATTCAGAAACAGTCCAGACGTTTTACCAAACTTTTCTAAAATTTGAGTTGACTTTTCAAAGGATATTCTGTCTCCACTATTCATTAGTTGAGTGTCATCTGCAAACTGTGATATTTTATATTCACTCTCACCTATTTGGATTCCTTTTATGTTTTTTTCTTCTTTGATCATAATAGATAATATTTCTGCACATAGTACAAAAATGTATGGTGACATTGGGTCGCCTTGACGACACCCTCTCTCTATATAAAACCATGGTGTGCTTTGTCCATTGGCAAAAACTATTGATTTAATATTTTTATAAAAAACACTAATCCATCTGCACATATCCTTGCCAAGTCCAAAGGCTTTTAATACTTTGAACATAAAATTCCAATCTAATGAGTCAAACGCTTTTTCAAAATCTAGATTTATCAACATTCCTGGTTTGTGTTGTGTGTTCAGTTGATTGATTATATCATAAATGAGTCTGATATTGTTTCCCATGTATCTGTTTGGAATAAATCCGGTCTGATCTTCGCTAATTACAGTTGGGAGTATTCTTTTTAATCTATTTGCTATGCATGTTGATCCTATTTTATAGATAACATTTAGCAAGGAAATAGGTCTCCAGTTCTTAATGTGTTCTTTGGGTTTACCTGGTTTTGGTATACAGATAATTATACCTTCTTTCTGTACATTAGAAAGCTCTCCCTCTTTAAAACTCTCATTCAAGGCTCTTGCAACTAGAAAGCCAATCTGTTTCCAAAAGAACTTAAAAAACTCAGCTCCAAACCCATCTGTTCCTGGGCTTTTTCCATCCTTCATGTTTTTCAATGCCATGCCTGCTTCCTCCAGTGTTATTTTACCTTCTAAAGATCTACTTTCTTCCATTGTTATTTTTGGTACCTCTTTAACTAAATCTTCAATATTGAGTTGTTCCAAATCTCTTTTTTTATATAATTTTTCATAGAAGTCTTTAACTTCTTCTTTTATTCCATCTGTATGTTCTATTATTTTCCCTTGACTGTTTATCAGTTTTGTTATTTGCTTGCTAACAAAGTTACGTTTTTCAAGATTACAGAAATACTTTGTAATTTTTTCTCCTTCTGCTACCCATCTTGCTTTAGATCTTAGTAGTACCCCATTCATGATTTTTTCTCTTAACAAAGTCAACTCCTGATTGTATTCTTCAAGTACCTTCCTGTCTTGTTCTGTTTTGTGTTCTTTTTTCTCAATTTCTTTTATGTCATGTGTCAATTTTTCTTCTTTCTGCTTTGATTCTCTTTTTTTCATTGTTGCATATGAAATTGTTTTTGTTCTAATTTTCATCAGCAAAAAGTCCAGAAAGGTCCTATCAGATACTTTAAATTTTATTTCTGAGTTACCTTCATCTTTAGTTTGGTTGGGTTCTTCCTGGGTTTCTGTATATTCTTTTATTACGTTTTGTATTTCTTCATTAATTTCATCAACATATTTTTTATCTTTAAGTAGGGAGGTATTAAACTTCCAAAAAGTATTTTGTTTGACATCTTTTCCAAATTTAAGTTTTAGAGTTATTAATGAATGATCAGTTCTATAGCCTGGAATTATATCTGTATCATCAAAGTACCATATCAGGTAATCCGATAGTAGAAAGAAATCTATTCTACTTTGCTGAAAGGGGGTTGGTCTTCTCCATGTATATCTCCTACTGTCTGGATTGTTCTCTCTCCATATATCTGTTAAAACAAGCTCTGACATCATTTCTTCTACTGCTTTCTTAGCTTTGGGGTTATTAACATGTTTATAGTTAAAACAATCTATTTCCTGTTCTAAGGCAATATTAAAGTCTCCAACTATTATAACATTGTTGTTTTTGTATCTTTTTATTCTCTGTATTAGATCTTCATAAAACATAGGGTCATCTTTATTGGGACCATATACACTTACTAATAATAGTTCTTTTTCCATAGCTGTAAAGGATATAATAATGAAATTACCATTTATATCTGATTCAACTTTATTGATCTTAAATTCAAGGTTATTATTAAATAGCACTGCTATTCCCCTGGCATTTGAAGTAAGTGAAGAAAAGACACAAGTATATCCCCATTCTGATTGTATATAGTTTTCCATTTGTTTTTCAAAATGTGTGTCTTGTAGACAGTAGATAGAATAATTTTTTTTCCTCAAATAGTGAAAGACATCTCTCCTTTTCTGTTTATTTCCAAGCCCCTGACAGTTTAATGAAGAAATTGTTATTATATTGTTACTACTTGTTTTTTGTTCCATTATTTTGTATTGTTAGTCTGCTTACTAATCAAATGTTCCTTTAGACTCGCTAAGAACATTTTAAACTTCTGGCTATTTTCATTATATTTAAGAACTGAACATTCATAACAGTGTAACACCCATGTTGGTCTCTTATAACATCATGTATCTTATACTCAAAGCTATTATTAAGAAGAACAGCCACACCATTTTTGATAGTTTCCGTACCACACAGCCATACATTATATCCCCAGCTGGCTCGGGTAAAATTCTCAGAGCCTTCAGAAGCTACCTCAGCCTCAACCTTCCAATGTAATAATAAGCAAGTTTTCACACCCATCATTAATATCAACATCTTATAAATGCACAAATAAAGTGTACATGACCCAGTTACAATCTCACTCTCACACACACACCCACCACCTTGATATGAAGAAAATGAAAAGGTAATGTACAACATAAAGACCAACTTACAAAGCAATGACATAAAACTAAACACACACACACACACACACCAACCTGTTATATAAGGGTCCACCACCCTACTCCAAACGAGCATGGAAGCCTACTACTACTACAACTACAATATCTAGCGCGATGGGGAAAAAAAAAAAAAAAAAAAAACGCCGTCGAACAACATGTTATAGTCATCTTGTATGACTAACACGTGATCAAATACTTACTATCCCGTGATCAAATACTTACTATCCCTTCGTACAATCACATTATCTGTGAGCAAAGACCCAATACTAACATATGGAAGGAAAGAAAAAAAAAACAAAAACAACAACAACAAAAAAGTACCACAAGACTGCGTTTTCTTTCCTTACTTTTGCCCCCCAACTACCCTTAACGCAAGGACTGCTCCCCCGACTTGCCAATCTCAAAAGACCTTCACCCCCAGATGTAAACAAACAAAGTCAAGTGGGGGAAAAACAAAACAAAACAAAAAACCGCCAAGGTCATTACAAGAAAGGCTCACAGATACAGAAATTACGTCAAGTGGCTTCTAAATTACAAACCTTTAAGAATTCTCAACCCTTCACACTTACGATTTTGAACAGAAAACAATCGCACGCTGGTTAAATTAATTTGGTCTACTTACAGTTCGAGCAGGCGACACAATGACAAAGCAAAGGTGAAAGTGACGGCGTGACACACAAAAGAAGAAAGAAACAAATCTAACGCAGTTCCCTAAATTCGGCAAGAGATTTCACAGTCGAGATTCGTCCGGTCACCGTCTTCACCACCACTGCACCGCTCTTCGTCCACGCCTGCTGGCAAATGTCCCTCTCGTTCCGCACTGAACATAGCAGCTGATAGGCGCATGGGGTCAGATCTTCCACCATAGTGACCCCGGTTCCTTTCAACTTCTTGCGCGCGTAGAGCACGGAGTCCCTAACCCGACGGGAGACAAAACGAACAATAATCCCGCGGCAAGAGTTTTTGGAAGCACTGGAACCCTGTTTGGAGCCGACCCTATGCACTGCCTCAAAGTCTTCTCTCTTCACCTCGACGTTCAGTTTCCAGTTGAACAGAGAAAGCACCTTCTCCTCGCACTGTACCCCCGTCTCGACGGCCCCGCTCTCCCCTTCCTGCACCCCGTAGATGCGCAGGTTGTTCCTCCGTACGTATGCGGAAACGTCCTCGGAACGACGATCGGCCAGCTCTGCAAGGTGCCGTATTTCAGCTAGCTGGGTGGCCGTCTGCTGCTCTCGCTTCCGGGCGTCAGTCAGCTCTCGACGAAGCTTATCATTCTCAGTCTGGACTGAGAACAGGGCAGCCTTCAGTTCCTCCACCGTCAGAGCCAGCTTGGCAAGTTCAGCCCCGTTGGCGCAGAGTTTTGCCATCAGATCGGCATTCGTACATTGTTGGGGTTCTTCTTGCCGGTGAGAATCGCGAGTAGGGGAGAAAACAACGTCCAACTCGTTTGACTGGTTTGGGAGTGAGTCGTTCCCCTTGTCCTCCATTTTGTTCTCTCGCGGTTGAAAAACAAATTTCGAAAGAGTCTCTTTCACTGGCCCGGACAGTGGTGTACTAGTTTCCACCTTCTGTTTTTTCGGGGTGTCTTTGCTACTGTTAACACTCGAGTTGTTGGAGGAACTAGAGCCTGAAACTGCACCAGCTTGCATACGCTGCTTTCTCCTCTTATGGCGGGCCATAACACTGCACACTGTCAACAACACTGACAGTCATTTCAGCGCCGATTTCTCCACATCACGCTCACCAAAAGTTCCAAAAACTCGGATGGAGGTGGGCAGTAGATACGCTGTTAACTTCGTGGCATTCTTGGTGTCCGATCATTAGTTTAATTAACTAAAATAAGTTAATCAAGTGCATAGCTGTCAAAAAGACGTCCGACACATCCGGTTAACAGTGTTCACCCCCCGCAACTAAGTAATTATTGTCATCAATAGGGGGCTTAGTAGGTGATGTCCTGTGTATGTTGGATCAGAACAGGCACCACTGAACACCACCTAGGTGATTCAGCAGCAGTGCAGTGTCTCCTCCGGTGGGTTGCCTCTTGACAGCTTGACATTCACTGCTCCTTGTGGATTGCTGGTATTGGGGCTGCGGCAGGCTGGGCCAGGCTGTGGCTGTGGATAGGTCAGAATGAGTGGCATGGGTGCAGTGCCACTGAGATGGCACAGAAGACGGACAGCAATTAAGAAAAATGAAAGTCTACAAACCATAGATTTAAAGAGATATTCTGAAACTGGTAATGCGTTCTCAGTCAATCTGTACTTTTTTTTTTCCTTTGACGTTTTTATAAATGATAATATAGCATTAATGTAGTCTTCTATACACAAGTTAAAGAACCTAAAACAAAAACAAAACAAAACAAAAAGCAAAAAACAAACAAACAAAAAGTGATCAAAGAAACAAACAAAAAGAAGCTGCATCTGAAACAATAGCATACTCCTAAGAAACTATAAGAACTAAATGAAAAGTGATTAAAACAAACAAACAAGCAGACAAACAAACAAACAGACAAGGACAGGCAGGAAAACGGACCTCAGTGGATGAGTATATGTAAACTGACAGACACACAGAGAGACAGACAAATAAACAAAAATGAAATTAAAAGAAAAAAAAAATTAATTAATTTTTTTAAATGAAATCTTAAATAAATGTTAGCGAACCGCCAAGAGAAACATGGACAAACGAGTCACAAGACAAGACTCATTTGTCCATGCTTCTCTTGGCGGTTCACTAACATTTATTTAAGATTTGTTTAGATTTCCACCTGCAGTCGTCTCACTTTGCAACTAAATCTTTTTTAAATGAGACCTAGTCAGGTACTCAATGTGAGCACAACAGGGATGTGTTGCAATAACCGTATCTTTAGACTGTTACAACCTGTACGGATATGGCTCTGCTGCAGCCTCAGAACCCAAGTGTGATTACATGGATTGCGCTAGGTTTTTGTCGGTTGCGTATGTCATATGCAGATCGGCTGAAAAAATGCGCATGACTGGCCTGATTTTGCATCCGCACCAAAGTCATAGAGATAAGTGAACTGAAAAAAAAAGAAAAGAAAACGATCTCGTCAAGGTCAAACAAACCCTGAATGCTCCACTTCTGCTGTAGACATGGAAGGTTCGACTTCTGAGGAAGGAGGAGTTGGTGATTCTGAAACACTCTGATCCAGTGGCTTTTTCTGCGAAAAGACACGCAAAAGGGACTGCTGCTTTTTCTCTGCCATTCTTTTCCATAAACTGGGGCGATGGCGGGAAAGAATGACGGCAGATTTGCTGGATCTGAATTGACGACATGCGTGACGTCACAGCCTGCATGCCCGACACTATCTATAGTCTGTTTTATGATCGCTACAGCACATCATTAGCTGTCACAGTATCCAGATTCTTCTTTGCCAGTGGGCGCAAAAACACAAAAAATTAAACAGGACATAGTGAGGCAGGTGAGAGAGTCACTGCTTCAGACGCTGACACCTTTTTCTTTATTTCGGTGCACTGCCTGTAGACCAAGGTTTTTGCGTATGACTTATGCATTGCAAGTCAAAAATTGCGTATACAGGTCAGTGAAATGCGTGAAATATGCGTGATTTTTGCATTAGCGCGATCCCTGGATTAGTCTTCTGAAAAAACATAATTGTTTTTGCTTGTAGTTACAAAGAAAGTCATATATAGTATCCATTTGACAACAAAATTGTTATGCACCAGATTCTTATGTGTAAGGTACTCTTTCATGCTGTATCTGCATTTCAACATGTCCATAAAAAAACTTGTAGCAAAGGCAGATTCCTGTTTGATTTACAGTTGTGGATACATTCTGTAGCAAACAAAATGAAACAAAATATGAGGTCCATGCACATGTTGTTATAAAATCAAAGTATGGCTAAAAGCTGTGTAGCATGCAAGATAAGTATACTGCGACTTTTCTCATCCATCCACTATCAAAGAACTCACAGAACGTTGGATGCTGTAACATTGCCAGAACATGTGGCCCATACACTCATTTGTTACAAAAACAACAAAAATCACTGTTAAGCATACCTATTTGTTTAAGAATGGCATTTGGTCCCAGGAATCTGTCTATTATACTAAGCTGAAGCCACTTCATTTTGACACGGGATATCTAATGATGAAAAAAGAAACATCTGTTCCAGTCGTTCTTAACATTCATTTTTTTGTTTTGTTCCATTTTATGCAACACTTAGTTAATGTATTATTGTCAATATGATAGTACACATTTGATCCTTTGAAAACAGACATCATTTTCTTAAACCATATTTTTTTTTTTTCCTCTTATGAAATGAAGTGCCCATTTTCAAGCAAAACTTTGCAGTACTGTAAATCCATCGACTGTTTCATTTTTTACCCACAGTAAATCTCTGACCTATCTGCATTGTATTACTGAAGTGTTGATCCTGTAAAGAGTTCACCAGAGTTCCTACATTCCTTTTCATAGAAAAAAAAAAAATTATGTGCACCAAATACCTCTGTCCAGGACATTTTTTTTTTTCAATAATCTGGAGACAATTTCATGCCCATATTTTCTAACACCATTTTTTAGCACTGAAAAATATAATAGTCTTCAAAATACGTTTTGTTGTCTACAGTTTCCACAGTCAAGTCAGTTTCAATGAAGTAGCGAAAGTGCTCAGATCTGGTATTTCAAATCCACTATTTTTTGAAAAAAAAATCACAGCATATCACCATGGGACAAGTCACTTGCTGATAAAATCCTTGCAGTACGTTTTGGAAAAAAAAAGTAAGTGAATGATGTAGATGAAAAAAAAAAGAAAGAAAAACATCTGGACCAACATGAGGAAAACACAGGAACCCCATGCAATGTTTTTACCTTTTGACAGGCAATCTCTCCTTCGATAATGGCCACTCCAATGATGTTCTGGGCTGGAAAACCTTTGGGTGGTAAAGCCTTTCCTCTGGTGTTTGTCCCTGGAGTAGTGCAACACCAAGCTCAAGCGATTTCTTCTTTCAGAAAATAAAGAAATCACTATCTTTACTGGAATACATTTCGTGAAGAAGAAAAGGTGTGTTCAATGTTTTAGTGTGTGCGTGTGTGTGTGTGTGTGTGTGTGTGTGTGTGTGTGTGTGTGTGTGTGTGTGTGTGTGCGTGCGCGCATGCGTTTGTGTGTGTGCGTGTGTGTGTGTGCACGTGCGCGTTTGTGTGTGTGTGCACGTGCGCGTTTGTGTGTGTGTGTGTGTGTGTGTGTGTGTGTGTGTGTGTGTGTGGTGTGTGTGTGCGCGCGCACGCGTTTGTGTGTGTGTGTGTGTGTGTGCGCATTTGTGTGTGGAGGGTGTGTGTGTCTGGGCTGTGTGTGTGTGTGTGTGTGTGTGTGTGTGTGTGTGTGTGTGTGTGTGTGTGAGTGAGTGTGTGCGCGCACACCCGTTTGTGTGTGTGTGTGTGTGTGTGTGTGTGTGTGTGTGTGTGTGTGTGTATGGGGGGGGGGGGGTGTATGTGTGTGTGTGTGTGTGTGTGTGTATGTGTGTGTGTGTGTGTGTGTGTGTGTGTGTGTGTGTGTGTGTTTGCGTTTGTGTGTGTGTGTGTGTGTGTGTGTGTGTCTTCGTGGGTGTGCCTACACGTGTGTGTATCTATGAGTGTGTGTGTGTGTGTGTGTGTGTGTGTGTGTGTGTGTGTGTGTGTGTGTGTGTGTGTGTGTGTGTGTGAATGTGAATGTGTGAATGTATGTGAAACTGTGCATGCATATATGTGAGACTAAACGTATGAGTATGCCTCTGTATTTGGGGAACATGTTCTATCTCTGCAAAAATATGACAACTTGTATTAGAGACTGTGTTTACTGTAACTCTAGTTGATCTGTCAATGTTACATAGATGTCATCTGCTTTAAGTAGTCCAGTCAACCCTCCAAATCAGCTGCTTCCAAACAGATATCCCCTTCCCTTAACTTCTTAAACTACCCATTTACTCTTTTCTGCCCATCCATCATTTTTCACTGTCTACTACAATGTTTTGCCTTTAGGAGGGTCAATGTACAAATGCTACAGTAGTGTTTTTTGGGTGAAGATATGATTATCAAGATGCAACATTTAAGAAATGTTGATAAACAGATTGATAAATAGGTAGATAGGTAGACATCATGACAGAGATGTAAAATACAAAGTGTAAAGAAACTAGCCACTCACCCTTCTTCTGGAGTCTTCCACACAAACCACACAAACAAACCTTATGGGCAAGAGGTCAGAAAGAGAACTGTTTCGAATGATAGCCCACCAAAACTTCTCCCACCCACCCACTCACCTCATCGCCCAATCTTCCCCAATAAATAGCGACACTCTTTCATAGGTAACCCCTCTGTCCACAATCTAAACACCCCATGCTCTGTGTGCAATGAGCTAGGAATTCTTACCAGCTGTTGGCAACACTGCAGGGTTCTTGGCACCAGACGTGTTCCGCTTGCCCGAAGGAAACATGCGATGAATGGCATCGACAAACATCTGCACAGCGTCGGAGACCAGGTGGCACAGATACACTCTTCTAATCTTGCTTTTCTTGTGAGAGTCCAGATAGGCCTTCACAGCTTCCACAGTGATTCTCGTGGCCTCCTTCATAGGGAACTTGAAAATGCCGGTGCTGATGGCAGGAAAAGCGATGGAGGTGTGTCCACACTCAGTTGCTGCCGTGATGCACTGGATCACAGTGTCGTGGAGGCAGTCGTCTTCCCCACTGTAGCCGTCACAGTACACAGGACCCACAGCGTGCACCACAGCTTTGCAGCGAAGGTTGCCTGATCCCGTGATCAAGACATCGCCTTTCGTCAGAGGACGACCTTTGGCCTTCAGAGCCTTGTAGCTCTCCTCTTGAATGACCTGTCCACCTGCAGATACAGCGTTTCATCATAAGTCTCTGCATCAGAATCCACTTGCAGCACTGCTGGTTCCAACAGTCCCTAACAAGGAATATACTACAAGCTCTGAGAGGAAAAGGTCATGGCTGATGTCAAGGTCTCTCCCCCTGTGTCTGAAGGTCTCAGTAGTGACTGACCTGAACCCTATGTAAGCGCTTGGTTTCCTTCCGTTTCAATAAAGACCCTCCAGAAAGTAGCCTACATGCTGAATAGCAGATGCAGCTGGTGAGACCTCAACCTAACTGTCAATTTTACAGTACATCTTCAATTCACAGTCCTACACTCTCAAAAAAGGATTGTCATTGATAAGCCACGATTTCTCTCCGCACACGAAAGGCAGAACTGTCTTTCTGTAGAAAGTAGCCACTGGTATAAAGCTGGGGTGGATAATGAGCGGCAGAGGATCCCCATGCCCTGACACAGCAAGTCCAGAATCTCAGGGAGGGAAACGGGAACCTTGACTCTCAACAGTTTTAGAGTTTTTCATATTTTTCAGCAATAGCTGTGTAACAATATTCAAATTTCTCGGATAGTTTTTTCTTCTTTGGTAAGTGCATTTGCTTGGATTTGTTTCGGTAAGCATTTCCATTCATAATAACAAAAAGATGTTCTTAAATGAGATTAAAAAAATGTCTAAATATATACAAAGGTCTGGAACATGGGGAACAGGACTTTCAGCTGGATGACAACCATTCCCAAACATCGCTCCAAACCCACTGCAGGGGGTGAGGATGAGGCAAGCCAAGAGGGACCAGTTCTGCAGCTGCGGAGTCTAGTTCAAACAAGGTCTGAGGACTGCAAGAGGACATAGTCTGTGAGTGGAGAAGGCACTAGGTGAAAGACTGAATTTTTTCAGACCTGGCATCCATACAGTAAATAAGATTTCAATTTTACCAGATAGGGCATTCCCAGATGAATGAAATCCTGAGTGGGGACCTCATCAGATATCTTGAGGTTCAGGAGAAAGCCCACTGAGGAGTGGATCTACTCAAGATATAAAAGATCCTCGGATATATCTCAGTGTCCTGAATCTTTTGGAAAAGGTTGTGGAGGTAGTTTGATGAAAATGAATTGGTTCTTGGCTCACCTCCAAAAAGACTTGTGTCCATCAAAACCAACGGCTTAGACTCACACCATATGGGAGAGCCTTGAACAGAAAGATCTTTCCCAGAACACAAAGAGGAGGAGCTTCTGGGAAGAACAGTAAGCAGGAATGTGGAAATTTGTGCCACAGTGGCTTTCAGCTCAACCTCTGGAAGAATGGTGCCCATATCTCTCAAACAGTTTCAATGGCAAACTGCAGGAGAGAATACCGGGACACAAACTGCTGAGGTTGACTACAGATCTCCTCTTGCCATTTTAATATGGTAGAGATGGGAATCCACCTCTGACAAGACCAGAAGCCTTCACTGGATCCAACAAAGAGAGGGTGAGGAGAAAAAGGAAACTCTGCGGCCTTCTCTGATCACCGAAAGAACGTCACATATAAGCTAAATAGACTGAAGAACGGAAGGAGTGTAACAGATTGTCTCTCCAAGCCAGAGAGTGATGAGAAGACCCATGCAAGCTGGACAAAAGCCCAACAGGTGCCACAGCAGCCGAACTTTCAGCAAGGCAAAAGTAGCGTACCCTACTGAAGGTTTACACCAATACAGGAACTCCTTATTGACTGTCATGTCATGTCAGACCGGTGTACCAAGTTATAAGACTGTAACAGGGTACATTTACTGTATCCTTTGCAAAAAGATTAGAGGATGATGAGAGAGATGACACAGAAGACAACAGAGGAGTGGAATGCTTGGAAGAAGCAGTGACATGCCACAATTTGCAGACACTTTTTGAAAAAAAAATCTCTTGTGAAAGAAGAGAGAAAGAAGCTTCCTTGTCCAAAAGGAAAGCAAGGTTAAGAGGCTGCTTGAGAGGACATCATGAGAACTGATAAAACTAAGTCTGAGACTCAAGAACAGAGTGGGGCGCATTTCTTCACCAAAGCAAAGGAGCAACCTGAATGGTGCTTGGGAATGTGAAGACGATCACTAATTCTGGCCTAACTGGTTTACGAGATATGACCAGCTCCCTACTCTCGAAGTTTTGATGTTTTGGAGAACCTTATAATATGACGATATTCTGTGCCAAGTAGAGATCAGGCATTTATTGGGACAGGCAAGAATGAGACAAACAAAAATGGTCAAAGGGAGTGTTATGTAGAATAGAAGACACAGGGTTTCCATTTGAAACAGGTTATTAGGAGACTAATGCAGGCATCTGATTTTCTGGATGACCTGTTGCTAATCAGAATAGGAAAGTGACTTCTTTAAAGGTCCTTAATCGTATCACAGAGTAGAGAAAGGATCTATCACAGAACATCTGATCATTGTGATGACACGGCCCTCGCGCAGAAGGGCTATTAACTCTCAACTGTTTTTGAGATTTTTGCATTTTGCATGAATTTTTCGTAATTTTTTTCGTAATGTTTCGTAACATTCTGCCCATTATTTCTAAAATAATAATATTTTTGTGATGAATGTGTCTGTTTTGGGTTTTTTTAGGTGATACATTACTTCAGATAACAAAAATGTTTTAAATACCATAATTCCGGGCAGAAAACCGTTGATCACCGGTGATCGAAATTCAACGGAAAGAACTGAAGAGAGTTAACAGAGTTTCCACCATTTCTCCAAGCTGTCTGACCGACATCATGGCCTAAAGTCCTTCCTTGGTCAGGCGAGGTTGTATAGATTAAGCAGCAGCGATGCAACTGAGCAAAGAACAGGAAACGATTAGAGGGTCAGAACTGCCAATGACTCATTAGTTCTACAGAAGGGAGACAAGTATGCCATATAGTGACTGACGGACCAAAACACCAAACGGTGATATCAACATTGAGCAGAAATGTGACAAGACACCTTGTGAACAGCCTGACCTTACAACAGATGGAAGCACACACACCGTAAGAAGCTTCGTGGGAGTTCCTAGTACCGCACTGGCCATGAACATTTCTGAACATTTGCAAACTTTGACCAGATGGGCAAGACTGTTTAATCATTTTCAAATCATTTCTATGCTTTTGTGAACATGCAGGATTTTTCAAAATGGATTTTCTTTCTTCAGATTGTTCAAATCTTGACGAGTCTGTACACGTCAAATAAGAAATAACTGCAAACTTTTTCCTTCCTCCAGTCAGAAAAGGGACAAAATTCAGTTTGACATTCACTGACCTCCAAAATAATTGTCACATTTCCACATTCCTAGCTAACTCACATAAATAACAGATTAAATCTTAGGGAAGTCAACATATGGGATGTACATGTGCGTGCACATGCATGCACACACACATGCACGCACGCACGCACGCACGCACGCACGCACACACACACACACACACACACACATACACACTATCTAATTACTAAATTAATGCTTTAGTTCGAGCTGTCTTCCCTGTCTTACTTGAAGAACAGGAAAAGAGCACAGATAGAATTAAAAAAAATCCTTTCTCCCTAAGTCAAACAAATGTCAAAAGCAAACTACAGTGGAACCTCCTAATCATGACTGAGCAATCTGCCAAAATCCAGTCTTAATAGGCAGAGGTCTTAACAAGGACGATGATACTGCAACAGAGGTCATTATAACTGGCCACAGGGAGCTATTCACACAGTCAAACGAACTGTCAAGAGTAACATACAGGTTTATTGGACACCCAGTACACCTACCACATAAAACTGTGCAATAAAGTTTATGTTGGTTCAATACATGATTTTTGTTTTTTCAGATGGCCTCACAAAACCACTCTCATATTGTTTTCATCAATTTCCATGCATGTTTTTGTTTCTTTTTGCAAATTTTAAACACCTTCCTCAGAGTCTTCTTTCAGCCCAGTTTGTCCCCTCACCTATTTTGCTGAAATCAATACTTCAATGATGTTTAAGATAGGTATCTTTCCTACCTCGAGTGATTGGATGTTCGCATTTTACCTTTGGATTACTTTAATTTGCTCTTCTAAAGCCAGCTCCTTTCTTTCTTGCTATGATCACAGTAACATTTTGGACGAAACTCTTCTTTTGGAAGACCTGAAAGCACCACAAGGGAGTTACCTCTGAATGGTACATACTTCATAGATTGATCGTCTGCCACATGCCAGAACATTGAAATGCTTTTTCTTTTTCTTTTTTTTTTGCACATTTTCGGTTGTTCATTGCCCGATGTTTGAGTGAAAGTCAAAACAGACAAAGAAAGATCGGTTGCAAGTCATTTTGGAGAGACCATCGAGATACAGAGTTAATTTATGTAGTGACGTCAGTCAGCCATTTTCATTAAAAGCATCATGCAGGGCTTGTAACAGGAAAGATCAGGACAGGAAAGTTCCTCAGCATAAAAAAAATCTTTAAATGTACTGAAAACACCACTGATGCAAAGATTGAAAAGAGCATGTGAATAGCCCACTCCCCCCTCCCCCCCCCCACCCCCCAAACCTACCTTCCCTCTTCCCAAATCCAGTCAATACCTTTTTGCACAATATCTCGAGCGAGCCACCCACATGATCCATCCTGTCATTCGCAGCGTTGACAATGACGTCCACCTGCAACTGGGTGATGTCCCCTAGAATGGCAGCAATGGTGACGCCATCACGGAGTTCAATGCTCTCTGCCATCTGCATGTTCCCCAAGTCCGGCATGGCGATAACAGTGCTGCTTGTGTTCCCACTGAAATCATCTTCAAAACCAACAGTCAAACATCTGAAAGGCTGGGACACTGGCGACGGGTAGGGAAAGTGCTGTGTGTATCACTCTCTAAGATTAAAAAAAAAAAATCATACAGTTATCATTGTGTGCATGAACACGCGCATGCTCACACACACACACACACACACACACACACACACACACACACTCACACACACACTCGCACACACACTCTCACACACACACACACACACACACACACACACACACACACACACACACACACACACAACATACACACACACACACTCACACACATGTACACACACATACGCACACACACACACACACACACACACACACACACACATACACTGTCATCGCAAGACATGGAGAATAACAGAGCGAGGGTTAAGACAGACAAGCAGACTGCAAGACAGTGTGTACCTGCTCACCTCCATGTCAGGACTCTCTCGTCTCAAAGACAGCACACTGTGAGTGGTCTGGCCCAGCACCTTCAGGTCCTTGTCAGTGTGCGGAGAACTGAGACATCGCACTTTGGCCATATCCGTGAACTTCTCTTCATAGCACACTATCTCTGCGTTCAAGTCTTCCAGCCTCTTCCTTAACTCCATCAGTCCCTGGAGGGTGCCCTTGACACAGAGCTCGGAACCGGCGATGACGATCTGCACCTTGTAGGCCTGTAGGGCGTTCTGCAGATTGATCAGTCTCTGGTGCCACTCTTGCTGAATGAAGAGCTGCCGGCTTGGCGAGAAATGTACAATTTGCGAGTAGACGGTGTTTTCTTGGAAGAAAACTTCAATTTCTTCCACAGCGCCATGCAGGATGCTGTCGAGGCAAGTGATGTACACTTTGTGATCATCCTGGGCTGTCTCGATCAGCAGAACACCTGTGTTGCTTGATGTAAGTCGCTGCACAACATTACACCATTCATGGCCATTAAGCAGTTGCACGGATTCCAGGTTCAGCTCGCAGACATGCTCCGGCACTGACTTGTTGATAATGTGGATGGCCTCCACCAGAGACTCATCAGTGAAAGCAAAGACCACGACTTGGCCTTGGGCATCTAACTCCCATACAGCCACGACATTCTGTTTCTTGAATTTCTGCACAATGTGAGGTTTGACATCTTTGCCGTCCAGCAACTTTTTCTGCATGTGAGACAGCTTGGTCATTTTGTCCGACTTGATAGGCTGAATGACTTCATACATCTCAACCTGCGCCTCTTTGACATCCTTCACCAGACCATGGAAAACTATGCAGTTCTTTTTCAGCTGAATCTCAACCTTCAGGCCATTGTGACGTTTTTCCGCTTCCACTTGAAAGCCCATGGCCAGCAACAAACGCAGCTGATAATTCTTCAGTTTGTTGTTGGTCTCCGTCACTTCTTGATTTCGCCGCTCTATCGCCTCTTCTGCAGTTTTGATGGTGGCAGCCACTTGCTCAAACAGTTCCTGAGCCTCGCTTTTCATCCCGACAACAACAAAGGCTGTCTCCTCGGCTAATGTGAACAAAATGGCTTTATCTGGCCGGCTATGCCCAGCACTGCTCACTGCTTTTTCTACCTCTTCCCACAGCTGCTGCATAACATTCTGTCGGTGGACCTCCAATTCACTGACATAGTTCTCAACAGTCTGTTTAATGTCCACAGTCCATGTGTGGGCCAGGATGCGAGCCTTGCTGACGGCAGAGGTCAGGGTGCATTCCAGGACCACAGTGTCCCCGGTGAATGTTCCTTTGGCATGGTTTTGGGACAGCTCCTTCAGGAAGCCAGCCTGGGCGATTTTGGACTGGCGCAGGTAGGCAATTTTGTAGGGGTCTACAGTGTCGATGGTCACTGGTTTGGGCATGGTGAAGGCTGTGGGATCTTCGCTGCCCCCTGAAAGTCCCAGGCACTCCATGTAACGCTTCACCACCAAGTCTGAGTGGTCCAGTTTGTGGGAGATGCTGAGCACTCCATCCAGGACTGAAACAGTGTCAGATTAGATAACTGAACAAAATTCAGATGAAAAAGAACTTTCAAAATGAACTCATTCTGGACAACTTACAAGATAACTCATTACATGATGTCTGTAACACCAGCTGGCACACAAGATAACTCGTTACACAATGGCTGTAACACCAACCGGCATACAAGATAACTCATTACACGATGGCTGTAACACCAGCCGACATGCAAGATAACTAATTACACAATGGCAGTAACATCAGCCGACATACAAGATAACTAGTTACATGATGGCTATAACGGGATATACAAGATAACTAGTTATATGATGGCTGTAACAGGACATACAAGATAACTCATTACACGATGGCTGTAACATTAGCCAACATACAAGATAACTCGTTACACGATGGCTGTAACACCAGCCGACATACAAGATGACTCAGAGCAATGAATGTGATCCAAACTCAGTCAGGACCACACGTTCGTGCTCATTTCCCTTGTCCAACTTCCTTCAGAAGCTGAAACTGTCACGTCAAATAAGAGTACAGTCAAGTACAAATACTCTGGCTGCACTCAACAGCATAAGTATGGTTGCTTGCCCATGATTGCCATAGAAACAAGGAGCATTCCGACAAGTCATTAAAAGACTTGTCTGTAGGTTTGTCTGTCTGTTTTTTTTCTTTTTTTTTTTTTTTTTTTTAACATTTTTCTCTTTGTCCGTAACACCATAATTTTCTGACCATGGTGCCTTGATTTCTTCTCTGATCAGAGCACTTTGTATTCAGAAGAGTCATGCACATTGCTGCATCAGTTTGGGGGCTTACCTGTATTGTGTGTATGACCATGGTTAGGGTCTGTGTGAACACAGCTCAAAGATTGGCAAGCACATTAACCCAGCATACAAACCACATCATGTTTCAGCTCTAACTGCTCATGTAAGGTCGCATTTACATTCCAAGTGCATCAGGCACACAACTGCAAATGGTAGAATGTAAGCAGTGAAATGTGTGTGTCTTAGAGTCCACAAAGCCTCAGTTAGCGAGCGAACAAGATTTTTTTTTTTCTCCCTAAAAATCATGGGAAGTGGACAACTTTCTAAAGTGCTTTAGAGTCCAGCAATGACGGTCCTTGTTGTGATTCCTACCCACTTAAAATTCTATTTCAACTCTTTGCATGCCTCAAACACAATGACACAGACACCGAGTTTTGTTTTAATATGTGCCAATGTAAGTAGTCCCTACATCTATTTGACATCAGCTTACTGCTACACAGCTGAAGGGGGAAAAAACAATGCAGATCACTAACACCCGACATGGAATGGTTCTACAAGATAGTATGCATCACATTTTCATCAGAGACATGCCGTCTAACGAAATTCTCATTTGGAAAAATCCTAGACCTTTCACGCACATTTCATCGGATCAAAGGCCAGAGCCATGAATATGAAATTTACACATGAACACACACTTCGGGTACATAACCAAACAACAATAAACACATGCATCAGAAGTATCTTAGTCATCAAGCCTTTGACGGCTGTGTATTTCTTGTCCATGCCATCGCGCATTTACCCTTGTCACAGGCTGCAATGAGCGATCTGCCAGACTTTTTTTCTTTTTCACTTAACAGACCTGTTTATCCTAAAACTACTATCTGTGTACTTTTCGACTAAAATGAGAGTATTTTTGTTTATGAAAGAGGGGGTGAAGGCGGCAGGGGGCATCTTTCAATTTTTTGTTAAAGTAGGGAGATAGGGGTCACTTTCATCTACCGTCTCACACACACACTACGCAACAGCACAAGTAGAGGGATGTCTGATTTCCATTAATTACAGTAACAATCATTTCTCCCAATACAAATTACTTTTAAACCTGATTAATCTGTATAATTTGGCACAAATTCATGCTCTCTTGCCATAGTGGTTTCTTTGTATGTGTGTGTTGATTTTTTCTTTTTTTTTTTTCTTTCAAATATTATTCAAGCCTGTCCTGCCACTGTTGTTTCAATGTATTGGCACACTGTCAAAGACTCACACACCCAGACATGATTCTGTGCATGTGAATCAGCAAGAGTTGTCAGCCTTTGGTCATATCAAACCAAAGCATTAAGAAGGTTACACACTGCAAGTGCAGTTACTGCTCAAGAACTTCGTACCTACATTTTTTTTTTTCAGTTTGTCGTATTCAACATATTTTCACCAAACGTGTGTACAAAAAGACAGTCAAACTGCATGAGTACACAGGTCTGTATTTAACACTATGTTATCAGACTTTCTACTTTGATCTACAACATTCTCAATTTTGATCTGTAACGTTCTCATACACAAATACATGTATAAGGAAGTATTCGTGACATTCAAAGGAAAAAACAAATATGTAAGTGTTTGTCCTACACATTACCAATCAATTGTCTGTCTGTCTTTCTTTTTTGATCATGCAGTCCAAAACGAACAAACAGTTTGACTTTTTGCTGTGCATTGAGAAAATATTAGGTTGTTCCTTTCATAACACAAAGCTGATTACACTGTACCACAGAATGAAAACAAATGCATGTCTATTGGTAAACGCCATGATGTCATGAGCAAGACTGTTTCTAGGTGTGTTACTCCTTGTTTGTATTTCGTCCCTGGTTCATTAATTTGTGTAATTTCATCATGGCTCTTTTTTTTTTTTTTTTTTTTTTTTTTTTTGCTGTCCCAACCTCTGCGCCACCTCAGAGACAGTGCACCCACGCCGCTCATTCCGACACCCCACCCACAGCCACAGCCCGGTCGGTCCCGCCACAGCCCCGGCACCGGCAATCCACAGGGAGCAGTCAATGTCAAGTCGTTAAGAGGCAACCCACTGGAGGAGACACTGCACTGCTGCCGAGTCACTTCAGTGGTGTTCAGTGGCGCCTGTTCTGATCTAACATACGCAGGACACCACCTACTAAGCCCCCTACTGACGACAATAATTGCTTAGTCGCGGAGCCGGCGTGAGTGAGCTCTCCCTCCGGAGGGCGCCACCACGTCCGTCCAATGACAGCCCCCATGGACTCGCCAATACCGGTGACCCCGACGGAACCAAACCAAGGCCACAGACACGGAGAGGACATCGAAATTGAGGTCACCATGAGAGCAGGGCATGAAGGGCCACAGAATCTGAGACATTTATTTTTTTTTTAATGCTGATCAATGAGAATGAGGATGATTAAGATGATGCTACGGATTTCCATTTCGGTCTGAGACTACATGACAGGGCTGTACTCTATGCTTCCTTTCATAATATATCCCGGCGTCAACCAGGCCCGAGAGATACAGGCACCTGCAGTGTTGGTCAGGAAATTTGAGCAACACTCTCAGAAACGCATCCATTAAGTGGATGAAACTCGACTGTGTGGTCCCAGTCTTCCCAACTGAGTCCGCAGCAAACTCAACTCTGGGCAGGAGCCGGTCGGGGCAGAAAAACCCACAGGACTTCTGATGGGATTCGAACCCACGACCTCCCAGCCGGGAGTCCGCGACGCTAACCACTTCGCCACGGCGGCTCTTTGTTAAGTTCTTT
Source organism: Conus canariensis (assembly GCA_033310375.1). Lineage (NCBI taxonomy): Eukaryota > Metazoa > Mollusca > Gastropoda > Neogastropoda > Conidae > Conus > Conus canariensis. Next base: position 18,322,117 of record CM065738.1, read on the forward strand.
TTTTCATTTCTTTTCTAAATCTAAGTTATATTACAAAACAAAACTGTTTTCCCACCTCCAACAAGCAAATAAAAAAAAAAACACACACAAATATTACCACTGTGGTCCTCGAAGTAGACAAAACACTTCTTTTCCTTGGAGATGAGCTCCACTTTTTCTATCTGGCCACCTTTGCTGCGTCTGTTCTCAAAGTAGAGCTTGACGGTATCCTCAGTGGTGACAGGGTTCAGATTCTCTACCAGCAAACAGTTGGAAATAGGAACTTTGGACACCGTCAGCGTTCGTCGTTCCAGCGTCCTCTTCTGGCAACACTGCTTGGTCTTCTCCAGGTCTATGAAAAGCACAGACAAGAAGCTGAACTGTACATGTTGGAAAGCTCCTTGTTTGAGAAAGAGGTTAGGACAATCACCAGGGGACATAGCTTTAAGCTAAAACAACACACAGATGCAGTACAAGTCTTCGACAAAACTTTTCTCAATGTGTGGTGGAGACTTGGAACTGCCTTCCTTGCAATGTTGCTGAAGCACCTTCCTTGAACAGTTTTAAAAACAGACTGGACTGCGTCATGAAACAGTACATATATAGTTTAGATGTGCCTCCCACCCTCAGTGTCTGATCAAAAGATCAGTAGTTTTTAGCAAAAAGTTGTAGATAGTTTTACTGGTCAAAAGACCAGCAGAAGATTATAAGAAGGAAAGAACTGAGACCTGAAAAGAATCGGCGACAGGCCTAAAGGCCTACCTGTATTTGGAGCCGACTCAACTATACTATACTAAGAAGTGGTTGAAGATTCATCCGTTGCTGCTCTTTGTCCAGTTGCAGATGTGTGAGGCACAAATCCAAATACAATATAAACCAGAGTACGAAGTAATGCTTATCAACATGATCATGCCGACTTAAATATGTGGAGCACTGTTTTGTGCATTTTCAAAAAATCTATATCTGGTGTTTGTTACATCTTAAGAAGATATATCTGTCAAAAATTCACCAGTCTCTTTTGTACTGTGTATTCAATAAATGTAATTTTACCTTTTGTTTTGTATACTTGTTTGTTTTGGGGCCGTAACTGCAGTAACACTGCAGTATATTTTAGTTTCCTCGCACATGTATCAGTGTATAGTCTTTACAAGACAGAAAATTCCGGCAAATGTCAACCTCTTGATCACTGAAATGTGTGCTGTGAATCCATGCACAGAATTTCTGTGTTTAAAAGTGTGCATGTGCATGTGCGTGTGTGTGTATGTGTGTGTGTGTGTGTGTGTGTGTGTGTGTGTCTGTGTGTGTCTGTGTGTGTGTGTGTTTGGGTGTTTTTTCTTCTTTTTCTTATG
>CM065738.1:18328444-18330944 GCA_033310375.1 Conus canariensis
TTGTCTCTCCATGTCCATGGCTTTGGTTTGATTCTGTCAAGAGTCACCAGTACTGGCAAGTTCATGAGGACTGTCATTGGACGGATGTGGTGGCACCCTTCAGTGGGAGAGCTGTCTCATGTCAGCTCCACGACTAAGCAATTATTGCTGTCAGTAAGGGGCTTAGCAGGTGACGTCCTGCATATGTTGGGGCAGAACAGGCACCACTGAACACCACTGAAGTGACTCCGCTGCAGTGCAGTGTCTCCTCTGTTGGGTTGCCTCATAATGACTTACACTGACTGCACCCTGTGGATTGCTGGTGCTGGGGCTGTGGTGGGTTGGGGCAGGCTGTGGCTGTGGACAATGAGTCAGAATGAGTGGCATGTGTGCAATGCCACCGAGGTGGCACAGGAACTGGTGCCAAAAACAAAAACAAAAATAAAAACAGCCCCAACCCATTTGTTTTTAACATGAGAAAACAAAGTCAATCCCAAGACAGGAGAGAAATGTTTCACGTTGTTATTTCAAACAGGATATTGGTATGCCAAATTATCAGCAGGAAAGAACAGTTTGACAGTGTCATTTCAAAGGGGCCATGGTGTGCCAAATTATCAATAGGGAAGAATTGTTTGACACTTATTTCAAAGGGGACGAAGGGAAGAACTGTTTGATATTGTTTTTTCAAAGCGGACTTGGTGTGCCAAATTTTCGACAGGTAAGAACTGTTTGACAATGTTGCTTCAAAGGGCGCTTGGTGTGCCAAATTATTGGCAAGTAAGAACTGTTTGACAATGTTGCTTCAAAGGAGGCCATGGTGAACCAAATTATCAACATGTATCAGCACATGTACGAGTCTTCCAAGGAGAACAAGTTGTCAGCATTTTCTTACTTTCACTCCAAGCACCTACCCGGAGTTCACAGCAGTAACAACTACCTTGAAAACAAACAGAGCTTGCTCTGCATGGCATGGAGGGTTCAGCATGCAAAAGAATAAAAAGAATAAACAGAAAGAAAAAGGAAAAGAAATTTTCCTTTGACCAGAGAAGCAAGACATAAAACCCACTAAAAACATATAAACAAAAGAGATTGAAAAAAGTTTCTTCATAATAATAATAATACAATAATAATGTTTAGTTCTATAGTACATATTCCATAAAAAGTGCTCAAAAGCGCTTTACATTTTTTAAAAAAAAGAGCAAATGGTAACAATAGGAGTTACAAAAGTCATACACATTGGAAAAACACAAAGCCTTGAGATATCAAATACTGACTTGCACAAATCAAATGATATATAAATATGCACTTGCACGAATCAAATAATATAAAAACATGCACCTTAGTACTATTTCACATCAGTTTTGGTCAGAGACCTATACTGTATGTATGCATGTGTGTGCATGTGTGTGTGCATTGTGCGTGCATATGCGTGCGCACATGGGCACGTGGAAGTGTGTGTTTGTGTGCATGTGCGTGTATGTGTGCATTTGTATGTAATTGTACATAATAACCTTACAAATATCACCATTATTCATATTATTAACATTAACTCTCAACAGTTTTTGAGATTTTTGCATTTTGCATGACAATGTTCTTTTTTTGTAACATTCTGCACATTATTTCTAAAATTATAATATTTTTGTGATGAATGTGTCTATTTCAGGTTTTTTAGGCAATATATTGCTTCAGGTAACAAAAATGTTGTTTTAAATACCATAATTCCGGGAAGAAAAACGTCGATCATCGGTGATCGAAATTCAAGGGAAAGAACTGAAGAGAGTTAATGATTAAATATCATAATGACAATAAAAACACATCATGCAAAAATTCATTTTTTAACTAAGAAAATGTAGTGGACTGCACGCAATGACAATGTATGGACAAGGCAATGAGTTTAGAAAAATGTAAAAATCAACTGCACAGTCCTGTCTGCTCACACATGCACACCTATCCATACACACACTTTCAGCCTCAGAGACTTTACAGGTGAGCATGACAGAATGTGAAAAGAAACTGATTAATCTGCAGCCTTCCCTGCTAACTATAAGATTAAATAAACATGGCATTACCTCCTTTACCCTTTGATCTCAACACAACTTTACTGCCCGGAAATCCCCCTACCTCCACCTTGGCTTAAGGCTGTGTCAGGCCAATTGACATAGACTACAACACCAAGGCTACATCAAAATGTTGTTATGCTCTGCATAGTTATGCGGGGATTGTATTCAGTCATGACAAGCTCCTAGCATAACATTATCAGTCTTCAAAATCCCCCGAAGTCGGAGTGTGGCTGCCCATGTGGCGGGGTAATCAAAAACGGTCACACACGTAATGCTCTCATCCCCAGCTGATGCACTTGTACCACAGCGTTCAAATGCTTCAGCTGTTTGGATGATCCCTGGCGTCTTTCAGCCAGGGTACGACAACAACAACAACATCCCCCTACCTTCAGGGTCACAGAAAGTGATGAGAATCGCCCCCTGCTTCTCATCCACCTCCAAGTCACTGATCTCTCCCCCGC
>CM065738.1:18335944-18350944 GCA_033310375.1 Conus canariensis
TTTTGGAAGAGAAGGCCTGCGTGGCCATTGGTATGGATGACACGTTATACATAGCATGCACCCTGCATGAGAAATGGAAAGAATGAAGGAAGGAAGTAAACTGAGTGAACAATATTGACTGGATGACACGGGAAACGACTGAATGAAGTGCCAGTTGGCAGCTCTTCAGTCAGCACTACCCAGTTTGGCAGCCCGTTGTGTAAACGAGTGTGGATTGTAAAGCGCTTAGAACTTGGTCTCTAGCCAAGGATAGGTGCTATATAAGTATTCATAATAATAATAACGATCTCTGAGCAGAATGTAAACCCTACACAAATTACCCTGTAAATATTTCCTGAAGATAAATCCAACTGTCTTTGAGATATTTCACACACAGTGTGCCAGAAAAACTATGGTAACTCGACACGCTTCATGCCCCGCTGTTAGGCCACCTGTTTACATGTCTTTCCTACCTCTCCCCAACGGTGACTTTGTGTGAAAACCTTCCATGTCTGCCAGTTCTTGGATGGATGCCGTGGCATTCCTGCACCAAGGGGCGGCACACTCATGCTGGTTCATCAAAAAAACAATTCCTGACATCAGCAAGGGGCTTAGTCGGTGTGTCCTGCTCTGGCTGGATCAGAACAATGAACATCACCTTCTTCTTCTTCTGCGTTCCAGAATCATGACTCAATATTTCCAGAGCAGTTTGTTGGATGAAGGCTGCTGCTGTCTTCAGATCCTCCATTGTGCCCCAAAGCCTTGCCGCAAGTGTGGCTGTGTGTGGCCAGCACTGTATCCATGCATCCTGGTAAAGGGGGCAGTTCTCAAGAATGTGCCCGGGGGTTTGTGGGCCTGTCTCACAAGGGCAGTCAGGTGTGTGCGATAGCCCAGTACGATAGAAATGGGCTCGCAGACAGCAGTGACCTGTTCATAGTCTGAAGATTGTGGTCTGTTGGTGTCGCTGTAGTTGGGGCAGCTGATCATCAGGCAGGTGTCTGTGTTCTTCTTCCCAAGGAACATCACCAAAATGATTCAGAGGCAATGCAGTGTCTCCTCTGGTGGGTTGTCTCATGACCACCCTGACAGCTATTAGTCACTGTGGACTGACTCTGCTGTGACTGTGACAGGACTAGCTGGGTGTGGCAGTGGCTGTGCATGGGGACAGCTAGAATGAGCAGTGCAGGGGTAATGGTCATGAAGATGATACAGCTAGCGCAGCCAACCAACTGAATCAACACTTCAAAGTCACTCAGAACAACACAGACCTCCACCATGGTTGATCAGATCTGAAGACAACTTTAGCTACAAAGAGACGACAAAGAATCCCACATCATCAATGTCACTGAAGTCAAAGTTAGCTATGAAGAGGATAACAAAGGATCTCTTACCATTTTTTTCCATGAAGACAATGTTAGCTGCAATGAGGACTTCAAATACTCCTACACCATCAATGTTGATGACGAAGTTATTGTTAGCAACAAACATAACAACAACAACAAAACATCTCATACTATCTACAACCTGAAGACTATGTTAGATACAAATAAGGGGGACAAAGAATCTTCTAGCATCAACATCACTGAAGACAATATTAGCCACAACATAGACAACAAAGAATCCCATGCCAACAGTATCACTTAAGACAAGTTTAGCTTTGAAGAGGACAACAAAAAATCCCATGCCAACAACAGGATGACAAAGAATTCCATACCACCAACATCACCGCCGACAATGTCAGCTACAAAGCATATGAGAAAGACTCCTATGCCTTTGACATCAATGAAGACAATCCATTAGCTACAAACAGGATGACAAAGAATTCCATACCATCACCACTGATGTGGATAATGCGAGCTACAAAGAGGGTTCAAGATTCCCAAACTGTTAACGTCAGTGTAGATCTTGTCAGCTACAAAGAGAACAACAAAGAATCCCATGCTACCAACATCAACGAAGACAGCGTCAGCCACAAACAAGATGGCAAGAGAGTCCCATAAACTCAACATTGCTTTAAGACACTGTTAGCCACTAACAGGACGACAAAGAATACCATACCATCAACGTCAACGAAGAAGATGTTAGCCGACTTGGTGGCAGCGCTGAAGCTGATGTCCGCGATGGGTCCTCCCCCACTCATATGACGACTCTGGAAAAAGTCCTTCAACTCAACTTCAGAGATGGACTCGGGTAATGCAGTCACCTTCAGATAAAAATGATGCTGGGATTCACTGTCCCCACCTGGCAAAACCCACAAAGCAGGTTTGACATCAGTTCTCCACGACAAAAGTGAGTTGCAATCATCTTCAGGTTTGGGGTAGGTTTTTTTTTTTTTTTTTTTTTTTTTTTTGTGCTTGCAAATATGGTTCTTTTCTTTCAAAACATTTAGCATTTTAAAAAAAACTAAAGTCAGTCAACATACATGTAGCAATCACACATAATATCCATTGAAAAACATTATATTATGATCAAATTATTTTCTTTCAAAACAGTTTGCATTTTTTTTTTTCAAATTTAAGTCACAATCAACATGCATGCAGCAATCTCATGTAATATGAATTGAAACACATTACATCATGATCAAGGATGATTTTCTTTTTCACATAAGGCAAGGGAAAAGAAAAGAAAATATAATTATCTGTATAACTGTCAGCCCATTTTCATATCAGAAAACTTACAAAGGAAATATTAATCTTCAAATCATTTGTTGTTGTTGTTTTAATGGCACTACAGAACAATATATTTTGATTTTTTAAAGAAACGCATGCAATGGAAATAAAACCAAATTGTTAGAAACGCTGTGAGCAATTTCAAAATTGACCCCTGAAGAAAAAATCATTTCACATGTCATTAGGAATTAAAGGGCAATGCAATGATAAAAGAAATCATCTATATATAGTTGTTTTCACAAGACAGCATTATCAGTGATGGTAATACTATACTTCTGTTCAAGTATACATCTTCAGCTTTCATTCAAATGATTCTAAGCTAAAAGATACAACATGATTCTCACTTAAGCTTGGAAAAAAACATAACTGATTATGCTGTAGTATTATGTAAAATCTTTTCTTCTGACATTCAATTTTTCTTTCTACATCCATTCATTCTTTTTAATTCAAATTTACGATTTCCTTACAATGAACATTCTTCAACACAATCAGGAAGATGGAGGTGGAGTATAGGAAGGGGGAAGTGGGAGGAAGGACTGGATGATTCCCTCCATTCCCTCCTTAGCCATTCCACAAAAGTAGAAAGTCTGAAAGTGCCTGAATCAGCATGTCAAGGTTAAGACAAGACTGACATCTAAACACTGCCCATAGTCAGTCACCAGTGTTTCCAAGCATAAACCAAGATGACCTTTAATGTTAAGCTCACTAGATGTATACAAATCAAACAAGACCGACACTTGAATAGAAAGATACTGTTTATGACTGCCCTGACTCACAGTATTGCATTGAGAAGATGGAAATTATGTCCACCCAGCATATTTCTGGACAGCGGAAGGGGGTTAGAGAGAGGGAAGGGGCTAGGGCGCGTGGGATATTGCCACAGAAACATCAACAAAGTTGCTAGTAATCCTCTCTTTATCATTTTTTCAATTTTCTTATATAAAGATCATTATCATTATTACATATTATCATCATTACTATTTTAACTTGAATTGTCTCCTTCCCAATGGCCTCTTCTTCATTCAACGCCATCTTACGCCAAATATGAGAAGTGATTGCTCGTTCCTCATTTTCATTGTCCTGAGTGTTGTTTATCTTGCCTGAAGAAGACCTAAGAGGTCGAAACGCATTTATATTTGTGTGTTATCATGTAATTCATTCATCCGTGTAAACTGGCAGGTTTATTTCTGATACCTTTTTAAAATTTGTTTCAATTTCCGCCTTTTGCAGTCACCTCACTTTGCAACTAAATTTTTCAACAACAAAAAAGAAAGAATGAAAAAAGAAAAAATGGTTATTAACCATGTTACCAGGAAACAGTTTTTATGGCTAACAAAACCCTGAAGATAGAGGAAACACAGATTCTTCTGGAGGTGTTGAATGGTAAACACTTTAACTCTTCCAGCCTTGAGTAACCCCTGACTGCTCAACCTTCACAGCCTGGCAACATTTCGCCTGCTCAGTTGAAAAATCAGGGCTGCTTTACTCGAAGTGTCGTAACTCTGGATCAGAGCTTAGAAAGGGCAGTCAGCTACAAAAAAAAATATATAGTTCTTCCACAACATATTAACTTTTTGCTGTATTGGAACTGTCTAGTCACACGTGGTTACTTGATAAACAGGAGCGGAATAGATCCTTCATTATTTCATCTGTGTTTATTCGGACAGGTTGTATTACTACGAAATCAAATATACTTTCTAGAACTGTACTTTTATTTTGCTTTTGTGTTTATGCTTAGGAGTTATTTGCATGATTATTTCACCTAAATCTTCCTCACTGTATTGTACTCTACTCCAATGCCTCATAATATCAAAAAAGAAAAGAAAAAAAAAGAAAACGAAAAAAGAAAAACCGTGTGGAAAAAAAACAAACTCACCACATCAAGTCTATACTTGTTTACTCAAAGCCGCACATAATACAAGGAAATGGCCTCAAAATAACCCACCATATATTTACCATTTATGTGTGGAATAAGGTTTAAATGAGCTAGATTTGAACTGATATCGAAGCTTGACCTCTAGCTGGGGGTTAGGCAGCCATGTGCACTCCTCAGTGCCCAACTAGAGGTCCGGTGGTGGTTGGAAAGAGTTAAGCACAGCTCTTCTTCAGTACGTTACACCCATCATGACAAAAGTCATTGTTCAACTTCTCATTAAAGATCCTGCTCTCATCATTTCCCCTTCCTCCATGCACCCACCCTCCGACCCCCACCTGCAGGGTTAGGATGTTCATCATCTGGATCCTCTTTTTTCCTTAAAAGAAAAAAAAAAAACGATGAAGAGGGTGAAAACCATGAAAGGGCATTTCAAGTTTTTGTAATGAAATCTATTTCTCACACAGCAACAAACACAGAAACTGCCCATCTTCCAGGCAACGTGGCAAAGTGGTCAGCACTGTGGACTTCCAGCTGCAAGATTGTACCCTTGATTCCCGTCGGAGCCATGTGGGATTTTTTTTGCCCTGACTGGCTCCTTCCCAACATTGCGGGATTTTTATGCCATGACTGGCTCCTTCCCAGCACTGAGTTTGCTTTGGGCTCAGATAGGAAGACTGTGACCACACAGTCAAATTTCATCCTCTTAATGGATGGATTTCTCAGGGTTGATCAAATTTCCTGTCCACCACTGCAGGTGTTGCATCTCTTGGGCCTGGCTGACGCCAGGCATGGAGTACAACCCTGTCATGCAGTCTCAGACCAGAATGGAAATCTGTACCATCATCTCTATCCTCCTCCTCCTCATCAATCAGCATAAACAACAAACAAACAAACAACAAACACCTGCCCATGTGTCCAGGACTTAATCAGATTTGGCTGTTCATCAAAATGGCATAAAACTAATATTAACCTTACAGTTCACGACAAACGACTTTTCCTCCTTACCTGCAGGGTGTTCCATATCTTGGCGCTCAATTCTGGCATCCTGAAAATGTTCTGGCTGACGATAGTTGTACCAATTCTGATGATGCTGGGGTGGGGCACAACCAAGATTAGCCATACCTTGCCGAAGAGGGCCAACCTCACCCTCGGGTGACTGAAGCTGGGCTGCATTCCCAGGGTAGTTGTAATAATAAGGAGGATAAACATAGGCCCCGGGAGGCACATGATAATACGCATCAGGATTAGGTACACCCTGCATGCCCATATCCCCTCCAGGGCCATGCGGTGGCTGCTGCTGAGCGTGCATATCAGAACTTGTCCCAGAGGAATCCGAACTTGCATCACTTCGTGGTTCAATGCCCAGTGTCGACAAACCTGGACTGGACTTGTGTGAACTGAATGCTGACGGTGGACTCTGTGCTCCCCCTGCTCTGAAGTATGGATCTGAATCGCAGCGATCGGAAAATCCTTGTGGCGCAGACTGACGCCTCGTGAAGGGGTGTTCTGCTCCCTGACCCCTGTATTGTGGCGGTTCTCGCTGATCGTGAGACCAGGGTGGGGAAAACATCTGGCCCTGTGACGGTGGTGCAGGATCCTCTGACCTCCATGGTTTCATGACCTCTGTATTGTCTCCCTCCATCTCCATGTTATCAGAGGCTGGTGGTCGCATCTCTTGGGACATCTGGAAGATAAACCATTTTTCATGCATACCTACCTGCGTGCTTTGCTATCAACAGGTCATTCTACTTCTTTAAGTTGATACTATCGACCAGGAACACTTCTTCAGTGTGATCAAGTCCATACATAAGAATAGTTACATTTCATCAAAGTGTCATTGCACACACACAATTCAGTAAATGTTGTACCACATCTGCTAAGCCTGAAGACCACAACGTGCAAAGTGCATTGCAAATTGACTTAGTTCATGAATGAATAACTAAAAAAAAAATTTGTGACAAAGGACATACAGACAAGACTTAGCAGAAAACCGAAGATCTGCATATGAACCCAAAGGGCTGGTCTAGGACTGGATGTAAACATTAATAATAGGACTGTAAAAGACAGAAACTGTTCATGAGCAAAACTATCAAAGAGTCAAACCTAATTTCCAGCAGAATATCCAAGAGCTTTTCCTGATCACTGTATTTGATCCCTTCAAAAGACTTCATGTAAAGCAGCACTCTGTAGCTCACTCACACCAAACACAGGCTTAGACCAGTGACTGTGGTAGCATTGTTCAAACCAGTATGGCAAGCTCATCAAAGCCAAATGGTCCAACTAAACCAGCAGCCTAGTCACAGCAATCTGTAAGAGTCAAGTGCTGTGAACGCAATGGTCCACCTCCCCATGGCCAGCAACTCGGAAAAGAAGGCGGTGCTGCTGTCTCATGTTTTTGCCAGCATTTCATCATCCAGACTGGCAAAGTATCGTAATTACCTATAAATGCCAAACCGGTTTGGTCTGGAGTCACAATAACACAGGTCTTGTTTGCAGTTGTTGGGCAGAGCATATCCAACCTCTTCGTTCAGTAATGCTTATTCGCAATATCTCCATCTCCAGCTTCTTTCAGGGAGGACTTGCTACCTGCTTTCTAGCAGGATCAGTCTCCCTTCAGTGTTGATCACTCGCTAGTTCTGCAGTTCAGCAATTGCAGTTGTCAGTAGAATGCTTAATTCGTGATGCCCTGAAGTTGAAACAGGCTTAACTGAACACAATCAAACAGATTCTGCAACATCTCTTCTGGCAGTTGGCGTCAAGGTGACCTGACATTGATTATTCCCTGCGAATGCAGGTGAGACACAATGGAAGATGGAGCAGACCATAAAAGCAGACAATCCAAACAGCCTTCATAAGTATCAAACCTAAGAGAGAAACCAATCATTAAATGAAAACTTTTCACAAATTTACTTACGTCCACTTTTATTTGAACCCACTGCAATGTTTCAGTTGCAGGGCTCACGTGAGGGAAGTCTAGTATGACTTCAAACCATTGATTTCCATCTGGAATTTTCAATCTTCTGTAGTTCAGCAAACACTTCTGTTGATCTGGGGAAGAAAAAAATGATCAAAACATAAATGAAATGCAATGATAAAAATGGAATAATCAAAATACTCCCTAAGGAATGCAGACCATAAAATGCTGGACAAAAACAGAGATGTGGAGTTATGAGGAAAGGTGCATAGGGGGTGGGGTGGGGTGGGGAGGGGGACAGGTGGGGGGAGTGGGCCAAGAGAGATAATTGATTTGAATGAGGCAGACAGGAGGGCAGTACATAAACAGTTACAGTAGGATGTAAGCATTCAAGAAATGATCGAGAGGCAGGGACAACGCAGAGAGTCCTCTAGACACGACAACTGGGAAACTCAACAGGTGATGAAAGGACTTTGGACAATGATAACCATTTCTGTTTGCCCAGATATTCTTTTTTCATCAGATCTTCAACTGAATCAGATAACATGTCTATAAAAACTGTGCTAGTGTTGTACCTGCATAAGCAGAATGGACTCAAGCTCAATCCTTATGCTATACATCTATCTTTTGAATGATGGCAAATTCTAAACAAGAAAGGTAACTTTAGCTCTCAAAGTATATGCACGCAACTTCAGTTTGGAGTTACACGACCAATCTAGTAAAATGTAGCTATTCACCATGGAAGCAGATGCAAAATTCACTTCCTGATTTGATTATCAACAGTTTTCTTATCTCCACCTCACTTGAAATAAAAAAAAGTACAGCTTTCACTTTCCCACCTCACATAGGATGAACTATTTCATGTTTTGAAACCTGTCTCTCACCTGAAATAGTGGTTTTAATTCTCCAGAGACCTCACCTAACACAAATTATTGACTTTTTTCAAGTCTCCACCTCACTTGCAATAAATTCATTCCTCCGATTGACACTTGCTATGGATGAATCTTGCTGTGTAGTGTTGCGCTCATTCAATGTTCCTTTTCATACGCTTGATCCCAGAAGTTGTACATGCATGTGGTTGTGAATGGAATACTTAGAATGATGGCGTAAAATAATACCACGGAGGAGCCAAGGAAAATGTAGCAAGAAAAAAGAAAGCCTTCCCAAGATGTGAACTTCACACATAATTCTGTGATCTCCATGTTAAAAATGAATCTACACCCTTATTCACTGTCCCCTCCCATATCTCCCTCTAAAACACACACACACACACACACACACACACACACACACACACACACACACACACACCTGTAGTACAGTAAGAGCTGCCTAACTGTCCTTGGTAGGCAATCACCCGTGTTGGGCATGTGGTGAACACTGCGATATGCCCACCAAGCAAGTGCTATACTTTCTACAAGCACACAGCCTGGAACAGTAAGGGCACATCTGGGCTCCCCCTTTCTACTATACTATTCAATGAATATGAGTTACATGTATACACACTCTTACTGTTTGAAATGTGATGCCATCACCAAGAAGAACCACCACACACAAGAAGATATGTACACATCTTGTGGAATGGTTGCTAATGCCATACTGTTTTTTTCATTCACTGGATGTTTACCTCAACCTTTTCAGTCTCTGCTACTGTCAAGCAAAGCCATCCAGTGTAGCTAACATCACCATCTCATCACCATGCAACTACAAGAGCTTCAGTCACTGCCAAACAGAAAATGGTGCATGCGTAAGTGTGGGGATAATCACCCATTCACATATGACCGTAGAACCTTCTGTTCCATTATTAATTACACTTATTCATTTATCTGGGGGGGTTTGTTGTGTGTTTTTTTTTTTTAATTTGTATCGCAGGAATATTTCCTGTTAGACCCCTTCCATCAAATTGCTTTTTCCATCTGAATATTGAAGATGATTTATGTAAGCTACATATATTTTTGTTTGTTTGTCTTTATTACCCTCGGCAACCATTCTCAATACTTTCTGCAACCAAGCTGTGCTTCATGTTTGATGGAAAGATGCATTCTAACTGAAGCCAGAGGCGATGGTGCCTGAGGTGATGGCGCCTATGACAGGAAATCATCATAGTGATTTGTCTCAAACAACAGCAGCATTACCTTCTAAAAAGCTGCCTGATAATGACAGCTCAAAAACATCACAATATGTGAGAAAACAAACAAACAGACAAACAAACATTCAACCTTTATTTTATAGATGCCAGAATCTTCAGCTTGTTGAAGGCAGGCAGATATCTAAGAAGAAGAGCCTGAGTAACTGTGAAGTAATCAAATGGAAGTTTCAGTTTCAGTTCTGGATGGATCGAGGGGTGCCGAATTGCGTGGGGTTGCACAAACAATCAGACCCCAACACTTCCCTAATTCTACCATGCCCAAGAACAGTGCTGAATAATTCAAGAGATGTTCAACTCCTTCATGAAGCTCTCACAATGCAGTACAGTACAGTTATCGTTACCTTCATGACACCTAAGACGTAGCAGCCATTCACGCCCGACATTACTGTTGCCACCACCACGACCAGCGTTGCCCAAGGAAGCTAAAGCCTCCACTGGGGTACTAGTTGCAAATGAAACTTGACGTGCGATATCAGCTGGGCAGAATTCGGGTGGAAAACTTCTGGCCACCACACACACATTCAGTAGACTTGGCGGCAAACTCATCATAGGCTGTCATGCAGTTTGCCTCTAATGACGAGGAGTGGCACGAAGTGCGATTTCCTGACAAAATCCGCACCTTGCACAGAAAGCTCAACTTCCCCAAAAATATTACTTTCGGTTCCACTTATGAATATTCATAGTCTCCAAAGGACGAATCGTATTTTCTTAATCAGTCACATGGCACTAGACGGGACTTCACAGGATACTTTTAAAAGCATTTTAATTGCGTATTTTGTATTTGATTCTCTTACATTGCCTGAACTAACATTCATTTTTCATCAAAGTGATTTTCTTGTGCTTTGGAAACCTTTATTGCCAATGAGCTAAGGCGTTGTTCTTCTCAAGATAGCAACTGGCTTTCCCGATTATGACGCGACCGCGAAATACTTCCTTGTATCTCAGGTAACCAGTCGAAACTGTCACGAACCATAATTCCAATGTTTGGAGACTGAAACAGACAGCAGCGTTACAGAACCAACCACGGAAGTTCACTAAGAACAAGGCTCAGGGCCAAATGTATGAATAAACTTAAAGTTTCGTTGCAGTGCGCACATAACTCTTTGTGACCTTTAGCAGACGAAATGTTTTCTTCTAGAGTAACCTTCCCCCTTTACCTCCCTTGATTAATTAATCTTGGGGCCTAATTTGAGAAGATAAGTGATTGCTCGTTCTTCGTTTTCATTGTCCTGAATGTTGTTTCTCTTGCCTCAAGAAGACCAAAGAGGTCCAAACGCGTCGTGTTTTGTCTTGTAATTTGTTTGTCCTTTTTGTTGGGCATATAATAATAATTTTTCTTTTAAATTTGTTTCTATTTCCGCCTGCAGTCACCAAACCTTGAAACTGAATCTTGACTGTTTCATATAAACTCTTTGAAATGTGAATATGTTAGAACCTATAAAATTATGATGTATGCATTACTAAAGTCACAAAAATAGACGCGTTTTAATCGTTGCAATGATTTTGAATCGGAAAGCCTGTATTAATTTTCTCTCAACTGATATTTTACACAGGCCTCACCATCCATTTCTCCTGTATCCCTGTGTTGACGTTCAGACGATCAAGCGAGAGTTTACTTTTATCACTGATGGGTTTGATCAGAGTTCCCTTACGCACACTTCGAATTGCGACATAACTTCATTTCCAAATATTGTTGCATTAAAAATGCGACTGCCTGACACAAAACGGTTCTCTTTTCAGAACAATATCAATCAATGAGTTACTTTGCTGAATGTGGAGACAATCAGATGAAGAGTATGGATTTGCATAAAGAGCAAGAACACAGAATCACAGACAGGGACACACACACACACACACACACACACACACACACACACACACACACACACACACACACACAACACAACACACACACACAACACAACACAACACACACACACACACACACACACACACACACACACACACACACACACACATGCGTGCGCACGCACGCACGCTCGCTCGCATGCCCTAACTGAAACCAATTTATTGTCAGATTAACCCATGGTTGTACTGGCATTTAAGAAAACATCATGAACAGAATGTCAACATTTTTCATTTAAAGAAAAGGAACATAATTCACACACACACACACACACACACACACACACACACACACACACACACACACACACACACACACACACACACCTTCATACACTAGCAGACGTACATGCATGCACTCTCTCTCTCTCTCTCTCTCTCTCTCTCTCTCTCTCTCTCTCACACACACACACACACACACACACACACACACACACACACACACACACACACAGAGGGAGGGGGGAGGGAGGGAGAGAGAAAAGGACATAAAAAAGGAATTATCTCCATTAAATTCAGTCTTGTATCACTTCGCACCTTTGCCACTCTCTCTCTCTCTCTCTCTCTCTCTCTCTCTCTCTCTCTCTCTCTCTCTCTCTCTCTCTCTCTCTCTCTCCTAAGTGTTGTCCTCCTTCGCGTCCTATCCTTACTATCATCCTCCGTTTGCAAGGACAACTCTTCAAACATCAAAGCAATAGACATATAGTCGGAATATTTCTACACACACACACACACACACACACACACACACACACACACACACACACACACACACACACACACACTCACGCACACAAAGGGCCCATATATACTGATGTTCAGAAACATCAATTCTATGTGACCACATGGATATCCAATACATGGGAGTAAAAAATCATCAGAGTATGGAACTGGCTGACCTATTACTCGTAAGAGTCGAACAGCATATGGGTGTATATGGACTGGGGACGGGTGAAAGGAATGATGAAGGGAGTGAGAGTGGGGAATGAAAAAGCCTTGCTCTTCGTGCAAATTAGACGCCGAACTATACAGATATGTTATATGCCTAGAACAAAATTTTAACATTTCAAACATTCACGAATTGGATGGGGAAAAAAGGAAAAGACAAAGAAAACTGTTGGGGAGGGAGGCGGTGTGGTGGTGGTGGTGTGGTGGAGGAGTTAAAAATATCTTCCAAGTGGATGAGATTTAATAAAATAAACAGCCAACATTGCCAGACTCCATCCATTCTCATAACTGGGATTGAAAAACTAGACATAGTCAGCGAAAGGTTAAAAGGAGCTGATCGTATCATAAAGAGCCTGAAATTGAGGTCTTGTACTAGTACAGTCCAATAAAAAAAGAAAAGAGGGATATGGAGAATCTGACCACATGCACAAGCAGGTGCCCATTTTAAATGTCTACCTAACCATCCATTACCCCACAACCTATGTACAAGGTTACGGTTTGGGAAAGGCCCTGGGGGATTACAACATTTTCTTGTTGGTTTAGTCATATCCCATCTGTGCTTTCGAGCTGAATCTTTAAGGGATTGTTTCTGTCTCATGTTCCAGACTGAACTTGTGAGAATGTGAATAGCTTCAGATGAAGAAAGAAGGACATCACAATTCAAAACATCAGATGTATTTCTTGCAGCTTCCTTTGAATAAAAATCAGCTAAGTCATTGCCACCTAAACTGGAATGCCCTAGAACCCATAACAAAGTTATATCAATACCCTGCGTTATCAACTGATGAATTAGAATAAGATCTCACATACCAAGTCTGAACGACTAGACATCGATTGACAATGTACAGCCGTAAGCGCTGATTTTTAAGTCCGACAATACAAGTATTTGTCTATGTATAACAGGCATGTCAAGTATGAAATCTAGTGCTTTCAAAATGGCAAATGACTCTGCTGTAAATATAGAACATCCTTTTGAAATATGGAATTTTTTTTTCTTATGCCAAGCACTGGTATTACAAAGGAAGCCCCAACTTCGGAAGAATATAAAACAGAACCATCCGTGAAAATGTGTAGACAGGAATCGTATTTCCTATCTATCAAGTCTTTGACATAGGATGATAGTAACAGAGGGCTTTTTTTTTTTTTTTTTTTTTTTTTTTTTAAGAAGATCTCCGTAAACGTAGATGATTCCAGCCTGCTGTGACAACCAAGGAACGTGTGAACAACGTGGAACAGCGGCAATACCATCAAGAGACAGGTTACAGTTCTGAAAAAATGGGGAAACAAAATCACCTAGGGACATGTACACTGCTTTGTTACGGATCTCTCTTGAAATATAGGTACGTCTATCCAGTTCAGTCGTTACTGAATTTGGGATGGTTCTAGCTCTCACTGTAAAATTACAGGCGCAACTTAGCCTGTGTTCATTTAAGGGTAACACACCAGCCTCCTTGTACGTCAAATCAATTGAAGCCCATCGGGGAAGTCCTAATGCAATTTTAAAGGCTAACGAGTCAGTACTGGTTAGTTTGTTTAAATCTGTCTTTCCAGCTGTTAAAAAAAAAAAAAAGAAAAAAAAGCTTCTTGGCCATACGACAGAATTGAACGAACTAGCCCTGAAGCAACATGAGCGAGATTAGACCCCCAGTTAATCAGAGGTATACCAGAAAGAACACATAATAATGCAATTTTTTTCCCTAGCCTTTTCTACAAGGTAATTAGTATGTTTACTCCAAAAAAATTTATAGTGGAAGATAACATCGAGAAACTTAACTTGTTTGCGTGGGTATATAAAAGTATTATCAACCCCTATAGAGACAACTTCTCTGCCTCCAAACGCAATAGTTTTCTTTGTAAAGACAACAAAAACCGTTTTGTGAGCAAATAAACCAAACCCATTTGATTTCATATAATGAAAAATATTGTCAACTATTTCTTGAAACTGTTCGATGATTTTCTTTCTTTTGGTTTGATGTTTGGAAAAATTGCAGTTTATATTTCTCCACAGAGCAACATCATCTGCATACAGAGCTAATGTGGCACCTTTTGTATTAACCTGTTTAATATTGTAAAGCATTAGCGAGAAAAATGTCGGAGCGATCACACTTCCTTGGGGAACACCCATGTTAATAATCCTAGAAGTTAATAATGCTCCATGTACATTGATTTGGATAGTTCTGTCCGATAAGAAAGCTTTTAGAATGGGAAAAAACGACCTGGCATTCCTACTTTTTGTACAACAATTTAGAATGCCAGACCGAATCGTAGGCTCTATGAACATCAAAAAACGTTGCAAGGGTCGAAGACGCTTGGCTAGAGCTTTTTTCACATTTGAGGATAAGTGAACAATGTGGTCTGTGACTCCTCTACCTTTCCTAAAACCAGCCTGGAATAAAGGCAAGGCTCCATTTTTTTCCCCAGGAAATGTTCTATTCTGTTTCTCATGATTCTTTCAAAAAGTTTTCCAATGTGGGGTGTTAAAGAAATAGATCGGAAACCAGAGGGAAGAGTTTTAGGTTTTCCTTGTTTAAGGATTGGAATATCTGTAGCTTTTTTTTTTCCAATCTGTAGGGAGCATTCCAGCACTCCAACATATCTG
>CM065738.1:18355944-18363444 GCA_033310375.1 Conus canariensis
CTCGTCCATCTTTCCCCTCTCATTTGTCCTCAACCATTTTTCCTGTCTCATAATGTCCACATCCACCTTTTCTTTCTCACGATGTCCTCACCCATCTGTCCATTCTCACGATGTCCTCATCCATCTTTCTTTTCTCATTATGTCATCTATCTTTCTTTACTGAACGCGAACTCAGAGAGATTTTGTTTATCATGCACGCATCCATCTGTCCTTTCTCATGATGTCCTTATTCGTCATTGTTCACAATATCTTCGTACATCTCCTCCTCAATTTTTTTTTTCTGGTAATGTCTTCAACCGTCTTTCCTTTTTTCACGATGTTCTCATTATCGACCCTTCCCAAGATCTCATCCATCTTCCATTCTTGATAATGTCTTCTTATCATGTCCTCAGTCATCTTTCATTTCTCGTGATATCCTCATCCATTTTCTTCCCACTGTGACCTCATTCATCTTTCCTTTCTCATGATGTCTTCATCCATCTTTCCTTTCTCATGATGTCTTCATCCATCTTTCCTTTCTCATGATGTCTTCATCCATCTTTCCTTTCTCACAATTTCCTCATCCATCTTTCCTTTCTCATGATGTCCTCATCCACCTTTTCTTTCTCTTGATGTCCTCATCCACCTTTCCTTTTCTATGATATACACGTCCATGTTTCCATTCTCTTGACATCCACTCCAGTCTTTCCTTTACCTAGATGTCAAACGTAATCCGTACTTTCTAAAGATGTCCACATCCATGCTTCCGTCTTCATGTTGTCAACACTCATGTGCCCTTTCTCATGATGTCCTCATTAATCTTTCCTTTCTCGCGATGCCCACGCCCATCTCTGTTCTCATAATGTCCACACCTATCTGCCCTTTCTCACAATGTCCACACCCATCTTTCATTTCTCACTATGCCCGCATCCATCATTTATTTCTCAGTATGTCACACCCATCTTTCCTGTCTCATGATGTCCACACTATTTTTCGTTTCTCATGATGTGCACACTCATCATTCCTTTCTCAAGATGTCCACACTCATTCCTTTCTCATGATGCCCGCACTCATTCCTTTCTTATAATGTCCACACCCATCATTCCTTATTGGCGATTTCTCCACACTCATCATTCCTTTCTCACGATGTCCACATGCATAATTCCTGTCTCATGATGTCCACACTTACCATTCCTTTCTTATGATGTCTACAGTCTTCATTCCTTTTCTCAAGATGTCAACAAATCGTCTCGTCTTTTACAAGATGTCGGTACCCATCGTTCCTTTCTCGTCTCGTGATGTCCACACCCAATTTTTGGCACTCATGATTTACTCACTCATTTTTTTTCCATTCTCAAGATGTCACCATCCATCATTTCCTTCTCATGAGGCCCGCATCCATCATTCCTTTCTCATGATGCCTATACTCATTCCTTTCTCATTATATCCACACCCATCACTCCTTTCTCGTAGTGTCAACACCCACTATTCCACACCCATGTGACCTATACATGTTTCCATTCTCATGATGCCATCATCCATCTTTCCTTTCACATGATGTCCACGCCCATCTTTCCTATCTCAAGATGTTCACACCCATCTTTCCCGTCTCACGATGTGCACACCCATCTTTCCTGTCTCACGATGTGCACACCCATCTTTCCTATCTCAAGATGTGCACACCCATCTTTCCTGTCTCACGATGTGCACACCCATCTTTCCTGTCTCACGATATGCACACCCATCTTTCCTGTCTCACGATGTGCACACCTATCTTTCCTGTCTCACGATGTCTATACTCACCTTTCCTTTCTCACAATGTTCACACCCATCTTTCCCGTCTCACGATGTGCACACCCATCTTTCCTGTCTCACGATGTGCACACCTATCTTTCCTGTCTCACGATGTCTATACTCACCTTTCCTTTCTCACAATGTTCACACCCATCTTTCCTGTCTCACGATGTGCACACCCATCTTTCCTGTCTCACGATGTGCACACCTATCTTTCCTGTCTCACGATGTCTATACTCACCTTTCCTTTCTCACAATGTTCACACCCATCTTGTCTTTCTCATGATGTCCACTTCCATCTTTTCTTTTTCACGATGTGACACTCATCTTTCCTTTTTCATGATGTTCACTCTCCACACCCATCTTTCCTATCTTACGATGTCCATACCCACCCTTCCTCTCTCCGTGCACTCCTCGCTGCTTGTCTTTCTCACGATGTCCACGTCCATCTTTTTTTTTTTCACGACGTCTCCACCCATCTTTCGTTTATCACTTCTATCTTTTCTTTCTCATTATGTCCAGCTCCAGTTTCCCGTTGTCAGTGTGTCCTCGTTCATCTTTTACATTTCATAATGTCATCACCATTTTTTTTTTCTCAGGGTGTCCATATCCATCTTTCCTTTCTCATGATGTCCACACTCATTTTCCCCTTTCTCTTGATGTCCACACCAATCTTTCCTGTCTCATAATGTCTATTCCCGTTCGTCCTTTCTTACGATGTCCATGTCCATCTTTGCTTGTTATGATGTCCACACTGATCCTTTGTGTGTTACTTTCTCTTTAAGACGAACATTCGATTATATCTTTCTCTTTTCTCTCTCATGATGTCATCATCTATCTTTCCATACTCATGACCACACGCATCTTTCCTTTTGTTATGATTTCATAATCCACTTTTCCTTGATTTTGGTTTCCTTATCGATCTTTCGTTTCTTCCCATGGCCTCGTCTATCGCTCCTTTTCCATGATGTCCTTATCTATCTTTTTTTTTTTTTTTAACTTAATCTTGCTGTTTGGTATTGCCTTCCTCATGATGTCGTCAGTTATCTTACTTACAGTTAGCGGTATCAGGGCTGTCCACTGTGTGTATTTATTTGGATAGTTGCGCTGGTCAATTCAGGCCTGTCTACTTGTTTGTTGAATAGTTGTTGAGATAAGTACATAGGCCATATTAGGGCTGTCTGCCTATTATAATTTGGATAGCGACATTCAGACGTGATGTCCACAAGCAACATAACTTATGTGACAGAGGAGAATAACTCCTTCAGGTTGCAAGTGTATGGGCGGGGGATGGTAGAGCTGGGAAAGCAGGAGAACAGCGCATTAGCATGGGAATTGAAAATGACAATACATGTCGGTCGGAACTTCAAACTGCGAATGTGGTGCGTCACTGCTGGGTCAACCTGACATCATGCTATTTCCAGTGTGGGATATCTGTTCACATCTAGCGCTATGTTATTTTCGGCGTAAGGTACCTGGTACCATGTTATCTTTGGTGTAAGATATTTTCGGTTCATATCTGGCATTACGTTATTTTGGGATATCCGTTCATATCTGGGACCATGTTATCTTCGGTGTAGGAAATTCGTTTATGTCTGGCACCGTGTTATTTCCGCTGTATGATATTTGTTTATATCTCGCACCGTGTTAGTTTTGGTCTGGATATCCGTTCATAACCCGCACAATGTTATTTTCGGTGTAGGATATCCGTTCATATCTGGCACCATGTTATTTTCGGCGAAGGATATCCGTTCACATTTAGCACCATGTTACTTACTCCGTAAGGTGTAGGCTATCTGTACACACCCGGCATCGTGTTACTTTCTATGTAACATGTACACTAACCGTGCGTACCTAGGACCATTCTTTTTCTCCTATAGTGTGTAAGTTGGCATCCAGGATACTTTCGCCGTAAGACGTAGGATATCCGTGCACTCCTTGCTGCATGTTAGTTAATCCGTTATGTGTTGGATATCCGTGCGCACTTGGCAGCAGGTTACTTTCGCCGTAGGATGTAGTATAACCAGTCCCCACCTGGTATTGCTACTTTCTCTGTAAGGTGTAGGATACCCGGTGCACGCCTGGTATTGTTACTTTCTCTGTAAGGTGTAGGATACCCGGTGCACGCCTGGCATTGTTACTTTCTCTGTAAGGTGTAGGATACCCGGTGCACGCCTGGTATACTTTGTAAGGTGTAGGATACCCGGTGCACGCCTGGTATTGCTACTTTCTCTGTATGGTGTAGGATACCCGGTGCACGCCTGGTATTGTTACTTCCTCTGTAAGGTGTAGGATACCCGGTGCACGCCTGGTATTATTACTTCCTCTGTAAGGTGTAGGATACCCGGTGCACGCCTGGTATTGTTACTTCCTCTGTAAGGTGTAGGATACCCGGTGCACGCCTGGTATTGCTACTTTCTCTGTATGGTGTAGGATACCCGGTGCACGCCTGGTATTGCTACTTTCTCTGTAAGGTGTAGGATACCCGGTGCACGCCTGGTATTGCTACTTTCTCTGTAAGGTGTAGGATACCCGGTGCACGCCTGGTATTGCTACTTTCTCTGTAAGGTGTAGGATACCCGGTGCACGCCTGGTATTGTTACTTCCTCTGTAAGGTGTTGAATACCCGATGCACGCCTGGTATTGTTACTTCCTCTGTAAGGTGTAGGATACCCGGTGCACGCCTGGTATTTTTACTTTCTCTGTAAGGTGTAGGATACCCGGTGCACGCCTGGTATTGTTACTTCCTCTGTAAGGTGTTGAATACCCGATGCACGCCTGGTATTGTTACTTCCTCTGTAAGGTGTAGGATACCCGGTGCACGCCTGGTATTGTTACTTCCTCTGTAAGGTGTAGGATACCCGGTGCACGCCTGGTATTGTTACTTCCTCTGTAAGGTGTTGAATACCCGATGCACGCCTAGTATTGTTACTTCCTCTGTAAGGTGTTGAATACCCGATGCACGCCTGACACTGTGTTACTTCCTCTGTAATGTGTAGGATACTCGGTGCACGCCTGACACTCTGTTACTTTTGCCGTGAAGTGTGGGGTACCAGATCTTCGCCTAACGCTGTGTCAATTTCGCCATTAAGTGTAGGGTGCATGGTGCACGCCTGGCATTATATTACTTTAGCCGTAAAATGTAGGATACCCGGCGCTCCCCTGGCATTATGTCTCCTGCTCCGTTAAGTATAAAATGTTTTTGCACACCTGGCACCAGCAACATGTCCTCTCTGTGGCAGGATCTGTCTTCCCCGTCACCTTAGAACCTTGGATTACCTTGATTCAAAAAAAAAAAAAAAAAAAAAAAAGCAACAACAACAACACCCGATCAGCTGTCTGTAATGTCGATTCAGTCACTGTCATTTTGTTTAGTCCAGCAGACCACCTGGCGCCATTTCAACGCTGTCACCATGCTGAGAACAGAAAGTTCTGTCAGCGAGCGCGCGCGCGCGCGCGCGCACACACACACACACACACACACACACACACATAAAAGAGAGAGAGAGAGAGAGAGAGAGAGAGAGAGAGAGAGCAACCAACAAGAAAATTGCACACGCACGTATAGTCTTGTAAGCCAATACATGTAATACAAGCTGGACGATTGGCATCTTAGGGCATATAACACTAAGCCATGCTGAGTGCGTCAGCCATTGGATCTTGCCATAAGTCAACATGAATTTCAACACTGGCCTGACGATCGTTTTCTCTCTCCCTTTGTGTTTGTTTGTTTGTTGTTTGGCTCAGGTGGTTTGGGCAGCGGCTTCGGTAATTTTTTTCAGTTTGTTTTTCATATTCTTTGCCTTTGTTTTTTTTTTTCTTTTTCGGTTGATGTAATCAATTGAATTATCGCTCATTGCCCATCGCTCAAAAGTCGTGACAGCCAGTGTATACGGAAATAAAGAAATGTTTTGAAGTGAAAACTCTTTTATGATAAAACTTGGCAGTCAGCTGGGGACACTAAGGGATGGAAAAGGGGGCAGCTTCTCTGTTTCTCATTCCAACCGATGTGCGATCATTTCGTGCAGATTTCACGCACGCTCATTTTTTTTTCTTATACAAGTTGTACTTTATTTGCTTTCCCTCGAAGACGAATTTTATTTTATTTTTCTCTCTCTTTGGTTTTTACTCTCCCCATGCCCACCTCAGTTGACCATACTGGATTTGCGATATGGAATGAAATGTTGAAGGACCTATAAACTGCACATATGTTTTACAGTTAGCAATGATTATGGACTTCAGAAGCTCGTGTTGAACGATCGTGTTTTTAGCTCCGTGTTTCATCACATACCAGCGTATTATGACGGCCATAATCCTTTTTCCTTCTGTCTCCAGCGTCGGTTTTAGAATTGTCTCCCCCCCTTTTCCCCCTTTTTCTTTCTTTCTTTCTTTCGTTCATAGATCTGTTCCTTCTTTAGCATGTGAAAAAAGACAGGACAAAAATCAGATTGTCTCAATGGATGGGCACTCTGGGTGTATTGGTCGACGAACTTCTGGTTTCAGCAACTCTCTTCCCTTGCATTAGTCGCAGCTTCCACGTCGAGCGCAGAAGAATCGGTTCCTTCCGTTCCTATCTTAACGAAGAGGCTGTCTCTCTCTACCTGTATGCACTCCTTTGTCCAATGCGCACCAGATAACGGAAAACCTTTTTTTCTAGTCCTGGGGAGCTAGCATCAGTTAAATCCAGAACGGGGCTGCACGACGTGCTTTCGGATCCTCTTACCATGCTTGTGTTACACCTGTCTTTTGTTCCACTTCACCGGTCGCACGTTGAAAAAAAAAAATTCAATCTTTCTCGTCTGTCGTTTAGGTCGCCTGGTAATCAGGGAGCCACTCTGAACCCCCCAATCTGTCCACACCTCAGCATCTTCGTTCTGCTGTTGACATTCGTATTTACAGATTCCCTTCTTTTAGGCCAAAAACCATACCGCCAACGTTCTTCTTTCTGACTGTCAGGTCTACAGATTTCTTACGTTTGGGCCTAAGTCCTACGGCCAGCGTTTTCCTTTCATGCTAGGGTCCCTCCATCTGTAACCAGCTTCCTTTCGCTGTTCGCCAAGCAGACCTGACCACAGGTTTTACAGCTCTCCGAAAATGGTATCTTCCAAGAAGCGTTTTGACCCTTACCCATCACCCTTTTATTTTGCTTAAGTCTTCTCTGACTCTAGGTATGGAGGGGGGGGGGGGGGGGGGGGGGGGGGGAGAATGTGTGTGTGTGTGCGCGCGCGCGTGCGCATACTTATATTTAGCGTCAGGTTAAGCTCAAAAAGAGAGAAAAAGATCACCGTCCACTTTCCTTGTTTGCATTTATAGGACATAGCATCGAATGCAGAAAGGCTGCTGTAACTTTGACACTCTTAGGTGTCTTAAAAGAGCTATCTTTATGGTAATCGTTTTGATTGGATAGGTGGCGTGTAAGTGTTTTCTCACACACACACACACACACACACGCACACACACACACACACACACACACACACACACACACACACACACATACACGCGCGCGCGCGCACACACACAAACGCACGCACACAAACCCACACACACACACACACACACACACACACACACACACACACACACACAGAGACAGACAACGACAGGTGGGGAGAGGGAGAGAGCACAGAGAGAGAGAGAGAGAGAGAGACAGACAGACAGACAGACAGACAGACAGACAGACAGACGGAGGGAGAGAGAGAGAGAGAGAGAGAGAGAGAGAGAGAG
>CM065738.1:18368444-18378444 GCA_033310375.1 Conus canariensis
CAGAAGGATTTTTTTTTTTGGTTGGTTGTTGCAGGAAAATCTGAACGGAATGATCAGAGTGGTTGGTGTACTTAGCATGGCTTTGCTTTATCCGTGTAAAGGACTGCAACATGAAAATTGATGCTTTTAATATGTGTATCTGTAACCGTGTGTAAATCTGTTTTCCCTTGACGGGAGTGACTTTTGTTGTTTGTTTGTATTTTTCTTTTTTGTTTGCCTGCGTTTTGTTTGTTTGTTTGTCTATTTTTGGTACGTGCTGACAGCCCTGGAAATGCTGTCTGTGGTCTGCTCGAGCTGCGCTGAAACAGACATTGTCCACCCCCGTCTCAGAGACTGCCATCTCAGTTTTGTTTCTGATCATGCTTTCGGCTTTGAGTGATTTTTTTCCTGCTCAAGGCACTAACATTCTTCGCTTGGTGATTGTGAAGCCGGTATGCCAAGACTTTGTTGTTTTTCGCCATGATTATGTCCGGACGAGCACGGTCTGACATGACCTTCTTTCGTTTGAATCCAGCCATCCAAATTCCGATGATGCGTGCGCGCGCGCACGCACACGCGCGCGCGCGTGCACACACACACACACACACACACACACACACACACACACACACACATATGCACGCACGCACTCACACACAACACACACACACACACACAACACACACACACACACACACACACACACACACACACACACAACACACAACACACACAACACACACACCACCGCGCGCGCGCGCGCACGATTTCCTGACCGTTTTTTCCGTTCTACGTTACATGTGCTGTGTTCACTTCTTGCGTGACATTTTTGCTTAAAGGTTAACTTCCGTTTAGCTCCCTGTACCATAGGTCAAAAGACAGGCTGCTATATAAGTGCCCCCTGATTCACCGTTTCATTTCTGGAGGTAGTCAACACTGCACGTTTTTCTTTTCTTTGTCAGTGACCACGTTTCTGGTTGAAATAGCCAATGTTCCTGAGTTCTTCGGGCTTTGTGCTGTTCACTCTTTCTCAGTGTAACCAAGGTGCAGCTCAATGTTATTTCGTTGCCGTTACGTGAAACACTTCGCTTGTGGTACCGCTCTTAGTAATCGACAGTTTTTCATTGCTGCGATTTCTTTTCTGATACCGCTGGTAGTATTCAACAATAATTATTTTGTTGCTGAGATTTCTTGCGCATCCGTCAAAGTAGTATTAAAGCTGATTTATTATAGACCCTGTGCAGAGAAGTGACACCTGAGCCAGGTTCGTGTGTGAGGTCATCTTCATGTTGAGCGTCGACACTCACCAAGGTGGTAGGCCAGACGGGATGACCGCAACAGGAAGGCCAGTTGGGAGGGAGGGGAATGGAAGGGGGAGAGAGTAATAATGGTAGAGGGTTTATACAACACTACACCAGTTTGGTCAGAACATCAATACATGAAGCCGCAGGCGTATGTGAACTCGTCTTGCAACGGCCTGGGTGCTTTACCTTGAGCTTACTATTTAATGGGATTGATATGGGAATTGATGGATAAGGGTGGGGGCGAGGTTCCTGAAGCAACTATGCTGAATGACGTTGTTTCAAGAAATCTTGCCCTTTTTATCATTTATTTTGTTCCATGCGAATTTCACGTCTCGGCCTCGATATTAACTGGCAGGGTTTTGGTTTTTTTTGTTTTCCAAATAGATACTCAAAGCCCTGATATGGTTTACGTCTGATCCACTCAAAGTATATTAATTTAGATAGATACCGCTTATACAGATATCTTTACTACAAATATCCCTGTTTTGCGCCTATTCCCACTCATGTATGATTTTCTGATGGTCATCACAACACTTTTTTTTCACCTGCGTTCCTGTGCTTCTCACTGGCATTCTTTCACACCGCGGTATTGTACTTTTCAGTCCACTTTTCTCTCCACTCCCTCCTTTTCAAGCTGACTCCTTGATGATTTCCAGAGACCCTTCACTTTATCGTATAAACATGTTGGGGACATGTTGAAAGGATTGGACACCCCACCACCAGTTTCCATCTCCGTCCAAGGGCATTTTGCTTGCATTACCTCTGCAGTTAAAAAAAAAAAATCACCAATTTGAGCCTGAGGCCCTTCAGTTTCTCCCCCTTCCTTTTATCTTTTAGTCCTTCCATTACCGTTCATACCCCCTGTTATATATTATTCATGATTCCATATTCCCCATTCTCTTAAATTAATTTTGGTCTTTTCCCACTACACCTCCAACCTTTCATGTCCTGCAGTCCCCCCCCCCCCCTCCCTCCCCTTTCATTCTTCTCTGCTACAGACAGTTCCTTTTATACACTGCTGACATAGTCTGCATTGCTACAAACTTACGATACAGTCATTTCCATTGTTACCCCTTTGCTTTTCTTTCCGTCGGTATTGAACAGTAGGATGGACATACCATATTCAACTCCATCCAGTTCTCCCCTTCCTCTCCCGCCCGTCATTTATCATTCTGATGTTCTTCTCCCATCCATCATTCATGCTCTAAAACTCTTTTCCTCCTCCAGAGCATCATTCGTCAGTTTCGAGATGTCTTCTACTCGCATCCTTTGAGCTTCGTTCTACTTGTCTTCACACGCCATCATTTACCACTTCTCACGTCCCTAGTTCCCGTTCCGTCTCTCAGATATCATTTTCATGTTCTCTTCTTCTCCTTTCGTTCTTCATTTACTATTGTCATGTTCTGCCCCCGTCCTACACTCAGCATGTTTATGTTCTCTTCGTCTCATGCCAGCCAATCATTATCAACGCATTCGCGTCCTCTCGTTTCGTCTCATTCTGTGCTGATTGTGCCAAGTACTATCCTACTGCTATCCTGTTTTTATATAGGCCATCATTCTTTTTCTCTTCGCTTTCTTCATCCGTCTTTCGTTCATCAGCGTCTCACCACCCTTCCATCTATTATTCATCTTTCCTATGTTCGTCTCTTCCTCGCCAGTCCAACATTCATTATTCTCGCATCTCACCCTCCTCCCTCCTCCTCCCTCCAGTACTCCCAGTCCAATATGCATCATTCTCTCATTTTTCCCCAGTCCAGCGTCCCCATTTTCACGTTTCCCCAACTCAACATTTATTGTTCTCAGTCTAACATTTGTCATTCTCACCCCCCCCCCCCCCCCCCCCCCCCTCCGCAATGCAGTATTCATCATTTTCAACCTACCCTTTCTTCCTTTCAACACAAACACACACACACACACACACACACACACACACACACACACACACACACACATACACACACACACACACACACACACACACACACACACACACACACACACACACACACTTCCCGTCCAACGTTCACCATTCGCATGTTTTATCGTACTCCATCAATTATCCGTTTCATCTTCTCCTGCAGTCCAGTTTTCATCATTCTTACGTGTTCCCTCAGTCTGGCATTATTTATTATCAGCCCCCTCCTCCTTCCCTGTTCAACATTCATCACTTTCCAGTGTTGCACTATTCAAACATTTAGCATCACCCCCCCCCCCCACACACACACACACACACTCTAAACAGTTATTGTTCTCACAATTTTCACCAGTGACTTTCAAGTTTTCCCCTGTCCTACATTCATTATTCTCACGTTTTTTTCAACTCCAACATTCATTATTTCCACATTTTCCCCTGTCCTACATTCATTATTCTCACGTTTTCCCCAACTCCAACACTCATCATTCTCACATATTGCTCCAGTCTGACATTCATCATTTCCACATTTCCCCTGTCCATTCATTATTCTCACGTTTTCCGCCTCTCCAAGCTGCTTCGTTTTCACGTTTCTTCCATCCACTAGCTTCGATCCAAAATTCATCATTTTCACCCTTTCTCTCATCCAATATTTATCATTTTCACCCTTTCCCTCATCCAATATTCATCATTTTCACCCTTTCCCTCATCCAATATTCATCATTTTCACCCTTTCCCTCATCCAATATTCATCATTTCACCCTTTCCCTCATCTATTATCATCATTTCACTCTTTCCCTCATCCATTATTCATCATTTTCACTCTTTCCCTCATCCATTATTCATCATTTTCACCCTTTCCCTTATCCATTATTCATCATTTTCACTCTTTCCCTCATCCAATATTCATCATTTTCACCCTTTCCCCCATCAGACATTCCTACGTTTTCCTCCGTCCAACATTCATCATCCTTACGCTCCCCTCCCCTCCCTCTCCCAAATGTTTTATTCTGTCTGCCCTACCCGACATTCATCATTCACAACTCCCCCCCCAGTCCGACATCATCTTTATGACGTTTCCATCCCTCCAGCATTCATCATTTGACGTCATTCTCTTCATCTGTTCATCATTCGCCATCCCATTTCATCTTCTCTGATTTTGTGCCGTTTGTCATTCTCTCGTTCGTTCCAGCACTCGTTGTTCTCTCATCCCCTTCTCATTCCAGTCATCGTTGGATTGCTCTGACGGTATCCGATTTTTATGTATTCCCTGATTCCTGCGTTCTTCCCTCTTATCTCCCTTCTCTCGTCCAGTGTCCCAGTCATCATTCTCACCTTCTCTTTTTCTCTGTTTGCAAACACTCCTCATTCTCTTGTTTCCTTTGTTTTATTCTGCCCGTCACTGCACCGTTCCAACGCTGTCCAGTGGTCATTGATCCATTGGCCTCACACTCCTCTCTTCTTTTCCTTCTTACCCCGTCCTTCATCGTTCTGACGTCATTTCTCCCATCCACAATTCTGCCCGTTACCGTTCATACATAATTTACCATTCTCACATTCTTTTTTTTTTTTTTTTCCCCGTTCATACATATCAGTTTCTCTTCTCATCCCATCCCTCATTCGTGGTTCTGACACTTTCATCAGCTCGATCATTGGTCATCTCATGTCCTGCTCTCGTGCGTCCTTTTAGCATTTTCGCCTTTGCCCGTGTTCTTCCAATCGGGGCCAAATGCGTCATCCTCGGTTTCTTGCCTCCTCCTCTGAGCTGCCCTTCATCACTCGCACGTTAGTTTCCGATTACTTTTTCATCATTTTCACCTTCTTCTCCAGTTTCTCTTTCATCATCCTCGCGTTCCCCTTTTCTCCAGTCTCTCACCATATTTTTTTTTTTCTGTCCACTATTCACCCCTTTTCCTTCCCTTGTTGTCCCTCTTTCGTCATTCTCACGCTGTTTTCTCAATCCGTAGAAACTTTTCATGTTCGTATCCCGTCCTTCCTTCACCATGTTCTCGTTCTTCTCAGTCAGTCGTAACCTTCACGGCTTTCGTGTCTGTTATTCATATTTGTTATTTCTTTCCTTCATTCGTCATATTTATGTTCTCCTGTTCTTGTTCTTCATAAATCATTCCTTCCGTTAACGTATACTCATTCTTTAATCCCGCCTGTCATTCGCTACTTCTGGCTCTTTCCATCATTAAAATTTCTCACACTCTTCCCCCGTCCATTATCCATTATTTTTACGTTCCTCTGTTCATATCTCGTCCATTTCGCGAATTTCTGCCCTTACTGCGTCCATCATTCATCATTCTCGTCATCGCTTCATTCCTTTCTTCCTTTATTGAATTATTTTGACAATATCATATGTAGTCCAGTGTCTGGACGGTCTTTTCTCTCTTCCTCTTCTCTTGTCCCGTGTCCTGTTCATCATTTTCACCTTTTCTTCTTTTCACCTCGTGAAAAATGTATTGTTCTCTCGTTCCATTTTCCTCCAGGTTGTCCATCACTGGATCGTTCTCACGTTGTTTTACTTTCATGTAATCTATCATTCTCATGCTGCTCTCGCCTTTACCCTCCCCTGAGCCTTTCTTTTGTCCATCTCATGCTACTGTCCTGTCCACCGTACAGCATTTTCACATTCTACTCATCGCCTCCCCTTCATGGATATTATGTCATCTCATCCCGCCCCTCATTTAGAATTGTCGATGATTCATCATTCACGTTTTCGCCTTTCATACCTCCTTCACTATTCTTACGTTCTGTTTTTATCCCGTCCATTATACGGGAGAGAGAGAGAGGGAAGGGGGGGGGGGGGGGGGGGGGCTCATGAGTCGGCATTTTAGCGCAACTATGTAAATTGATGTTTGTGGAGCAGTGACGGGACAGATGATAGGGAAAGGTGGGGATGGAGAGGTGTCGACGAAAGGGGGCGGGGAGTGTGTGTGTGTGTGTGTGGTGTTGTGTGTGTGTGTGTGTGTGTGTGTGTGTGTGTAACTTTTCGGTTGAAATATGTTTCTGTTGTTTTGATGGTTTGTACTGTTTTTGAATGACCTTGCCAAACATGGTTTGACCAGATTTTTTTTCTTGTACTTTTTTTTTTGAACAATGCTAAGAATGCGGCTTAACTTGGTGTTAGTCGCAGTGTTCGGTCTGTCTGTCTGTCTGTCTGTCTGTCTGTCTGTGTCTGTCTGTTTCTCTGTTGCAGTGTTCCTCTCTCTCTCTCTCTCTCTCTCTCTCTCTCTCTCTCTCTCTCTCTCTCTCTCTCTCCTTATACCCTTTTTTCTTGTGTCTACCATTCTTCTTCATTGATGCTTAAATGTTTTATGGCATTGACTGTGAAGGTCTGCATCTTGCTTTCACTATTTTCTATTGTGTTATAAAATATACATTGTCGTAATTATCATTAAAAGCTTACAATAACAAATAAATTGCAAAACTGTTCTAAAATGTAAAACTCAGTAGAATAAGCTTTGCGTTAGCCTTTTTTTCTTTTAAATCTGGAGAATCTTATGTGTAAGAGTCGGCAAAGTCTAGTCATCTTTTCACAATGTCTATACTCTTCAATGTGTCATTCTTACTTCTGTTGTGTGTGCTACTCCCACTTATGACCTACCTAAGGTATCATCAAAAGACATGCATATGGTATGATATTCAGACGATATTTTCATTAGACAAATGCAAACTTGAAGCAGATGACGGCAGTAAATCTTGCCCAAAATATTTATCAATCGGAGATAGATATATTAAACATGTACACGAAGTGAAATGGGCTTGCACATTCGTGAGAGAAAACACTGATAACGAGTTTTTAACGGGGAGAATCCGACATCATTGCTAATAACATCAAGTGTAAGATGACAAAACTTTCAACATTCACAAGTGAGGTTTTTGGATACTCACTAGTTATTACATTGGCAGTTTCATACTAAGAATTTGGTAACGACAGCAAGGAAAAAGTCCAACATTTTTGACAGCAATTGATGCTTAACCATGGGATCAAGATACAACAACAACGTCAACAACAACAATAATAAACCTCCGTTACCACAGTCACCAACCTCGTCCGATCAAAACTGATTTATGAATAAGAACTTTATTTATCAACCCTGCACAGCTTGTTGAATAAAATACAATCTACAGACACTAGAGCTATTGAATTAGCTCTTGGCAATCCGGTACATACAAATATATTGACTTCATACCATGAGGCTGGCTTTTTGTCTCTTTCAGACGAATATAAGTTGTCAAAAGCTAATCGTTTTTATTCGAAGTCTTTTTGTCTTGAATTCAGAGACAAAGTATTCTTAGACTCTGGCAGCGAGTATCTGAAAAGAGCTAGACACACGCTGTCTCTCCCCAGGCAGTTAGAAATCATTCATATGAACTTTACCACCCCCCCCCCCCCCCCCCCCCCCAAAAAAAAAAAAAAAAATGCAATTTTGTTCTTTTGTCTGTTTCATTAGGTCCAACAGTGCCTGTCATGCAGAGGAGAACCGACAGGTCGAATTTGGTGATAATGATTATACTGTTCTGGCTACAGGTGAAAACATGAACATCTTTTTATTTGAGGAAGACGATAACGTAAACATTTTATTTTCCGAGACCTCAGAACACACTAAAGTCGTGCATCTAAATTATTTAAAGAAAATGTTAATAGATGGCTCGATCCTAGAATCACGCACACGTCCTGGATTAAAAAAAGACATTTTTAAAATACAAGAATGATTTTGTCTGAATGTCATTAATGTACATCTTCTTTTTCCTAGGTCCGCTTGAAGTCACCGGGGCATCGCCTTGAAGAACTGTTCACCAGATTCCTCCAATTCTGTCGGTTATGTTCCAGGACTTGGGCTGCACAGACGGTTCCCCTGTCCATTCTGCATTGTTGTCAGTCCATTTTTTCTGTTTTCTTCTTGGTCTCGCTCCTTCAACACTTTTCGCAGGATGATTATTTTAGCGGGGCCGTTGGATCTTCGTGACAATGCTAACTTAGTTTCTTTGCTTTGCTGGTGTCAGCAAATCTTGGTATGGCTCGATGTGCTGTTTGATGGTCTGGCTTACTTGTTCAATGGTGACACAATCAGTACGTCTGATGTATGGTATCTTGCAATGGCATCTCCTTTCTAGGACTGGGTTCTTTCTTCCAGGTTTACGTCGCGTCTTTGTGCAGAAAAATGAAATACCCCGTGCATGCAGAAGTCAGATGTGTACTTCACTGAGATGTTATTGTCTCTCCACACAGGGTTCAGTCTGCACAGAACTGATGTCTCTGCTGCTCTTAGAGGATATCTGATTTCAGTTCCCCCATCGCTGAAATAATTCCCGGGTATATGAACTGTTTAACAGTTCCTAGTTTCTATCCATGGTTACATCAGTACTGGAGGTGGTGTTGTGGCTGGCCATTAGCTTGGACCTCTCGGTGTTGACATCCATAATATGTCTCGTAGATGTTTCATGCAGTGTTTTAACAAGCTTAGTGAGTTCTTGTTCAGTGTCCGTCAGGCCATCCAAGTTACCTGCAAAATGAAGGTTCGTGAAAGTTCATCTTGGAGTGTTGCCATGATCTTCATCAAGTGGATCATTCATGATGCATTCCAGGACTGTTGAAAAGTACTGGAGAGACAAGGGGCCCTGACGAATCCTGACTGATA
This sequence comes from Conus canariensis, assembly GCA_033310375.1. Taxonomy (NCBI): domain Eukaryota; kingdom Metazoa; phylum Mollusca; class Gastropoda; order Neogastropoda; family Conidae; genus Conus; species Conus canariensis. The sequence goes on from CM065738.1 coordinate 18,377,288, forward strand.
TGTGGCCGCTTTCCAGTCGCGCCCTCGGTGAGTAATGTTGTCACTGGTAACTTGCTGGATGTTGTTAACTTTGTCCGAGATCAAATTTCTTGCTAATGGTCTATAGCCTATCGACAGACTGTGTCAGATGCCTCTTCGTAGTCTGTGAAGACATGATAGACACCTGGTGTTGCGGGTGTCTAAGATGAAGGGTTAAAGATCTGTTCGGTGATACTACAACCTTTCAGATACTGCGTTGTCTGTCTGCAACTGTAATCTGTCCAGAATGATTTTGAACATTACGTTGCAGACATTACTGATCTAACTGATCTTGCGGTTGTTCTGGCAGTGTTGAGGATTTCCTGTCTTTAGATGTGTGGCGATTAGTGATCGAATCTCTTTAGTATTAGCCACTCTCTAGTGTGCCAGATTTTGTTGCAGATGGCAGGTAATTTATCAGTTCCTGCCGTTCTCCCATATTCAAGTGTTCTGCAGGGATGTTATCAATGCTTGCAGCCTTGCCATATTTCAGCGACTTCACTGCTACTAGAATTCTTCGACAGGGTGTTGAAAAGTCATATCCATTTCATGAATCCTAAATTGTTAGCATACTTGAGTCTCTTTTGCACTGTTTGTTGCAGAGCTCAAAACAAAGTTTCTCTATCTTCTTATGATGTGTTCTTTCTGTGTGAGACGGTAAATGCCTTTATTCTTAGTGGTGCTAACTTTAATTTGCGTTGGTCAATTTTTTCAGTTTTTTGTGTGTGTGTCTTTGTTACTCAGGTGTTTCTCAAAGTTGTCACGCTCTCATTTCCATCTCGTCTGACATTCACCATGAGCATGCTCTTCTCTCATTCCGTTCATCATTCACTTTCGTCACATTTCCGCTCCTCATTCCTCCTCGTCATTCATCACACTTGCGTTCTCCTTTTCTAATCTGTCTGCCATTCACACATCTCCACGTTCTCCTGTTCTCATTCCGTCCGTCATTTGTCATGCTTTTAAAAGTTCTGCCGGTAATCATTCTTGAGTTCGATTAATCGTCATCAATCTCACGATCTTTTCTTTTGTCCCAGGTCCATCATTCATTTATCGTTCTGGCGTTCTCTTCTGCCCTTCCGGTCCATTATTAATTCTTCTCCAGTCGTTGTCGTCGTCTCCTCTCGACCGTCATTGTT
>CM065738.1:18380944-18389774 GCA_033310375.1 Conus canariensis
GTTCATTAAGTGGATATGTAGAATAGATGGCTTCGATTATGTAACGAAATACAATCAAGCTTGGATTTAAAGAGAAAAAGAGAGAGAGAGAGAGAGAGAGAGAGAGAGAGAGATCATTCGTTCCTTTATCTATTTATTTATTTATCTAGTTTGGTAGTTAATCAGTAACTAATTGATTTATTTTTTGATTACCGTATTCATTTCTCGATTGACTGATTGATCCATTGATTGATTTCATCTCTAAGCAATGTTTTGCGGTGGGTATGTGCCCTGTGATGTGGCAATCGCAGTACTACAACTAGGAATTTTTGTGTTTTCTGCGTTTACATCTACAATTCAAACGTATTACATTGAAATCAATGGCACATAGAGTTTGCAACAAAAGGTTTGTTTTTCTTTTCTCTGCTCCCAACTTCCCTCCCACCCCAGCTATGCTTTAGACGGTTTTTTTTTTTTTTTTTTTTTTTTTTTTTTTTTTACAATCGTTTATGTTCTTTTCATTCTTTGGTACAGTATTTGTGACTTTTTTTTTTCTCGTTCGTTTTTCTTTCTTAATCCCTTCCTTTATTTCGTAAAATCGTTTTTTTGTTTTTTGTTTTTTGTTGATTTGTTTTTTTGCTTATTGCTCTTTTGTTCATTGTTTCTTTGTTTTGTTTTTTATTTTATTTTTATTTTTATTTTTCGTGCGTTTGTTCTGTCGGTCGGTCGATCGGTGTCTCGTTCAGTCATTCATTCATTCAGTCGGTCAATCGGTCGTGCAGACATTCACTCGTTCAGTCGGTCGTTCAGTCGTTCTTTGGTACACTTGTTCGGTCGGTCGCTCATTTAGACATTTATTCAGTCGGTCAGTCGGTCATTCAGACATTCATTCATTCAGTCGGTCAATCGGTCGTTCAGACATTCACTCGTTCAGTCGGTCGTTCAGTCATTCGTTCGTGGATGTGTTCGGTCGATCGCTCATTTGTCGTTTATTCGGCCAGTCGGTCGCTTAGTCATACATTCGTTCAGTCGGTCAGTCAGTCGTTCAGTTGTTTATTCGTTCAGTCGGTCAGTCATTCATTCTTTCAGTCGGTCAGTCGATTTTTTTTTATTAATTCATTCGGTCAGTCGGCCGTTCATTCGTTCATTTGTTCAGTCGGCCGCAATCGTTCATTCATTCCATCGTTCAATCGGCCAGTCGATCTTTCATTCGTTCAGTCGGTCGGTCGGTCATTCCTTCGTGCCGTCAGTCAGTCGGTCGTTCAGTCATTCATTCGTTCAGTCGGACAGTCATTCAGCCGGTCAGTCAGTCGGTCGTTCAGTCATTCATTCGTTCAGTCAGTCATTCAGCCAGTCAGTCAATCGGTCGTTCGGCCATTCATTCGTTCAGTCGGTCAGCCGATCGTTCATTCATTCATTCCTGCAGTCGGTCGTTCAGTCATTTATTCGGTCAGTCGATCGTTCAGTCATTCATTCATTCAGTCGGTCATCGGTTGTTCATTCATTTACTCTTTGAGTCGGTCAGTCGGCCGTTCATTCATTCGTTCAGTCGGTCATTCATTCATTCGTTCAGTCGGTCGTTCATTCATTCGTTCAGTCGGTCATTCATTCATTCGTTCAGTCGGCATTCATTCATTCGTTCAGTCGGCATTATTATTCGTTCAGTCGATCATTTATTCATTCGTTCAGTCGGTCATTCATTCATTCATTCGTTCAGTCGGTCATTCATTCATTCGTTCAGTCGGTCATTCATTCATTCGTTTAGTCGGTTGGCCGGCCGTTTAGTGATTCATTCTTTCAGTCGGACAGTCATTCAGTCGGTCAGTCGATCGTTCATTCATTCATTCGTTCAGTCAGTCAATCGGTCGTGCAGTCATCTATTTATTCAGTCGCTCGTTCAGTCATTCATGCGTTCATTTAGTCAGTCAGTCAGTCAATCGTTGATTTGGTGTGTCGATCGTTCAGTCATTTATTCGCTCAGTCGGTGAGTCGGTCTGTCAGCTATTAATTCGTTCACTCAGTCAATCAATCGGTCCTTCCCTCATTTATTCAGTCAGACGGTTGTTCAGTCGTTTATTCGTTAAAGTCGGACAGTGGGTCGTTTAGGCATTCATTCGTTCAGTCGGTGAATCGGTCGTTCAGTCATTCATCCGTTCAGTCGGTCGTTCAGTCATTCATCCGTTCAGTCGGTTGTTCAGTCATTCATCCGTTCAGTCGGTCGTTCAGTCATTCATCCGTTCAGTCGGTCGTTCAGTCATTCATCCGTTCAGTCGGTCGTTCAGTCATTCATCGTCAGTCGGTCGTTCAGTCATTCATCGTTCAGTCAGTTGTTCAGTCGTTCTGTCGGGCGGGCGTACTGTGAGGCACATATGCAGGGCGTGACATGGAGGATGGGGGGGGGGGGGGGGGGGGGGGGGGGGGGGGGGGGGGGGGGGGGGGGGGGGGGGGGGGCACACGAAAAGCGGATACTGGTCGTGACAAGGATGGGTGTACGTGGAAGAGGCGGGGGATGGGAAGGGGGGGGGGGGGGGGGCGAATACAGGGCATGACGTTTGGGGACACGTGGGACATGAAAGCAGGACATGTCATGGGTACGGGGTGGAGGATGCAGCGTACAACGTGATTGTGGGTATTTGGACGGGGATACAGCGTATAACATAGGTGGGGGGAGGGGGGGGAGTGGGTTGTAGGGCGGTTGCTGGACGTGGCATGGGTGAGGTGGCGGGGAGGAGGTGCAGACGTAACATGGGGGGGGGGGGGGAGGGTACATTCTCACATTTAACAGAGCGTAACCCAACATTTTATCCGTTGTTACAGCCGACAAGCTGTCGATAGATCCATATGAATGTTTCGCAGTAAAAAAAAATGCTTTCTTCCTTCGAGAAACATTGCCAGGCTGTTGTTGAAGATCCCTGTACCCGTTACTCCATGTAAGGCAGTGATAAAAGTTTATTTCATCCAGAGGAAGAAAGAAAAATGGATGAGTTGTTGTGTTTTCCTGTCAGTGAATTCGCACAATCACAGGTTTCATCGCACGCGATCTAGTTCATGTATAAATAGTAGCTGTGGGGAAAAAAAAAACAAAACCGAAAAGGACCTCGATACAAAAGAGATTTTTTGTATGAAAAAGCAGAGATGACATTAATGATGAAATATACTAGTGGATGGCACTTCGAAGTTGTTTCAAACAATGGGTACAGATGTAACTAGTTGATAATTTCTGCTGGTTCTTTTATTTATTCTGATACGCAGTCAAGAGAATAGGCTGCGTCAAAAATATTTGGGTCGTGTGGGATGTATTAAATTTCGCTCTCTCAGTGTCCCTCACACACACACAAATACGCACGCGCGCGCGCGCGCGCACACACACACACACACGCACACACACACACACGTATGCACATACTCACGTATGCATATACGCACGCAGATGCACATACGCACGCAAATACACATACCTTCCCTCCCTCCCTCTCACTCTTTCTCTCTCTCTCTTCTCTCTTTCTCTCTCTCTCTCTCTCTCTCTCTCTCCTCTCGCAAACACGCAAACAGTGTCACACATACAAACATACATAGAGAGAAAGAGAGAGAGAGAGAAAGGGAGGGAGGGAGGGAAGGTATGTGTATCTGCGTGCATATACGTGTGTGTGTGTGTGTGTGTGTGTGTGTGTGTGTGTGTGTGTGTGTGTGTGACATAAACAAACAGAGAGAGAGAGAGAAAAAAAACAAACAAACAAACGAACGAATGTCTTATACTACGGGTAAAAAATGGAATAAGCACTAGGTGGTTCTGTCATTCGGCCCTCGGATCAGAAAATATCAATGAATTACAGAACCAGATGGCAATTTTTATTCCATGGACATGAAAAATGCAGAACGCACACATGAATTTCTCTAATACAAAGAACAGTATTGTAATGGAAGTACATATCAGACAAAGAGAAAAAAAGAGAGAAATCCAATATGCTTCACATGACGCAGAGAGAGGGAGAGAGAGAGGAGGTGCACGCTTACCAAAATTACCAATAGATATAATAACCCCGACACTCAGTCCCTGAAAAAGATATTAACTACACACACACAAACACACACACGCACACGCACACACACACACACACGCACTCGCACATACACACACGCGCTCATTCACTCGCTCACTCAGTCGGTCACACACGCACGCACGCAAACTCTCTCTCTCTCTCTCTCTCTCTCTCTCTCTCTCTCTCTCCACACACACACACACACACACACACACACACACACACACACACACACACACCACACACTCACTAGCCGGATAGGTCAATGTTGCCAAGGTATCCAATGCCTGATCGTCACGTAGGGTAGCTGGATGGATCAGTCCTCTGCTGCTTTTTTTTTTTTTTTCTCCATGGGACTCTCTTCCCAGATTAATCAACACTGAAAACAGACTGCTGCGTTACTGAAAATGACTCAAAATACAAACAAGCGCACAAAACAAGATGTCAAGTAACGCAAATTTAACAGACTGTACAAAACGGACAAGTGAATTTTCGCCACAAAAGTCTACATCGACGTGAGAAGTTGCAAACAAACATCAATAATGAACAAAACTAATGAACAGTCTGTTTGTATTTTGAGTCGCGTTCATTGATCCCTCACCTGGCTTAACTGCTGCGCGTTGTGGCGTCATGACTCGGAACATGTAATGTGGCGCACAGGGGCGGATCAAGAACTGATGGGGGGGGTGGTGTGTGTGTGGTGGTGTGTTGTGGGTGTGTTGGTGTGTGGTGTGGTGTGTGTGTGGCCAAATTGAGATTCGGATGCTGGCACGTAGCCGATTTTATAAACGGGGGTGGTGGTGGTGGTGGATAAGGAGGAGAAGAAGGTGCAGAGTTTTGTTAAAACCGGGGTATGTGAGAGCAAGGGAGAAGGGGGAGGGGGCGGAGACAAGGCGCAGATTTGGTAAATGCGGGAGGTGGTATGGGTGGGTGGGGGTGGGGGGCAGAGTGCAGATTTTGTAAACGCGTAGAGGTGGCAAAATGCAGTTTTGTAGAAACATTGGTGGGGAATTGGGGGGGGGGGGGGGGGGGGGGGGGGGGGGGAGTTTCCACCGTAGCAAAGGTGCATTTGAGGCTATCACGGCAGATAAGATATATGTATATATACATAGCATCTATTTAACACGCGTTTGTAAATCCTCTGTGTGTGTGTGTGTGTGTGTGCGTGTGTGTGTGTGTGTGTGTGTGGTGTGTGTGTGTGTGTGAGCGCGCGCGCGCGCAGTTGTTTGTGTTTGTGCACGTGTAAGGGGTGTGTCTGAAAATCCGGCACCCCTTAAATCCGCCCCTAGCGTCGATATGGACTAGTCCGTACGCAGTGACACTTCCTTGATGAAACCAAAACTGAAACCAAGAGTCTGAGGAAAAAAATCCAGCAAACAACAGCAACACATTCGCCCTGTGTGAGACCCGAACTGCAAGAGCCGCGATTTTGTCGCTTTGAAGGGGGAAGCATGACCCCCACTTCGCCTCATTCCCGCCTATTGTTACTGGACCACGAACTATGTGAGCCCCCCCCCCCCCCCCCCCCCCCCCCCCCCCCCACTCCCTCGCCTTCTCCCAGTGAAAGAGCAACACGAGTGTATGGTACGTGTAGCGAAAGTTATGGTAACAGGTTTAAGGGAGCAGAGGTCGTCTGTCAGTAGATCCACAAGTTGCAAGAACGTTTATGGAATGCAGCAGATCGCGTAGCTAAAACACATTCGTTAATGTGCATAGATCAAAGTTAGCGAAGATTAAGAGAGAGGAAGAGAGAAGAGAGAGAGAGAGAGAAGAGAGAGTTTAAACAACCTTGTTTCTGATTCCCAAGATTTCCTGGGATAGTCCACTTCATTTTCAATACACGACCTAATTCAGATAACTTACCACCATTCTTCAATCATTATTATTATTACTATCATTGTCATCATCATCATTCATTATTATCATAACAGTCTGTAAATATGCGTGCGTGTGTGTGTGTGTGTGTGTGTGTGTGTGTGTGTGTGTGTGTGTGTGTGTGTGTGTGGTGGTGGAGGGGGGTGGGGGGTGGTTGCATGCGCTATGAGCAGTAACTCTTCTGACTAAATCTGAGAAACTCTCCTGAACAATTTGTATTCTCACACGTGTAGTGGTTGTGAAGAGAAACGGGACCAAAGACCATTCGGCGAAGGTCGCACCGAGTAAAGCGGATCAACACCTATAGTCGCCTTCCTTCGTTTCCCCTGACCAGCATCTAACAACTTCGAGCCAAGCAAGGTAAAAGGGACCACAACATTATAGGATGCTTCATTCTCCCACGTGACCTGACCTACATACACACTCTGCGGCCCAAGGGCTAGAGGCAGGCGTGAAAATGAAACGACAAACCACAACTTGAAATGGTCGACTGGTGTTCCGGAACCGAAGTGCATTCCGGTCTGTAAAGACAATAGAGGAGTTGTGTCAGTTTTCGGCTATTTTTACTTCAGCGGCAAGCTTTACCGTTTCATAGGGAAAGTAAACAAACAACGAACCTACCAACCAACGAAAAGAAAAAGAAAGAAAAAGAAAAACGTTTGACTCTACAGCTTATATCAGCGCGGCGTGAAAAAAATGTGTGAGTAGAAGGATAGGGCGTGAGCTGAAAAGGACGGGGAGACTTACCACCACAGATACAACACAAAATGTTACAATGCAACCGTCTCCACATTGTGACATTTTTCGCGGAGAAAGCTTCACTGTCATTTTTTAGTGTAGTTGAAAGCGAAAGTATTTGGGATTAGCGCTAGTGATCGATCGCCGTGGGGGAAAAAATCAGAAACAACCGGCCGTCCTCAAGGAATCATCATCTTTCTGTACTCGGCTACAAAATTTCCTTTGTCCAAGAGTACTGCAAAACGTGAACGAGACTTTCTACCTGAAGATTTCAGAGGCTGCAGCAGAGTTCAAATACATTGAAATAATACAATGTGTTACCAACCAATCAAATGTAAAGATTTGAGTCTGAATATCCCATCAGGCTCGTTGTTATGATTTATAAAACGTGAAGAAAGCAGCAGTTCGAAAAAAAAAAGAAGTAACAATGTGTTCGTACAGCCGGAGGGAAAATGTGACAATTTTTAGGACTTTCGCGCATCAGGTACGAGCAAAATAATGTAATATTATTTTCGGCAGATTGCTGCTTAGGCTTTTTGTGTTTTTGTTTTTGTTTTTTTCGTGAAGATCGCTCCGTTGTTACAATTTGCGTTGTATCACACAGTGTCGCAGGATGAGTGGGGCAAAGATGAAACTAATTCTATTTATTTTTCTGAACCACCCCCTCCCCCCGCCCCCCTCCCGTCTCCCCACCCGTTTCCCCACACACCCTCTCCGCCCTCTTGTGTATCCTCTACCTCAACCCCACACCCTCACCCTCGCTTCAGCCCTCTCCCTCCACATTCACCATCCAACGACTTCCCCAAGAAATTAGCGCCGGACAAGAGAAGAGAGGAGAGAGAGAGAGAGAGAGAGAGAGAGAGAGGAGAGAGAGAGAGAGAGACAGACAGACAGACAGACAGACAGACAGACAGAGAGAGAGAGAGATTTTCCGGAATGCCCGAATCCCCCCCCCTCCCCCCCCCCCCCCCCCCCCCCATCTTACCTCCCTCTCTCCCTTCCAGTCCACCTTATCCCCCACCTCCTTCCAACGGCTGGCCAAATTTCATTTTCGTCACGTTGTCTTCACAACACTGGGAATATCCCCCCCCCCCCCCCCTTCCCACGGGAATCCTTCCTCCCCTTCTCATGCAACCGATCCCGCTCTGCTGGAGGTCTGAATCTCGATCCAGATTCAATGCAGTTAATACTTTGTCAGGAGAGGCGTAATAATGGCAACTTCAAACAGCTGATTGTATTATTATTATTATTACAAAAAAAAGTATTATTGTTATTACTTTTTTTTTATTGTTATCATTGTTATAATTATGGTTGTTTTTCATCATTTTTACTATCATTAATATATTATGATTATCGTTCTTGTTCTTCTTTAGAGTAACGGGCTGCCTACCTGGGCAGGGCCGATGAAGAGCTGCCTGCTGTCGCTGTGTTGATTCGTTTCCTCGTCATTCAGTCTGTCAGTCATTCAGTTTTTCATTCGTATTTTCATTCTCTCTCGGTGTATAACGTGCCGTGACATCCATACCAACGGCCAAACTGCTCTCTCTCTCTCTCTCTCTCTCTCTCTCTCTCTCTCTCTCTCTCTCTCTCTCTCTCTCTGTCTGTCTGTCTGTCTGCTCCTCTCTCGCTCTCTTCTTTCACACACACGCACAGACACACACGCACGCACACACACACACACACACACACACACACACACACACACACACACACACACACACACACACACACACTTACATTACTGTCCACAAAGGACATTTTAAATAACTATCAGTTACTTTCTGATTTCTCTACAGTTTTGAATTCCAGTCCAGTTGGAATCTTTCTTTAATTTTAGTGTGTTACTTTATGCATCACTATTGTTATATATCTGACATACTTGCTAGAAGGCCCCTATATATGATATTAGTACAATTCTATAGAATTTTAGATCCCAGAAGTTCATACATTTATTAGGACTCCTAAATTACATTTTGTTCAGTTATATACTAATTTAATAGCCACAAACAGTAATTCCACTCGTACAGGTACACCCTCATCCACACGTCACTCCTCCACTCCCCAGCTCCCCACCCCGATCCCCCGATCCCCGCTTCACCCCTCCCCCCCTCCCCCAAGACACACTTTCCCATTCCCCGCCACCCCATCTCGCCCACCCCCCTCCTTTTTTTTGACCTCCGCCTAATTCACCAATGGTG
>CM065738.1:18389874-18407374 GCA_033310375.1 Conus canariensis
GTGTGTGTGGTGTCTGTGTGAAAGAACAAGGGAGGAAACGTGTGTGTGTGTGTGTGTGTGTGTGTGTGTGTGTGTGTGTGTGTGTGTTTTGTTGTTGTTTGTTGTTGTTGTTTTGTATATCCGAGTTTCGTCCTTTCCGAACCGCTTGGCATTTATGCAGTATTTCTAGAGCCGTTTTTTGAAAGTGTTTGTATGATCTACATGTTCCCCTATGAGGAGATAGCCATTCCACACACACACACACTCACACGTGCGCGCGCGCGCCACACACACACACACACACACACACTTATTCACACACTCACACGTGCGTGTACACACACACACACACACACACTTATTCACACACTCACACGTGCGTGCACACACACACACACACTCACACAAACACACGCACACACACTCCACACACACACACACACACACACACACACACAGACAGAGGTCCACTTCGACTGACCAGCAAAAACCACTTTGTGTGAGATTTTGTTGAGAGTGGACAAAAGGACACCAGAAACAAATACGTAACCCTAAGTAAACACATTAAAGCCTTAAACGAAAGAAATAATCTGATATAAGAAACTCGTTTTGTTCAATATTTATATGTGAAGATCGTTACATCGAGGTTGTTCTGAAGAGTGCACGAGGGCCTCAATATGCTGAAACGCGTGTCTCGAAAGTGTATGAGAAAATGTAACACCAGATCATCGATTTCACCCCGAAGTCTCCGAGGGATGAGATGACTAAAAGAAAATAATAATAAAGAAAAAGAGAGAGCCTCTCCCTCTATATATATGGGGTGTAAAACTGCTGACAAGAGGTTTATTTCAAACAACGGTTTTCTCCCTTGAGCTGAAACTTTTCATTCTTTGAACTGAAACTTTTCGTTCCTTTTCATCAACAACTCAAAATGGACTAGTAGGACGGATTTAGGTTATAAGAAAAATTAAATTAAAAGATATGCAAAGGGAAAGCCATCTTAGTCTCCTGCAAGTTTCTCACATTTTTTCAATTTTGTATGCGTGAAAAATGTATGCCCCTGTTACGTTGACAAAGTTCTACTACATTGGTTGCTGATTAGGTGTAATCGCGAAAAATATCACCCCAACATTCAGCGCGCAACACATAATTAAACCTGCAAGGATCTTCAGAGACCGTTCATTTATTGGGTGAAGTGGAAAGGTGACAAAACTAACGATGGAGAGTAAACGCAGTGTACACAAGCCCAGTAAAGCTATTTAAGATACTTAAAAAATACGTCGTACAGTTTACATGCAACCGAACACGATGAAAGAACTCCACAGAGCAGTGTCAAACAGGGCCTATTCGACTGGCAGAACGTAAAATTTGTTTGAAAACAAGCAGCACTGCTTAGGTTTGTTATATTTCTTGCTAGGTCCATGGGGTGTGGGAATTTGGAAACCCGGACGAGGCGAAAGATTGTTGGCTGAGGAAGGTGGGCTGGTTGGTGCGGGTGAGGTGGGAGGGGGAGCGTGCATGCTAACTCGACTTGAGGACACGGTTTAACTCAAATTATGATCCCACTAAACTTGCCTGTTCTTCCAGGTCACACAGATGGTGAACTACCAGGAAAAGAAACGACTACAAAACTTTTCAACCCACCTCTTTTTTGTTCTTGCTTTGATAATCGAAACCGTGTATCTGCAAATGTGAAAAACAATAAACGAATATTGAATTGAAGCATACGCACATCACATACGCAAAACACGTGCTACCACGCACACACACACACACACACACACACACACACACACACACACACACGAACATCCATACTCGTTTTAAATCTCTTGACCCACCCACACTGTGAATATCTCGTCCATACATTTCATCTGTTTCGCATTAATTAATTATTTTCTTTTTGTTTCTGTACACGAGTGTTCTCTATCCAGTGACGGCCCTAAAAAAGGTACTGTGTGACTGGCTATGCTATGCTAATTAAACTAACTGATTAGCACAGACAGCATTGATGGCACGACAGGGCCGATCATCAGGCGCTGCGCACGTGAGAATCCAGCCAGCGTTCACGAAGCTCGTTTGCAGAGCACTCTGTGAGCAGGAGCTGGCTCAACAGTCCGCCATCCCCCGTGGAGAGCTAGCTGTTCAGTTAGTGCATCATTATTGTTGCATTTCTACGACGCTCGTTTGCGCTGATTGTTTCGCAACAACCTGTGGTGGCTCTCACAGCTTGTTCGCAGCGGGAAATTAGACGGTGGCAATTATTGTTGTCATGTTCCGTTTTACAAAGTAAGCGAATGTGCGAGTCCACGCCACTTACGTCCAAAATTATTTCAAGGGATATAGTTATCCCGCAAAGATAATCTGAGCTTGGTTACAGGGTTATGCGTTTTCCGGGCGGAGCATGGGTTATCTCCCGCAGAATTGTACAGGCCACCATTGCGCTGTTTTAAGTTCATGCCAACTTTACAACTCTTTCTCTCTCAGTCTGCGAGTGTGTGTGTGCGCGTGCGTGGGCGCGTCTTTGTGTGTGTGTGTGTGTGTGTGTGTGTGTGTGTGTGTGTGTGCGTGTGTGTTCATGCATACCCGTGCCATGGAAGTTAGCAAAGCATCATGATCTACCAGTAAAGCGTCACAACATGTGTGAACAACACGCTTGGGTTGTGAAGCCGACTTAAGGACGTAGGGGAACTGCCATGATGTGGTCAGGCAAACGGACGACCCGCTTCATGATGAAGGGTCCTGGGAGATGACCAAAGGTCAGGCTTGTCCACTCTCTGATGTCCTCTCATCTCTACTTCTGTTTTGTCCTCCTGAAGGACGTGTTCGTCCGGCTGGCTGTTCTTGAAGTGTGGCCAGGTCATTCCATCTGTCTCCCCGTGACTATGGTAAAAGGAAGACCTGGGTATCGGTTCGGAAATCCAAACCGGTTTTTCTAGTGCTGGTTTTTAAAACAGTTTTTTTTTTCACCCCGCAATACATGCAATCAACTTCCGGACTAGTTTCAACATGCATTGTTCCCTAATCCTCTACCTCTCCGCGCTGCGATTATCCTTTGTCAACATGATAAGCGAACGAGGTGATGACACTTCCTCGCTTTTCAAAGGCGAACATTTGCAAATTATGTTCAGTACATCAAGTTTTTCTTGACAAACGAAAGCTTGTCTACGTGTGCTGGCTTCAGAACTGCCCTTCCCCGGGGGGTCAGAATATCCTCTGCTGAGGAATATCCTTGCAGAGGGAATGTTTGTGCCAATTAAAAAAAAAAAAAGTTCTGGGCCACTGGGACGGGTTTTCCCAATCGCTGAAAACATGAATGAGTTCTGTAAGTACCTGTGACAATATACACCGCCAGTGATAGGTCCGGGGGAAAGGAAGAGCGCTCAGGAATAGAGAATGCAAAAGAAATGGACAAAAAAAGAGAGAATTGACTGTTGCGGTTGTGTGCCAACTTTAATACGACAGACTGGAAGCCATGGCTATTTTACAGGTCACTTTCGCATTCACGCATACCACACATCACACTGCATCCTGTATTCTAAAACCAAAGCGAACAATTTTAATTCTGAAAATGAAAAACAAACAAAACAGAGAAATGAAAGAAACAAATACAGACGAAAAAATAAAACGAAAAAGAAAAAGAAAAAAACGCTGGTAGGCGTCATAAGCATGGGTAAGGAATAACAAACGTACGTTCAATGTAGTGTTGTGTTGCTGTTATTATTGTTTGCACCATAGTTGTGGTTACGGAGGTGTCAGCACATGCGCGAGTACGTAAATGTGTGTGTGTGTGTGTGTGCGCGCGCGCGCGCGCGCGTACGTGTGTTTGCTTGCATGTGAGTGGGGAATAAGAGTTATGCGATCATGGATTATTTTTTCATGTCCACATCAACATTTCTATGTATATTTCGTATCAAGGTAGCCTGATACTCGTATTGCCGTTTCTGTTTCCACAAAGTATAACGAGAATGCAATCGTACTGTTCAGACATGCAGCGGATGAGATTTGTTTTTCTCTCTCTCTTTCTACTTCTATATAACATTCAGTTAACGTCTAGATTAAGAGAGAGGGAGAGACACACAGAGAGACTGATTTGATACAGACCTGCTCAGTTGCCTTGCTCACGCATAGATGGATCTATACTCTTTCTAATTCACTCACACACGCCAACACATTTTCACACACTTTTATCCGTGAACGCCATCGCCGAATATCACAAGAATTGCTACAAAAACACAGACCTAACTCAACTGGAGTGCTGCACGAATGCCTCGAAAGACGCACTAAACCAAATGTGTGCAGCCTACATTCTTCAACTGACTCTGGACACATCACCAACAATGAAAACCGAAGCAAGAGAACAAGAATTGGGTCGCCGCACCACGAAAACGTAAAAGAACCAGCCAATGATAAGCACCGCGTTTCGATCCTAAGACTTCTACGTAGAGTAAGAGAATCCCAAGTCTACCGGATTCTGGGTCCCTTTTGCTTGCGATGCTTGTGGTGTGTGTGTGTGTGTGTGTGTGTGTGTGTGTGTGTGTGTGTGTGTGTTTTAAGGTGATTTCAGTCCCAGGTTCATAACTGCCTTGCCGACCACGAGTGGATCTGTAAAGGCCTTCACCACGTAAACAAGAACAGGAGTACATTAAAAAACACACACAACATTTAGAAACTGAAGACTTATCTACAACAATTGCAGCAAACTGAACTATCGACATCCTTCGGCTGACTTAAACTTGGGCTGCGTAGTTCAAAATTCGTGACAAATCATTTGAAGTATTTCAACGCAACAAAATGCATAACTGGCGGCAAGTTCCCAATCCAGTGATCAAACTCACACTGCTTAATCACCAGAGCATGAAGAAGACTAGCATGTTGTGTTAAAAAAAAAAAGAAGCAAAAATAGCTCCAAGATTTTCCAAATAAAAGGCAGGTTAATGAGCCACAAATGCAGACAAAAAGAAGAAAAAAACAGCGGACGATAGTAAAGGAATATATTGAGAAAGAAATTGGTCAGAAAATTTTCCAAACTGCGGGGATTCATATTGTACTAAATGATCCCATGGGCGTCTCCTGGGGAGAAATCTAAGCAATATTCCACACACAAAATGAGAACCAGTCCCCCCCCCCCCCCCCCCATCATACAGACAACAGTCCAACCATAAGAACTGATGAAAAAGAGTACAGATACATTGTCATCTTTATCGTTATCATATTCCTTTTCATATTTATCAGTTTCTTTCATTTTTTTTCCATTCTTTTCTGCGATTCTTTTTTAATGCTATCCACGCGCGTTTGTGCGTATGTCTCTTAATCATTTATAAACAGAAAGTTATAATCAACAGGTTTTGAGGAAGAATGACACTCTGACTAATGGAGCATTATTCAATGGATAAATGCACGCATACCACCATACTTCTGATATCACCCGATCACCAGATGAAGTCATCTTCCGTCGATATTTGGAATATGCACGACAAACGGACTAGTTTGAGAATCTAACTATTGTTTGTTAATCATGTACAGGGCGTAGGGGCGGGCTGGGAACCTGTAAATTACCGAATATCCTCAACGTATATGTACACAGCGTCTTTTCACTGAGCCGAGGAAGCGCAGGGCATGCACACCTTTACGCGAAGGTACCGAACAGAATTGACAAAAGTTTGATGATGTTCTGAACGATGATAGGATTTTTTTGTGGTCATGATCACGCATTACGTTACACACACACACACACACACACACACACACAGGCACACACACATGCACGCACGCACACACACACGGCACAACACACACACACACACACACACACACACACACACACACACACACACTCAAGCGAAAGTGAAAATACGAAAAATAAATTCATCTAACAATGAAAGCCAGAAAGTGTTGGTTATTCATCTTAAGGTACTATGGATTAATCGGTCTACGTTCTAGATTCTGGGTCAAGGCTCTCTGTTCTGACCACCGTTTCGCTGGTCACCATCTTCGGGGAAAATGTCAGGCTTTTCTTGGTGACCCTCAAACACCGTGATCTGGTCAATAACGTGCACTTTGGATTTCACGAAGCGAGTTACTATACAAGCCAATATTGACGAAAACCCAAACGACTGGCACCACAATAACTAATAAACGCGTGAGATCAGTGTCTTGCTCCAGTCTGGATGAAATCTAACGAGCACAGTAACGTTCAGTTGGCGAGGTAAAAAAAAAAAAAAAAAAAAAAAAAAAATTCGCCAAATCGTGGTCATAAACCATTCAGCTTCAACTTCTGGTTTGCTCAACGTCATTTTCAAAGCCAAGGCGTGTAACCATTGTAATCATATTGCTCAAGTTTGCAATTCAGTCGGTTGTCGCTTTGAAGAACAACGAAGGAAATTTGCACTTTTCGCACATATGTTGTGTCTCCCGGGGAGCATGTAAAGGACATTTGTGTCAGCACCACATTTTTTCGTCCACTTCCACGACAGAAGATCATCACTGACAATAAATACAACATATCACCACAGAGGGTATATACACAGCATTTGACGCACACCCACATCCGACTTAAAACAGAAAAAAAAAGAAAGACTGAAACCGGGTGTCCACATCACTGTCGGGCCACACATCAAAACCACATCGGACACCGCTGTCAAGGATGTCTCGGGACCAGGAATGACCAACCACCTGCGGGGCTTCACCTCCTGGATGGACCGTTCCCCGTCACATGAGGGCACAGCTTTTGGCCGCCTCTTTGCGTAGATGGACCCTGGCCTCGTTCAGTCCGCTGAAGCGCTTGCGGCGGAGAATGGACCTGTGGCGTCGGTCGATGCTGCCGCTCCCGTCGCCGCTGCCCACGCCGCCCGCCCCGCCGGTGGCACCCATACCCGTGGCCCCGGCTGATGACAAGGCCGCCACCTCCATGACGTCATTGACGCTGCGCTGGGACGTCTTCGATGACGTTTCCGAGTAGACCAGGGCTCCGATGTGTTTGGCCGTTTTTAACCCCTGTGATGAAAAAGGAGGCGGTGTCATTACAGTTATCAGTGGAAGTGGTGGTGGTGGTAGAGAAGGTGTGTGTGTGTGTGTGTGTGGGGGGGGGGGGGGGGGGTCATTTTACTCGCAGAGATTAAAACTACCGGTAGTTATGGTGGTAGGCACAATTAGCAGTAGTGGTAGCAATAGCAGTAGCACGTGCAACAGTACTCGTCTCGGAGGAGAGAGAGAGAGAGAGAGAGAGAGAGGAGAGAGAGAAAAATCTGCACAATGGTGTCGTGTTAAGACATTTTCCCCGAAGATGGTGAGCGGCGACCTTAGTGATGGGACTGAAAATGGCCATGTACGCTAAAGTTTCCACAACAGTGAACCACAGCTATGGCCCAGGAATGAAGAAGCAGATGAAAAAAAAAATAACAGAAGGGATTAAAAAGAAGTAGAAGAAGAAGTAGAAGCAGCAGTAGAAGTAGTAGAAGAAGAAGATGAGGAGCCAGGAAAAGAATTATAAAAAAAAAAAAGACGAACAAGAGGACCGATGCTGCGAGCAATTCTGCAATCTTGTTCTCGAGTTGCCCTGCACAGGCACACCACAGACAAAACCAGGAAACGTTACCCTGCCCGTCGGTGCCTTGGTCACGCGCAGGGTCATGAAATGGTGCAGTTAGGGCAAATCACGTGGGGGGGGGGGGGGGGGGGGGGGACAGGGCACAGACACAAATCCTAATTAGTCCTGGTCTTCTTTCTCTGACCATTTCCCCCGTTTTCTTCCTCTCCTCCTGACAGCTGTATTCTCTCAGCTTCCCAACTCCCCCCCCCCCCCCCCCCACCCCTTACCCCCGACCCCCATCACTCCGTCCCCACCACTCCCTCCCTGGCTCCCCCATAGGTACACGCAAGGAATGCTGGCAAGCTATAAACTGATTGTGACTCACAAGACCGCACGGGGGGGGGGGGGGGGGGGGGGGGAGCTGTCTCTTTTAATGTATTTGTATTACACGTTTTTGTTTTAAACGGCCGATGAGCAAGTGGCAGTTTTAGAAGTTTATGTACTGGCACTTGCTGCCCTTACCTTAAGGTGCTTTCTTCCGCACCCCCTCCTCCCTCCCGCCCCCTACCTCAACCTCCCCTGTCCCGTGTGCCATACTGCCCTCCTCCCTCCTCCTGCCTAAATCTGATCATAGTTGCAGCTGCTCTTTGATGTCCTTTACCGGATGACGTTTTTGATTACACAGACCTGATCGTGCGGGTCGCCAAGACCCGTACATTAATTTTGTAGAGGCTTTTCCCCCTATTGCTTATCCCTCTTCAGATCACGCGGGTCTTGTAAGACCCACACCTGATAAAGAGCGGTTCGGCAACTTCTTCCTCACCCAATGGCGTGGGTCATATGCGACTCATTATAATGAATAGGTCCTGGGGGAACCGCGACTAATTTCGTTGATAACTGATTGTGCCCACAATTATATGAAATTTCTGTGACCAATGGCTATTTAAGATCGTTGACAAACTCCTAAGATTCCGTGAGCATAGCTCTATCCGTTCATAAGATACGATGTTTTTACTGAGTCACTGGGTCACGGAAGACCAAGGAAGCACGGTAAACGTTAAGGAAAAAAAAATGCCAGAGCTGTGAAACAGAAATAAGAATTAATCCCTTCTTCCACTCTCACCTCCCCCCCCCTCCCTCCCTATAGACCTTAAAAGAGGAAATTACCCCCGCCGCCCCCCCCCCCTCCCCCCTCCCTCCACTCCTTTCCCGACTCTCTCCCTGTTGGGGTATACATTGAGACCTCCATCATTAGAGAGTGTTCAGCACTGAACACTTCACGAGTTCTGTCCAGACGGTAGGCCGTGTGTTCACACCATGGTGCAAATGGTGCCAGTGAAGGGCACCAGTGTGGGTGCACTGGGGATGTGAACAGCAAAGAAAAGCGACTAGACTGCTTGTCACTCTCCTGTGTTCTTGACTCGTATATTTTATTTGCATGTAGGCTCGAGAATTGCTGCTGTTATGTGGTTATGTATGTGTATATATATATATATATAATATATATATTATATATATATATATATATATACAGAGACACATATACATTCAGATGAAGCCCGGAGAGAGAGAGAGAGAGAGAGAGAGAGAGAGAGAGAGAGAGAGAGAGAGAGAGAGAGAGAGAGAGAGAAATCGAATTTATTGACTAAATACAAAAAAGCTGATTTCAAGCCTACCATCCCCATTAAGACAAAATGTTCAAGCTATTTTTCTTGCGTGCTTAAAACGCACTGAACAGAAAATGTGATAACTGCAACACTGTGCTTTCATCGTCTGCAGCTATATATCTCGTCTTTTCTCCTTTGTACGGAGATCGTGAATGTTTATTCTCTGGGTTAATGTCACATCTTTTCTTAATTTACCCCATCTAAATAAAACATGACCTTCTATTTCAATTTCACTTTTGCACAAAAGACAGAGAAACTGTCTTGGACTGATATGACATCCTTTCTATAACGAAGTTTATGACAGAGAATTGGAGAAATTCCTAACCTAAACTGAATGCACCAATCGGGAAATCATTTTCTTTGAGTAAAGTTGATGTATTTCTCACTCTGAAACACACTTTTTTGAACCACAATAATGTTCACAACGCTCAGTGGAATGAATGTCATAACGCTCATAACAATGGATGTCTGATGACCAAAGTTTGCCCATCCTGATCCCATATGCCTCTGCCTACAGACAGCAAGAAAAGAAGCAACATCGCTGACATTTTTTGTTGTTGCCATACATGCCCGAATCCATTTTCACAAAGCAAGTCTTTTATTTTGGAAGACCATGTACTTTTTCCATTTCCCTGCAGTTGTACCATCATTAAAAAAAAATTATACCTTCTTGGGTAATCTACCATCTGTTTTATTAACAACTCTGAGCCAGAATTCATTTCATTCTTCTGACAGTTGCCTAAATAAATGTGTGGAACCGTCCTAAGTCCTCTAATGCTATGTCATTTGGAGTCTGATTCCGAACAGAGAGAGAGAGACAGACAGAGAGACAGAGACAGAGAGAGAGAGAGAGAGAGAGAGAGAGAGAGGGGGGGGGGGGGGGGATTTTGACGCAACGCGGCTGCGCAGACATAATTCCGCTAACCTGTCTGTCCCCGCCCTTAGTATATAGATTGCTCTGGTACCTATCAGCGAGATAGGATGGATGAGGACGTTAAGCAGAATCATCCATCCTATCAGCGAGAAGGTGAGAAAAGAGGTTGAGGTGAGAAAAGTGGTTGGAGGTGAGAATAGAGGTTGGAGGTGAGAATAGAGGTTGGAGGTGAGAAAAGAGGTTGGAGGTGAGAAAAGAGGTTGGAGGTGAGAATAGAGGTTGGAGGTGAGAAATAGAGGTTGGAGGTGAGAATAGAGGTTGAGGTGAGAAAAGTGGTTGGAGTGAATAGAGGTTGGAGGTGAGAAAAGAGGTTGGAGGTGAGAATAGAGGTTGGAGGTGAGAATAGAGGTGAGGAGTAGTTGGAGGTGAGAATAGAGGTTGGAGGTGAGAATAGAGGTTTGGAGGTGAGAATAGAGGTCGGAGGTGAGAATAGAGGTCGGAGGTGAGAATAGAGGTGGAGGTGAGAAAGTGGTTGGAGGGGATGGTATCAGGAGGGAGAGAGGAGGAGAGCGGTAGGTGTAGTGAGCAGGTGCTAGCCAGGCCGATAATGAATGACACGGTTTTTAAAATAGGATTCGAGCACCATCAACTGCTGCAATTGTTTGAACTGCGCGCTTCTCTGAAATCCGGTGGTTACAACTTAAGATCTTGCTTGGGTTCCCGGTCGTGTCAGCATGTTGGGGCAGTTCAGTGGTCGATCAGCTTGCCAAGAACGCCATGAACAAAACGTTGAGCAGATGCTCTGTCCCTCGGTCCGATCTGAAACCCTCAGCTCAGGCTTATGTCGAAGACCTCTGGCAAGAGGAATGAAACACGCAGACGGATAACAAAGTCTTCTAAATCCATTCAACCCTGAAAGAGCTTTACCACGAGCGGCCGTAAAGAAGAAACAGTCTTGTGCCGTTAATACACAAACGCCGTTTCGTTTACAGCCCACTCGTATCCATGAAATGGTGCATTCCAAGTGATCTACCATTCACTGTAAAAACGTATTCTTTCAGACTGTTGGGACTTGCATGATGTTGGACGTAATCACTTTACAACAAACTCCAAGACAAAAAAACAACCTTGTTCCGAGATGTCCCACTGATAAAAAAAAATTGAAAAAATAAACATTTTTCATCTGATCTAAGATTTTACGGAAGAAATAATCTATCTGAACGGAAATCCGGCAGGTCTTATTTTATTCTGTTTTTTTTAATCTGTTTTTAATGAGTCGTGTGTGTGTGTGTGTGTGTGTGTGTGTGTGTGTGTGTGTGTTTTGTGTGTGTGTGTCGCGCGCGCGCGCGCGCGTGCGTGCGTGCGTGTGTGTGTGTGTGTGTTTCTTGAACTCGATGTCGAGAGTTGACTTCAATGGGGTGGCAGACCTGAAATGGCCTTTGCGGTCGGCCTCGCTATAAGAAAACATGAATGGAACTGGAATCGTCATCGCCCATAACAAAGGTCGTGGTCAATCCTGCGCCGAACCTTTGAAGCGAGTTCCTGCAGGGCTCCAGAAGAGTTGACGTAGAGACGGTACCGTCTAAACAGATGGACTGAACATGCCTGCTTCTCTTCCTCTTCAAAGAGCAAATTTGAAAATGGAAACGAAATTTTTGACGACGGCACATGTCAGCAAAGGTAGTGAACATACGCGTGACTTGTGAACTCAGTGTGTTCCTTCCTTCTCCTTTACTAAGGAACAAGGATTTGGGGGGAAAATAAAGTCCATTGTGTCTGCATGTCAAAAGAAAAAAAAAAGAAAAAAAAAGAAAGAAAAACATCACAGCCGTTTGAGAGTCAGGCACAATATGCCTCAAGGACTGGACTGCGCCATGAATTCCTTTTTCTCCCAGACCTCATCCTCTGACAGGCGGTAGCCTGCATGCAGGTTCGGGTGTAATCAGAAAACAGATAACGGGTTGGGCCTAACCTTGTACACCTCGCGTGGGCTCGGACCTTTACCTATGACTAAGGAGAGATGATAGTACGGGTCAGCCCACTGGTGAACTGTTTACTGCAGCGGCCGGACTGAAATTACCTGGGAATGGGGCTGGGGGCTGGGAAAGGGTGACAGTATGGTGGGATTCGCTGAAGGGGGTGGGGAATGGGGGTAGAGAGCGAGGATGTGAAGGACAAGTTAAGATGGGTAAGGATGGGGGGGGGGGGGGGGGGGGGAGGGGGGGAGGGGGGATGGAATATGTACTGATGTGTCATGAGCCTGGTGTTTCTGACATCCTAAGGAAGGAGGAGGAAAAAGTGGAAGAGGTCAAAGAAGAAGAAGAAGAAGATGATGATAATGATGATGAT
The DNA here is from genome assembly GCA_033310375.1 of Conus canariensis. NCBI lineage: Eukaryota > Metazoa > Mollusca > Gastropoda > Neogastropoda > Conidae > Conus > Conus canariensis. The sequence goes on from CM065738.1 coordinate 18,402,275, forward strand.
GATGATGAAAAATAATAATAAGAAGAAAACAGATCAACCACAACAATAACAGCAACGCACCTTTCTTCTTCTTCTTCTCTTAAACACCCACTTACTTCTCCAAAACTGTCCCCAGTTTTGATTCTGAAACACCCCATTCAACTATACAAACAAAACCAGGACAAGAAAGATAAACAAATTTGTAGGCGGACCTCTTAGTGTGCTCCGAACTAAGCCATATGATTTACAGACTGGACCCCTTTTGTCCGATCACATCAGAAATCATACTGCAAACTTTGCTCGCTCTTAATGCCTTCAGTTTCAAACAATAATCTACGACAAACACAGTTCCTAATGACATACACCTGTAGCAATTCTGAAATAAAAGACTGGTTTTGAGAGAGGTGGTGGTGTGGTTTTTTTTATACACTATCTTCAATGTTTTGCATGGCATCACTTAGTGTCTCAATTTGTACATAAAATCCAATCCGAAGGGTAAAAACTCTTGTTATGTTGCCTAGTTCTAAAATGTTTTTGCCGGTGTGTGTGTGTATGTGTGTGTGTTGTTGTTGTTTTGTTTTACGTCTTTCCACATAACGTGATATTAGACGGGAAAAAAAAAAAAAAAAAAAAAAAAAATCGGGGCCGGGAAAAAGGTTAACACAACGAGTCAAAAGAATTAACTTATCTACATCCATAACACAAAAATAGAAAAACCACTTAATCAAAGATAAAAAAAAAAACAAAAAAAAACCCCAAAATACAAAAACATATAACTCTTCTGTCTCATCTCACCACTGACTATTATCTATTATAAGTATCTGCCAATTGGACTTTTAGCTAAGCGCAAAAAGAAAAGATATGTTTCACTTGCTGACAGGAAAACATTTTGAATAGGCTGTACTGACGTATTTGGAATGAATTTTTTCATTAAGTTACATAACAGAATGTGATCATTTGATATGCTATGACCACATATACAATGTACATTTTTGACATACTTTGTTTTAAAGCAATCCAATTTCCATCTACAGATCAAGGAAATTATCTGTCGTCTACGATAAATGTTTTGATCGTACTTACTTAACTTTTCATGAATATTTTTCATTTCATCGTGTAACCCAAAGCACCCAGTTTCTCTTTCTATCAAATGAAAATTGGAAAATTGTACTTTTTCTGCCATAGCATAGCACTCTTGTACAGACATAGAGAAGTTTAGAAAATGTGAATCTGATGATCGTTTTGCTCCTCTCTTTGCTAGAACATCAACCTTTTCATTATAATATAACCCACAGTGGGAGGGCACCCAAAGAAATGTTATTTCAGTGTCTCTGACAGAGAGGAAATGTACTAAATTATTTATTTCAGTGATCATCTCAGGTCGAATTTTTAAATTAAAATTCTTCATTGCAGTAAGAACTGACTTGGAATCTACACATAAAACAACTTTAAATAAATTTTGAGGGTAATCAACAACAAAATTTAAAGCCATAATTATAGCAGTTAACTCAGCAGTGAATATAGATTTGTTTTTTCCAAGATAATAAGACTTTTCTTTGTTAAGACCTGGGATAATGTATGCTGCACCTGCATGTTCATTAATTAAAGATCCATCAGTGTATATCTTAAAATGGTTGGAATAGTGATCATGCAAATGCATTTTGATATTCGATAACAATAAATTAGTATTTTCAGCCTTTGTTAGGTCTGTATGCTCAATATCAAAATGTGCTCGTATTAGTTTCCAGGGAGGGATAGGAGACACAATAGATCTTTTTGCAATGGATGTTAGTTTGATATCTGAGGATTCTAAAATCGAGGAAGTATATGTTCTTAGAGTCGTTTGAGATGAAATATTTTTAGCCCTTTTGGGAAAATCAGTGTCCGATTTAATATTTATTTCAGGGCCTATATTGTTGTCTATAGCAGAACTTCTTATAACAAACTTGGTGCATGCGAGATTCCTATATTCCTCCAGTGGTAATATCCCAGCAGCACTGTATGCTTTTGTACAAGAGGCATGGACTGGTAGTCCCAATGCTATCTTATACGCTTTGGAATCAATACTTTGAAGTTTTTTCAGTAAGTATTTGGGTGCACTGAAGAATACCTCTTGTGCATACGTTAATTTTGATCTAACCAGTGCAGTAGAAAGGTGCAAAAGAGTAACTGTGTCCTGAGCCCAAGCATGCTTGCTAATAATCTTTAATAAATTTAAAGTTTTTCGAGCTTTTGTTAGAATATGCTCAATATGAAAATTCCATGACAACTTTGATGTTAAATTTACTCCAAGGAATTTCACTATTTTTGTATATCTGATGGGTATGCCGTTGACTTGAAATGAAGGCATATTAACTGGATCAAATCCAGTATTAAATAACATCATGTGTGTTTTTTCTGTTGATATTTGCAAACCGTTTTCATTCATGTAAGCAGAAAAGGTATTTAATTCTTTTTGATATAACTTTTTAATATAATTTTGTGATCTGACAGATGTACATTTTTTTAATGTCACCCTCATCCATATGCATATATCATCTGCATATTGGGCTAATTCTACATTTTTAGAAATTTTTGTGGGTAAATCGTACATCAGAATACTAAAAAGTAAAGGGGCAATAACAGACCCCTGAGGAATGCCCATGTATAATTTTCTTCTTGTAGAGTAGGAGTTCCTACCTTCGTTCTAATATATCGATTTTCTAAGAAGTCTTTAAGAAAATCATAAATGTTTCCTGATAATCCAATCTCTTTAAGTTTATAAAGCAAACGAGAGTGCCACACTTGATCGTAAGCTTTAGTGATATCAAAAAAGGTTGCTAGTAAAGATTGTCTCCTGGAAAATTGATGCTTAATCTGAGTGGTAAGTTTGACCAAATGTTCAACAGCACTTCTGCCCTTTCGAAAACCTGCTTGGTTTGTTGGGATGACTTTGTTCTTATCGCAAAAGTAGTTTAGTCTATTTAAAACAATGGTTTCATAAAGTTTACAGACATGAGAAGTTAATGAAATAGGTCTGTAACTATCTATACTTTCTTTCAGTTTACCTTCCTTGTGAATCGGTACTATTACTGATTCTTTCCATATTTGAGGCAAATGACCTGAGTTCCAGCATTTTTTAAATATGCTGAGTAAAATGCTTATCCAATTGTCTGGAAAATGTTTAATCATTTCATTAGAAATGGAGTCAACTCCAACAGCTGTTTTTTTTGTTTGGGAGAGAATCTATAGCATCTTTCACCTCTTGTAATGTAATTGGGGCGTTGATGTCGCTTGTGTCGTTATCAGATACATCATTAAAGACATGGGTAGATTCTTTATCCTCTCTGAATTTTCTTTGATTTTCAGACAACCCATCTAACCTGCTCACTTTAGCAAACTGGTCTACAAACGCTTCTGCTTTGTCTGTAGATGATGGTAACTTGTTATTATCAAGAATGATAGGATATTCTGGGAGTTTGATTCCATTTTTTATCGTCTTTATCTCTTTCCATACCATTCTACTATCTTTATGATCGAATGTGTTTCTTTTGCAAAAATTATCCCAATAATCCTTTTTGGCTTGTTCCATAACTCTATTACTATGTATACTTGAATGTTTCATTTCCTTAAAATTTTTATCAACCATTTTCTTATCTTGACTTTTCTTAGTGTGCACGTATTCTTTGAATAACCTTTTTTTCTCATTGACTGCCTTATCGCAATCTTCAGTCCACCAGACATTACCGAGATGTTTACCCCCTTTAGATCCCTGATTTTTCAATTTAGGAATACATAAACCAGACACTTTTAGAACAGAAGTACAAAACGTGTCATACATAGTATCAATATCATCATCTGGGGACAATCTTATGTCTAGATCTTTAAGTGTATTGTAAAATTGAGACCATTTGGCATTTTTATAATCAAATCTTGGGATTGTATCATCAGGTTTTGTGTCTTCAAAATTAGGGGACTGATTAATTGTGATGATGATTGGTATGTGGTCACTCCCAAGAGTTTCACTATAAGTTTCCCATGCACACGACAAAGCCATTTTAGGTGAAACCAAGGTTAAATCAATAGCAGTAGGTCTATGTGTAGATATATCAGGAACTCTGGTATAAGAACCATCATTGAGTAAACATAAAGTTGAGTCTACAACATTTTCCACAAACCTATTACTACTGACCTGTGTGCACTCTTTTTCCCTGAAAGGAGAATGAGCATTAAAATCCCCTCCTACTAACCATTTGTCATTATCATTCTTGATATTTTTCATCCATTCAGTATTAGCTTCATCTGGACCCTTAGGTAAATATACAGAAGCACAGTTCACTTTTAAGGAGTCCGAAAACTTGACAGTTACAGCACATGAAAAAATCCCATGTAATCCACTAGGCACAGGTGATTGTTTGTCACAATACTGTAGTCCAGTATGAATATAGATAGCACAATTTACTCTATTACCATTTTTATCTGTATCTACTACTGGTGGATAGTAGTACTGTTCCAGTCTTGGTAGTTTGTTCTTGCTGATATTAACAGACTGGAATAAAAGAACGTGGCAGTCAGATGACACTAAAAATTGACGTAAGCAGTCAATATTAGAATAGAGAGAGCGGCAGTTCCATTGCAGTATTTTTATATTATTGTTAAATTTCATGTTTGAGAAAAAAAATAAAAATAAAAATAAAAAAAAATAACCAATTAAATAAAAATATGTTGCTTTAACACAATTGGAGCTTAGCTACACAGAGACGTAGGCTGGTATGCTACATTCGTTCCGACCAAAAGCAACATAAAATGTCACCAGTTGTATAAGACATTGAACCTATTGGACCAGGCAGAGCCGTAGAAGGAATCCTCAGGGAAGGGTGTGGGGCGCAGGTACCGGGGACGTCGCGCTGTCTTCCGGGGCCGTTCCCAGAAGAGGTTCCTCAGATGCCGGCCAATATTCCCCGCTAGGATGCTAGCTCCTCTTGCAGTGGGATGTAGCCCATCACGGAGGTTGAAGCGGGCAGCTTGTAGGTTTGAGTGAGTGATGAAGGTGATGTTTTTGTCATCATTCAGCTCTGACACCAAAAGTGCGTTGTACAAGTCCCCTTTGATATTGAGTTCGGGGTGTGATGTAGGAGCCAT
>CM065738.1:18422374-18427374 GCA_033310375.1 Conus canariensis
GAGCAGCTGCATGGGGGACAGTATCCCAAATCAACTTTGATCAGGCCTCAAGAATTCAGATTCGTGTCAACTCCGATCCGAGCCACGGATACTCTAACAGGACTTCAGAGCCTCGAAAGCAGATGAGATACCAAAGTCCTCATACAAGCTGCCAAATTCAAAAGGATAAAGACTCCCCCATTCACAAAAGAATGTCAGAGCCCATCAAGTGCAGACTGAAGCGCAGCAGGTTTTTGCACAACGCACGCAGACTTGAGAGACAGGATCCTGAACTTTTGCAACAGAGGAACAAGACGTTTCATTACACAGTTCAGTACCATCACTGAAAAGATATCAATTCCCAGTAATCAAAGTCACCATTCCTGGCATTCTAATAAAGGGTACACAGTCAGAACAGGAGAGGAAAGCATTAACCCTTGACTATGTAGAACAAACATATCCCAAAGAGTTCTGTACACATGCATATACAGATGGCTCAGCAGAAGAGGCTACCAGAAACGGAGGTGGAGGAATTTTCCTGAAGCTGACAAACCATTCCGACTGGCAAGTTCCCCACAAACTTCAAGACTGAGGCAGATGCACTACAATCAACAACCAAAACACTGTATGAGAACAGAGGAGTCATACGTCCCTGGGTCGTCATCTACTCCAAAGCTTTGTCAGTTCCACAGGCTGTTAAAAATCCTAAAAACAAGGAACTCCACCCCCTTGTCTCTGCCTTGGCCATTTTGTAGCAGTCCACTGAGAACACGGTAATCCGGTGGATACCCTCACAATGCAACATATATGGCAATGAGGAAGCTGACCAACTGGCGAAGGAAAGAGAACAGCAGCCCCAACTGGAGCAGGAAGGCTCCTTTGAAGAAGCCAAAAGCATTATCAAGGAAAGGCAGAAGAGAAAATGGCTTGAGTAGCACCCAGACTTCAACAAGAAGGATCCGTACTACCCGCTGCCCACACCAGACCAAGTGAGCATTGTGAGACTGAGGACAGGGATTCTAGACTTAAACACCACATGTTCACAAAATTCCACATTGGCGAGTCTTCAGGTGCCCATGTGGTACAGCCCCAGTGACTGTGGAACACTTCCTTCAGGACTGTCCCACACATACAAAGCTAGGAGCAGAAACCTTGTCTGCCGACACATCGATGAGGGAAAAGGTCTGTGGATCTCTGGAGGGCCTCCGCCATACAGCAGCCTTCGTCAGTGCCTCTGGGGCTCCTGTCTGAGTGTACAAAGAAGAAGAAGAAGAAGAAAAAGAAGAAGAAGAAACCGCTAATTAGTCTTATTTGGAGAGTGTTTACGCTTGGAAAGTTCGCTTCTGACGCAAAGCGGGTACAAAAGATCGCGTGTACTTAATTGTGGGCCAATGTGCGTAGTCACTTTGATGTGATGTTGGCAACCGATCTTAAAACAACAAGGAAAAAACAACAACAAAATACAAACCATCAAAACAAAACAAACAAACAAACAAAAAAAGACACGTACACACTGCCATGATGCAGGAAAAGCGAAACCAGCAGAACAAGAGGGAAAGGGTGAGAAAGGTAGGAAAACAGAAGGAAAAGTAAGAAATATTTCTTAAGGGGAAAAAAAGGAAAACAACTGAAATCGTACGAAAGTAGAAAGCAGGAGAGAATCTGAATCTGAATCTGAAATCTTTAATGAGGATAACTGAATAAGCATTACAATACTTTTTTTCATCAGGTCCTCAAAAACAAAGCAAACCACATCACAAATTAAACAAAGGCCAAGAAAGAGCAGTAAGAGTATGTTAAAAAATAATATCAGCTATGACAATACAATAAATAATATTAATAAAGAAAGGATCGGGATGCAATAAACAAAATAAAACAAAGGGGGCAGAGTACATTATATAAATAAAGACATTATATATATATATATATATACACACATATATATATATATATACCACACACACACACACGCACACACACACACACACACACACACACACACACATATATATATATATATAATATATATACACACATACACGTATACATGTGCACTTACCTACTTGTACATATAAGCACAACTGAAAGAGAGAGAGAGAGAGAGAGAGAGAGAGACAGACAGACAGACAGACAGACACACAGACAGACACACAGACAGACAGACAGACAGAGACAGAGAGAGAAAGAGGGAGAGAGAGAGAGAGAGAGAGAGAGAGAGAGAGAGAGAGAGAGAGAGAGAGAGAGAGAGAGAGAAATCATAAAAGTAAAAGGCGGGAGGAGGGGGTAAGAAAAGCAGAAAAAAAAATAAACAAAAACTGAGAAACAGAAAAAAGTAAAGCAAGAAAGTTATGAAATGGTAAAACAAATGAAAAAATTTTGAAAAGTAAAAACTAAACATTAAGAATATTTCTTTCAAAATAAATAGAAAACGTTTTTTGTTTAAAAAAAGTTGGAAATCACAAAGAAAAAAGTGGGAAACATAAATTTTAAAAAAGGTACGAAACAGTGAAAACATAAAAATAAGGCAAGAAAGAGACGGCAGGTACAGAGGCGCACTAGCTGCATGCACCTCATTAACCCGCCACGTGTTAATCGACACTTTCCACAGACACCCCCCCCCCCCCCCCCGTCCCCCCCTTGAAGGCCGTTTCGGGGTCATGCACCAATGACCGATTCCCCTTCACCAGCTTGGACCGAACTTGCGGCAGGCATCAGCCGACAGAGATGGACGAACCTCCTGCCAAAAAACTCACCCACCCTGAAAACCAGGTCTGTACGACCGCACGTCCAAGGACAATAACCTCACGACCGTTGGTTGATTGTAGTCCCCAGGGGGTCAGGGACTACCAGCTCGCTCCCCGTTTGCTTCTGCCTCTTCGGTGAAGTGTTAAGACAGACGTAGGTTTCTCACGCATCAGAGACTTTGCTTTTGACATCGGTTCACGGTTCTCGCTTGTGTCTTCGGTGCTCGCCACAGAACGGGAAAGGCAGCCAGTGAAAACAGAACAAAACGGCTGTTGGTCAAATGCCCATTTCCAACAGGATTCATTTCATGTTTTCAACGTCCACCCGATCACGCAGAATCACATCACGGCTTGCCCCAACAATAAAAAGGCAAATTTCTTCAACAAGCGCAAATGTCATGATCTGGGAACCTCACTCTCACAACTAGAAAATGGCGGCTAGGACGCTATTGATTCCACGCCAATGATTTTTACATGCGCCTTCTCGAGGTTAGGAAACAGGAAAAGGTTAGCAGCGTTGGGGTCAAGTTAGAATTAGGCGGGCAGGCACTGGATAGAATTTCGTTATACCTTCATCGGCTGGTCGTAAAGAACTGCGATTCTTTCATGCTCTTTCGTGAAGTCCATCGGTTATTTTGATGTAGCCTAATTGTTCTGTGAATGGATAGGAAAACGGTTATTCTCTTCGGATAGGTGTGTGTGTGTGTGTGTGTGCGCGCACTCGTGTGTGTGTGTGTGTGTGTGTGTGTGTGTGTGTGTGTGTGTGTGTGTGTGTGTGTGTGTGTGTGTACAGATAATAATTATTTCAAGAAGTTTAAAGAAAAAAAAACCACAATCCTGCTGAAAAGTGACTGCTGCTTTCCATACCCACTCACCTAGTCTACAGTCACACAGACATGTAGTGTGTAAGTAGCTGTTACCCTGTTACCTTGTAGATGCAAAGACTGTCCTTTCTTGCACTTTATTTGCTATTGGGGTAGCTCCTCCTACCATAAGAATTCCTTTCAAATTAACCATACCAAGGGCCACGACATCTGTACGCATGTGCAGTTCATAAATGCACACACATACGAAGAGCAGTGAATATGCAGGTAATTGTTACCACTCACATATACAAGAACAATAAGAAATCCTGACGCCTGTGTAGATTCGCACCCAATACACCCAAAGACACTAAGACACCCCCTTCTCCCTCCTCTCATACACACACACGCGCACGCACGCACGCACGCACGCGCACACACACACACACACACACACACACACACACACACACACACACACACACACACACATGTAGGCGCTTAGAGAAACACAACCACCCAAAGGTGCCGGTGGGACCCAGAGAAGTACTGTCCTAAATTGCCGTACCAACCAGTCGGGGGCAATCCAGCACCACCCCGGTTAGTTCGTCTGTTGAATACAGTAATCCTCTGGGTTTAACAAGAAAACTGTAAAAACAACCAAACAAACAAAAACAGTAATAATAAACAGATAAATAAATGACTAAATGAATAAAGTAAACTAGAAAGAAATGAATAAACAAACTTTAAAAAAAAAGAAAAGAAAAAGAAATAGGTACATACGTACATAAGAAGATCACCTACATTTTCTATTCGTTTCTTATGCATGTTATATCCGACAATGCTGAAGATGAAAAGATCACGCTAGTATTGATCAGACGTCCATTTGTGTTTGTGCATTTCTCCGGCTGTTACTGCTGCGTGGATGTGGACGTGGAAGGTGTATATGGACAAACCTGGAATGTCTTTTCGTCCCGAGTGTTGTGTATTTGCATTTGTGCTAGGGGATTTGGTGCAGTCAGCAGCATTTCTTTGAACTTATGGGCATGTCACGAGTCATCGTAGGAGCTAGGGTTACCCTTCTTACCCCTCTCATATTCTCTTTACTGCTTTTTGCCTCATTAGAATCTTCTTTCATCTTCATCAAACCAAGGTAACCTGTCTTTGATTTTGTTCTACTGCGTGTTCTGTCTGACAACGGTTAAGAACAAAAGGCCACGCCAGCATTCAATAAATGCTGGCTTTGTGTGTGTGTGTGTGTGTGTGTGTGTGTGTGTGTGTGTGTGTGTGTGTGTGTGTGTGTGTGTGTAGATCTGGCAACACTATCATCATGTCAACAAGATCGCGGATCATCTTAAGCAAAAAACGACTGTCAATCGTGTCTTGTGTGGACAAAATCGTGGATCATCGAGGTCACCGAAAAAAAAACAAACTAAGACAATATAACTTCGCGCTCTGGGAACATGAACTTTTA
>CM065738.1:18432374-18444874 GCA_033310375.1 Conus canariensis
GACAGAGACAGAGACAGAGAGACAGACAGAGACAGACAGACAGACAGACAGAATCAGATTCAGATGTTTTATTCTTATAGGCCTTGGCCCCTCAGAAGGGGGATCTACATGAAACATAATAAAGCCGCATCACCAGATTCAATATAATTACATTGCATAAACGCTTCGCCTTTTGAAAGCTGTGTATAAATAAACTGCAAACTGTTTTACAATGCTTTCACTCTTAGATGACATTAACGAGACAAGCCTGAACAGGTAAGGTCTTGTATAAAATTTCCGTGGAATGAATTTTCCTCTTAAATCTTGTAATTCTGGACAAGTTAATGCAAAATGCACGTACTTCATCTTCTCTTGACTGTCGACGCAATGGACATAACAGATCAGAGTTATTGATTTGTATATAACGATTATGATGAACAAAAATATCGGACACTCCATTTCTAAACTTAGTCATTATAAACTTCAGGGACAGACAGACAGTGAGACAGAGACAGAAAGACAGACGGACAGACAGGGAGTAAAAGTGGGCTTCGTCATTAGCTCGCGCTGCAAGCAGAATCGGTCTCATTGGGCAGATCTCTTTGTTCACACTTTCAGTATTTTGGGAAGTTCTTCCAACACACTCTGTCGTCCTACTCAGTCCGGTGCCTTTGTCTGTAGTGTCCAGCCGCGTCTCACGTTACTGCAGTCCGTTCACAGGCATCTGATGAATGGGGAAATTCAGCCACGGCCCAGGCTGCCTCCCTCTTCGACGGCGAGTTGTCTCTCAAAACAATCCAATGCGCAGCGTCCCGAAAGGCTGCTTGTAACGTGGCGCACTGCCCCAATCCCACGATTTGTCAAACTGACTACTGACTGTCAGGTGGGGAGGGGGGGGGGGGGAGGGACTCACAGAATGTCGCGATGCATCATCCTATCGTGGCGCGTCCCACAGAGGACACTCCGACCCCACGATTCGTCACAATGTATGATAAATAGAGATGACAGCGCCCATATTGTAATTTTTTTTTACAAAGTTAAACGAAATCCGTCGGGTAATCTCTCTCTCTCTCTCTCTCTCTCTCTCTCTCTCTCCTCTCTCTCACACACACACACACACACACACACACACACACACACACACACACACACAAGACAAGAAAGAAAACAAAAAAGAAAAAAAGAAAGAAAGGAAGAAAAAATGAGATGAAAGAATATCTTCAGAGAAAAAAAAAACGAGAAACAAAATAATGCTTCTCTCAATTAACCTCAAAGAATCCCAGAAAGACTCAGCAGACAAGCCGATTAGTGGTCGGTTTCATTCACAACGATCGTCCGACCGATCTGACGGAAAATTGCAACAAAACATGATGGCGCCCTCCGTTATTCACCAGTTCAACCAAAACGAGGCAGCAATCCACTTCCGGACTCGTGTCGTTACGACACACGACGACGAATCGTGGGATTGCGAGATTCCGCGGTGTAACAGAGCCGAAGAATGTGGCCCAGTGGCCCAAAGAACCAGCATCCGGAGGAAACTCATTGCTCGCACTCACAGCCCTACTTTCGGGAACTGTTCAAGCCACTGGATGCAGTTGCTGTGTAGACACGGGTGATCCATACACATCCTACAGATTTAACAACTCTCTGCTGGCCCTGCCGATAGTCAACTAGCGCGCACATGCTGCGGGCAGTGTTGCCTGCACAAAAACTATGCAGCCGGCTTTGTGTGATTTCATTGTCAATCCAAAAAGTTACACACACACACACACACACACACACACACACACACACACACACACACACACACACACACGCACACACGCACCCACACACACACACATCATTCTGAACGTTTTCAATTTCTTTTTAACTGTATAACTCCGTATCTGAGCCGACTGCTTAAAGTTAACCTGTGAGACGGGAACTGACAACTGGTGAGAATGATATATCCGACAGTGCAGGAGTCCATAGCTGTTGAGAATGATGTATCCGACTGTGCTGGAGTCCATAGTTGTTGAGAATGATATATCCGACAGTGCAGGAGTCCATAACTGTTGAGAATGATATATCCGACTGTGCAGGAGTCCATAGCTGTTGAGGATGATATATCCGACTTTACATGAGTCCTATATCTGGTGCGAACAATATATCAGACTATGCGGAAGGAGTTCAAAGCTGGTGAAAATGATATATCAGACTGGCAGAAGCCTCCATAGTTGGTGAGAATGAATACCAGACTGTGCAGAATGAGTCCATAGCTGGTGACGGTGGTACAGTGACAGTCGTATAGTGACAGTGGCAGTGGTATAGTGACAGTGGTATAGTGACAGTGACAGTGGTATAGTGACAGTGGTATAGTGACAGTGACAGTGGTATAGTGACAGTGGTATAGTGACAGTGGTATAGTGACAGTGACAGTGGTATAGTGACAGTGGTACAGTGACAGTGGTATAGTGACAGTGACAGTGGTATAGTGACAGTGGTATAGTGACAGTGGTATAGTGACAGTGGTATAGTGACAGTGACAGTGGTATAGTGACAGTGGTATAGTGACAGTGACAGTGGTATAGTGACAGTGGTACAGTGACAGTGGTACAGTGACAGTGACAGTGGTATAGTGACAGTGGTACAGTGACAGTGGTATAGTGACAGTGGTACAGAGACAGTGGTATAGCGACAGTGGTACAGTGACAGTGGTACAGTGACAGTGGTACAGAGACAGTGGTACAGAGACAGTGGTATAGTGACAGTGGTACAGTGACAGTGGCACAGTGACAGTGGCACAGTGACAGTGGTACAGAGACAGTGGTATAGTGACAGTGGTACAGTGACAGTGACAGTGGTATAGTGACAGTGGTACAGAGACAGTAGTATAGCGACAGTGGTATAGTAACAGTGGTACAGTGACAGTGGCATAGTAACAGTGGTACAGAGACAGTGGTATAGTGACAGTGGTACAGTGACAGTGGTACAGTGACAGCGACAGTGGTATAGTGACAGTGGTACAGTGACAGTGGTACACAGTGACAGTGGTATAGTGACAGTGGTACAGTGATAGTGGTACAGTGACAGTGGTACAGTGACAGTGGTACAGTGATAGTGGTATAGTGACAGTGGTACAGTGACAGTGGTACAGTGATAGTGGTACAGTGACAGTGGTATAGCGACGGTGGTATAGTGACAGTGGTACAGTGACAGTGGTACAGTGACAGTGGTACAGTGACAGTGGTACAGTGACAGTGGTATAGCGACAATGGTACAGTGACAGTGGTATAGTGACAGTGGTACAGTGACAGTGGTACAGTGACAGTGGCATAGTGACAGTGGTACAGTGACAGTTGTATAGTGACAGTGGTACAGTGACAGTGGTACAGTGACAGTGGTACAGTGACAGTTGTATAGTGATAGTGGTACAGTGACAGTGGCAGTGGCAGATCACCACACTGTGGGGAAATGATTCATAGTTGGAGGGAATCCCGAATGACAGAGTGAGGAAGCAGCTTCCTCTTTATGAAATTATTCGTTGGGCGGCATAATACGACGACAAACACGTTCTTTTTTGTTTTGTTTATGGATTTTTTTTTTAGGAGGAGTGGGTGGGTTGTTTTCTTTTGTTTTGTTTTGTTTTTGTTGCTTTTACATAATTTTTGTTTTGAGAGAGAGAGAGAGAGAGAGAGAGAGAGAGAGAGAGAGAGAGAGAGAGAGAGAGAGAGAGAGTGAGGTGGATGGGTTACGGCGTGTTCGCAATAAAAGCAAAACGAAACCATCTGTATTTAAAAAAAAAAAAATTATGCGAGTGCTTGCGCACATTATCACTTTTTTTTTTTGGGGGGGGGGGAGTGAGGGCAGAGAGAGAGAGAGAGAGAGAGAGAGAAACAAAAACCATACACCCCACACACACACACACAACACACACACACACACCACGACACGCACACACACACACACACACACACACACACACACACACACACACACACACACACACACACACACACTACAATCTAAAGCAGATAACCCTTTGCCTGCACAAATCTCCAACCTCCGCGCCCGGCCTTAAAACGTCAGATGGGAAACCGTGAGAAACTTCTCTTATGGACGAGAGTTCTGCTCTAGGAAGACAGTATAACAATTCAACGAGTGTTCAAACCACAAATTTTTCTTGTAAAAATGCTGAATGATTCAAGACCACTGTACGATGTGAAATTCACTGTAAAACAATGTACAGCATTTTGTCATACCCACTCTTTTCAACGTCTTTGATATCGATCTTTTGAGCACGTAGAGATTTTGGCATGAAACGAGTGAGCAGTATGTATCAGTACATATATGAACAAATAACATCACGATCAATTACAGGGTACTAAATCACCCACGAATAGCTATTCCGTTTGTTTGTTTGTTTGTTTGTTTGTTTTTTTTGTTGGCACCACGAGCGAGTCACGTTGTGCGTTGTTTTGTTACCTGCAAGACGGGGTGGTGTTCCATTTCAATTTCTCTCTCTCTCTCTCTCTCTCTCTCTCTCTCTCTCTCTCTCTCTCTGTGTGTGTGTGTGTGTGTGTGTGTGTGTGTGTGTGTGTGTGTGTGTGTGTGTGTGTGTGTGTGTGTGTGTGTGTTTGCTTTAACGGTGAACAACCAGACTACGCTATTCTTGCTTCAAAAGAGTGGTGTCTAGGATTTACTGTAATAAGAAAATGAAATTGCAGAAGGATTGTGAAAAGAATAAAGCTGCCAGGAAATCGTTGCTTAGTTCTCGTTAAACATTCAGACATATGTCAAACTCCAGTGGGCAAGTCTGTCTCCCCCCCCCCAACCCCCCCCCCCCCCCCATCCCCAATGCAGATCAAGAGACTAATAACAGTGTCTAGCAGTAAAATCCCCCCCCCCTCTCTCTCTCTCTTTCCTCCCCTAATTTTTGTGTGTGTTTGTTTCAGGGTATAGTGCAAACAAAAAAATTGCTGTAGCTTATACATTATTAATCTCATCAAAACATTCGTATTCTCTCTCTCTCTCTCTCTTCTCTCTCTCTCTCTCCTCTCTCTCTCTCTCTCTCTCTCTCTCTCAATCAAACGATCATATGTGCAGATTAGAAACTCTCCCTCTCTCTCTGTCTCTGTCTGTCTGTCTGTCTGTCTGTCTGTCTGTCTCTCTTTCCCCCTCCCTCCCTCCCCAGACTATATAGGCTACATCAATGTAAGCATCTCTGTCTCTCTCTGTCTCTCTCTCTGTCTCTCTCTCTCTCTCTGTCTCTCTCTCTCTCTCTTCTGACCATGAAGGCTACATCGATGCTGCAAGCAGGTTTAACAATTAAACACGTTCATATGTAAGCATCTCTCTCTCTCTCTCTCTCTCTCTCTCTCTCTCTCTCTCTTCCCCCCACCTCCCCTCTCTCTAGACATACAGAAAACGGTACTTGGAGACATTCTTAAGAATACTACCGCTTTCATTCCTGTGCCCTGAACTTGCACACCTTGCACTGGGACATTTCTTACAACACACTTTTCACCTTCACTTGCTGACAGACATTCCATAGAGTATATTGCGATATTGCTGATAGCTTTGCTTCCCCCTGATATGACCTTAGATGTAACACACGCAGTAACGGATCATTTTCACGTGCCACTGTCAACAGACATAGCATCCTGAGCGTTGGAGAGACAGAGAAAAGGGTACAACAACAGAAAGAAAGAAAGGAAGGAAGGATAGATAGATAGATAATGTTGCTTATAGCCCAGCCGACCGCAAAGGGCCATATCAGGGCTGTCACCACGTTGAAATCAACTCACAAGTCGTCTTTAAAAAAAAAAAAACCTTCACACATCTCTTTAAAATACATCTTCTAAAAGGAAGGAAGGAAGGAAGGAAGGAGAAAGACAGAAAGAAGAAAGAGGGAAAGAAAGAAAGAAAGAAAGAAAGAAAGAAAGAAAGAAAGAAAGACAAGACGAAGAAGAAGAAGAAGAAGAAGAAGAAGAAGAAGAAGAAGAAGAAGAAGAAAAAAAGAATGACGAGGAGGAGGACGAGGAGGAGGACGAGGAGAAGGACGAGGAGGAGGAGGAGAACACAAAAAAGAAGAAGAAGGAGACGAAAAGAAGAAGAAGAACAACAACAAACATGCGAGAGACAAAAAAAAAGTATCCCTGACGTCTGAAAGCATTCGGGGAATCTCATGTTTTCATACACGGGCACCTTTTTTCTCCCACCAACCACTCACAATATAACTGGGGCCGCCGTATCAGCCAGCAATCCTTCCCCCCAGCAACCGAGAGGGAAGGTCTTGCTTGATAAGACAGCCTCTGGGATCAGCGATTCTCCTATTACCCGCGGCCCTCGCTGCCCTCCGCAACAAAGGCGGTAGCCCGGAGCTCTCGATTAGACGCTCTGATACAGAAGCCAGGGAAAAATATAAAGACGAGGGCGGAAAAGGAGGGGTCACTGACTGCATCAGTCTCTCATGCTGAATTCACGATCAGCTCTCGGGGGATGAGAGCTGGCACCGGCACCAGAGCAAAGGAGGGGGGGGGGGGGGGGGCGGAGGGGGGGGGGGAATGTGGAGGTGGGCTCGCACCTGCCGCGCTTTTCGGTGCCAAGCGATGGGAGGGGGGAAGGGGAGGGGGGGGGGACACGCCCCCAGTTGTTAATTATATCCTGCGAATGTCCGTCCGGTGGAGGTGCTTGTTCAGGTGGTGTGTGTGGTGTGTGTGTGTGTGTGTGTGTGTGTGTGTGTGTGTGTGTGTTGTGTTTAATTCTGCCTGCCGATTCTTCTGTCGTTTCGTTTATTGTGCTGTGGATTGAATTGTTCTGCTGAACTGATTCATCGCGTGTATTGCATTGTGCTGCATTGCCTTGCAGAACACCGCGCCTCGTACTGCGTCGCATCGCAAAAATGCTGCGCTGCCCTGCTGCGCCACATTGGCTTGCGTTGCACTGTAGTGTACTGCACTGTAGTGTACTGCACTGCACAGTGTTGTTAGTATTGCACTGGACCACATTGTCTTGAACAGTTCTGTACTGCATGCACGGTTTTGCACCGCACTGTGCAATATTACTTTGCACCGTGTAGCACTGCACTTGTACAAGACTGTACTGTGCTGCATTCCATTGCACTGTATTGCACTGTGGTGGCACTGCGCTTGTACAAGACTGTACTGTACTGCATTCCATTGCACCGTATTGCATTGTGTGGTACTGCACTTATACAAGACTGTACTGTACTGCATTCCATTGCACTGTGTGGCACTGCACTTGTACGAGACTGTACTGTACTGCATTCCATTGCACCGTACTGCACTGTATAGCACTGCACTTGTACAAGACTGTACTGTACTGCATTCCATTGCACCGTATTGCATTGTGTGGTACTGCACTTGTACAAGACTGTACTGTGCTGCATTCCATTGCACTGTATTGCACTGTGTGGCACTGCACTTGTACAAGACTGTACTGTACTGCATTCCATTGCACCGTATTGCACTGTATAGCACTGCACTTGTACGAGACTGTACTGTACTGCATTCCATTGCACCGTATTGCACTGTGTGGCACTGCACTTGTACGAGACTGTACTGTACTGCATTCCATTGCACCGTATTGCACTGTATAGCACTGCACTTGTACAAGACTGTACTGTACTGCATTCCATTGCACCGTATTGCACTGTGTGGCACTGCACTTGTACAAGACTGTACTGTACTGCATTCCATTGCGCCGTATTGCACTGTGTGGCACTGCACTTGTACAAGACTGTACTGTACTGCATTCCATTGCACCGTATTGCACTGTGTGGCACTGCACTTGTACGAGACTGTACTGTACTGCATTCCATTGCACCGTATTGCACTGTATAGCACTGCACTTGTACAAGACTGTACTGTACTGCATTCCATTGCACCGTATTGCACTGTGTGGCACTGCACTTGTACGAGACTGTACTGTACTGCATTCCGTTGCACCGTATTGCACTGTGTGGCACTGCACTTGTACGAGACTGTACTGTACTGCATTCCATTGCACCGTATTGCACTGTATAGCACTGCACTTGTACAAGACTGTACTGTACTGCATTCATTGCACCGTATTGCATTGCGTGGCACTGCACTTGTACGAGACTGTACTGTACTGCATTCCATTGCACCGTATTGCACTGTGTGCACTGCACTTGTACGAGACTGTACTGTACTGCATTCCATTGCACCGTATTGCACTGTGTGGCACTGCACTTGTACGAGACTGTACTGTACTGCATTCCATTGCACCGTATTGCACTGTGTGGCACTGCACTTGTACGAGACTGTACTGTACTGCATTCCGTTGCACCGTATTGCATTGCGTGGCACTGCACTTGTACAAGACTGTACTGTACTGCATTCCATTGCACTGTATTGCACTGTACTGTTCTGTATTATACTGCGTTGCATGGTATTGCATTGCACTCTACGGTATTGAATTCTGTTGTATTGCAATGCTTTGTTATGCGTTACACTGTACTGCATTGCACTGCGTTGTGTAATACTGTACAACTTCGATGTCACAACTGTTTGTAAAGTTCGGGCCGTTATCCCCCGGGGATGATGTGTCGCCATCCTGCAACGTCACACCTATGTTTGTTTCCTCTCTGCCCGCGTGCACTTTTTCTTTCACCCTGCCAGTGGACTGTCAACAGACTTGTTGCCTGGAACAGCGTTCCAGCTGCCGTGGGTTCTTATACGTGCGTGAGGAGCATCCTGCAAACGGGACCTCAATTTACTGTCTCACTCGAAAGACTAGGACTCAGACCAGTTCTGGTCAAGTGGGAAAAAAAAACAAGAACCGAAAACTCTTATCCCGGCCTCTCTCTCTCTCTCTCTCTCTCTCTCCTCTCTCTCTCTGTGTGTGTTTGTGTGTGTATATATCTATCTATCTAATACCTGTCTCATTAGCTATCTGTCTACCCATCCATCTCTCTCTCTCTCTCCCTCTCTCTCTCTCTCTCTCCCTCCTCTCTCGCTCTCTCTCTCTCTCTGTTTGTGTGTGTGTATCTATCTATCTATCTATCTATCTATCTATCTATCTATCTATCTATCTATCTATCTATCTATCTAATACCTGTCTCATTAGCTATCTATCTACCCATCCATATAATATATATTCTCTCTCTCTCTCTGTTTGTGTGTGTGTATATATCTATCTATCTAATAACTGTCTCATTAGCTATCTGTCTACCCATCCATCTCTCTCTCTCTCTCTCTCTCTCTCTCTCTCTCTCTCTCTCTCTCTGTATATCTATTTATCTAATGCCTGTCTCAGCTGTCTGTCGATCCATCCATCCATCTCTCTCTCTCTCTCTCTCTCTCTCTCTCTCTCTCTCTCTCTCTCTGTATTATATCTAATACGTGTCTCATTAGCTATCTGTCTACCCATCCATCTCTCTCTCTCTCTCTGTATTTATCTAATACCTGTCTCATTAGCTATCTGTCTACCCATCCATCTCTCTCTCTCTCTCTCTCTCTCTCTCTCTCTCTCTCTGTATATCTATTTATCTAATGCCTGTCTCAGCTGTCTGTCGATCCATCCATCTCTCTCTCTCTCTCTCTCTCTCTCTCTCTCTCTCTCTCCTTCTCTCTTTGTATTATATCCAATACGTGTCTCATTAGCTATCTGTCTACCCATCCATTCTCTCTCTCTCTCTCTCTCTCTCTCTCTCTCTCTCTGTATTTATCTAATACCTGTCTCATTAGCTATCTGTCTACCCATCCATCTCTCTCTCTCTCTCTCTCTCTCTCTCTCTCTCTCTCTCTCTCTCTGTATTTATCTAATACCTGTCTCATTAGCTATCTGTCTACCCATCCATCGTTCTACCCATGAGACCTTTCCCCCCAACCATTTGTAGCCCTGAGAAGGAACTGTGTGGTCGGTTGGGCTATTCCAATTTCACACACACACACACACACACACACACACACACACACACGCGCACGCACGCACGCACGCACACACACACACACACACACACACACACACACACACACACACACACACACACACACACATACACACACACATTTACTGAAACAAGCCCTTCTTTTCAACTCATATAATGTGACTGAAAGTTGGTTATAATCAGGACAGAATCGGGGGACCAGATGTACGCATATGTGTAGTAACACAGAATCACACCTTCAAGTTGCAGATCAATATTTTGAAACGTCACTCAAAAGTTCGACAGGGTGAGAATCTATCCCCTACTCTATTTGCCGTTTAAGTCAATGATGTGCAAGATTCTACGTCGAAACGAACAAATGGATGCAATGTGTAAGGCTAAAGAAACTGGATTTAAACGCACACGACAAAAATGTTATGTCGAAAATGCATTAGCCCCTGTGTTTGGACGATCCTGTCATTGGAGCAGAAACAGTTGACAGTAAAGAAAACGGTGGATGCTTTGCTGACTGGTGTGAAGACTGGAGTTAACATCTTCATTCCGGTGAGACCTTTTGTCCCCATGGAAGGAATAAGAAAGGCTCCTAACGTTGAGCACAGAGGATGTGAATCTCTGAGTGGTCACCAGTTTTCAGTATTTGGTAATTTACTGAAATAACAACCAATAAGTTTGATATTGCACAAAGGCTAACAAAGCCTTGAGAGCAACGTACGGTGTTAAAGAGTTTCAGTTTCAGTTTCATCAAGGTGTCACTGTGTGCGGACTAGTCCATATACACCACATCATATCCGGTAAGTACACTGCGCATGATTTAAAGCTGACGGATAAATGAATTAATGACTAATATGAAAGAATTTAAAATGAGGGTCTCGTGGCTACTACTTAGCAGACGTTTGACCTATACAATTAGCCTAACGCGCTGGTCAGACCTTGGGTACCTACCTAACACTGGCAGTGCCATTATTCTCATTGTAAGTGTTGAGTCACGTAAGCAAGTGATAGATAGTGCCATCACCTATTGAATCTGAATTATTGGATAGAATGAAGACTCCTAGAATAGCTATTACTCTACGACGGTGAAACTTGCTGTCCATCTACGACAAGTTTGGCATCTTGACTTCAACTTCGATATCACAAAATGACGTCAAACTTAGGTAAGTGCACTCCAAGCCACATGGTTTATTGTGAACTTTGACAAGTTCCCCCACAAACACAGGAGAAAAGATGTAAAATGCTGAGCTTTGGGTTTAAATCACTAGATTATAGCTGTCGTCAGCTCTCCAACACAGTACACAGAATTCTTTATCAAATGTGAAGACCGCTACAGACCGCCATTTCTTTTCGTATGTTAGCGATAGTTTAAAGGAATTCGGACTGTGCGGCAAATGGATTATCAGTACAAACTCCACTTTTCTACTACAAACTTCAAGTATAAAAAAAAAACAAAAAAAAAACAAAAACACTACACATAGCCTGAAAAATGAGTACACTCATGACTGGTTTTCAGAAATTGAACCGATTTCCATTTATTCAAATTACAGGCTTCGTAAAACTAAACTCACATTTGGAAAATTATCTCAGTTTATTTCTACAGAAATTACCACTAATTTTTCTTCTTCTATCTTTTTATTTTATTTTATTTTATTTTTTTTTATTTTTTTTATAGAGATTTAGAATACCTACCCATAAACTGCGAAATCTATGGTAAATATAGAACAAGTTTAATGCAATGTCGGAATTGCACTAAATGCTCATTAAAAGAATTAGGGGTCGGATTTCATTACGTAATATAAAATGTCCGTTGTTTTAATGAAGACAAGAGGAAAACTGTCCCCCAGATTCTTCAGAAATATGCAAATATACTGAAAGTTTTCGCCTTATCTAATATCAGAACATACGAATTCTTGCGAAAATGCAAATATACTGAAATTTTACGCCTTATCTAATATCAGAACATACGAATTCTTGCGAAAATGCAAACATACTGAAATTTTACGCCTTATCTAATATCAGAACATACGAATTCTTGCGAAGTCAGTACGCTTAAAAAAAAGAACTTTGATCTGTTAAAAACTCTTTAAATTTTGTTCTACTAAATTGTTAATGGTGTGATCAGACATGTTCCGTTTTTTCTTCAAGTTTCCCAATATCAGCAGCTCGCCTTCTTTCTCTCTCTCTCTCTCTCTCTCTCTCTCCTCTCTCTCTCTCTCTCTCTCTCAATGAAAAAATTGTCTCTATGTATCCTGACAGGGATTTTGACGTACTAAAATGTTTGTGTTTCTGAAGGACGCAGACTTGCACCAGGTTTGTCTGCGTGTAGGTATGTGCGTACATATCATCCTCCAGTATTGAAAAGGTGAAGTCCAGTTAGCTATGATAATAAGAAAGAAAACTACAACAACAACAACTATGAACTGAACACCATAAAATCATGAATCGTGGGACAGGAACATCCAAATGTCCCGCTACACCATGTAAAAATGTCCGAACAAAACCACGCCAGCACGTGCTACACGCGCACCTAAGCAAGACAAGAAAGTAAACGCACAGGCAGCTGTGCCTGGCGGACCAAGTCATTAAACACTACAGCTGGCAGCGGTCT
>CM065738.1:18449874-18451006 GCA_033310375.1 Conus canariensis
GGAGGGGAAAAGGGGAAGAAAGAAAGGGAGGGGGGAGGGTGGGGGGGAGGGGGGAATTTTAGGAGGAGGGGGAGGGGAGGTTTTGTGGGAAAAAGGGGGGGGGGCCCCCCCTTTTTTTGGGTTTTGGGGTGCCCCTTGGGGGGGAAAAATTTTTCGGGCCCCCCCCCTTTGGGCCCCTCGGCCCGCTCCCCGGGGTTCCCCTCCTCCCGCCCCTCTATCTCTCCCGTTTTTCCCCTCTCTTTCCCCCGCCCGGGGGGCTCCCCCTTTTCCCTTTCCTCTTCCCTGTTCCCCCCCCCCTCCGGGTCCTATTTTTCCCCCCCCCCTTCGCCCTTTTTCCCCTTTTTGGGTCCCTTCCGCCCCCCCCCTGTTTTCCCCCCCCCCCCCCCATTTTCCCCCCCCCTTGCTCCTTTTCCTTTTTCCGGGGGGGGTTGCCCCCCCCCGCCTCCCGGGGGGCCCTTTTCAAAATTTTTTTCGTTTCTTCCCCCTCGGGAGGGGTCTTTTTCTTCCTTTTTTCCCCTTTTCCCCCTTTTTCCCCTTCCCCCCTTTTGGGGCCCCCTTTTCCCCTTTTTCCCCCCCCCGCTGTTTTTTCCTTTTGCCCCCCGGTCCCCTCCCCCCTCCCCCCTTTTTCCCCCCCCCCCTTTCCTCCCCCTCCCCCCCTCGGGTTTTTTCCCCTTTCTTCCCGGACCGGGGGCCCTTTTTTTCCCCCCCCTCTTCCCCTTTTTTTTTTTTTTCCCTTTTCCTTTTTGGGTTTTTATTTGTTTTCCCCCCCTCTTTGCCCTTTGGGCCCCTTTTTCTTTTCCCTTTTTGGGGGGGGCCCCTTTCTCTCTTTTTCCCCTTTTTCCCCCCCCCTTTTTCCCCCCTTTTTTTCCCCCCCCCTTTTTCCTTCCCCCCTTTTTTTTTTTTCCTTTGGGGTTTCCCCCCTTTTCCCCCAACCCCCCTCCCCCGTTTTTCCCCCCCCTTTTTTTGGGCCCCTTTTTTTTCCCCCCCTTCCTGCCCCCCCTCCCTTTCCCCCCTTTTGGGCCCCCTTTTTTCTTCCCTTCCCCCCCCACCCCTTTCCCCCCCTTTTCCCCCCCCTCTTTTTTCCTTTCCCCCCCCTTTTCCCTCCTCCCCCTCCTCCCCCCTTTTCCCCCTT
>CM065738.1:18461106-18463606 GCA_033310375.1 Conus canariensis
GCCCAGCCTTTTTACAGCCTGCAAACCTATTCCCCCGTTTATCTGTCAGCTTCTAGCAGCAATAGCTGCGAGAGAGAGAGAGAGAGAGAGAGAGAGAGAGAGAGAGAGAGAGAGAGAGAGACAGGGGCAGAGACAGACAGACAGACAGAGTGACAGAGATGGGAGAGAGATGGAAGAGAGACAGAGAGAGACACAGAGAGAGAGAGAGAGTGAGAGAGAGAGAGAGAGAGAGAGAGAGAGAGAGAGAGAGAGAGGACAGACAGAGGCAGAGACAGAGAGACAGACACCGACACCAAGTAGAGTGGGGAGAGAGAGAGAGGGAGACAGACAGATAGACAGAGACAGAGACAGACAGATACCGAGTAGAGTAAGAGAGAGAGAGACAGAAAAAGAGACAGAGAGAGAGAGAGAGAGAGAGGGACAGAAGACAAGACAGAGAACGAGCGAGCGAGCAAGAGAGCGAGCGAGCAAGCGACCGAGTGAGCGAGTGAGAGAGAGAGAGAGAGAGAGAGAGAGAGAGAGAGAGAAAGTTGAAGGGAGGGAGAGACAGACAGACAGACAGAGAGGGAGAGAGAAGAGAGAGAGAGAGAGAGAGAGAGAGAGAGACAGAGACAGAGACAGAGAGAGAAAGAGAGACAGAGAGAGAGCGCCAGCCAGCCAACCTGCCAAACAGACGGACAGACAGACCGACCGACAGACAGACAGACAGACAGACAGACAGACAGACAGAGACAGACAGACAGTGTGTCAGTTGTTTCGGCACCTCTCCCACCTCCGACGCTCCCTGTTTTTTCAACAAGCCCCCGGTTGCTGCGTCTTCCATCTTCACTCCGACGTGGTGTCCAGTTTCTGGTCCGACCGCTCGAACCGATCTGATGTTGCTGCTTCTGCTGCTGCAGACAAGATGTGCAGTTTGAAAGAGAGAGAGAGAGAGAGAGAGAGAGAGAGAGAGAGAGAGAGACAGACAGACAGACAGACAGACAGACAGAGACAGAGAGGGAGAGTGAGAGAGATGTAGTAAAGATGGAGTCTCTCTCTGTCTCTGTCTCTCTGTCTGTCTGTCTGTCTGTCTGTCTGTCTGTCTGTCTGTCTCTCTCTCTCTCTCTCTCTCTCTCTCTCTCTCTCTCTCTCTTCTTTTCCTTGTTCCTCCCTTTCCTTCTGTCCTTCACGAACTTCTGGTATCATCCTTGCATTCTTGTTTTCGGCTTTCGTTTCAAGGATGGTTCCCCCAGAAGATGTCCGGACCTTTCTCTCTTCCTTCCTTTTCTTTTTTCTTTTTTTTCCCCCTTTTTTTTCCACTTGTATCTTTTTGTTACATACGGAGTGAAAGTGTCACTACACCAAACACTAGTACAAAAACGAACCCTGGCGCGCTGTATCAAACGCCAAAACATTATAGTCAGCAAGAAAATGTCCATTAGTAGCCATACAATACAGAGACTTGTATGGCGCGTGAGAGATGGAAAAAAAAAGGGAAAAAATGTGCAGTTTGCGTGGACCCCCTCCCCCTCCCTCACCCCCCCCCCCCCCCCCCAAGCACCACACCCTGCCCCAGGCTCCAAACATCCCTTATATACCAAGAAACAACCAAAGAAAGGGGGGGGGGGGGGGTGCAGTGGACAACGCACCTGCAAAGGAAGCTTGAGAATCGCCGTGTCCTTACGAATCGAGCGCTGTTTTTTGTTTGTTTGTTTGTTTGTTTTTCTCCCCCTCTTGTCTGTAGGTGGTGGTCTTTGTGGCCGTGGAGATTTACGGATGTCCTATGAACGTTTTTGTCCGTTTTTCGTTACTGCTTTGAGTGAGAATATCTAGACCGCAATACCGTGGAACTGACTGCTTTTAATACTGACACAGAATGATCTCCTTTCCATTCTTCCTGTCTTTTTGTGGCGTTTGTACTTATAGCAAATCGGTTGCCCTTTCTCACGCAATAATTTAAATTTTAAAAAATATCCGTTTTAACACGAGGAATACCTTTTTTTTGGCCAACAACAATATTTGTAACCTTTCAACTTTAATTTTTACCATGTATCTTTCCTAAGCTGTCAGTCACAACTCACTAATAGGTATTCAGAACCTTAAACATACAAGCGAACATTTTGTAGAAAACAAAATTAAAAGACAAACAAACAAACAAAAGCATACGCTCACTGACATTAATTACCTCAGCAAGAGAGATAAAGAAGTACGTTTTAACTAAGGGTATTATAATCATCTCGCTCCATGACGAAACCTGACAAGACTTCCGTCACTCAGTTGTCATCTCCGACCACGTGATCACGAGAACGTTCAGACTCATCTTGCCTACCTCGATTTTTTTTTCTTTTTTTTTTTTCGCGTTCTTTACTTTTCGCTAAAACAAAGACAAAAACCACTTTTTTTTCCAATTAAAACAGGTTTTTCTTCTAAGTTTTCCTCCACTCAAAAGGTCACCACGTGGGATCGTCCCTAAAAAAAAAAAAAAAAAAAAAAAAAAAAGTTATCACCACTTTCCTGATGT
>CM065738.1:18481601-18484101 GCA_033310375.1 Conus canariensis
GTTACCACCCGTGCAATAAAAAAGGGAAAGACGTCACTTCAGGTTACCTACAGTCGGTGAAGTGTGATTTGGAATGGTTTTAGATGCCCTCTCTCTCTCTCTCTCTCTCTCTCTCTCTCTCTCTCTCTCTCTCTCTCCCGTTGAAAATAAAAGAACCAAGAAATGAATAGGGGGTGAAAATGACTAGGTCTGGGTAAAATTGCTGTCACAAGTGATTGCATAACAATTTTGTTAAGAGTATTTGAATAAATAAGTAAACGTTAGAAGAAACTTCTTTTTTTCACTTTGGTGAGAATTTCAGACCTATATCCGCAATTACATTCTTCCAGAGTCACTGACATTTTCGAAACCGTCTTTCTCGAGACAAAACAACAGCAGGAGACAATCAGACAAAAGAGAGAAACCTTGCGAAATGAGTAAATACTTAGATGAGATCAGTGTTGTTTTGTTTTGTTTTGTTTTTAGAAAAGCTCTCCATCCAACACGTCTCCATCCAAAGGACAAGGACAACGTCATTGGAAACAGTCAAGGAAGACACGCACCGTCAGCACATTGTGATGTATATGATAAAGGTGGCGTGAACTCACCCGAGGTGTCCCAGATGGACATGTTGATGGTGTAGGTGTCGGAGACGTTATACACCCCATTGTACGTGTCGAAACCCGTTGGTGTGTAGGACTGCAAGAGAAAAAAAAAAAAAAGAAAATAGTTAAACTCTCTCTCTCTCTCTCTCTCTCTCTCTCTCTCTCTCTCCTCTCTCTCTCTCCATACGTACGGAACACACACACACACACACACTCACATATATATACACACACGCTCACGGCGCGCGCGCACACACACACACACACACACACACACACACACACACACACACACACACACACACACACAACACACAAACGCATGCACACACTCGCGCGCGCCACACACACACCACACACACACACTCTCTCTCTCTCTCTCTCTCTCTCTCTCTCTCTCTCTCTCACACACACACACACACACACACATACACACTCACACACACACAATTTCATTTTTTTTAGTTGGTTATATGGACAAACGAAACAAGAACTCCAACCACAGTTTTTGAAAAAAAAAACTTTCAAGCGGTGATGAAACAGGCGTTAATGATCCATTCCAGGTAAGGACTGGCATGATACAAAATATCAGCTGCCGTGTTGTCGACATGCAAAAATTGAATGTAAACAGTAAACCAATCAGGAAAAAAAAAAAAAAAAAAACTTCCAACGTACCAATCCTCTTACCCTCCCCGCTCCCTCCTCGACTTCCTTCCTCACCTTCTGTCATTCGTTTGAACTGATCACATTTCATGATACCTAGGAAAACATTCTTTCGCTTGCGCGCACGCACGCGGACCCACGCGCACACACGCACTCCTCTCTCTCTCTCTCTCTCTCTCTCTCTGCTTTGAGACTCTCTCTCTCTCTCTCTCTCTCTCTGTAGACTCTCTCTCTTTCTCTCTCTCTTCTCTCTCTCACACCACCACACACACACACACACACACACACACGCGCGCGCGCGCGCGCATGCACACAGACAGAGAGAGAGAGAGAGAGAGACAGACAGAGACAGAGAGAGAGAGAGAGAGAGAGGGAGAGAGGCGCGGAAAATGTAACCATCCTACACATGCACATAACAAGGATGGAAACTTTGGCTCTCATAATAAAATAATAAAACAAGTTTCCTGCTCCCAATCCAAACGAATGCTGCTTTCGGCACCCGTTCACCTGGCAAACGTTCAGGCGGGCGGCGCACAAAAACAAACAACCCCCCCCCCACCCCTCAAAAGAGGAAGCTCCAGGCTGGCTCGTATCCAGAGAAATGGGATATAATTATACTCCCCATTTCTCTGCTCGTATCACACACCGGGCTGACGTATACACACACAGCAACAACAACAACAACAATAACAGAAGAACATAAGCAAACACAAACTGAACGTATGCCTTTCCATCTTGAGCCTTTACAGAAAGGACCGATTCTGTGTCTTAGATCACATTAAAATGGGTGCATAGTAGTCCTCTGTGTGTGTGTGTGTTGTGTGTGTGTGTGTGTGTGTGTGTGTGTGTGTGTTTATGTGTGTGTGTGAGAGAGAGAGAGGGAGAGAGAGGAGAGGGAGAGAGAGAGAGGGGAGAGAGAGAGAGAGGGGAGAGAGAGAGAGAGGAAAGAGAGAGAGAGGAGAGAGGAGAGAGAGAGAGAGAGAGAGAGAGGAGAGAGAGAGAGAGAGATTACTGGGCAAATCAGTTCCAAACGTAGCTCGTTTCCAATAACTTGGAAAGTTTACTCCTCCCCCTCCTCTCTCTCTCCTCTCTCTCTCTCTCTCTCTCTCTCTCTCTCTCTCTGTGTTCATTTCTAACCCCCTTCTATTTCTTTCTGTCTTTCCTTCTCTGTCTCTGTCTTTCCGTTAGTCCCTATTTGTCTTTCTGTCTCCTAGCACCCAATCTTTGTCTCTGTTTTTCACCGTCTCTTTTGC
>CM065738.1:18494101-18501601 GCA_033310375.1 Conus canariensis
GCATACACACACATTAACATCCAGTGCCCTTTTTGTCATAAGAGAGAGAGAAGGAGATAGAGAGAGACACAGCGGGAAAGAGACGGATAGAGAGAGAGAGAGAGAGAGAGAGAGAGAGAGAGAGAGAGAGAAGAGAGAGAGAAGACAGACAGACAGAAGACAGACAGAAGAGAGAGAGAGAGAGAGAGAGAGAGACAAACAGACAGACAGAGACAGACAGACAGACAGACAGAGATGCCGAAGGTGAGAGTGGGAGATGGGGACGGGGGGGGGGGGGGGGAGGGGGAGGGGGGGGGGGGGGTAAGAGGTGGGAGGGGGGAAGGGGCGGACAGGTGAGGAAAGGACGCTGTAATCATCAATATTAACAGATCAGCGATCAGTCAAGACGACACAGAACCCTCGCACCGCGACACCAGGTGACACACACCCCCATCTGCTCTGCCCTCTCACACACGTCGTTCCCCTCCCGACTCCTCCCGACTAATCACGCCGCCGTCGCAGCGACAGCAACTCTGTCTGTGCCACCAGAGACCTTTCCGCTTTCTCTGGGGGGGGGGGGGGGGGGGGGGTAACCACGAGAGGAAACATTTTCACCCAGTTGCTGACCCACTTCGGTGGTGTTTGGCAGCGACTGTTCTGACTGAACAGCACGCATGAAACAATACATGCTAAGTTCTCTGGCTGTACTCGCATTCTTCTTCATTTTCTAAAAAAGGTTTATTCATCTATTTACAGTCTGTTTAGCTATCTAAACGTTTATAGGTTCTATGTGAATTTAAATATTTTGAAATGACAATTGCGTCATCTTAATGAATGAATATCACCATAACTACCCCCCCCCCCCCCCTTAAAAAAACAACAACAACAACAAACAAACAAACAAACAAACAAAAACATTACTACCACCACCAATAACGACGACAAAAACTAAAAGAAAGTGAAATTAGTTCTTGACAAGAGTGGGAGAAATTTATAGAAGAAAAATAAGACTGTAAAAAGTGACTGACCACTTCTAGAATAAACTATTCTGAAACATTTTTTTCCCAAAAACGATTCAGCATCAAAAACTGGAAACACATTATTTATCACGAAAACCTGTACCAGATCAACAAAAAAAATTCCATTTGTGGGCAATGAAGCAAAAGATGTTTAATGTTAATTTTGCATAGAAAAGATTTTTTGCCATGATCTACACGCGGGAAGTTGAAAAGTAACCCGAATGCTGATTCTTTTTTAACAACTATTGAAGGACTTTGTGTATATTTCACAGTCTTTTCAAAGTTTATGTTTTCTGGAATCAGATTTTTTTTAAGCCAAAAAGTCTTTTTTTTATGCAACTTTGCAGATTTCCGTTAACAATTTTTGAAAAAAAAACGAGGCAGTTCAACTATCTTTGATTATCTAAAGAAAGAATCAGCACCTAGCAGGAGCGACAGCTGCTCATCAGTGAATGATCTCTCTCTCCCTGTCTCTCCGTCTCTTTTCTCTCTCTCTCTCTCTCTGTTTGTGCTGTGTGTGTGTGTGTGTGTGTGTGTGTGTGTGTGTGTGTGTGTGTGTGTGTGTGTGTGTGTGTGAAGAGAGAGAGAGAGAGAGAGAGAGAGAGAGAGAGAGAGAGATCATTTATGTCTTGCTCTTTCCACTGACAAACTGCACCTGCTCACCAGTCAAAGTGTCTGGGTGGATTTGGGTCTACCACATCCACTTGATGAATGGAAACGTGTGGAGGAAGCACGCGAAAGTTTCGCCCGCTAGTCGGAGCGCTTTCTGCATTTCGTTTTGTCCACAGTTAAAGAAAGAACTGTTTTGCACCCAAACACCCTCTCCGCCCCCCTCACCATTACCCCACCCCTCCTCCCAAACCTCTCTCCCCATCCCACCCCATCCCTTCCTATATGATCCTGTCTCCTTCCACGCTTATGAGGTCGAAAGAAAGGAAATTGTATAACATCTTTCCGTTTATTACCTCGCCACCTGCCTCATGACTGCCTGACAGCGTCTAAGGAGAGGCATGTCAACATTTGTGTCTTCTGTTGGAAAAAGAGAGAGAGAGAGAGAGAGAGAGAGAGAGAGAGAGGAGAGAGAGAGAGAGAGAGAGAGAGAAAAGGAAATGTCTGTTGAATCACGAGCTGCGCTCAATAATAAACTAAGTCAGAAGCAAAATAAATGTCCAACCGTCCACACTGGCAACCACTGTTTTAGTGAAAGGAAAGCGAGCACCAGTATCACTGCGCTTACCAAAAAGAAAATGACAATCCGTAATGATGCTATCGTTAGTCTTGCCAAAATCAGTTTTGGCTTTCAAACGCATGATTCAGTCGTAATGGGCAGACTGGTCCTGTGTCTCTCATTTTTTTTTTCATCACCTCTTCCTTTCTTGGTATTGTTATCTACTCATTGATTTATTCATCTCCTTTCTGCTCAGATCCGATGATCATTGTATTCACTTGTTCATGGATCATGCATCTAAAACCTGTCAACTGTCAGTGCCATGTCAACTGTCAGTGCCATGTCAACTGTCAATGTCATGCCAACTATCAGTGTCATGTCAACAGTCAGTGTCAACTGTCAGTGCCATGTCAACTGTCAATGTCATGCCAACTATCAGTGTTATGTCAACAGTCAGTGTCAACTGTCAGTGCCATGTCAACTGTCAGTGCCATGTCAACTATCAGTGCCATGTCAACTGTTAGTGTCATGTCAACAGTCAGTGTCATGTCAACTGTCAGTGCCGTGTCAACTGTCAGTGTCATGTATATTTCAGAGCGCGATATAAACAGTGTCTAATATCGCTGTAACAGGCTGTTCAATAGAAACATTGTCACTGTGACAAGGTGTAATGAAGTCAGACCCATCCGCTCCCCCGAGCCCCACCCCTCTGCAAGCGCAACACATACGCACACACATACAGAGAGAGAGAGAGAGAGAGAGAGAGAGAGGAGAGAGAGAGAGAGAGAGAGAGAGAGAGAGACGAGCTCGCATGCTTTTCCTGTCTTTCTCATATCACACACACAGTGAAAGAGAGAGAGAGAACGAACGAACGAACGAACGAACGAACGAATTTTGTTTTAAGAGGGTAATGGACTAAGCATGAATGCTTTTTTACATCCAGCCCTCTGGGCAAGAAAAAAAAATCGATATATAGTAAAAAGCAAATCAAACACACATGAAAAAAAAATGCAACAATTGCTTGCATGAGAAACTTTGACAAAAAGAAGAAGAAAAAGAAACCAATAAACACCACCACCACCACTACCAACAACAACAACAAGAAAACAAAATGATCAGGGCAAGAGTGGGTGGGGTGAATAGAGAGAGAGAGAGAGAGAGAGAGAGAGAGAGAGAGAGAGAGAGAGAGAGAGAGAGAGAGAGAGACCAAAGGTCCGACCGACCGACTGGCGATAGATAGTCAGAGATAAAGGAAGAGAAGGACAATGAAGCAGACATGGAGAAACACCCGCGAAAAGCTTTGAAAACACACACACACACACACACACACACACACACACACACACACACACACACACACACACACACACACATTAATGGCATAGGATGATCAGTGCAATTTGCGTAGAATTGAGTCAACTTCGAACATCGCATGTTTGTTAAATTAAATCTGAATTGAGAATTTTTAATACATTTTAGGCTATAGTGCAGTCAAATCTGAGACATTCATAAGATATTTTTGAAAATAAGACTTGAATTTTTTTAAGTTTGATTGATTTTTTAGTTCTTGAGGAATATGGTTCCATAGCCAACCTCCGGAATACGCCAAACTAGACTTGTATAGATTAATCATTGCAAACGGGAGGTTTATTTTATGTGAATGTCGATAGTCGTTAAAAGTGAACATATTTGTTAGAGAAGGTGGAGCATTTCCATGGAGTATCTTATGCATAAAGAGTCCTTTATTGTATAGAAGTTTGGCTTTAAATGGGAGAATGCCTGATTGCTTATAGTCTGAATCTACCAGTGAGGATGGTCGACCTAAAGTTACTTTGACAGCTCGTTTGTGAAGGCTAATTAGTGGTTTGAGTGAATTATTGCTCGCTGAGTCCCAAAGTGTTGAGGCATAGTCAATAAAAGGCTGAATGTAAGAATGAAAGAATAGTTTTCTTGCATGTAAATTTACGAAGTTCTTAATCCTTTTTAGAAGATGTAGTTTTCTTGCAACGTTTCTAGATAAAGACTCTAAGTGTTTTGACCAAGTTAGATTATAATCTATTGTTATTCCCAAGACTTTGTGACTGGTTACTTCTTCGACGTTTTCGTTAGAAATGCAAAGTACTGGCAGATTTTGGCTTAGAGTTTGACGTTTCTGTCTTGTAGTTATCATCATGAATTTAGTTTTGTGAGGATGGAGAGCCATGTGATTAAATCGTGTCCATTTAACCAAGAGATTGATGTTTTCTTGGATGTCACTGCAAACCTGTTTGGCGTCAGAATTACTTGTGTCTAAGGTTGTGTCATCAGCGAACATTTCACTGTTTATTTTCAAGTACAATGGCAGATCATTGATGTAAAATGAGAACAATAGAGGACCTAATACTGACCCTTGTGGGACACCAAATTTGTTGGGAAGAAAATCAGATTTGTATGTGTTTACGGACACAATTTGTTGTCTGTTGGAGAGAAAGATGAAATCAGTTTCAGTGTTTTGTATGATAGCTTATACACAGTTAGTTTTCTGAGTAAAAGTTCATGATTTATAACGTCGAAAGCTTTTGCGAAATCTACAAAGAGAATTCCTGAAAATTGCTTGTTGTTCATGTTTAAGAGCCATCTATCTATTAATTTAGTTAGCACAGTGTGGCAAGAATGGTTTTCTCTGAAGCCTGATTGATTTGGGTTGATTAAATCATATTGTTCTGCATGGGAATGGAGACACTTATTGATGTGGAGTTCTAATGGCTTAGAAAGAACTGACAGAATCGAAATAGGCCTATAATTTGATGGATCAGTAGTGTTTCCTGATTTATATATTGGTATGATTTTTGCTTTTTTTAAGGTATCTGGAAAGCATTGTTTATCTATACAGAGGTTGTAAATGTAAGTTAACGTTTCTGCGATAACGGGTGCAGAGAGCTTTAGAATTTTACCGTCTATACCGTCAATTCCACGAGTGGCTGTCTGTTTCAATCGCCTAAGGGACACGAAAACAGAATGAACATCTAGAAGGCTGATATCTAAATCTGAATGGATATTTTTTTCCCCTGCAGTATTTTTGTAATTCTTCTAGATCATTATCATTTGATTTATCATCATGAATTATTTGATCTGCTACTGTTGTAAAATGGTGATTTAGTTTATCGGTAGATATATCATTCGTTATGTTTGAAACAGAGGAAATATGTTTATTTGTTAATCCATGGATGGCTTTCCATACGGACTTGCTGTCTTTCTTTTCACTAATTAATTTTAGAAAATATTTCTTTTTCTCTGCTCTAATGAGAGAGGTTACTTTATTTCTTTGTTTTTTGTATTCTTCACGAGGGCCATTTTTTAACAGGTACTCTCTTTGGTAAATAGCGTTCTGTATCTCTTTTGTAAGCCAGGGAGGTTTTATCCGATGTTTGACTCTTTTGGTTTGGAGCGGGGCATGTTTGTTGTATACAGTATAGAAGATGGAATACCAAACTTCTAGAGCCTGATTGGGTTCTGTATATTGATACACTTTATTTAGAGGGGAATTTAAAAGGTCAGAGAGAAATTTGTCACTATCAAATTTTGAAAAGTTTCTAAAGGTAATCGTTTTATGGTTTAACCTTGGAATTTTGATACCCTTTTTTGACCAAGTGCAACAAATTGGGAAGTGATCACTGCATCCATAAACAGGTACACTAGTCTCAAGAATGGTTTCTGGATTTGTAACATATAGATGGTCTATCAGTGTTTCAGAAATCTCAGTGACCCTTGTAGGAGTTTTGATTAGCTGTGTAAGACCAAGTGACTCAAAAACATAGTTCCACTGTTTATTTATTTTTAGTAGATCTATATTAAAATCCCCTAATATCATGATGTCTTTGGATTCATCATGTGCGTTTTCCATCATTAACATGAAACGGTCAAACCAGTCGACATGTTCAGCTGGATTTCTGTACAGAAAACATATAAGTATAGGCTTATTAAATTTAAGCTGGATCTCAATCCATACTGTTTCTACGTTAAATTGCTCTAAAAAATGCATCCTCTGGAATGTTACTGACTGATGAAGATATACCATAATACCAGTTTCCATGTTTTGTTTAGGATCTCTACGAACTGACTGATGAAGATATACCATAATACCAGTTTCCATGTTTTGTTTAGGATCTCTACGAACTGACTGATGAAGATATACATAATACCAGTTTCCATGTTTTGTTTAGGATCTCTACGAACTGACTGATGAAGATATACCATAATACCAGTTTCCATGTTTTGTTTAGGATCTCTACGAACTGACATTAATATACCTGAATTCAGTGTCATTGTTTGTAGGAGACCTACAGAGTGACTGAAAAAATATGAAAATTTTTTCCAGAATTTTGATTAGGACTATCTATCAGTCATTTGACTGATGGTTACATGAATAACTCAAGTTTCTGTTTTGTTTAGGATCTCTACGAACTGACTGATGAAGATATACCATAATACCAGTTTCCATGTTTTGTTTAGGATCTCTACGAACTGACTGATGAAGATATACCATAATACCAGTTTCCATGTTTTGTTTAGGATCTCTACGAACAACATTATAACCTGGAATTGCAGTGTCATTGTTTGATAGGAGACCGGACAGATGTGACTCCGAAAATCCAAATATGTGAAAATTTTTTCCCGAATTTGATATGACTGATGCTATTTCAGTCATTTTGTTAATCGCATGGTTGACATTGAGATGCCCAACTCTAAGTCCTTCTCTTTTCAGCCAAGGGTTGTTGTCTTCTGTCATATCTAATATAGTCAATACAATAACAAACTAAATACACGATGATAATAACAAGCAGACAAAGCTCTTACAGACTGACAAGTAAGATCTGACTGAAACAAATAAGAAAAAAAAATTGTCAGGCAAACTGGATAACACAATTAATAGCAATGAAAGAAGAAGAAGAGAAAAAAAAAATTCAATTGCAGATCAATGAACATGACGAATCCACGAAAGGACAAAAGCAAAATAAGCTGAAAATTCAAAGGCAAAAGTGTATATAGAATATTAGAATAACTTCAAAATTTCTGCAGAAATTGTACCGCAAGAGAGAGAGAGAGAGAGAGAGAGAGAGAGAGAGAGAGAGAGAGAGAGAGAGAGAGCAGCTCGCATGCCTTTCCTATCTTTCTCATATCACACACACAGTGAAAGAGAGAGAGAGAGAGAAGAGAGAGAGAGAGAGAGAGAGAGAGACAGAGACAGAGACAGAGGGAGAGAGATACAGAGAGAGGAGACAGTACACAACCCTCCCCCCCCCTCCACACACACACACACACACACAGTGAGAGTTGAGAGGAGAGAGAGAGAGA
>CM065738.1:18506601-18516601 GCA_033310375.1 Conus canariensis
TCCTTAATGTCAACTGAAGTCTTAAGCAGCGCCAGGCAGCACCCCTGACGGGGCCCCCGAGGTCGGCCGGGCCATCATCAACACCATGACTGAACAGCTAGCAGACAGTTCCAGACAGCGGGCGGAGTTCTACGCCCGTGTATCCCAAACACATCAGCTTATAGGCCCTTCCCTGTTCGCCCCGAGACCCGTTCTATTCTGAGCCCCGGCAAGCCAATCCAAAGCAAACAAGCAAAGCAACGTGCAGAAAGGAAATACCAACACTCGCTTCCACTGCCAGCGCAGACACCTTTCGCAGATTTTATGCGCTTTGATGTGGAAGCCCCCCCCCCCACCCCCACCCCCACCCCCTCCCTCGCCCCCCCCCTCCCCTTCCCCTCTTCGCTGCCGATCGGAGGAGCGGGGGAAGGGGAGGGAGGGGGCGGGGTGGGGGGAAAAACCAGGAGGTGCGCGTCTGAAGGGTGTAGTAGACCTGTGTGTCAGTCTTCTGACAGATCCAGCCCGGAGGACGATGATGAATTTGCCATCCCGAGCGAGGCAGCCTCCTGGGGCGTTGTGTTTGCGTGTTGTTTGCTTGCTGACGTGCTCCTGCCCGCCTTTCATTGCTCATGCACAAGACAGCAAATGGTGATTCTTCTCCTCTGACGCCGTCCTAGGTGCGGAGGAGACAGGTCTTCAGGTTGATGGTGGGTGGTCCTCCTCACAGCGTTCGCGTGGCCTGCACAGCGTCTCCTGTAGAGTGGTGAGCATCGGCCATCCCTCCCTGCTTATCTCTCAGCCTATGAAGGGACCCACAGGCTTGGAGAAAAAAAACCCAGACTGATCTGAAGAATCTATGCGCGTATTTGTATGGAGCCATTCAGAGACCGGCCTTTGAGGCGAATAAAGAAAAAGTCTGTCATAAATACCAGGGGCGGATCGAGTACTAATGGAAGGGGGGTTTCCAAACAGAGGTCGGGGGTCGAGAGAGGGGGAAAAGGAGCAGGATATGAGAAAAAGATGCAGATTTTTGTAAAAGATGGGGTACTAGAGGGGTAGATTTTGTTAAACCAAGGGGGTTCCAGCCTAGACAATAATGTGCACTGGAGGCCTTTCCTGGCAGATTAACAAGTTATTCACTATGTATTTGTAAATTGTTTCCTTGTTTTTCCGTAGGTGGGGTTCTGGAACCAAGGAACCCCCTTTTCAAATCCGTCCCCTTCAAGCGGAGTAGTCCACGCCTTGGATTCAACCAACAATCGTCACCCTTCCCACAGAAGGAAATCTCCTACTCTGCCAAAAGCTACCGCACTCTCAGATTAATCAATCAGCCATGCTAGCAAAGTACTGCTCAACATCATTCTTAATGTAGCTGCAAGTAGATACCATTATCGCTGGAGAACAGGCTGGAGTCCGCGAAGGCAGGAATCCAATCGAAGAGATCTTAACCTGTGAACACTTTGCGAAAAGCTTCTCCTATCCCAGAGCGAGTTTGGCCATGTCTTGCAGACTTCAAGAAGACGTTTGAAAGAGTCTTTAACAGGAGGCGCTGTGAACCGCAACGAAGAAATTTCACTTCGAGCAAAAATTCATCCACACAGTCCAGCAGCAACTGGTACTCCGGCGCGACTAGTGCAGACAGGTGGCTGTTAAGAGCGGTGCCATACCTCAGTTGGAATTGTCAGGGTAGCACTCTGTCTCCCACACTTTTCAATATTTTACCCGCTCCCCGCACTGGGGGTGCGTGGGTGGGGTGGGGGTGGGGAGTCTTCAAGTGAAAAGGAATCTACCACAGCTGCTTCAGTGAAGCGTTTGACCGAGTCTGGCAGCAGGCTCTATGGGCCACAATGAGACGTTTCACTTCGGGTATAAGCTCATCAACATTACCTGGCGAGTGTACCCCAAGGCAACTAGTGCACACAAGGCGCCATGGGATAGTTGCTCTATGCTCCAGGTGGTTTCATATGGGCTGTCTCTGCTTCCCACACTTTTCGACATGTCCCTGGAATGCATCGTGCATTTGATGATCATATCAGCACAGTCAGTACTGGAGAACAGAACAAAAGCTGTCGATGTGTTCAGTTGAAATCGATAGCATGGCAGGCAGTGAAGAAAAATTCGCCAAGTTTATTCAAAGACTCACTTAAACATACAAAAAAAGAGAGAGAGAAAAATGTGTGTGTTGTGTGGTGTGTGTGTGTGTGTGTGTGTGTGTGTGTGTGTGTGTGTGTGTGTGTGTGTGTGTATACGCCATGGAAATCAGCACGGAGAAGACCAGACTGATGGCGAGCTATACCACCACCAATACCGACATAACTGTCTTTGGACAGACGTTGGAAACTGTTCAACGGTTCATTTACCTCATTAGCAATGAGGTATCCAAACCAGAAATCCCTCTCAAGGGCAACCAAGAAAATATCAACACTAGTGTGTAAACTAAAAACCTG
The DNA here is from genome assembly GCA_033310375.1 of Conus canariensis. Lineage (NCBI taxonomy): Eukaryota > Metazoa > Mollusca > Gastropoda > Neogastropoda > Conidae > Conus > Conus canariensis. The sequence goes on from CM065738.1 coordinate 18,509,028, forward strand.
TATGGAGAGACAATAACCATCTCCATGAAATACCAAATCAAACTCCTGCACACACTGAGATATTCTATCTTCCTGTGGACTGCAAGACATGGACCCTCACAGCAAATCTGAGAGAAAAAAAATCCAAGCCCATGGGAAGGAGGTATTACCGCAAGATATTAAACGTCAAATAATTATTATGAGTTTCCAACTATCGAGCAAGTAAGTAAGTAATATTGCTTATAGCCCAACCGACCGCAAAGGACCATATCAGGGCTGTCACCCGATTGAAGTCAACTCACAAGTCATTCATTCACACAACATTTAAAACACACCTTCTAAAAACACACCGGAAATTTTGTTAAAAATCTTTCTACTGTAAAATCTCAGATCAGATGAAAAATGTTAACCTCTTTTAGAAATTCAAAGATTACATCAGGTGGAACATCTCTGAACAAGGTTTTCATGGAGTCTGCTGTAAATATGTCAAACACCATGCAATTCCCAACTCTCTAAAAGAATATGTTTCACTGTGAGTAGTACATGACATGGAAAGCACCACGGAGACTTCTTCGCTCGCTAAAAGGTACTGTCAAGCAGCGCAACATCTACTGACATCATTTAGGAAAAGAAAACCACATTGCTATGATCATGTAACACGATCCAGTCGCCTTGCTAAATCCATGCTCCAGAGACCTGTTATGACAGGGAGGCGGAGGGAAAGACAGGAAAACGATTGACTGACTACACTGCAATTAGCTGTTCTTCCTCATCCCCCTGTTCTTCTTCAGATACTTGTTCTTCCTGATCTTGTTCATCTCCTTATGCTTGATCATCTTCTCGTTTCTTCTTCTTCTTCTTCTCCTCGACGTTGCTGTCAGGTTGGCCCACGGATGACTGTGTATGGTTGTCTATACTCCCACTGCGACAGGGGCTGGGCTCTTTGGTGTTTTGGAAGACGGGACGCATCTCTCTTCTCTCTCTCTCTCTCTGCTCTCTCTCTCTCTCTCTCTCTCTCTCTCTCTGTTCAAATTTGTGTATGTTCGGTGCATGGGGATTCATGATATCTGTTGTGTAGATTGCCTAGTTGCATCGCTGTTTGAGTCTTCTAATCTGTTCTATCTTCTTTCCTATCTTTTGATTTAAATCAAGATTTTCAACAAATTTTCCCCTATGATATTTAGCATCTTTCTTTCTCTCTTACGTATCAATGTTGATTATGCAATCCGCCGATGCGTTTATTGTTGTTAAATTTTCCGTCACTGAGCACATCATAAACATTTGCTTGCTGTTGCTTCAGCTCAATAATTTGTTTATTACACATCTGTTCAATAAAGAAATACTTAAAAGGAAAAAAAAGACTACACTGCAGAGTGGACAGGGAACACACTCGCAGAGACCCAGGCCTCGGTACACAACCGACAGAACTGGGGGAACCTGGTGAACTGTTCAGGGTGCTGCCCGCTACGGAGTTTTGAAAGTGTAGAAAAATTGTTACCCCGTTGACTAAATGATAATCATGCCACTCAAAGGATAAGGATGGGCTGTGCCCTCCGTCATGCCGTGCCCCTGGACACAGTGAATCCCTGTCCTTGCAACCATAATGCTAGGGGACTTCAATCGAACCGTAACTCCAGGATGTAACAAGAATGAGATTGTGGACTGGACTCCATATACGCGTGTACTTTGTGGTTACATTTACCATGTTGTGAATTGGATGTAGAAGGGGCTGTGGCCGATGTTGAATATGTCTTCATTTGTTTTGATTTCTCCTCGACATTTGCAACGTACAGCAGGGAGGCATAAGCAAAAACAGGTTGATCTTTATTATGATCGTGACTTTCATGACACGAGTCGTGGTTGGTGGGACCACAGGACTGACGCGAGAGTGTCTCAGAAACATCTTAACACTCTCCAAAATTAAGTCGCTCGCTGCTTGCCCTCACGCGAAACAAAGACATGAGGTGTACATTTTAGTCCTTCTAAAACAATCAAGTTCGCGAAACAAAGACATGAGGTGTACATTTTAGTCCTTCTAAAACAATCAAGTTTCCACCTCAAAAGACTTGCCACTTAACTCTGGTGTTGTCTCCATTGAGAACAATTATTGCTGATGAACAAATGACTCTTGGGAAATTTGACATTCTCACTCCGAGCCAGCGCATTTGGAACGGACTTAAAAAGATCTATTCTGAGACAGAGGCAAGCACGGATGAACCCCCCCCCCCCCCCCCCCCCCCAATGCCTACTCCATGCCCTCTCCCTTCATTATTAATACACTTTTCATTAATTGTATGCCTTCGGTGCTCTTCTCTCTCTCTCTCTCTCTCTCTCTCTCTCTCTCCTCTCTCTCTCTCTCTCTCTCTCTGCCTGCCACCATTTGTCTGTCTCTCTGCCTGTCTCTCTTTCCTGTGTGTGTGTGTGTGTGTGTGTGTGTGTGTGTGTGTGTGTGTGTGTGTGTGTGTGTGTGTGTGTGCATACGTGTGTGTGTGTGTGTGTGTGTGTGTGTGTGTGTGTGTGTGTGTGCATACGTGTGTGTGTGTGTGTGTGTGTGTGTGTGTGTGTGTGTGTGTGTGTGTGTGTGTGTGCATACGTGTGTGTGTGTGTGTGTGTGTGTGTGTGTGTGTGTGTGTGTGTGTGTGTGTGTGTGTGTGTGTGAGCACGCGTGCGCACATGCGTTTATGTGTGTGTGCAAAGAAAAGAATGTTGTGGAGACCAGCAATATAGGATCTATATCACATCATATAGGTTACTTTAAAAAGCAACGACCACGGACTTCTTTAAACATTTTTTTTTAATTTGATATTTGTCTTTTTGTGATCCTCGTTAATACTGCTATCTTACAGACTATACCTTTCTTCAGTGTCGCCTACTTTTTCTTTTTTTGTACCTCTGTGGCCTACTCACCTGTTTTAATCATAGATTGTCTTTGCTCTTTTTCTCTCGCTATCATTTATTACCTGCTGGCTTTTCTTAATTCTGGGCAGCAGGTAGTACGACTGCACACTCTGAAGAAAGAGGGACAGACCACACACACACCACACACACACACACACACACACACACACACACACACACACAGAGGCAGACAGAGAGACAGAGACATAGACAGACAGACAGGTAGACAGACACGCACACACACAGAGACAAAGAGAGATAATGACAGACAGACAGACAGACACAGACAGACAGACAATCAGGCGGGCTGACAAGACAAACAAATAAACAGAGTGACAGACACACAGATATATACAGATAGACACACACGCACAGACAGACAGTCGCCCCCCTTCTCCCTGTTTTTTTTTTTTTTTTTAACTTCCTTTTAGTTGGATAAATTACGAGCTGAGGACTTAACATTCCAGAGAGACCACATTACACCTCTTTTTTCTTTTACAACCGCAGGAATGCGACGCAACGGTACTGAACATTTTGGGATTGTGGTCGTCGTCTTTTTCTTCCTAGTCCCCTTCCCCCTCCAGTGACACCTAAGCTAAGGCCACGTGTGGTTCTCTCCTTTACCACCCTTCTCACCGGCGCCGGGTACAAAGGCACAAAGTCGTCGGTTGACAAGGGTGCGATAGATCTCAGGGGCGCTCAGCTGTCACCGACTGTTCCTTGGCGAAACCCTGATAATCAATTATAGCCCCTCGCAGGCTGCTGGGCTATAAATAATATCAATTGAATCGTCCCTACCTTTTTATCTTTATATGCTTCGTTTTTTCCTACTTCCAGTCTATGCCCTCTTTTTGATCTGTTTCGTACTTTTCTTTTCTTTTTTTTTTAAACTCTTGGCTTCCTTTCCATATTTCTGTTTACCTTTTCCTACTCACAGATTTTTTTTTAAAATAACTTTTCCTACTGTCTACTACTCTTCCCTACCCTTGCCTACTTATAGTTCTTTTTTTAAACCAACACTTTCTTAATGTCCCATTATTTGTTCTCTAATCCCTACTTGACTAGCCTACTCTGTACCGCATTTCCCTGTTCTCTCTGACAATTCCCATGGTCTGTATGTACAACTTGTTTTCAATGTTCGTTCGTTGCTCTTCTACTCTTCAGCACTTTTTGGTACTCTTCACCATCCCTTCTACTCCTGACTTCCCCTTCATACTCTTCACCATCACTTCTACTCCTGAATTCCCCTTCATACGCTTCAATACCTCTTCTACTCTGTACTGCTTTTCTATGGGTTTTTTTTTTCACGACCTCGTTTTCCTCTTAACCAATTGCTCATGCTCTGCTCTACATCTTCTACTGCTTGCTGCCTTTTCATACGTTTTACTATCTTTTCCGCCTTTTCTTACCATTTATTATCTTCTCCTTCTCCATACTACTCTTTCCTGTTATTCTACATCTTTTTGTACTCCCAGTTCTCATAGAACAGGGAGTACTTTATAATGGGAACGAAGAAATGCTGTCTGTGTGTGTGTCTGTCTGTCTGTCTGTCCGTCCGTGGTCAAAATGTGTTCCACTCGCTCCAAACAAAACTACAGGGCCGAGCTTCCTGAAAATCTGTAGGTATGTACATTATGGGTCACGGATGATGTCCGATGTTTTATTTTACCGTTATATCCGTTACTAACGGCTATAACGGCCCATAACGGTTTTTCTTCTTTATGGAATATCTCAGAAAGTACTTGGCCAAACTTTCTGAAAATTTGTAGGTATGTTCATTATGGCTCACAGATGATGGCCGATATTTACCAGAATAGCCGTTACTAACGGTATAACGGCCCAAAACGTTTTTTTTTTCTCTTTATGGAATATCTCACGCGTATTCAAGATAAACTGGGAGTACGTTTACATGCTTTGCATCTTGCTTTTCATCTTTGCCTCCTCATGGGTCAGATGACGAGGCAGCAGAATTCTGCAACTTTCCTTGCGATTGGTATTAACCCGTAGCTCACCTCACACAGTGTGGCCGAGGTATGCACGCCGTCAAATGCAGTAAAAGCGTGCTGGGGAAGAAGCACACAGCTTTGATAAAATGTGAAATGAAACATTGCAGCCGTCTCCACAATGGAAGTAAAGTTCCATAGGCTACAATTTTCGGGTGCGTTATCCACTAAAAATGTAACATCGTCACATTTTCCGCGGAGAATTTCGCTCCGTTTCTGTTACCCAAGAAGCAGAGTGTAAAAGAGAGAGAGTCGCTCACTTTACACTGACAAGCTGCTGAAAGGCTGAACCAGAGATGGAAATGACAGCTTCTTACTCATCGAATACAGTAGAAAGTTTCTTACTCATCGAATACAGTAGAAAGTTTCTTACTCATCCGATACAGTAGAAAGTTTCTTACTCATCGAATACAGTAGAAAGTTTCTTACTCATCCGATACAGTAGAAAGTTTCTTACTCATCGAATACAGTAGAAAGTTTCTTACTCATCCGATACAGTAGAAAGTTTCTTACTCATCGAATACAGTAGAAAGTTTCTTACTCATCCGATACAGTAGAAAGTTTCTTACTCATCCGATAAAGCGGAAAGTTTCTTACTCATCGAATACAGTAGAAAGTTTCTTACTCATCCAATACAGTAGAAAGTTTCCTACTCATCCAATACAGTAGAAAGTTTTTTACTCATCCAATACAGTAGAAACTTTCTTGCTCATCCAATGCAGTAGAAAGTGTAGAACGTTCCTTACTCATCGAATACAGTAGAAAATTTCTTATTCATTCAATACAGTAGAAACTTTCTTACTCATCCAATACAGTAGAAAGTTTCTTACTCATCCAATACAGTAGAAAGTTTCTTACTCCTCAAATACAGTAGAAAGTTTCTTGCTAAACACAGTAGAAATCTTATCTCGGTAGTCCATTAGCTTCAGCAGTTATGGATTGAAAACTGAACCTGAAGAAGGAAGCAGCCTCGACAATAAATGCAACAGTTTTCACATCGTTCGTAACACACACACACACACACACACACACACACACACACACACACACACACACACACCCCTGCCCCCCCTACCCCCCACAAAAAAAAATCTGACAAATTTTACATTTATTTTTCTGTTAAAAGTGCTGCACTGTGACATTTTGCGTGAAGACTGCTGCTTTGGTACACTTTACCAAAGTATTGTAAAGACATTAAGTGTGTCTGCTCTGCAGAACTGACAATTAAGCATATATACTGGTAAAATGTTCTTCAATGAAAACTTTCCTACCTTCAGAAGTCGTAGAATGCATTTTGCCTGTTTCTAATGTTAAGTTTTATCGGATCAATTTAATCTTTTCAACCTTTCAATATTTTGATAAACTAGTTATTTGTTACGTAGTCCTATTGCACGTTTCTTGTAACTCTCTCTCTCTCTCTCTCTCTCTCTCTAAATATATATATATATATATATATACATACATATACTCTCTCTCTCTCTCTCTCTCTCTCTCTCTCTCTCTCTCTCCTCTCTCTGTGTCTCTCTTTCCCTTAAAAAAATTGATAATGTTAAAAAATTTTACAAAGTTTTGCTGTTTTTGATGCTAGAGTCTAAAATCATCGACACGATGAAAAGACTTTAAACAAAATAACTAACAAACTTACACGTTACCAGAAACGTGGTCTGAGATCTTACATCGCGTCACAGCCGACTTTCGAAATAGCTTTCGCGGGTCGCAGTTTTGGCGAGGGACAGATGCTTCGCACGTGCCACTCGCTGCAAAGTGAGGCCCAGGTTAATAATGGCATTCGTGGTCTGCTGGTTTGTTTATTCGCGGCTTTGCTTGTTTATTGTAAGAGTAACGTGTCTCGCTCTCCCATTTGAGTTCCTCCAGGAGTTTGTTTACTGCCAACATAGTCAAATGGTCCGTCAATGCCTTGCATATCCGTGGCTTTGTTTGCTTACTGTGAAAGTAGCCAAATGGTCTCGGGCGCTGGCTTGTTCGCAGATTGTGCTCGTTTGTTTGTTTGTTTGTTTGTCCGCGTTTACGGTAAGCTCCTCTGGTTTGCTTATTGATTCGGGGATTGGCTTGGTGGTTAAAAGCAGCGGCAGATTCACGACGGGTGGATGTGTTCAGTCGTTTGGTCCTTTACCTACGCCGGATAGATTGTTCGTGAACGAGCGTTCTCGGTGTCTGTTGTTCGTGAGCGAGTGTTGTCGGTGTCTGTTGTTCGTGAACGAGTGTTGTCGGTGTCTGTTGTTCGTGAACGAGTGTTGTCGGTGTCTGTTGTTCGTGAACGAATGTTGTCGGTGTCTGTTGTTCGTGAGCGAGTGTTGTCGGTGTCTGTTGTTCGTGAGCGAATGTTGTCGGTGTCTGTTGTTCGTGAGCGAGTGTTGTCGGTGTCTGTTGTTCGTGAACAAGTGTTCTCGGTGTCTGTTGTTCGTGAGCGAGTGTTGTCGGTGTCTGTTGTTCGTGAACGAGTGTTGTCGGTGTCTGTTGTTCGTGAGCGAGCGTTGTCGGTGTCTGTTGTTCGTGAGCGAGTGTTCTCGGTGTCTGTTGTTCGTGAGCGAGTGTTGTCGGTGTCTGTTGTTCGTGAACGAGTGTTGTCGGTGTCTGTTGTTCGTGAGCGAGCGTTTGTCGGTGTCTGTTGTTCGTGAGCGAGCGTTGTCGGTATCTGTTGTTCGTGAGCGAGTGTTGTCGGTGTCTGTTGTT
>CM065738.1:18521601-18524101 GCA_033310375.1 Conus canariensis
CGCTGTGGCATTAACAGAGGGAAATGGTGTTTACAATAACTGTGGGCAGTCTCGGGCGTTGAGATGCATTCTGCGTTCACTGAAAATCCGCTAGTCATCCTTCCCTTTCCAGCACAGCTTCTTTCCAAGATAATCAAAACTGACTCAGACGGATGAGACATGCTAACTTACGTTCACTTTAATTAATGTAAAGAAAAATGACGAAAACGTGACGACAGGTGTCCTGCTAAATCTGAAGACAAGCGAGTGTTCAAACTACGGGAGCAAGAACGTCCAGGTCTGGCCAGTCTGGGAGATAAAACAGATGGGGTCAGCCTCAGGAGCTCCACGTTAAATTTACATGGAATAGACAATTACTGACAGTTCGGTTGAACAATTATTATCTGATAGTTTGGTTCAGTTATCTATAATTTGGTTGACAGATTGGTACGTAGGCGCAGATCTCCAGGTTTGGTCAGTTTCGGAGATAGAACAGATGGACACAACCTCAGGAGCTCCACACTGAATTTACACAGTAGCGGACAGTAATTGATAGGTTGGTTGTGCAATTATCAAATGACAGTTTAATTTAGTTATAGATAATTTGGTTGACAGATCTGATGGGTGTTTTTCCTTCGATATGACTTAAAGTACCTGGTTGATCTTACACAGGTAGATAACCTCTAAATGGTGTATTAAACCGCTGTTGAGTCTTGTCATAATAAAGGTATACCTAGCTGTGTCTTTTTTTTTTAACTTGTAGCAACCAACGTGGTCTCACTGAACGCCAATTTACACAACATGACCGACTAAAAGAACTGACACGTAACAGACAAAACGGTCGACAAAACAAAACCCTCACGAACAGTGTCAGAACCGAACTCTCACCTCCTGAAACGCCGAATGCACATAGCGGTGAATGAGGCTGGTTTTTCCACACCCGCAGTCCCCCACCACCACGATTTTGGATTTGACCTCGGAACTCTCCGCGCCTGCCACCGCTGCTGCCGTGACCGCTTGGCCTCGTGGGTTCTCCGCCGAAACGGCCGGTTCGCGGCCTCCCGTGGCCATGGGGGGCGGCGTAGAGTCCTGGCCTCTGACAGGCATAAAGACAAACTCCGGGCACTGCTTGTCCTTCATCAGTGGAAGTCTGATGGGCACTGTCATACGGGCACTGTCACACGGGCACTGTCACACGGGCACCAACCAACACCAGCTCCTCCTGTCACGTCGTGAAACAATCCATCAGTTGTCTGCTCAGGTCCGTGTCTTGGACTTTTTTTTTTTTGTCACTCGGATTTTTCCTATTCTTTTTCTGTTGAGTGAAAGCTTGCTGATAGTGCAGTGGTTTAGATGAAGGTCGGATGTTAATAAAAGAGAAACCGCCGCTGGCTAATGTTTAAAAAATGATTATCTGAAGGGACAAAAAAAACATCCGATGTTCACATGTATTTGCATGGCATACTAGGAAGTTTCTTTCCAGTTACAGCCACGCGAACACCGAAACCAGTGCAAACTTTTTTTTGGTTTACACACACACACACACACACACACACACACACACACACACATTGACTCACTCACTCACTCACCACACACACACACACACACACACACACACGCACACACACACACACACACACACACACACACACTAACGTTTACCACTGATCTTCTGCACGGCCTGTAGACCGCGTTTACGTTTAAGAACGAAAACAAACGTATGCAAATAAACCAAAAACATGACAGAATTGCCACCAATGTCAATACCACAGAACTCCCACAACCAAAAAACACCAATTAGATTAACTTTTCTAAAAACAAAAACAAAAGTTTTCCACCCGTTACAGTTTTTACAACGTAGACTAATCTTGCTGACCGTGAAAAAAAATAACCACAAATACCCCTCTCTCTCTCTCTCTCTCTCTCTCTCTCTCTCTCTCTTCCACCAAATCCGTTCTATTCCAACGTGCAGACGACACTCACCCAATAAACTAAAACGGGCAGTCCACGGTTCGATAAACGACGATCTCATGCACAACGAAAAGTCAAAGAGTCGTCTGCTGCAAAAGCGAAATAGACGACAGGTTTCTGCACTTTGCACGCACTCGTTTCAATCCCCTGACTACGCTACTTCGGGCCTCCACATTCCACTGACGACGACCTGTCGACCAGGCTGACTGTATGTGGTTTTCACAAGAGGAGAGCAGCGCGCGCGCCACGTGGGGCGTGCTGGGCGCCCGTGAATGAAACCACGCAACGGGATCAGTCCGTCTGAATGTTCTGTCTGAACCGACGATTGCCTAGCCTGCGAAGCCACAATGCGCCATGTAAGGTAGCTTGCTTTGCACACAACTACATTAGTTTAAGTGGCGGATCCAGAGCGAGTTCCACATTTTCAGGGTTCCTGAGCCTCACCCAGCCCATCCCTACCCCCACCACCTCCTCCCAGTGAGAAAAAATTTGGAGAGAAAAAAACCCCGAACTTTCTAATGTCATTTTTAGTAAGATGTAGAATGAA
>CM065738.1:18556601-18559101 GCA_033310375.1 Conus canariensis
CACTCAACGGTCATATTTCCATGGCTGCACTCAACGGTCATCTTTCTATGGCTGTACTCAACGGTCATCTTTCCATGGCTGCACTCAACGGTCATCTTTCCATGGCTGCACTCAACGGTCATCTTTCCAACACGTTTTATACTTTGTGTGCCAAAGAGATATCCCAGTAAATGTACCCCCACCCCTCTCTCTCTCTCTCTCTCTCTGCATGTGTGTGTGTGTATGCGCGCGTGTGTGTGTGTATGCGTGCGTGTGCGTGCGTGCGTGCGCGTGCGTGTGTGCGCGTGTGTGCGTGCGTGCGTGCGTGCGTCCGAGGTGCGTGCGTGCGTGGTGTGTGTGTGTGTGTGTTGTGTGTGTGTGTGTGTGTGTGTGTGTGTGTGTGTGTGTGTGTGTGTGTGTGTGTGTGTGTGTGTGTGTGTGTGTGTGCGCGCACGCGCGCGCGCACACACACACAGGCGCGCTCTTTCTCCTACTTCACCCATCAACTTGGGTGAGCAAACAGAGCATTTTGTGGAGAAGATCAGTTTTAGTTTCCCTTGGATCAATGAGACGTCACTGTGTGCGGACTATTCCGTCTACGCTACAACACATCTGCCAAACCACGTGGCCACAATTACCAGAGGTTACACAGCCCAGTCGATTACTCAGTGACCAAATAAGAGAAAAGTAAAGAAGGAGCTGGGGTGGGGTGGGAGGGGGGGGGGGGGAAGGGAGACTCATGGAGAATATTTAACATTAACAGAACACACCAAGTAGATGTGACAGCAGAGTCGGAAACGCATCCCTTCTAAAAAAAAAAAAAAAAAAAAAAAGTGTGTGTGTGTGTGTCTGTGTGTGTGCGTGTGTGTGTGTGTGTGTGTGTGTGTGTGTGTGTGTGTGTGTGTGTGTGTGTGTGTGTGTGTTGTGTGTGTGTGTAGGGGGGTGGGGGAGGGGGTGGCAGGAAAGGGGGGCATATTTACCATAGAACAAAAGATGGTGAATTGAAACCAGGCTAAAAGATAGTAAAGAGATATCGATTAAACTTCAGAAAGCCCTCATTTTAGAGCATCATAACAATAGCTAGCACACAGGTGGTTGATAACATGCTTCGTGTTCACATCAGTCGTTTAGTTATAATGTTCAACTTGATTTTCTAGTCTGGGCATCTTAATACGTAACCTTCATGGTCATGTTGGACTTGGCTCAGTTTCAACTCTAGTGTTGCCCTCGTGGTCGGCTAGGCTATAAACAACTTCACTTGAAGGTGCAGTCACTAGCTACTCGAGGAAGACAGAAGGCCAGAATACGTAACAATTCATACCCACCCACCCACCAATTTTTTTTTTCTTGTTCTTGTTCTTGTTCTGTTCTTCTTCTTGTTCTTGTTGTTGTTCTTTTTTCCTTCTTCATTCTCATCATATCATCATCACATCACATCATGTACTGTTGTTGTTATCATCATCATCAATCATCATCATCATCATCATCATCATCATATCATCATTGTTACTGTTGTTGTTATCATCATCATCAGCATCATCATCATCATCATCATCATCATCATCATCATCATCATCATCATCATTGTTATTGTTATTACTACTGTTGTTATTGTTGTTGGTGTTGATGTTGTTGTATTGCTATCGTCATCGTTATCATCATCATCAGCATCATCATAATCATCATCATCATCAGCATCATCATCATCATCATCATCATCATCAATATTATTGATATTATTCTAACTATTGTTGTTGTTGTCTGAGAAATGCCTAACTTGTCAAGAGCACTGTTTACAGGTACAGCTAGAAAAAGAAAGTGAAAGCAAACAAAAACAAGCAAGCGAACAAAACACGGGAAAAGGGAGTGCCCCTTTATCTGCCGCACAATTCGTCTGGAGAGGTAAGGGTTACAAATGACTATTCTATGCTGATGATTTATCTTGGGTTTTTCACTGGCATGAAAGTGATGGTGTTGTACTTTTCGTATTTTTCCCTTCGGCTTTTCGTTACGTTCTGAAATGATCTTGAATCTTGAAAGTTAAAGAAAAAACAGCAACAACAAGCAGTAGAGTAGAGGTGTGTGTGTGTGTGTGTGTGTGTGTGTGTGTGTGTGTGTGTGTGTGTGTGTGTGTGTGTGTGTGTGTGTGTGTGTGTGTGTGCAGCCATGTACCTATTTTCATAGTTTCACAGTTGGGTATTTTGCATAGATGAACGTGTGTGTGTATTACAAGTGTATTCACACACACACACGCACACACACACACACACACACACACACACACACACACACACACACACACACACACACACACACACACGCACGCACGCACACACGCACTGGCTCATGGACCCACGCAGAGAGACAGACAGACAGGCAAGCAGGCAGACAGACAGATAAGCAGGCAGACAGACAGAGACAGAGACAGAGACAGAGACAGAGAGATGTGACATACAGGAGGGGAAAACAAAGCGAACAGTAACTGCTCTCAGCAATAGCGACATTTACGAAATTTTAGAAC
>CM065738.1:18566601-18571601 GCA_033310375.1 Conus canariensis
CGGCTATTGTCTAAATATGTCTTGTTCGCTGCCTTCACGAACCAATCGCGAAAAGGTTTACCGAGTTTGATCAATTGCCTTGGCCCACACAGATGTTGATGTGTATAAATGAATAGAGATGAGACGGAAAAGACTGGAAGTTTAGATACCCTGGTCTTGGATTCTGCTTTCGTTTCAAATCCACTTCCTCTTCATTACAAAGAAGATAAGAGAGTTGTCTCTACGGGCACGGAGGCTGAAAGGAAATCTTCTTCTAACTCTGTGCGATGTAATCACAGCGCAGGTTTCCAAGGATGGTACAGGATTGCTCCCAGCTGGTTTGCTCGGCAGTTGAGGGCAGTACTTCTCTGGGTCCTACCCGCACCTTCGGGTGTGTCTTTTTCTTCCATATCCCCATAAACCACAAATGGCATTGTTTTCTGAGTGGTCGGCAAAACAACCGGTGTTCTCACTCTGTGTGACAAGGTTTGAATGGCAGGCTGTTGGTGTTGGTTTTAGTCCCCCAACTCGTACGTACTAGCGCCTTTCAGCAGCCGCAGTTTATGTTGTCGTTATTTACTGCGTTCCTCGCGAAAATGTCATGGAGTCACCTTTCAGCGCCATACATGCCCGTTGCCATTATCCGTCACTGCCACAAGAATCATAATATAAGCGGTAATGTCATCATCATCATCATCATCATCATCATCATCATCATCATCATCATGGTTATTCCTGTACTCGTCATCATCTTCGCCATCATCTTCGCTGCCGACATCGTCGTCGTCATCATCATCATCGTCGTCGTCGTCGTCGTCGTCATTGTTGTCATAAACTTCCTCCTCCTCCTCCTCCTTCTCTCCTCCTCCTCCTCCTCCTCATCATCATCATTACCATCATCGTCATCATCATCAAAATCTTCGCTGTTGTCATCATCACCATCATCATCATGGTCGGCGTCGTAATCGTCACCGAATAATAAGTTGATGGAAAATGTCATTGCATAATACTATGTTACTGACCCCATCATCACGTTTTATTCAATGAAAACGCTTGCCTTTACATACATATATTTATATAGTTGTTCATATAAATGATATGCATGATACGTGAATTATATAACCGCAGATTTGTAACGTTTACTGTAGTACCTGCATTGTTTACAAGTAGGTGTACATGTTGATTGTATGTTTGCAGTCATTGCTGTCACATTCTATTGCATTGAATTCCGTTGCATTGCGTTGTACTGATATGTACAATACCGTATTGTGTTGTGTTCTATTGTGCTATATTGAGTGTTGCGTTTGTGACGTATTATATTGTGTTGTGTTGCGTTCTTTTGTGATATATTGTGTGTTCCGCTGTATTGTATTGTACTATATTGTGTTGTGCTGTGTTCTTTTGTCTTATATTGTGTGTTGTGTTGCATGCTGTTGTGTTGTTTTGTGTTGTATCTTGTTGTTTGCAGTTATGTTCTATTACATCTTGTTGAATGATACTACACAGCATTATGTTGTATCGCATGGTGTTGTATCGTATGGCGTTGTATTGCATCGTACTGCACTGCAATGTACCGTGTTGCATTATATTGCGTAATGTTGCATCAAACAGTGAGAAATGCGCTATATTGTGTAATACTGTTTTGGTTATGTTTTGTATGGCACTGTACTGTATCTATCGTACTGGATTGTATTAAATTGTATTGGATCGCACTGCATTGGACTGTGCGGTATTGTATTACGTTGGATAAATTCATCATCACAACACTTTTCTTGCGTTAACATTAGACTGGTCTCCCCTGGATGAACATGTCACAACAGAACAGCGCCACCTATTGTTCACATATGTATGCTTTCATTCCCCGCAGAATTTGGTCACGGACACTTCCTTGCAGCTGGCCGGTCGCTCTTTCACGTGCGTGCGCAAAGTTCAAACTGAGCACAGGATTTCGGCTTATCGTCTCGTCCGAAGGACTAACACCCAGACCGCCAATTCAGATCGACAGGAGGGGAACAGTACAAGACAAGAACCACGGGCCAGGGATTCTGTCGCTTTCTAGATGTGTCGTTTATCCACTGGCCCTTTTACTTTGCTCTAGACGGGGGAAATTGTGATGGTGTTGCGTAAGTGTATTACATGTGATGCTGTATAAGTCATGCTTAACACATCAAGGTTGTCTCTGCGCTCATAAATGCATATATGCTCACTCTCCGTGTGTGTGTGTGTGTGTGTGTGTGTGTGTGTGTGTGTGTGTGTGTGTGTGTGTGTGTGTGTGTGTGAGCGATTCCTTGTCTGATATATGTTTGTTTCAAAAGTGAGGTGACCGCAGCCGGATATTGAAAAAATATTTTATTATAATCAATCCACCAGACGAAATGGACAAACAAATCACAAAGACAAAACACGACGCGTTTCGACCTCTTTGGATTCTTCAGGAGAATGAAAACGAAGAACGAGCTATGACTTATCTTCTCAAATTCGGCGCAGTATGGGCGTTGAATGAAAACGAAGCCGTTGGGAAGGAGACAATGCGAGTTGAAAAAGTAATGATGATAACAGTAGTAATGATAGCAATAAGAATAATAATGATGATTGTTGAGATATCAAAAAATAATAGAGAGGATTACTACGATTTGGGGTAATAATGTGACGATAATAGTTGTAGTATTAATGATGGCTATATACACAGAAGAGGGGAAAGGAGAAGGGTTGGAGCACTCTCGACCAGCATGGTTGTAGTGGCAACAGTGTGAGTGGCGATGATGATGATGATGATGATGATGAAGATAATGGTAATGGATGATGATAATGACGATGGTAATAATAATGATAATAGTGTTAATTATAATAATGGTAATAGTAATAACAATAATAATAAAAAATAATAATGATAATAATAATTATGATAATAATAATAATAATAATGATGATGATGATGATGATGATGATGATGATGATGATGATGATGATGATGATAAGAAGAAGAACAAGAAGAAGAAGAAGAAGAAGAAGAAAAGAGCAACAACAACAACAATGGTAATAATAATGACAATACTGACAACAACAGTAACAGTGATAGTAATAATAATGATAATAACAGTAATAGTTATAATGATAATAAAAGTAATGGCAAAAAATATTAATAATAGCGATGTCACTACTATCATTACTACTATTACTACTACTACTACTACTACTGCTACCATCACCACCAGCACGACTACTACTACTACTACTAAGAAGAAGAAGAAGAAGAATGATAATACCAAGAGACGGGAGGAAGAGGAAGAAGGAGGTGGGGGAAGGGGAGGACAGGAAGAACAAACAGGAGAAGGAGGAGGATACAGATAATGGGACAGATGGAATCTGATAAGTATATTAACAGTTATGACAATAATCTTGATTATAACCATGAAATAATGATAGAGGTGATATAAGAGACTGGTCAAATGGTTGGTTGCAATGCCAAAAATATAGTAATGTCTAATGATGATATTAATGATGCTGGTAAACATAATCGTTGTAACAGTGTCGAAGGTGTAACAACAGTTATAATGATGATAATAGTAATGATATTAGAATTAGTAATAATGATAATTATAATAGTGATAATGATGATGATAACGATGATGTTAAATACTAAGTAAGGTTGTAAGAAATAATAAAAGGACTTTATTTTGATGATGGTGATGATGATGATAGTACCGATGATAATATGATGACAATAATAATGATAGTAATAATGGTAAAAGTAATATCAATAATAATAATAGTGGTGACAACGAACAGAGAGGGTCAGTGGGTAAAAGTTAACAGTATACTGGACCAGGGAGAGGGTGGTGATGATAAATATAACAATGTTAATAATGGTAACAGTAAGTGAAAAGGAATAGGGATTATAAATAATAGTGAAAAGCTAATAGCATTATTGAAGCAGGACAGAAGGGGAGGGGTAAGCGAGAAAGAAAGAAAAAAGAGGGGGGGGGGGGGTCACATACCCACACCTACACACACCTACACACTCACATAGACACTCTCTTACACTTCTCTCTCTCTCTTCTCTCTCTCTCTCTCTCTCTCTCTCTCTCTCTCTCTCTCTCTCGCTCGTTAAAAGAAAGTTATTGTATATAAGTATTTTTAACTATTACTGCTACAACTCTCTGCTGGTGATGGGATTAATGATGATAGCACATAGTGATTATAAGCATAATGGTAGTGATAATGATGATGGTAATAGCAACAACAACAATGACATAATATACGTTTGGCTTTGTTTTGTGTTATTCTTTGTAGACAAACAAGGTGGTTTTTTTTTTTTTTTTTGGTTTAAGAAAGATAGTATTTCTTTTTTGTGATATTAAATTGTATAAGTGTTAGTACATTTGCTAAAGCAGCTTAGATTACGATGACTCCATTAGAACTTACCGCGAAACGGATAGTCCTTCTACGCACCACCACCACCACCACCACCACTACTACTACTACAACTACTACAACTACTGCTACTACTGCTGCTACTGCTGTTGTTGCCGCTGCTGCTGCTGCTATTGCCGCTGCTACCACTAGAACAACCTCTGTTGCTTTTGCTGCTGCCGCTGCTGCTACTGCTGCTGCTACTACTGCTAACGCTGCTACTGCTGCTGATACTTCTACTACTGCCGTTGCAGCCGCTGTTGCAGCCGCTGGTGGTTTTTTGTTGTTGTTTGTTATCAGTATGAGGGAAGCCACTGCTACCAACAATACTACTACACTTACCACCACTACTACTGCTACTATCACTGCTACTACTACTACTACTACTACCGCTACTGCTGTTGCTGCTGCTGCTACTACTACTACTACTGTTGCTACTACTACTACTACTACTACTACTAGGGCCGATAACTGCTCCTGCTGCTACCGCTACTGTTACTACCGCTACTACTATAGCCATCAACAAAACCACAACTGCCTCAGTGCCTGCCATCCCCCCTCTTAATGCCCCAAAAATATGCAGATACTTTTTAGCAACAAGTCACACT
>CM065738.1:18589101-18596601 GCA_033310375.1 Conus canariensis
GTTGAGCATCCTAGTTTCATTTTCAAAGGATCGGCAATGGCTGCACGGCTCAGTTCGTTGGTGATAATCGTGATGATAATCACCAGATGAGGAAGATTATCTCGCAGACCCCAGAGTCTCATTTTCACTCAGTCACAAGTGCCTCAGTCTTTTTTGACGACGGTGAGGAGTTTTGTGATATCTCTTTGTGTTTGTTTCAAAGCTTTTTACTTGACTTTATAATTTTCAAAGTTCTGCACCCACTGACCCAGTTTCTTGTTAAAAAAAAAAAAAAAAAAAAGGATTGGCGGATGTCCTATGATTGTCATGATCACTGTGATGATGATTCTGATCAGATGATGATAATTATTATCTCTCAGACTCCTGATTGAGACTACTGTGCGCTCATTACAGTCCCTATCTTTTTCTCACTCAGTCACAAGGGTCACAATCTCGGTCAGTCAGTGTGAGTGTTACAGGATGTAATGCTCATAGGTTTAGTATTACTCAGGAAGCTAGAACTGAACAGTCAAGGGGGTCCATGGAACTGACGCGGAACCATCTGACTGACATCGACCTGCAGCAGACTGCCAACACCTTCTCTGTAGCGCCAGGCAATTTTGCATATATTTACCTCCCATCTCTGACCTCCAGCCCCCACCCTATTCCTCCCTCCCTTCCTCCCACCAGCCGTCCCTCTGCACACCCCCTGCTGTTTTGATCTACCATCCGCAGTCTCCATTTTCATCCAGACTGTTCGCTGACAAAACCACTGTCTACTTTTTTTCAAATTCTCAGAAGTGGATTGCACGAGAAATAATGAAGGCAAGATTTTTATCAGACATTGCCATACTAACAAAAGAAAGCCTTGTTTTACTTTCAGAATTGCTAATTATTGGAATGCTCTGCCTGCTAACACCAAATATGCACCTGACATCAACAGCTGTAAAAAACTCCTAGATGAAGACCCTAAATTGAAAGATCTTTTCTTTAGTGTGGATTGAATATAATGTTATTTATAAGATAGGCATGCAACCAGACCGAAATTAAATTGAAAAATAATGAGGGGACGCAAATAGGCCGTAAGGCCTGAGGCTAAAAAGCCGGTCCCTACTACTACTACTACTACTACAACTCCATCACCTGTACCAACCACCCTGGCATGCTTCAGGAGTATCTTGGCAGACTAGAGGCCTAGGAGAATGTCTGGAATATGCAGTGTCACCCGCATAAGTGCATTCAGCTACCCTTGTTCCAAAGCAGGAAGCTGCATAACGCAAATTTAGCTACACTTTCCATGGCCGAGGGTGTCTCCTGCATGAGATTTAAGTGTTGGAGTGCAGTCAGACCCCTCCTTGTAGTTATATGTTCATAACACCTGTGCGAAAACAAATGAAATCCTATGTTTCTTGAGGGGAAATCTGAAAGTAGGCTTCATTCATAAAAAAAAAAAAAACCCAGTCCACAGGGCGTTGATTCATCGTTTTACTGATTCCACTAGCACTGTTTGGGACGCATACCTGACAGACTCAACTCCAACATAGAGAAAGTCTAGAGCAAAGCAGCTAGGTATTTCATGAAAAGATGCAGAAACACCTCACGTGTCACTGATATATCTGACCAGCCTCAGTTGCCCTTAGACAAGGAATGACTGCGCACCTCCGGACTCATCATTTTGAATATATTTGTATTCTCACTAGTAACGTCTGTAGATATTGAGACAATCCCACCATTGCATTAGTCCAGCCTTGGAATACCATCACTGATATTGTTATAAAGTATGTAATTCATTGGTGTTCTCTCTACCGTACATGGACTATCCAGTGGCCTTCCATGGCAGCCAATGAAGGGGGGGGGGGGGGGGAGGGTGGAAGAAGGTGCCAGAAAAAAAATCGGTCGCAGGAAAAAGAATGAATCATACAGTGGAACCTGTAGTCACATTTGCCTTTACAGAGCTGATTTTGAAGTACTCATGGGGCTGGATTTCCAGCTGGAAAACCCTCTGTGTCCACTCAGCAGTAAATGGGTACCAAAGTCATAACAACATTCAGTTCAGGGAAGGTAAAAGGTGGCGGAAGGAGAGGGATAGGCACTACCTTCCATCATGCTGTGTCCTGGGGCTAGACAGGGTGACTCTTTGACAGTTCACGCACCAACGGCCATTAGACAAAGGGACTCGGTCATACTCAGCCTTTCAAACAATAGAAAAAGAAATATTTTAGCTTGTTGTCAATCCATAAAGGATGCAAGAGAATCAAACAGTCTGAGTGGTCAGCTCTGCTAATCAAGCATTGTCAGTCCTATCAACACTGACAACTGTTAAGGATTGCCTGTAATTGTGTCTCCAAAGAGATGCAGTTGCCTGTTGCTCAGTTAGTTCTTCATGATTTATCTTCAAATGATTCTGTTGTGACATTTCACCAGTTTTGAACCTACAAGCTTGAGAACTGAATCAGCTGTAAACGTTGATCCCAAAATGTGATCAATTTGAATGTACCTTGTTATGTTAACAGAAACGGTCATACACAGATAGACATACATCACAGACAGACACACACACACACACCACACACACACACACACACACACACACACACACACACACACGCACACACACATGCACACACACAATCACACACACACACACACACACACACGCACACACACAATCACACACACACACACACACACACACACACACACACACACACAGAGGCATGCAAGCGTGTGCATACACACACACACACACACACACACACACACACCACACACACACACACACACACACACCACGCATGCACACACACACACACACACACACACACACACACACACACACACATATACACACACACACACACACATGCATGCGCACACACACACGCATGAACACACACACACGCACACTCACACACTCGCACAGACACTTGCACAGCCCCAAATACAGAGCCATGCAAGAAACTTTGGAGACTACAAAATTCTGCCAGAACCTGCCACACAAAATTAATGTACTTTCTTTAACAGGCTACAGTGACCAGCATTGTTCCTGAATGCCATCATGGCCCAGCGACCGGACTCGACAGAATTTCAATTTTGCAACGAGCACATGAAGAAGGCCCTGAGCAACTTGAGGGTGGAGCTGGTGAAAGAGCTGGCCGTGGACAGTCTGCTGGTGCGGTTGGACAGTGTGTTCCCGGGAGGACTGAATTACATCATGGTAAGGCAGAGGGATGGGTGTGTAGAAAAAGCAGCCCTTTAAGGCTTTATCTACCACACTGTTTACAAGGGTGGCCGTTTACATACTTCTCTCTGTCTCCCTCTCTCTCCCTCTCTCTCTCTCTCTCTCTCTCTCTCTCTCTCTCTCTCTCTCAAAGAGTAGCCCTTTTGTCTACCACACTGTTTACAAGGGTAGCCGTTTATATACCACTCTGTCTGTAGGAGTAGCCCTTTAGCTGCCGCACTCTTTACAAGAGCAGCCGTTTACACACTACTCTCTTTGTAGGAGTAGCCCTTTAGTTACTACACAGTTTACAGGAATAATGCTTTACCTGCCATATTGTTTACATGAGTAACACTTTACCTGACTTTTTTTTTTTTGATGGAGCAACCTTTTACGTACCATACTTTTGATCACATTTATCTAGGAGTATCCCTTTACCTACCACACTGCT
The DNA here is from genome assembly GCA_033310375.1 of Conus canariensis. Classification (NCBI taxonomy): domain Eukaryota; kingdom Metazoa; phylum Mollusca; class Gastropoda; order Neogastropoda; family Conidae; genus Conus; species Conus canariensis. The sequence continues at coordinate 18,592,752 of CM065738.1, forward strand.
GATGAGAGTAACCCTATACCTGCCACATTGTTTATAATATAAATGTAGTCCTGAGCAGCCCTTTACCTACCACACTGCTGATAGCAGTAACCCTATACCTGCCACATTGTTTATCTAGGACTAGGAGTAGCCGTTTACCTACCACACTGTTTATAGAAGTAATCCTTTACTTACCACAGTGTTTATGGGAGTAGTCCTTTACCTGCCGTTCTGTTTACAAGAATAACCCTTTAGGTACCACACTGTTTACAGGGGTAACCCTTTATCCACCACACTCTTTATAGGAGTTACCCATTACCCGCTACATTGTTTACAGGAGTAACCATTTACCTACTTCACTGTTTATAGGAGTAATCTTTTACCTACTTCACTGTTTATAGGAGTAATCTCTTACCTGCCACCCTGCCTGTTTATCAAGTTTGTGGTCTGTTTTACGTGTCTTCATATGCGAATGTGTGTAATCGTGCATGCACTTGTATTGTGTTCTGCCATTGATATTTCATGACCAGAAATTCCTTGTCATATCACACAGGCCTGTCAGTCCAGAGAGAACAGAGTACGTAAATTTCTGGACTGTTTGATCAAACGCCCCAAATCCACATTTTGGACTTTCATCACCGCACTCTTTGATTTCGGTGGAAGTCAACGAGACATTGCTGACAGGATTTTGCAGTAAGTTGCTCTGCTTTTGGCTTGTTTGTAGTTGCCAGTGTTCCATTTTCTGTGCTGTCTTGGTGACCTCACATCCAGTATCCTTGTTGCTCAGACTAGTTCTGCCAGTCGCAGCCACTTCCCTGCTCACTCTGTCACTATCACTGCTCCAGCTGTCTTGAATTCTCCACCTCATGTTATGAGGAAGCCCACTACAGTTTGAATCACTTTGGTGGTGTTCTGTGGTGCATGTTCTGATGGAACAAGCTGGCCTCCCCCCTACCTGCAGATGGCAATCATGAGGAACCAGCCCTCTCTAGAGGGCACCACTGTTCATCCAAAGGTAGTCCCCATCCAGCCAGCACTCAGTGCTGGACACCAGTTCTCTGTAGCCAGTACATAGCTGGTGAGAGAACATTGACCATGGTCACCACGAGAGCTGGACATATAGGGTCACGGAATTTGACAGGTTTTTGTTTCTTTCAAATTTTAAATGATGATGAATAATGATGAAGAAACTGATGCTTTTTAGTTCCATTTTATACGAGAGCACATGACAAGTAGTGACTTCCTTGCTTGGCATGACATGGTCTTGCCTCAGCCGGCGGTGTGCTGGTCAGGGCACTTGGGGCTGCTGGCTCATGGAGGCACAGAATCAGCGGACTGAACTGGACTTTGCAGGATCCAGTCTTCTCAAGCCCGGTCCATTGCACACTCAACAACCTGGGGGCAAAGCGGGATAGGGGGTTGCAGTGGCGTTATTGATGAGTAAACAGTTAGGGTGCTTGTCTCTGGCATGTTAGGGTGCTTGTCTCTGGTATGTTCACCTTCTGTGTGCTGTGAGAGACAGCAAACCCAGGCTGTTCATGGGAACATGCTGTGCAGCACCCTGCAGTGGGTGTGCGACTGACAATGGGGCAGGAGAAGGAGGAGGAGTAGCATGGTGGATATGACCCTGTGACCTCCACAGCGCCACATCCACATCCGCGGAGAGGAAAGAGGAGTGGCTGTGACGAGAAGGAGGGATGGGAGGGGGTGGTGGTAGAAGAGGTGCCATCTGCCTATCATAGCACAGCAATGGAGAAAAACTGATGACAGACAATAGAAAGGGGGGGTGGGGCTGATGGTGGGGATGGGGAATGGGATACGTGATAACTTCATACTTCCAATCTTGCACAGCAAACAAATGGATGATTTCTGACCATCAGTTCCCAGTGCCATGTAGGGTGAGGGAGCAGTGCTGGTAGGAATAGAACTGGGGGCTAAAGAATGGAAAGGGGTGAGAATGGAGGTCAGGGAAAGCTCTTGAAGAGCTTGTCTCCCCCCCCCCCCCCCCCCCCCCCCCGTCATATCCAGCCCTACCTTCTTTCTCCCCCTTCTGTTCAGGACGTATGAGCAGCTGGGGGGGCAGGTCTCTGAATCGGTGGCATGTCTTCAAAGAGAGTATGGGGACCAGCTGCAGCTACAACAGGGGCAGCTGCCACAGCCAGGTCAGCCACAGGGTACACAGGCTTCCCATTCTCTGCATGGTCAGCCACACCAACAACAGCCACCAGAACAAGGCCAGCAAAGATGGCGTCTGGACCAGCAACAGGGAGTGCCAGAAGAAACTCCAAGCAGAAGACAGAACACCAACTCCAGGTAAACGCTGGTTTTCAAGATGGATTCATTTGCTAAATATCTTGTCTTGTCTTCTTGTGTGTTCAGGTCAGGTAGGTGTGTGTGTGTGTGTGTGTGTGTGTGTGATTGCTTTTTGTCATCTCTGTTCAGCCTCAGTGACCATCTCCTGTCTATGAGAGGTTGAAGTTATTAGAAAGCTACGTTTCTCTCAGCTGTTTTCTTTGTCTGTCTAAATCTGTTTAGCGCTCAGTAAAATCAATTCGATGTTGATGTGAATAGAAGGTAAAAACAAACAAACGCACAAACAGAAACCATAGTTGTAAAAAGTTAATGGAGAACTGTGGCAAGGATTCTTGCGCCACAAGATCTATTCTGGTTATGTTGCTTAACGTTCTCCTTATTTCGCATTTCTCTTTTTCCTTTAGGGGTTTCTTTGAGAATCTTACTCTTCGTTGATCTTCATGCGATCGCACTAGCAGCCATCACAGAATTATGCTGCCTCTTTGCTTTGACCCTCCAGAGCAATGTTGAGCATCCTCGAGTCTTCAGTTGTCTGATGTGACACAGTGACTCTTTCAATGGCAGTTCCTGACAGGGGCAGTCATGGAAAAGCTGTTTGCTGCTCATACAGGGAGTGTCACAAAGGCTCTGTTCATCTGGCTGACTTTAAAGTCATTGTGCATATTATGTGCTTGTTGTCTGTTGTGCCGTCCTATTCTCCATCAGAACATGATCACTCAATCACCTCAGTTCTCATGGTCAGGCACAGTCTAGTTGCTAAACATTTTTTTTTTTCAGCTGCTTTGATGATGGTCTGTTAGATAATGCTCATTTCAAATATGAAAATAATGAAGTCAGTAATGTTTTTTAAAGATACTTTTAAAAAGAAGTCTTCTTTCTTAAACAGAAGCCATACATTTGAGTGAAACTCTCTAAACTGTCTCCAACTTTTGACTGTTCAGTCCTTCAAGACATTTTATAGAGGCCCTGTCTCTCGTTGGCCTGTCCTTGGATGAACGAGGCATCATCAAAAGAAATTGGAGGACCCTACACAAAGTCAGACAGAAAGAAAGAAGCAGAGAGAGGAAAAAATCCAAGGTTGATGAAAAGGGGTAGGCTTAGCTGCAAAATGATGGAAGAACACAAAATAAAAACAAAAATTGAAAAGTGGGTAGTGAGATTGAGCCCCAAAAAAAAAAAAAAGGAAGAAAAAACTTGCATCCTTGTCAGCGTTTGGCCATGGAATGTGGGAGAGGAAACCGAAGATGACATGGACCAGGAGCGTGGTAACAGTTTCAGCATCTTATTACCGATTAACTGCAACATTTGGCCGAACAGAGCGGGCAGACTGAAGCTTGCACAAAGTTAGATATGCTACTGTGCCAAATTGGGAGGTGTCTCGCTTGGCAGTTTGTATCCTGGGACATTCAGAGCAAAACTTGGCTTCCTGTCCCTTTGACTCTTTTATATTTCAGGGACTGTCCATTTGAGTCTTTTTTATTTCAGAGACCATGTCCATTTTTTTTAATTTCAGGGACAGTGTCCATTTGAGTCTTTTTTTTTATTTCAGGGACAGTGT
>CM065738.1:18601601-18639101 GCA_033310375.1 Conus canariensis
GGCTGGCTGTGTCATTAAGATGTTATTGTCATCAGCAGGGGGTGCGGTAGTTAGTGTCCTTGGCATGTTGGGTCAAAACAGGGGTCACTGAACACAACAGTGACTTGGCACTCCATCTTTATCTGTTTCCTATGGTACTTCATCTGTATCCTGTGGTACTTCATCTGTATCTGTATCCTATGGTACTACATCTGTATCTGTATCCTATGGTAGTTCATCTGTATCTGTATCCTATGGTACTTCATCTGTATCTGTATCCTATGGTTTTTCATCTGTATCTGTATCCTGTGGTACTTCATCTGTGTCTCTATCCTATGGTACTTCATCTGTATCTGTATCCTATGGTACTTCATCTGTGTCTGTATCCTATGGTACTTCATCTGTATCTGTATCCTATGGTACTTCATCTGTATCTGTATCCTATGGTACTTCATCAGTATCTGTATCCTATGGTTTTTCATCTGTGTCTGTATCCTATGGTACTTCATCTGTGTCTGTATCCTATGGTACTTCATCTGTGTCTGTATCCTATGGTACTTCATCATCCTATGGTACTTCATCTGTGTCTGTATCCTATGGTACTTCATCTGTGTCTGTATCCTATGGTACTTCATCTGTGTCTGTATGCTATGGTACTTCATCTTTATCTGTATCCTATGGTACTTCATCTGTATCTGTATCCTATGGTACTTCATCTGTATCTGTACCCTGTGGTACTTTATCTTTATCTGTATCCTATGGTACTTCATCTGTATCTGTATCCAATGCCACGCTCAGCCTGCAGACTATTGTGCCGCTTTGTGGATGACATATATATGGAAGAGTCCTAGACAGTGAAGGAAAAGGCCTGTGACAGGCAGAACAGTAAAAGGTTGTATCCTCAGTCAGTTTGATCAGCAGGCTGCTACTTTTTGTTTGTCGTCCCCAAGAACGAGCTGATTCTGGCTCATTGCTGCACAGAACTGGGGTAAAAAAAAAAAAAAACAGAGAAAAAAAGAAAACTTTTTAGGATAGGGGTGTGTGTGTGTGTGTGTGTGTGTGTGTGTGTGTGTGTGTGTGTGTGTGTGTGTGTGTGTGTGCAAACACCTGCGCATGTGTGTGTGCATGTGTGTGTGTGTGTGTTGTGTGTGTGTGTGTGTGTGTGTGTGTGTGTGTGCAAGCACCTGCGCATGTGTTTGTGTGTGCAGTGCCTGTACCTATCAACTCTACCTGATTATCTGTGGCACTGAAGTATTAGATTTATACCACCCTTGACATAGAGGAGCCAAGTGTCAGCTGCCACAGCTGTATTAGGTGGCTCATTCCAATCCCTGTCAGTTGTTGGGGGGAAAATACTTTTGTCAGTGGTTAGTCCAGCACTGACTTTGACAGAGCTGATGGGTTTCACATGTTCTTTGCTGAGGAGGAGCAGCTCATCATTGCCTTGCAGTGAGTCCACTACTGGCTCAGCATATTTCCTGGCCCAGACCTTCAGAGGGAGGAAGGCTTGTTCAGGTTTTCTAATACAGCGAATCCTCCCCGCTACCATTGTGAAAATTTAGCCTGTCAGGTCTTCATAATGGAGGATAACACTGTAGTGCGGATGTTCATAACATACCATCCAAAGGCACTGTAAATCAGACTGTGGAGACACAAGTGTTTTTGACATGCTGTACATTTATGGTATAAACCTCTCCAATGAAGTTTGTGGTGTTTCAGTAATGAAGAATATTTTGTCACCAAACTGCTCCCAAACCTTCTCATCAATGTCCGTGTACGTGTGTGTGTGTGTGTGTGTGTGTGTGTGTGTGTGAAAAAATTTTGGATAATTTTCCTGTCCTCACCCTCTCCACTGTTTCTTCAGGCTGAAATGTATTTTTTTTAATGTGATGATGTATGGAATTTGTGTCATTTCTACGTTGAAGAAATTTTCGATTAAAATTGTGCTCTCAGCTTTTGCCTTTATTTGGATAATTTCGATTCACCCTTCAATGGTCAGCACATTTTTCGTAATGGCAGCAACATTTTGCACAGTGGGTTTCTTGAATGTGCAGATGTAACATTGGGGATTTAACTCTGAGGGATGTTTACTTCAGAGACTGATCTTCAGCCACTTGACTTCGTTCTGATGCTATTTTTGCTGCTTTTTTCAGCCTTTCTTTGTCACATGTTGTGTACAGAACTTGTAGTGGATCAAGATTAGTTGGTTTTGAGCTGGGATTGAGAGATAGTCATGATATAGAGTTAATTTCTATAGTAAAGTTGATCAGTCATTTTCATTCAGGTCTCATCGAGAGGGAGTCGGTACAGGGCAGTTCCTCCGTGTAGACAGGTAACACAATCTTCTCGAAAACTTGATCTCTTTAAAATCAGGAGGATGTCTGTGGTTATAATTCAATCTAAAATGGACAAAGAGAACAATTTGTCTGAAAGTACCTAGTCTTGAAAAGGAGTTTTCGGGATGAGGTCAGTCAGGTAGGGGTACACGCAAAACATTTTATGAAGCTTGATTTTTATTCATGCATGACTGACTTTGTTTATTTTTTTACTCACGTATATACGCCATATTCCTGTGTTTCAGGAAATGCAAAGAGAGATATCAAACTTTTTACGATGTCTGACCGAAGGCCGTTTTGATTCATGTATGGTGGGCATTTTGACCCATGGCATGCGTGAAGAGGCATTGTTTGGCATCGACGGCAGATTGACAAGCGGCAGGCCAGCACCAGGGACCTATATCACCACACATTACTTGACTGAGCAGTTCGGGTCTAGGAACTGTCCAGTCATGGTGGGAAAACCCAAACTGTTTATCATACAGGCCTGTCGAGGAGGTGTGTTTCTCTCTATGTGTGTGCGTGTGTGTGTGTGTGTGTGTGTGTGTGTGTGTGCGTGTGCATGCGCAGGCATGCGCATTTTCATATATAAATAATGTGTGAATGTGTGTGCTGAGAGTATCTGCACTTTTGCTCATATCTGAAAGGAAATTGAGACAAGGTTAGAGTGTGTGTGTGGATGTATATTCGTATTGATGGATAAGAAAACTGAGACAGAGTTAAAGTGTGTGTGTATGTGTATTCATATTGATGCATAAGAAAACTGAGACAAAGCTAGAGTGTGTGTGGACGTGTATTCCTATTGTTGAGTAAGAAAACTGAGGCAAGGAGTGTGTGTGGATGTATATTCGTGTTGTTTGGGTGTGGGTATGTGCATGCATGTGGGACATATTGTACAGAAGTGTTTTAGGATTACATTATGTGTGTTTGTGTGTGTGTGTGTGTGTGCATGTGTGTGTGTGCATATGTGTGTGTGTGCGTTTGTGTGTGAAAGAGCACTAGTGTGATGTTAACATAAATTTACGTGATGGAGTTTCCAAATTCACACGAATCCTTTCAAGAGAACTTGCCCCACTTCTTCATTCCTCTTGCCCTGCTTTCATGGTGACCTTACATCTCTTTCGCCTTGCTGCCATATCATACCAGCTCCACACACATAGCCACATCCAGGATTCTTGTGCCATGGTTCAAACACTGACAGTTGACAGGGAGGTATCTTTATCAGGTCATCAAGTGATGATATACACCAGAGGAGACAACGCACTGGTGAGTTGTCAGGGCTGTGTGTTCTGATCTAATATACACAGGACACAAACGTCCTCAGCTGCCTGCTGAAGATTAGGTTACTTAGCTGTTGAGCCAGTGTGACCGAGAGCCCCTCTCCAGGAGACCATGATGTTAGGATTTCAGGGCCATAACACTTCTCTTAGGGGGAAGGGGGGGTGGGGTTCTCTGAAGACCTTCTGCTGTCAAGTTCTCCACAGAGTTTCTTCCTACATTGTCTGCTTTTTGGTCCCACCACAACCAGGATGATTTGTGTCTATGATGGATGCATTATTAGCAAGCAGAGCGGAAAATTCCCTGACAGATATATGTCAATGCCTATGATGGATTGGGAGCAGGCAGAGCATGAACTATTCCTCATGTATGCCAGTGACTGTGATGGATAGGAACTAGGCATAAACTGAAAAATCCCTCATGTGTGCCTGTATTTTTGATGGGTAGGAGCGAGGCAGGACTAAAAAATCCCCCAAGGTGTGTCAGTGCCTGGGATGGTTAGGAAGCAGGCAGAACTGAAAACCCCCCCATGTGAGTCAGTTCCTGCAGTGGACATTGAGAAGGCAGAGCTGAAAAATCCCTCATGTATGTCTGTGCCTGTGATGGACATTGAGAAGGCAGAGCTGAAAAATCCGTCATGTACGTCTGTGCCTGTGACGGACATTGAAAAGGCAGAGCTGAAAAATCCCTCATGTATGTCTGTGCCTGTGATGGACATTGAAAAGGCAGAGCTGAAAAATCCCTCATGTATGTCTGTGCCTGCGATGGACATTGAGGAGGCAAAGCTGAAAAATCCCTCATGTAGGTCTGTGCCTGTGATGGAAAGGAACCAGGCAGGGCTGAAAAATCCCTCCTGTGTGTCAATTCTATGATGGATATTTAGCAGGCAGAGCTGAAAATTCCCTCACATGTGTCTGTGCCCATGAGAGCTAGGAACCAGGCAGAGCTGAAAAATCCCACATGTATGTTTGTGCTTCACTGTGATAGGTAGGAGCTAGGCAGTGCTTAAAAATCCCTCATGTATGTCAACACCTCTGATGAATAGGAACCACTAAAAACTGAAAAATCCCCTCATGTATGCCAATACCTGCAGTGCATATATTTAGCTGGCAGAGCTGAAAAATCCCTCATGTATGTCTGTGCCAGAGATAGCTTGGAACCAGGCAGGGCTGAAAAATCCCTGATGTATGTCTGTGCCACTGATGAATAGACACCGGGCTGAAAAATCCCTCGTATGCTGATGTCTGTGATGGGTATTTAGCAGGCAGGACTGAAAAATCCTCAAGTATGTCTGCAAGTGATTGACAGACACCAGACAGGACTGAAAAATCCCTCATGTGCCAGTGTCTGGTAGATATTAAGCAGGCAGAGCTGAAAAATCCCTTGTGTGTGTCAATGCTTCTCATGGATAGGAACCAAGGAAAAAATGAAAAATCCTTTGTGTATGCCAGTGCCTTTGGATGTTAAGCAAGGAGAGCTGAAAATCCTCCATGTAAGTCTGTGCCTGTGATGGATAGGAAGCAGGCAAGGATGAAAAATCCCTTCTGCATATCTATGCCTGTATGAGATTTGATTCTGCCACCTGTCAGCAGCAGCTGGGATCGTAGTACGGTGCCCTGAGGTCTACTTCCACTGAATAACCTTTCCATCTGTTCTGTTTTACTCTTTGGCAGGTGTGTGTTTCATTTTCATCTAAACCGTGTCATTTCATAGATGAATTGGTATGCTCTGCATCTCATTTGTAATGGAAAGAGGCCACGATGCACAATATGTAGACAGTGAAAACGAATGAACAATATCTTCTTGAAAGAGCAGTTTGAAAACTGGGTCGAGGATATTGTGGATAAGTTTGGGCAGATATCTGACAAAGGTATAAATCTAATGCAAGAGTCTCAGCTGATGTCTGACCTCAATATGAACTTGGTACATAAGTTGGAAGACTGACCGTGGTGTGAGTATAATGTTAAGAGTTTACAACAGATGACTGATCTAGAAATATAAATCTAATGTGTGAGATTTAGCAGATGGTTGACCTAGCACAACCTCGTATGAGTTTCAGCAGATTGCTGTCTTAGAGCTAGAATTGCCAGGATGTGGTACGCAGAGTGTGTTGTGCAGATCAGCAAGGCGTACATCATGGTCAACAACCCAGTCCATATGATTTGCCCCAAGTTGAAAATGAGGCTACACCTGATCGCAACCGGACGGACAAGATGGATGTTCTCTTTTTTTATGCTACTGTTCCAAGTGAGTTTGTGTGTGTGTGTGTGTGTGTGTGTGTGTGTGTGTGTGTGTGTGTGTGTGTGCCTCTGTGTGTGCATGAGTGTGTGTGTGTGTTTGTGTGTGTGTGTGTGTCTCTTGCTGTGTGTCATGTTTCTGTATGTGAGTGTGTGTGTGTGTGTGTGTGTGTGTGTGTGTGTGTGTGTGTGTGTGTGTGTGTGTGTGCGCCTCTGTGTGTGCCTCTGTGTGTGCATGAGTGCCATCCATCTGAGGCCAATACATAGTGAAAAAGTGAAAAGGCTTTTGTTGCTTGTCAGCAAGGACACACCGGCCAATAGAGACTTTTTCGTTCCCAGCTGGGATTGAAAGAGTAGTGTGGTTTGACTGTAAGGACACATGGCCATAGAGACTTTTTGGTTCCCAGCTGGGATTGAAAGAGGTGTGTGATTTGTAAGGACACATGGCCAGTACAGACTTTTTGGTTCCCAGCTGGGATTGAAAGAGAAGTGTGGTTTGACTGTAAGGACACATGGCCAATAGAAACTTTTTCGTTCCCAGCTGGGATTGAAAGAGAAGTATGGTTTGACTGTAAGGACACATGGCCAATACAGACTTTTTGGTTCCCAGCTGGGGTTTAAAGAGGTGTGTGGTTTGCTTGTAAGGACACACTGGCCAATAGAGACTTTTTTGTACCCAGCTGGGGTTGAAAGAGGTGTGTGATTTGTAAGGACACATGGCCAATACAGACTTTTTAGTTCCCAGCTGATGTTGAAAGAGGAGTGTGATTTGTTTGTAAGGACACGTTGCCATCAGGAACTTTCTCATTCCTACCTTGGTGAACGTCTTCAAGCTTCATGCAGGGAGCAAGCATCTGTTAGAGCTGCACACTCTGGTACGTAGTGCATTGTATTCTAGTACAGTGTGTTGTGATGAATTGTACAGGGTCCGTACAGACCATGGAATCATAGAATTGAAGAAAATATTTCTTGTGTCATTCAGTTGAATATCAGTCTCTCAGACTTTCGTTCATTCCTTCAGTTTTTACATAGGATGTGTGCTTCGTGTATGCGTGTTAATCATACCAACAGCCAAACTGGCCTTCTCTTCCAAATTTTGCATGTGTGCAAAACCCTATGCATATTTCACCTTGGAGCCTCGCTCGGTTTATGGTCTCATTTGAAAGACTTTTCAGGAAACGAAGTCAGGCAACATTGTCAGCTCAAATGGAAAACTCCCTGTACTCAAGCAGCTCAGCGGAGATTTGAACCTGCAGCCCCAGGATCACACTTACAGATCCCATCATTCCTTGGGATCTTTAAATGCCTATAGGTCTCTTTTTTCCTCAAGCTGTCTGAACACCTATAGATCATATTTTTTCCACAGGCACTTTCCACAGGCGCTTTAAACACCTATAGATCATATCTTTTTCACAGGCGCTTTAAACACCTATAGATCATATCTTTTTCACAGGCGCTTTAAACACCTATCGATCCTATGTTTTCCACAGGCACTTTCCACAGGCACTTTAAACACCTATAGATCATATCTTTTTCACAGGCGCTTTAAACACCTATAGATCATATTTTTTCACAGGCGCTTTAAACACGTATAGATCATATCTTTTCCACAGGCGCTTTAAACACCTATAGATCATATCTTTTCCACAGGCGCTTTAAACACCTATAGATCATATCTTTTCTACAGGCACTTTAAACACCTATAGACATATTTTTTTCACAGGCGCTCCAAACACCTATAGATCACATCTTTTCCACAGGCTCTTTAAATACCCACAGATACAATCTTTTTCACAGAATCTTCAAACACCTGTAGATCCGTCTTTTTCACACTAAAAGGGGGGGGGGGGGGGGGGGGGCAGGAGGTATCTATTATCACTCCTGAACAAAGGTTGACCAAGGGGATGAAGACATCCCCTCCACACTTCACTTTCCATGGTCTGAGGGACCTGCAACTTGCCACTCTCAGACTGAGAAGCAGAAGATCTGCCCTGTGGAGGAGGTGGCGTGTGCTGTGTTTTGTGCAACAGGTCCTCCTCAGAGATGTTCTAAACACATTCCCACTGACAGCTCCATCTACACTGCTGAGTTGACAGCCTTGGTCCTGGCTCTTGCCATGGTTTCTAAATCAAAGCAAAGATTTCCTCATTTTGTCAGATTCGCTTTCTGTTTTGGAGGCCATTGTCATCCATAACCTCAAGCACACTCAACTGCTGAAAGTATTCCAGTGGTACACCTCTCTGAAGACTGATGAATACAACATAGTTTTTGCTTGGGTTCTCAGCCATGTGGGCATTCGAGGCAACAAGTTGGTTGATCAACTTGCCAAGAGTACCACAAAGAAAGAGTTGAGCAGATTGTCTATCCATCACAACTGATCTGAAACCCAAAACACAGGCTTACATCGAAGATCTCTCGCAAAAGGAATGGAACTCGCAGACTGATAACAAACTGTTCCAAATCCGTCCAAACCTGAAAGAGTTTTTAGCCGTGTCATGTACCTCTCACAATGAAACATATTATTTTAGAGTGTTGTGAATTGCATGATGTGAGACAAACACTTTACAGCGGACTCCATGAAAACCTTGTTCAGAGATGTCCCATTAGATGTGATCATTCAATTTCTGAAAGAGATCAACATTTTTCATCTGATGTAAGATTTTATGGAAGGAAGATTTTAAATAAAATTTACTGTGTGTTTTTAGAACGTGTATTTTAAAGGGTTGCGAAAATGAGGTTTTTTGTTTTTATTTTTGTTTGAAATGACTTGTGAGTTGACCTCAACATGGTGACAGCCCTGATATGGCTCTTGGTGGTTAGCTGGGCTACAAGCAAGATTCTCTCTCTCTCTCTCTCTCTCTCTCTCTCTCTCTCTATGGCTTCTCCTCATTGAAATGTAAAAATGATTATCATTGTTTGCAGATGTGTCTTAATTTCAGATCGTACAAGAAATGTCCAAAGCAGGCAACGAGAACGGCTGCACCATTTCAGACGGGAATACGAGGCTGTCCAAACTGTGGTATCTTAACCCTCCGCACTATTCCTCCCGTGAAATATGACCTGCAGCTTCCCGCAGTTCATCTTTTGAAACATGACATGCAGTACCGAAATTTTCCTCACAGACCTTCCTATGAAACAAACAGGTGGTAGCTCAGTCTTCCCGACTGTTCCTCACGTGAAACATGACATACATTACCTAACTCTCATATGTAAGAGAGAAAGAAGAAGAAAGTAGGAAAAAAAAAGAATTGGGGGAGAGGATGCAGAAGAGCAAGCATAAAAAGAAAGGCTTAGGGAGGAGTTGTAGGGGACAAGCAGAATGAAGGAGAGGAAGGGAAGAGAGAAGAAGAAAATGGAGGAAAAGGAACGATGACAAACCACTGTTGTTATCAGCAGCAGGCCAGGTATATGACGTACTGCTTGCACACATTCTGATGAGCCAAAACAGAACACCACCAAAGTAAACCAGCAGAAGCAGCAGTCTCCACTGGCGGGTGCCCTTATGGCAGCAGTTCCCAATGGACTGCTGACTGCAAGTGACATGGTGTTATAATGAGGTTGGACGTGTCCGTATGTTGAGAAGCCGGGATGAGGGCAGTGAGGGTAATGCTGTGAAGATGAGGCGGAAAAGGAAAAAGCAAAAATGAAAATGACTGGATCACACGTTTTAAGTGTTGTCCGTTTATTGGTTGTGTTTTGCTCCAGTTTATCTGACCAATGTTGAAGATGTCACTTATCTTGTTCCACATCAGTGTTTGTATGCAGCATCTCGTTGATTACCATGAAGTTGAAGATCAAACTTTGTTGAGACTGTTAGCTGGATGAAAGCATCATTGTTACCAACAAGACCATCGTCATCATCATCATACCCATTATTATCTGTTTTAAAGGTGCTTTATGTGATCAGTGATGACAATGATGACAATAATGATTATATTGATGGTAATAATGTGGATGTGCAGAGGTATACATACCAGACTTTTAAGTCCTTGTCATCCAGAATATTGTCTTCTTAGTCAAGGTCATATGCTGAAGTGAATTTTGGCAAGTTGACACATGCCGAAATAACTGAGATGGTACATGTACATTTATTTAAATGTTTTTGTTTTTGGAAATTTCACTGCTGTTCTTATGTGCAAACACCTTCAGATAACAGTACTAAATCTCTGTGGTAGAGGCTATTCTTAATGCCATACGGGTGAAAAAAATAAAACTGATTTCAGTTTACGGCCAGACAACTCCTTAACAGCCTGAGCAGAGCATGTAGTGGCAGTCAAGGAGTTTGAGTGCGTGATATGCAAGACCTTTGTGCTTAGTTTGATTTTGCTTTTGTGCCTTATACACAGGGCATTGACTTATTTCAGTTTGGTTTTGTATCTTATACATAGAGCACTTACTTAGATCAATTTTGCTTTGTGTCCTATACGTATGGCATATGTATTGGTGAAATCAACAGACTGGATGGCTGCGTGGCATTGAGCTTTAACCTGACAGAACGCTTGGCAAAGCTTTTATCTTTAATAACCAATGATTATTGATAATTAGAAGGGCCTGCAGAAGACTACAGAAGTGTGTGCATGTCAAATGATTGTTGGATCCACCCTTTAAGTCAGTTCATGAAAGAAAACATTTTTCTGCCTGCAAAAATATTAGTAGATATGATTTAAATGAATACTTCCCCTGCAGTTTTTTTTTAAAACATAGAATTTGCAGAAGGAAGGTTTTAAAGTTCCTTGAAAATACATTATTTTGTAGGTTCTCATCAGTTATCAACAGTGACCAGTAACTTCAGAATGTCTCATGTTCAGTGGAACATTTTTCATATATCTATCAATGATTTGCACAGATCTAGCATCCACCACTTAATCCAAATCCGGACTACATATCAAAATCGAAAGTCAATGCGCTTGTCCTTGGACTCGCATTCCATTGTATCAGTAAGTTGGGTTGACATTGTCTCATTAGCGTTCTGTGAGGTAAAATCTGTGGTGAGGTTGAACAATTGTGGATTGGCCGTTTGATTCAGATCAGCGTCATGGATCGGCATGAAGTTTACTGCGTTTTATTCAGGGGTCAGGTTCTGTGTTTTGATGAAGCTTTGTTGAATGGTGGTCTGTAGTTTTTGGGTGATACTTTGACGATTCTCCTTCTTCCTTGTTTGCCCTCCCATTAGATGAGCAGCCCAGTGTCCTGGATGAAGGCTGCCGTCCATCGCAGCTCCTCCAGGGTGCCGTACAGCTTGGCTTCCACTGCTGTCGGTGTTGGCCAGTACTTTCTCCTGGATACTACATGCGTCGTACAGTCTTGAAGGATGTGGTCGGTTGTCATTGGTCCCTCACCACAAGGGCACTCTCCACTCTGTCCAATGCCAAATTTTGTGTGCATGTGGTGGAGCAGGCGATTGTGTCCAGTCCTCAGGCGGAAGATCTTGACCTGTTCCCATCGTCCCAGCAAATGGTATCTGTATACTTTGACAGATCAACCAGCATATATAGAAAGAAACCAGCAGATGATGGTAAAATGTCAATGTCCTTGATAAGAGATACTCATTTAGGCAGGGCTGGAACATCATATGCTGCAGACTGTTTGCAGAACCATTCCTCCACTGATGCTTGTTGTCAGAGTTGTTTCTTCCCTTTAGCTGTTTGGGAGGTAGACAGACACCAAATGTGTGCACACACCACTGGGGAGACACAAACTAAACTCAGTATGTTGGTTATGAGTTTAAAGCAGTCAGAGGGGTTGGTGGGGAGAGGGGGGTATGTGAAACTTTATATGTTTTGTTATGGTGGTAGTTTCGGGGGGGGGGGGGGGGGGGGGGGGGCTTTTTTATACATGAAACTTTGAGGTTCACTGCTGTGGAAAGATTTGCTCTTGAGATGGTGTTTAGTCCCAGCTTGAAATTAGCTGCATTTGTCTATACATGACACTAGTTCACATGTGTTTCACTTTCCTGTCATCCAATCCACTGCCACACAGTGGCCTACTCGTCTCTTGAACATATGAGATTTTTTTCATGCATGTGTCCCATGCATACAACTTCCATTTAAAGACTCATCCCAATGACCAGGAAGAGGCCATCAGAGCCCACACAGAGAGAAAAGCAAAAGGAGACAAAATCTGTTCCAACCTGGCTGTCCCGTGTGGAAAGCGAAACCCTCAGCACTGGTAGCCAGGCCTCATGATACGGTGTGATTGTTCTGATCCGTTGTATTCCTGTTAGCCTGAAACTTGCCTCTTGATGTAGGCCAGGGAGTTCTGCCATGATCTGACTGATGCTGTGGCCATGGGTGACCTTACCCAGCTCGTTACTCCAGGGGTTACCTGCTGATCCGGGTGCTGTGTACATACTGCTGCCATGGAGGTGTTTTGTTTGTCTTCATTTGTGATTTCGTTTGTCAGATGTGGGAGGTGAAAAGAAGTAAAGGGGGGGAGGGAAGGATTGTGAGATGGTGGGGATGAGGGTGTGAATATGGTTATGCGGTAGGGTATTTTTGTGTGTGTGTTTGAATGAAATAAAGATAGAGCGTGTTGTGTGTGTGTGTTTGAAATAGAGATTGTGTGTGTGTGTGTGTGTGTGTGTGTGTGTGTGAGAGAGAGAGAGAAAGAGTGAAAGAGTGCAATTTTGATAATTTCATGTTAAGCATCTCCTAAATTATTCAACAACATAGGATTCAACCTGAAAACGGGTGGGCTTGTATGCATATGTGAAAGGGAATGTGGGATAGGGGCAGTGTGTACATTCACAATGGGTGGTGTGCCCTCATTCCGCCATTGACAGAACTTGTACTTCGCTCTCCGTAATCCTCAGAGTTTGCTCAATGTGATGCTGTCAGTTCAACTACATTTGTGTCCATGCAATGGGACATGTCTGTGGGGGTGTCTTTGAACCCACCCCCACACCTTCCACATCCAGCTATCTCCCCCTACACATGCTTACAAACAACACACACACACACACACACACACACACACACACACCACTCTCTGTCTCACACACACACACACACACACAAACCCCTCTCTGTCTCACACACACACAACACATGCACACACCACTCTCTGTCTCGCACACACCACTCACACACACATGCACACTCACACACACACACACACAACACACACACACACACACACACCACTCTGTCTCACACACACACCACTCAGACACACACACACACACACACACACACACACACACACACACACCACTCTCTGTCTCACACACATACACACACACCACTCACACACACACATGCATACTCACACACACACACACACACACACACACACACACACACACACCACCATCACCACCACCACCACCACACCACTACACACACACACACCTACCTGACCCTTTACTCGTTTGTTCATTTACTGGACCATTTGCAATCTTTTTTTTCTATCACTTATTGCTATAACATGCGAGTTCTTGTTTTGCTTTGATTTTTGACATGAAAGTGTTTAGATGCACAACTATTTTTTGGTGTATCTTTTTTACTTATGTCTTTTTTCTTGTGTTTTTTGTCTTGCAGGATTTTTTTTTTTTTATGACTACAACTTTTATACATTCACAGGGTTCATACAAGTCCTTGAAAGTCCTTGAATGTTGAGAACCTGTTTTCAAGAACTAAAGAAGTCCTTGATACTTGGACTCAAGTGCTTAGAGATACCGCAGATTGCATGACAGAGCAAGGAGATGAAGATTTTTCGGAGGCAATGTGTAGTTTGGGAAGAACATTTTTATGAGGCAATTTTTAGTTTGGTGAGAAAATCGCAAAATCATGCAAGAAATTTGAATAATCTGTTGAACAAAAATTCAAGGTCATTTCATAATTTCTGAAAGTGCCCATTTCCCTTTTGTCTGTTCCTAAAACGATTTGGATATTATTATTTTTTGTTTGTTTGTTTGTTTTTGGGTATCCTGTCTTCTGTGCCACCTCAGTGGCACCGCACCCACACCACTCATTCTGACCCTCCATCCACAGTCAAAGCGCGGCCAGGCCCGCCGCAGCCTCGGCACCGGCAATCCACAAGGAGCAGTCGATGACAAGTTGTCAAAAAGCAACCCACTGGGGGAGACACTGCACTGCTGCCCAGTCACTTCAGTGGTGTTCAGCGCTGCCTGTTCTGATCCATTATATGACACCACCTACTAAGCCCACTACAGACAACAATGATTGCTTAGTTGCAGAGCCTGCATGAGTGAACTCTCCTTCTGCAGGGCACCACCATGTTCATCCAATGACAGCCCCCATGAATTTGCCACTACCAGTTATCCTGACGGAATCAAACCAAGGCCACAGACGTGGAGAGGACATTGAAACTGAGGTCACCATGAGAGCAGGGCATGAAGGGCCACAGAATTTGAGACTTTTTTTTTTTAATGCTGATCGACGAGATCGAGGATGATGAAGATGCTGCTATGGATTTTGCTTCCTGTCTGAGGCTGCGTGACAGGGCTGTACTCCACACTTACTTACATAATATATCCCGGCATCAACCAGGCCAGAGAGAAACAGACACCTGCAGTGTTGGTTAGGAAATTCGAGCAACACTCTCAGAGACACATCCAGTATGTGGATGAAACTTGACTGTATGGTCGGTCTTCCCAATTGAGCCCATAGCAAACTCAACTCTGGGTAGGAGCCAGACAGGGCAGAAAAATCCCACATGGTTTTGATGGGACTCGAACCCATAACCTAGCTGAGAGTTCATGAGGTTAACCACTTCACCACGGCATTCTAAGCTTTCTATAGGAGTTAAACCTAAATGTGCATAAAGATTTTTATTTTCTATGTTATTGTCCCTGAATTTTATATTAAAAGTCCTTAAATGTCCTTGAATTTTTTGTTTGAAAGTTTGTGATATTTTATCATAAAGAACTTTTTGTTCATGTATGGGTATGTGTGTGTGTGTGTGTGTGTGCATGCTGAGATACAGAGAGAGAGCACATGCTGGTGTAATGTACATTTTTACATATTTTTCCACTTAATTTTATTTTGCTATGAATTTTTAAAAGTCCCAATGACAGATTATTACTGTTTTGTTAAAGAAGAAAATGTTTTTTTTAAAGAAAAAGATCTGTCAACAGTGTTGTAGAGTATCACATACTGCCTTTTCACAGGTTGTACATGATTGAGATGCTGTTGAATTTTGGTACTTAAGTATTGTTTTCACTTGAAGACGTAGTGAAAAATTAAATGGGATTTCCTTCTGAATATGCATAACATATTACATGATATATGCAATTTTGATGAATATTTTCAAGGAATGGCGTCAAATAATGATATAACTGTGAGGTATGTTTGAATGATGTGTGATTAAAGATTTTCATGCAGCAATGTGAAAGCTGATTTTTACATTCCTGTGCTCAAGCTTAAGAAAATTTATTTAAGGGATTTATTTTTATAAAAAAATTATCATATATTATTATATATATATATATATATGTATATATCAAGTTGTTGGATCTCTGAAATTGGCATAGAAGACTGATTAATTTTTATCATAGGATCTGATGAGTGTGTGTGTGTATATGTGTTGGGCGCACATCTCTTTGTGTCCGGGATGTCTGTGTGTGGATGTGTTTGTGTCTTTGCACACAAGTCCCTCCCTCCGGGATGATCAAACAGATTGCCTCAGATTTCAAGACTCTGCAGATTTCGGGATTTTTTGTTGGATGTATGAATCTTTGCTAATACAGTCTTGAATGTTTCATTGCCTCATTTTCAAGTTCTGTATGTGCGAAGAGAGAGAGAGAGAGAGAGAGAGACAGAGAGAGAGAGACAGAGAGAGAGAGAGACAGAGAGACAGAGTGTATGGTGTATGTGTGTTTGTACGCATATACCAAACATTGTTGAGCGATTGTAACAACCATCGAGGCATCTCCCATCCGAGCACTATTTGAAATAAACCTCTTCGTTTAGGTGATCCTGAGGAGTGTACAAGCTCTTGCGGAGAGTGAAGAATGAGTAGACCGACATTGATTGAGAATATTGCTGATTTGTGCTTATTACCAGTCAAGAATCATGCAACAGACACACTCACACACACACACACCACACACATACAAACACTACTGGTTGAGAATCTAACTCACAAATGAACACACACACACACACATACGCTGCGGATATCATTCAATGTGCTTATCTCTCCCCGTCACCAACGCATGCACACAAATAAAGCATGCCAAAATACACTGCCAAATATTCTCTTTATTCAAACTGAACACAAACCCCACAATTATTCTAAAAAAAAAAAAATGTACTTATGCTATCATGAAATGGTCTATAATCGCTGTCACCTTTACAATAACATCATTGAAAATTAACAAATTTTCAATGAATGCAGCAGTCCATTTTCCATGACTTGATTTGAATCACAGAGATCACATAAGGGGACTAGATCCAATGGCTAACAGACAGACAAACAACGTAGAAGGAAGTAAATGAACATCCCCAAAGATCAAGAAATAAGCCAATAAAGAACAAATGTAGGGACTTGTTACATACGTTGGTTAAGAAAAGGAACATAAAGTATGTAAACATAATCATAAGCAAACTTCAAGTGAATAGATAATGGAATTCACAACATTTACTACACTACAAAATCAGGTATCAAAGTTGTTCACAAATAACTACAAAAATCATACCAACAAATTATTGAGTAAGACAAACTGACAAGAGTTTATTAAATTACATAATGAATGGCTGAACATATATATAAACAAACAAACCGCATACAGTTTGAACCAAAATGGTAACAATGCCAGCAAAAATGATTATCCAAACCATCAGATTTAAAAAAACCTCATTTGTAGACTGAAATGGACGAATATGTCATTCACCAAAGAAGGATCAAAACATGACATCTCACAGCTGTATACTTTTGCAGTGGTATGCTGACAAAGGGAAACTGTTCTAGATTTCACAGCATAAATTATGTAAAGTTCATCCACTTTCTTTGTCTTCACAATCATAGACGCACAAACTTGATCAACACAGATAACACAGACCACGTCGTTACTGAAGGACAATGTAAAATCACTGAATGTATCACACAACAGTAAACCAACTAAAAATATTACTGATTTCAGCACAATAACCAGCCAAACAAATAGAAAACTCCCTGCATATTGCCTGGATTATTCGTATGCTCCAGCTCAGACAGATGAACTATTTCTGACCCAGTTTTTCAGTTGATTCGGTCAAAAAGTCCTGCTCCAACAAACCCCAATGACTCTGTCCAAAACGAATCACCCCAAACAATTCACTTAAAGAAAAACAGTTATCAGTGACAGAGCTGTGGGCTAATAATGACTATGGCATTAAAAAAAAAGAGAAAAAAAGACCCTTAAAAAAATTCATATGCATTATATTGCACACTGTAAGTTGTAGTAAAAAAAAAGAAAGAGTAATATTTGTATAACTCGATCAAGTTGTGAACAAAATTGTTTTCTTCTGTGGCAAGAAGAGCAAAGGAAAAAGAACAAAACAAAAAAAACAAAATGTCACATCATTCACATCTGTTACACCTTCTATGAATAACCACCAACGTCTGCCCTGTTCAG
Source organism: Conus canariensis (assembly GCA_033310375.1). Taxonomy (NCBI): domain Eukaryota; kingdom Metazoa; phylum Mollusca; class Gastropoda; order Neogastropoda; family Conidae; genus Conus; species Conus canariensis. The sequence goes on from CM065738.1 coordinate 18,619,010, forward strand.
CGGTTTAAGTCGTGCAGCAATATACATAACTTGAACATATCAGGTGTGTGAATGCGTGTGTTGTGGGGGAGAGGGGGGGCAGGATTGTGCACATGTGCATTGATTTTTCTTCAGCTAAACGTGTACCAAAGTTAACTGAAATAAACAATTGCTATGCCTCCAAACAGAAGAAACAAATAAATTACATGACATACACTACATGTACCAAAGTGATTTTAGGAAAGAAAAATTAATGGATGGGTGTGTGTGTGCGGAGGGTGGGGGGCAAAAGAGAATGCGGGTATGGATAGAGGGGGAGAGGGGGCTTACAAGTGCATTTTAATTTGTTCTTTGTCTTAACACAGTGATTTTTAGACATGAAAAGGGAAAGCAGTGTGTATATGTCTGTGTGAGGGGAGGATTGTGCAAGTGCTTTGTTCATTTTTCAGTTCAATATCATCACAGAGGTTTTTCAAGACAAGAAAAGGGAATGGTATGTAAGTGTGGTGGAAGGGGGAGTGTGTGAGTGAGGTTTTGTTTACTCTTCAATTTGTCTTATCACAAATCTCAACGACTTTTATACAAAAAAGGGAATGGTGTGTGTAAGTGGAAGGGTTATGTGTGAGTGTTCATAAGTGTACATGTGTAGTTGTATAGTATTTACACACAAATGACTGTGTGTATGTGTAGTTGTGTTAGCATGCACAAAAGTATGATCACATATGTGTACACAGAACAGGTTCAGAAGAATTATGCACCAAAGGCTTGCCTTCTCGACTTCAGCACATTCGGAACAACTGCATACACTAATACCATGAACAATGCTGATTTCTCTAGCGCTCATCCATGAATAATCAATTCTGTGAAAGCAGACAGATTTCAAAAACTGGTTCTCATTTTGTCCAATCAACTCCAGGTACTCCTGTGGCCTGCTACACACAGAACTGGAAAAAAATCTGCACAGAAGCTACTACTGGAGTGTACGTCAAGAAAAAAAAGTATTGATTTACAGCCTGGAAATTATGGCATATTCAAGTGTGTACACATGAGAGCAGTTTGTGTTAGTGTGTGTATGTCTACAATCAAGAACATGCCTAATGTGAACGACTGAGTGAACATTGTGAGCTACGCAGAATCTTTTTTTTTTTTTTTTTCAAAACGACCACTTAACACTGGCATTCTGTCAAACTACAGTTCCAAACACTAAGGCAGAAATATCACCGGGCAGAACTAAAAAACAGTAACAAACAAAAAAGGACATGGTACCTTAGCAGCACAGATAATATTCTCTATTTATCCATTAACACCACTTGTTAAACCGGTCACAGCTGGGCAATTACAGTACCGTGTTGCTATGGTATCATCAGCCATGCGTGACTACCCGTCCTAAACTGAGTTTCCTGTCAAAGAAGACCTTTTTTTTTGCTTTTTTCCTTTCAAAAGCATGTGACCTGTTTCAACACCGCAAACCTTTTCTTCAATCTGACAAACGATGCCTGATAGATGGTCTCACAAATCTGAAGCCCTATCTCTATTTTTTTTTAATTAAGCAAAATGTCAAGCTTTCAGCTGTCCTTAAGAAAGACTACACTGACAGCATTTAAAAGTATGAGACAAACCAGATTTTTTCCCTAAAAATACTCTCTCTTTCTCTACACACACACACACACACACACTGGATGATTTGTTTCCCCTCTGTTAAGCATGTAGACCTTTTTCTTATAAATGATTCATAACCGACAAAATATTGTTTCGATGTCACATGTATTCAAGCAATATTTAACCGTGCAACTTTTGTCTGAATGCCATCTAATAAGGTTTTTATTCCCAGAAAATCTTTTACAAAAAAAAAAAAAAAAAAAAAAAAAACACACACACACACAAAACAAACATACAAAAAACCCACCTGTACAGCTACAAAATCTAATGCTCCTTCAGACTGTTTCTTGGGTTAAATTATTAATCGGTCTTTTTACTATGTCAGTCTGTTTGGACACCTTTAAGTTTTTCCTCCCATTTTCATTTATTCCAGTGCCACCACCCAGTCTCCTGGCCCTCTACATTTCTTTTCTCTGCATGTCTATGATAACATTTAAGTGGTGAAGCATTTCATAATCAATATCTAATACTATTATTTAAAATTAACCATGTGTAGTGGGAAACAACACTAAAAAATTGAATCCCATGACCAAATCATCTATTTTCCGAACTAAATTCTGTCACAATCACATCCTATATCTTCTCATGCACTCCAGCGAAATCATCCAGAGTCTGACTTGTTTCTCAGCCACGGGCAACATATGTTCCCAAGCTGTCAATATCAGCTGTTGGACATGAATACCATTAGCATAACATATTGACTGTCAATGTGAAGAGGAAGTACATGTGCTCTCCTCCGCTGCGGAAAGTAAAGGACATTGATTTTTTTTCCGTTCCGTTGTAGTCGTAAGTTATCCTAGAGTCTAACGAGTGAGGTTTACTTTTTCTTGACATGATAATAGTGCTTGAGGGCATCGATGGGGAAACGTAACCAGCATCAGTGTTCAAGGACAGAGAAAGGGCAAATGCAGGGCTTCAAAAGCTAGAAACAATACAAAGGCATAAAAAGACATCTGCCAGAAACACACTCTTTTAAACACACACACACACACACACACACACACACACCAAATACTGTGGATGAGGAATGCATCGATGACATTGTTGAATAAACACTGTTATAACAAACCAGAAGTGAAAATAGACTGGAGGAGAGGGGCTGAGGGAAAGAAAGCAAGTATGCTGGAGGGTCCCTAATTTCAAAGTGGCTGGAAAAGATGGGGTGGTTGAAGAGGGATGGGGTGGACAGTAAGGGAGGCAGAACAGAGGTGCAGCGTTGTCTGAAGTGACCCTGTATGGAAGCAAGAGGGAAGCAACTCTGAAGGAACACCTGCTAGTTTTTGGACCCCATCCACTCCTCTCCCTTCCTCCCTAATCCCCTAGTCCCACCACCCTCCTGCCCCATCCCCTGACTCTCTCGTGTGAGGACGCACTTATATCAAAGGAACATCTCAAACTGGCTGTTTCAAGCAAGGATTGACCCCAAGACTCTTTCCATCAAGAGAATGAAGCTTTGCCCGCTGCGCCAAGCAGGCCCCGAAGCGTTCAGTGGAAGAGTTCACACAACAGATGTACCTCATCAAGTGGCAACAATTTTCCTTTTTCTTTCTTTCTATTTTTTAAAAAGCAAACTTGTAAATTTGAGATGTTTTCACTGTACTGGGCTTTTAAGGAATGCTTTCTCAAACTGAGAAGTTAAAAAAAAAAAAAAAAAAAACCATTTCAGTGGGCTGTTACCAACATAAAGAAGTCGGAGTCAATGACAAGAGATTTCAGAGGTCTGGGTCAATGGCAAGAACCTTCAACGAGGCCAAGGTCAATGGCAAGAACTTGAAAACAGAGGTCAAGGCCAATGGCAAGGGCTTCAAAAAGAGGTCAAATTCAAAGGTAAGTGCCTTCATGCAAAGAGATCAGGGCAATGGCAAGGGCCTTCAAAAAGGTCAAGCTCAATGGCAAAAGCCTTCAAAGAGAGATGATCAATGGCAAAAGCCTTCAAAGAGATCAAGGTCAATGGCAAGAACCTTCAAAGAGGTCAGGGTCAGTGGCAAGAACCTTCAAAGAGTTCAAGGTCAATGGCAACAGCCTTCAAAGAAAAAGGTCAGGGACAATGGCAAGGGCCTTCAAAGAGGTCAGGGTCAATGGCATGAACCTTCAAAGAGGTCAAGGTCAATGGGAACAGCCTTCAAAGAAAAAAGGTCAGGGTCAATGGCAACGGCCTTCAAAGAGATCAGGGTCAATGGCAAGGGCCTTCAAAGAGATCAGGGTCAATGCAAGGGCCTTCAAAGAGGTTAGGGTCAATGGCAAGGGCCTTCAAAGAGATCAGGGTCAATGGCAAGGGCATTCAAAGAGGTTAGGGTCAATGGCAAGGGCCTTCAAAGAAATCAGGGTCAATGCAAGGGCCTTCAAAGAGATCAGGGTCAATGGCAAGGGCCTTCAAAGAGATCAGGGTCAATGGCAACAGCCTTCAAAGAGGTTAGGGTCAAGGGCATTCAAAGAGGTTAGGGTCAAGGGCAAGGGCTTTCAAAGGGGTCTGGGTCAATGGATGAGAGGCTTCAGAGAGCAGAAAAAAAGAAGAGAATATCCTTCCTCAGCTCGTTCACAAAGACAGTGCCCTAGGGGAGTGAGAGGGGTTGAGGGAGAAGGAAGTGGGGTGGGTGGGGGAGAAGCCTACTATGACCAGGGATCAAAGGCCAGGATTGGCCGCATTCCTTGCAGAGGACAAAATACGGTGCCGCTGGACTGATAAGCGCTGGGCAACCAAAATTGAGAAAACTAAAAAAAAAAATCATTAAAAAAAAAAAAAAAAAAGAAAGAAAACCAGTCAAGGGAGTGCACTGCACATGACCTGCTCTCCGTTCGACCCTTGGCCACTGTGAATGCAAAAGCTGAAGCATTCTGTATGCTTGTTCTCAATTAGCAGGTGTGGTTGCAAAGCGAGAGGACTGCAGGCGGAAATCTAAACAAATCTTAAATAAATGTTAGCGAACCGCCCAGAGAACGTGGACAAACGAGTCACAAGACGAAACACAACTAGTTTCGACCTCTTAGGTCTTCATCAGGTGAGACATTAACGAATAAAACAATGAAAATTCACATTTTCATTGTTTTATTCGTTAATGTCTCACCTGATGAAGACCTAAGAGGTCGAAACTAGTTGTGTTTCGTCTTGTGACTCGTTTGTCCACGTTCTCTGGGCGGTTCGCTAACATTTATTTAAGATTTAGCAGGTGTGTTTACATGTAGCCGCATAGCTTTAACATCTGTGTGGATGATAGTCCATATGGACTACGCCAGATCTGCTAGGCAATATGGTTGTAGAGTGCAGTGGTCACAGCTGGAATGATGAATGAATAATAAATGATGGAATGTAGTATCAGGAAAAGAGTTTGAAGAAGCAGATAATGGGTGAAACAGAACAGTTTCTCTGTGAAGAAGAAAAATCACTTTAAAATACATAAAAAAGAAAAATAATAGACATCCACACACACAAAGCAAGGAAGAAGAAAAAACATGCACATACTTCAAAACACTAACAGTAAAAGAATATTTGAGGCAAAAATGAACACACACGCACACACACAGATAGAAAGAGAGAAAATTATATATATATATTTTTTTTTATACAATACCGGGTACGGAGTACAGCACATGGATGTGGTTTAACAGTCATGATAATACTCTGTCAATAGCCATATGATATGTCATTAAAAACATACGTATGCACATCTTCGTAAATGACAGAAAAGTTCCTGATGTTAAGACATGTGGTAGATATCATCTCCTGCCCTTTGCCCCTCCCCTGTTGGTTTCATGGCATGTTTGTTAGTACATTTCACTCAGTGAAACAGTCTTTGCCACCGTCTGTGCAGACATGCCCAGCAGAATACTTTTTGGGTCAAAGAAGATTCAGTCGTCCTCATTTCTTTAAGCTAAAATCTCTGAGGTACACCACAAAAGTTTTTTTTTTGTTTCGTTTTGTTTGTTTTGCAAACTTCCTTTCAATTCACCAGTTAGATAGCTACATTCCATCTTCAGATGTACAACAACAAAAATGACACTAGTATGCATGCTTGTTTTGTTTAATGATTTTTCATCTCTCTCTAATCCATCCCACTGGTGCACAAGGACCTACTGTTCACAAAGTTTGGAATGACATTGCAATTTTCTTTAATTTTTCCTTGCCGTTGTTTGTTTGTTTGTTTTTTTATTCAAAGGACTTCTTTTAAGACCTGACCTGAAGGATTTGGGGAGAGGATCTGCACCAATGACAACTCTGAATAGAATCCTCTCCCCCTCCCTTTACCCTCCCCCCCTGGGCAGTCATCAGAAGGGAGCAAACCCAGCGTCCTTGGATTAAGAGATCAACGCGTTAGTCTGGCCCCCCTTCACCATGTGGTCACTGACTTTTTTTTCCTTTCCTTTTAATAACAGGTACTTCAGAGTAATTCTGACCTTACACAATAACCATGTCATATGCTGTTTTGTTGTCAAGACTCCTTCACATGAAGCAATGAACATTTCTTGTTTCCCCCCCCCCCCCCCCCACTCTTCTCCTCCCTCACCCTACCTATCATTTTTCCCCTATTTTTTTCATGAGTCCAGTTTCTCACCTCTCTGCCATACACGTGTCGTACATGTACAGAATAAATTGTCTTTACCTGCAAGTTGGCACCAGTGCTTGTATGGCTGACAACATACCATTTCCCAGAAGAAAAAAACAAACAACAAACATCACTAAGCCACGATATGTAATGAGGAACGTTTCTTGTTTGAAAACAAGTTTGATGCTGATTCCAACAGACACTTTTTTTCTTCATCTCCTCTACTTGTTTTTCTCCTATGTTCGTTCAAACACGCACGCACGCACATACACACACACACACACACACACACACACACACGCATGCATACCCCACACACACGCATGTACACACACACACACACACACACAAAAGCATGTGAGTACACGCGCACATATGTATGGTATGTGTACGTACACACACGCACACGCACACACACACACACACACACACAATGCACACACACACACACGCACACTCAAGTGCATGAATGAATCCAGTCCTATACCACATTCTACAGAAATGTTGAACCAGCACCAAGTCTTCCCATCACCACTGCAATGTTTTCAAAGAAAAGACACTTCTGTGCAAGCCAACTATTCAGATGTTTAGCAAGACTGAAAGGATGGAGGGTGGGAAAGAGAGAGAAAGTATGGGGGGGGGAGGGGGGGGGGGAGGGGAGGGGGGGGAGGGGGTGTTTACAGGAGCGGAAGAGATAACTGACACAGATACAATGATGAGATTTAACAGTTGACACAGATATAATTATCAGAGTATTTATAGAGAAAAATCTGATCTCAAAATAAACATCTTTTTCTTCAAACAACGTTTTCATTGACTGAAAAGCAATCATTTAACACAATGCCAAAACAGGAAAACGGGAGCTTCACACAATGAAAAGCTATCAATAAAGTAAACAAAGGAAAACAAAGTTTAGACAAAAGCGTATCCTTCATCACACAAAGAAATAAGGATTGAAAATGATGTCTTTGTCAAACAAAATGGTGCTCTATAAATAAAACGAGTAATGCAATCAAAGAAAATGACAGATATCAAAATCCATACTGATCTGTCAGGTTGTTCTTGAAAAATGTATTTCAAATTTACAAACACTCAGGCTCATCCTTTCTGGTTTGCTTTCGTGTGATTTTGCATTTTCTCCACAGACACCACAGGCACTCATACATGTATACATAACCCTCATCTGGAGACACACCCTACGCATCACAACATACATATAAAACCAAAATGTGTGGATATGTGCTCAGTATAACAATGAATACACAACAGGATTCGAACTCCCTCTCCCATATAATGCAGGAAAAGAGAACATCTGAACATAACGATGACAAATATAATCAGCAAGTTTAACAATCATAATGTTAATTGTCTTTTCTTTTTTTTAATCAATTTTCATTATTGCCCAGCCAGATGCATGTTTTCTTTTTTCTTAACAACAGAAATCTTTGAAGAAGACAGAAAGGGGTAATGGTAATGGTGCCGACTGCAAAGAGCCATATTAGGGCTGTCACTGCGTTGAAGTTAACACACAAATCTTTAAAAAAAAAAAAAAAAAACCTCATTCACACAACTATTTAAAACACACCTTCGAAACCCACACAGGAAATTTTGTTAAAATTCTTTCCTGTGTAAAATCTTAGATCAGATGAAAAATGTTAATGTCCCTCAGAAATTCAAAGATCAAATCTGGTGGGACATCTGTGAACAAGGTCGTCATGGAGTCTGCTGTAACGTGTTTATGTCTCACATCATGCAAAGATAAGGTAATGTTGCTTATAGCCCAGCCGACCACAAAGGGCAATATCAGGGCTGTCACCACGCAAGTCCCAACACTCTACAAGGTTGACAGAAAGGGGAAAAGAAAGGGGTAGTTGGTGTTCATACCCACTCTGCTTTTTGTGCAGAGAACTGCATGCTGAAGCAACCCCTACTGATCTATTCTCCCCAATCAAAGTCACTAACAGATTGTGTGTGTGCCTGCTATACCCTCCCTGTCTGTACCCATAATGACAATTCTTCAAAGCTTACAGTCTGTAACATGTCTGTACCCTGTCTGTCTCCCCCAACACTGATCATTCTCCTGTCCAATATCTGCGGGTGTTAAACCCTGTACGTCTCAAATACATTGATTATTCTCCACTACCAGTTGTCTGTGTGTCTTAAACCCTGTATGTCTCAAATAACATTGATTTTTCTCCACTATGTAATGTCTGTGTGTGTTAAACCCTGTATGTCTCAAATAACATTGATTATTCTCCACAATGTAATGTCTGTGTGTCTTAAACCCTGTATGTCTCAAATAACATTGATTTTTCTCCACTATGTAATGTCTGTGTGTGTTAAACCCTGTATGTCTCAAATAACATTGATTTTTCTCCACAATGTAATGTCTGTGTGTGTTAAACCCTGTATGTCTCAAATAACATTGATTATTCTCCACAATGTAATGTCTGTGTATGTTAAATCTGTATGTCTCAAATAACTATGATTTTTCTCCATTATGTAATGTCTGTGTGTGTTAAACCTTGCATGTCTAAAATAGCGATGATTATTCTCCACTATGTAATGTCTGTGTGTATTAAACCCTGTATGTCTCAAATAACGATGATTATTCTCCACTATGTAATGTCTGTGTGTATTAAACCCTGTATGTCTCAAATAACATTGATTATTCTCCACAATGTAATGTCTGTGTATGTTAAATCTGTATGTCTCAAATAACGATGATTATTCTCCACAATGTAATGTCTGTGTGTGTTAAACCTTGCATGTCTCAAATAACAACACTTATTCTCCACTATGAGTTAAATCTTGTCTGTCTCATCCAATAATGATCTTTCTCCACTGTCCAATGTCTGTGTCTTTTAAACCCTGTCTGTTTCATCTCACACAATCATTCTCCACTATGAGATGTTTGTGTGTGTTAAAGCCTGTCTCGTGTAACATTGATTATTCTCCACCGTCCCATGTCTGTCACATGTCTGAGCGTGCTGAACTTTGTCTGTCTCATCTAACAAAGATCGTTCTCCACTGTCAAACGTCTGTGACATGCTGTGTGCGTTAAACTCTGTTTGGAGACCGAAACAGACAACAGCGTTGTCAACAAAAAGCTACAATACAAATAAATCTACAAACCAGAGTTCAAAGTAAGGCTTATCACAGAGCAAAGCAGACGTGAATGTTTTACATGGCTTCTTCAAATGTCACAACTGAAAGATGTCAATCAACCAATCAGTCTATTGCCAACAGCCTCCTGGGGTGTAGGGTACGGTCCATACTCCATGTCTGTTGCTGGTGACAGCATACAAAGACCCATCTGTCAAAAATTCAATTTACCGCTTCATGCTGTGTATCACGCAAGTGTTTTTGTAAATTCTGATTGGATATTGATGTCAGTCAAAAGTGCCTTTTTCTGTATGGAATGATATTCGTATCAATCAACAGTACAATTCTGTGTTTGTTGGAATGATATTAATGTAGATAATAGTCCCTTTTGCTGTAAGGAATGATACTGATGCATATAAGTGCATTTTACTTTAAGGAATGAGAATGATGTAGACAACAGTGCATTTTACTTTATGAAATGATGATGGTGTAGATCGCAATGCATTTTGCTGCATAGAATGATAATGATGCAGATAACAATGCATTTTGATATACGGAATAATGATTTTGATAACAGTGTATTTTGTTATAAGGAATGATGCTGGCGTAGACAACAGTGCATTTTGCTATACAGAATGATAATGATTTAGATAACTGTGTATTTTGATGTATGGAACGATACTGACGTAGATAACAATGCATTTTGCTGTATGGAATGATATTGATGTGGATTAACATTGCATTTTGCTGTACAGAATTATAATGATGAAGATAACAGTGCATTTTGCTGTACAGAATGATAATGATGAAGATAACAGTGCATACTGCCGTACAGAATGATAATGTTGTAGATGACAGAGCATTTTCCTATATAGAATGATACTGATGTAGATGACAGAGCATTTTCCTATATGGAATGACACTGATGTAGATAACAGTTAATTTTGCTGTATGGAATGATACTGATGTGGATTAACAATGCATTTTGCTGTTCAGAATGATAATGATGAAGATAACAGTGCATACTGCTGTATGGAATGATAATGATGTAGATGACAGAGCTTTTTCCTATATGGAATGATACTTTTTCTGTACGGAACGATAATGATGTAGATGACAGAGCATTTTCCTAAACGGAATGATATTGATGTAGATAACACTTAATTCTGCTGTATGGAATGATGCTGATGTCAACAACAGTATCAAATGATACTTATGTCAACCAACAACGCACTTTGCTGTATGGAATGATACTTACGTCAACCAACAATGCACTTTGCTGTATGGAATGATGCTGATGTCAACAACAGTATCAAATGATGCTGATGTCAAGCAACAATACACTTTGCTGTATGGAATGATACTGATGTCAAGCAACAATGCACTTTGCTGTATGGAATGATACTGATGTCAACCAACAATGCACTTTGCTGTATGGAATGATCCTGAAGTCAACCAGCAATGCACTTTGCTGTATGGAATGATGTCCATGTCAACCAACTGAGCATTTTGGTGTACTGACTGATACCCATAAAGACTGACAGTGGATTTTGCTGTGTGAAACAATGCTCATGTCAATCAACTGTACACTCTACTGTGTTGTGATATATATGCAGATTCACAGTGAAATTCGTTGTATGAAATAATTCTCATGTCAATCAACAGTGGGCTTGGCTGTATGCAATGGATTATATGTAGACTGCCCATGGACTTTGCCATGTGAAATGATACTCTAGTTAATCTACAGTGCACTTTGCTGTATCCAATAATATCTATGTAGATTGACAGCAGATTTGTCTGTATGAAATGATACTCAATTGAAATAATGTCTCCATTGACTGACAGTGGACTTTGCTATAGGTACTGATACTCAAGTCAAATAATAACTACGCAGATTGACAATGGACTTTGCTGTATGAAATGATGCTCAAGTTAATTTACCATGCTCTTTATACTGAATGATGCCTGTGTAGACTAACAGAGGCCTTTGCTGTGGTAATAGACTGTCAAGTCAATCCACAGTGCCGTTTCTTCAGTCTTCCCTTCAGACAGGATGACACCTCAACATTCATAATACAGCCAGCTTCAACACATGCGCAATGGCAAATAGCTCTGACCTACTCACCATTGAGAATCTTCAATGAGAAAAAATTTTGCACTGTTAACGTAATGACTACCATTATGACGTTTTCTTTTTCAGTATCTTGTGAATGATAACCTGCCTGATCTGGTTCACCCTGTTAGTCTCTTTGGCTGACCTCATCATCATTGTTGACCTGGGCAACAAGTTCATCCTGTTAGTCTGAGTTAGGCTCTGACCTTGTCATTGCTGACCTGGATAACAAGGTCACCTTGTTAGTCTGTATGGCTCTGACCTTGTCATCACTGTTGACCTGGGCAACAAGGTCGCCCTGTTAGTCTGTGGGGCTCTGACCTTGTCATCACTGTTGACCTGGGCAACAAGATCACCCTGTTAGTCTGAATGGCTCTGACCTTGTCAATGCTGACCTGGATAACAAGGTCACCTTGTAGTCTGTATGGCTCTGGCCTTGTCATCACTGTTGACCTGGGCAACAAGCCCTGTTAGTCGTGGGCTCTGACCTTGTCACACGTTGACCGGCAAGCACCTGTTAGTCTGTGGGGCTCTGACCTTGTCATCACTGTTGACCTGGGCAACAAGGTCACCCTGTTAGTCTCTATGGCTCTGACCTTGTCATTTCTGTTGACCTGGGCAACAAGGTCACTCTGTTAGTCTGTGGGACTCTGACCTTGTCATCTCTGTTGACCTGGGCAACAACGTCACCCTGTTAGTCAGTGGGGCTCTGACCTTGTCATCACTGATGACCTGGGCAACAAGGTCACCCTGTTAGTCTCTATGGCTCTGACCTTGTCATCACTGTTGACCTGGGCAACAAGGTCACCCTGTTAGTCTGTGGGGCTCTGACCTTGTCATCACTGTTGACCTGGGCAACAAGGTCACCTTGTTAGTCTGTGGGGCTCTGACCTTGTCATCATTGTTGACCTGGCAACAAGGTCACCTTGTTAGTCTGTAGGGCTCTGACCTTGTCATCACTGTTGACCTGGGCAACAAGGTCACCCTGTTAGTCTGTGGGGCTCTGACCTTGTCATCACTGTTGACCTGGGCAACAAGGTCACCTTGTTAGTCTGTGGGGCTCTGACCTTGTCATCACTGTTGACTTGGGCAACAAGGTCACCTTGTTAGTCTGTAGGGCTCTGACCTTGTCATTACTGTCAACCAGGGCAACACAATATACCTGGGCTCTGAACCATGTTCACCCAATTTATCTCTGGGGCTCTGCCCTTCATTTCACACTGTTAGTCTGTAGGGCTCTGATCTTGTCCTCGCAGTGATCACGGCCCCAAGTGTACATGATCAGTGCACACTCGCGCAAGGCAAGCTGCGAACAGGACGAGCGAGCCAAGCGATGTTTCAGGATTACAGAGACAACACAGCATCGCTGAAAACACAAATGAAATGATCCAGACGTTCAACAATGACCCTTCAGAATTCTACCCTTGGGGTCAGGTGACTGCTTTAAAACAGAAGCCATCAGGAACTCTGTTTGAGGGGGAACTGGGAAGCATGGAATGTCTTTTCAAACTTCTGGGTTTTGTTTGGGTTTTGGGGACATTTTAGTCAAATTTAGTTTTTCTTTGTCTTCATTTCCTGCGTGTCCTTAGCACTGCAACAAGCAGGGACACAGGCTGTATACTCTCTCATTTTCATCTTTACCTCCAAAATGTGTGTGCATGAGGCAGGGTTCTTGAAACATTAACATAAAACTTTCGCTTCTTGCAAGAAATGCTTACATATACGGTAATATTGCACGGAAATAAATGAATGAATCTGACTATAGTCACATCTGACAACCAAACTGTAAAAAATATAATAACAATTACTACAAAAATGGATGAAAATACTGGAGACAGATGAACAAAACCCAACAAAAATCACCAAAAAGGGTGGAGTACATGGCAATATGCTAAAAAAAAAAAAAAAAAAATTCTTTCACACAAAGAAATCGTACAGAAAAAAATCAAATAAAAATGAACTGATCCCCAACATAAACACGCACAAACCGGACTAAAACACAACCAATCAGTGACTAGAGAACAAAACCCCAAATTGCACATGCTGTTGCCACGCCCACTCAGCCGCAGTTCCGGTCTCCCCTGATGATCACTCCTTGTCAATTTTTCATGGGTTGCGGACGGGTCTGTGTCGACAGGGGCGTAGGGATGAGAGTCGGGGCTGTGGTCAATGTCGCTGTATCCCCCTCTGAGGCCTCCCGCTGCCAGCAGAGGGGAAAGGTTGTAAGCGCAGGAAGGAAAGTGTGTGTGTGTGTGTGTGTGTGTGGTGTGTGTGTGTGTGTGAGTGTAGTGAGTGAGTGAGTGAGTGTGGGGTGTGTGTGTGTGTGTGTGTGTGTGTGTGTGTGTGTGTGTGTGTGTGTGTGTGGTGTGTGTGTGCGTCTGAGTGATGTGTGTGTCGTGTGTGTGTGTGTGTGTGTGTGTGTGTGTGTGTGTGTGTGTGTGTGTGTGTGAGTGAGTGTGTGTGTCAGAGTGAGTGTGTGTGTGTGTGTGTGTGTGTGTGTGTGTGTGTGTGTGTGTGTGAGTGAGTGAGTTAGTGTGTGTGTGTGTGTGTGTGTATGTGTGTGTGTGTGTGTGTGTGTGTGTGTGTGACGCGAGTTGTGTGTGTGTGTGTGTGTGTGTGTGTGTGTGTGCGCGTCAAGTTGTGTGTGTGTGTGTGTGTGTGTGTGTGTGTGTGTGTGTGTGTGATGTGAGTGATAGTATGTGTGTGTGTGTTGTGTGTGTGTGTGTGTGTGTGTGTGTGTGTGTGTGCGCACGAGTATGTGTGTGTGCGCGTGTATGTGTGTGTTTGCGTCCGTTTGTTCGTTCTTCAATTTAATGTCTGTTCAACAAATACGATGAAACAAAAAGATATTTAAATGCATGTGATATACACACACACATGACAGTAAACATGCGTTCATGTGCATCCGTATGTGTGCAGATATGCATGCAATTGTGCATGAAAACATATGCATGCACGTGTGCTTAGTGAATTTTTTTTTAACTCATCAAGCTCGAGTTGAAATATCAGATTTGTACACATCTTTATGTTACTATGATTTTTTTTTTTAGAAGCATTACAGTACATATCCCATCAAACATTTTTATTATCAGCAACGCTACAAAATGAAGCAGGCCTGAATTCATACTGTTAGGAGCGTTCTCACATGTGTTCCCCAGTAGGCGGTGTTCTTCAAAACAAGGTTGAACCTGCCAAACCTCGCTCCAAGGTAACATTTTCAAATTTCAGAGAAACCTGAGACTTTGGAGAATATCACACAAGCACGATAAAACCTTAAATTATGAGTGTAAACCATACATGTACATTTTCGCATTTGTTTTGAAGGAAGGTGTCGGTAGCACACTTGCTCTTTGTCACTGATCATCTGAAAAGTCTGTGTCATAGCAAGTGCCTTCCTCGAATTCCAAATCAGCAGCCATTTGTTTCATGATTGTAGTTTCATTATTGTCCTGCACCTTAGTATTCCTGGTTAATTTTGATGTCTGAAAAGCATTTCGACTGGCATGGTCTGCGTCGTTCAGTAAAATAAGAATCACAATAGTTTGCAAACAAAGTTTCTGTCTGTTTTTTTCTTTTTTTTTTCACATTCAGATCTTCTGTTGTTCGCATCTTTAGCAGCCTCAAAATATTGGTGTCTTGTCTGCAGCATGCGCTATCTCAAAGCGTCATTTCCTCCTTGGATCAATGTCACCAAACTGAGACGCACTCACAGAGACTGGTTTGAAAATGGCGTCCTGGTCTATGGACTACACTTTGGTGAGGGAAAATCAGCATGCTAAAACATAATAAAATGACCAGACATCCTCCAGATACTGCAATACAGCAGATGCCTAAGGACAGTATGAGTAAGATTGACCTTGTTTTACTGGACACTGTCACCACCACCATCACCATCATTATCATCATCACCATCACTGACATCATCATCACCCTGACACACAAGAGACACTCACAGATCCCTGGAATGCGGTCGATGCCTGGGATGGTAAAGTCGGCCTCATTGTTGCGTGCTTTGAGGATGCGGTACAACAGCCCCGCAGTGAAGGGCTTCAGAATCAGGTTGGCGATAGACATACTGCCAGTGATAAGGAGAAAGAGACAGAAAGGGAGATCACTCCCTAGTCAGAAAGACTGAGAGACACAGAGTAGAGGACAGTCGATAGAATGAGAGAGCACTCGCAGCTAAAGCGAGAGAGAGGGCAACAGCAACTTAGACAAAGACTGAAGAGAGAGAAAAGTAATATCCATATCAGGGCTGTCACCATGTTAAAATCAACTCACAAATCATTCATTCACACAACTCTTTAGAATACATCTTCTAAAAACCCAACCGAAATTTTGTTAAAAATCTTTCCACTGTAAAATCTCAGATCCGATGAAAAATGTTCATCTCTTTCAAGAATTCAAAGATCGCATCAGGCGGAACATGACAGTGAGAGAGAGAGAGAGAGAGAGAGAGAGAGAGAGAGAGAGAGAGAGAGAGAGAATAAGAGTATGTGAGAGGCAAAAGAAGAGAGAATCAGTTAAAGAGAGAAGAAGAGAGATAGAGACAGAGAGAAAGAGAGGAGGGGGGGGGGGGGGTATCAGAAAGAGAGAGACAGAGAAACGGACAGACAGGCAGACAGAGATTGAGAAAGAGAGGTATAGAGAGAGAAAGAGAGATAGAAAGTGTGTGTATAGGCTTACATATATGTGTATGTGTATTGTTGTGTGTGTGTGTGTGTGTGTGTGTGTGTGTGTGTGTGGTGTTTGTAAGAGAGGAAGAGAGAGAGAGAGAGAGTGAGAGAGAGAGAGAGACAGAGAGAGAGAGAGAGAGAGAGATGCACAAAGGATACCCCAAAGCGAAGCGATACTCGTGTCTCACATCACCTGCCACTTGCGTCTCTGAAAGAACAACAAAACAATTAAAAACATAACCAAATAACAAAACATTTTTTGTTTTGAAAGAAAAAACAAAACAATTCAATACACAAACAAGAAAATCTTCTTCTTTTTAAGTAAGCAAGAAAATAGTTAAAAATAAACATAAATAATAGTTAAAAAATAAACATAAACAAGAAAATAGTTAAAAATGAACAATGTACTTTTCGGTAAAGCACCTGCTTAGATTCACATAAAAATCCCTTCATCTTTTGCAACAGTTTCCATCTTTTCATTCCAACGTAATTCTTTTCCATATTCCATCATTATACTCATCATCAAAATCATAATTGCTATGAGAAATTGTCATCGACATTAATCACTAGCATTCTCTGTACTGTACATATCATCATAAGTCTTGGAACCACTGTAACTGCACAGCACTACCAGATCACAATCAATGCTACTTGTTACTAGCTGGGGTCTTCTTTGTGGGTGGTCTCTGCAAGATTCTAGCTCAATCTGCTACTGTACAATGACTGAGTGAGTAGTCTACCTTTTTTTGAAAGTTACCTTGTTTACTGAATCGGAGTTGTGGTCCATATCTACATCAAATCTTACAGGTGCATAAACATATTTAACACATGCAACAGGCTTGATTTAAATCTTACAAATCACCACCCAGAAATACAACTGCCGAAAGTCTGAAAATCAAATTTTACAGGAGACGAAAAAAACTGATAATTATCCCAAGGTATACTGCAAGCTGAGTTACAGTGCAAGTATTCTAATTACAGCATGTTTATTTTTCAGGATAATGTGACTGGGATTTGGCTACGTTATGCCCCTTGGCCCGCTCTTATAGCATACCAAAAATCTCAAAAATGCAAAAAATTCAAGTTACGGCAGTTGTATTTCCAGGCGAAGAAATTTGTTGATATTAATGCATAGAACAGGCCTGAACTAAATCTTGCAAGTTCATGAGCATTGATACATGTAACAGGCCTGACTGTCGTTCATTAAGATCCGAGTGTTACTTTTTGGGGAATTCAACAAAAACCATTAGAATACACTCCATTTCATTGGGTCAAAAAACAGGACTCGTTCACCAGTATGGACACAAGATGGGCAAACCTTGTATAAGTTTTTACCCCTCTGAACCCTGACAGGCTGAGCAGTCTCTCTAGCCTGCATCTGCCAAGTCTGGGCTAATCTACAAACTCTACTATCACAAAAGCTATTTTGCCAAGAGGTAAAACAAGTTCACACTGTTACTGTCAAATGAGAATCTAATCAAGTATTCCAGTTTCATGAGATGTGATATGCTTTCAAAGTTTTCATGCTTTAACAAACGCTACCATCATTTCATTTTTAACATAAACAGATTGGATGCTTCATTTCCAGTTCTAATAATTGGAAAACTTTTCTGCCAAGATGAGAAAAACTTCACATGTTTTAACAAAACCAGCCACCAATGGGGCCGGAATAGCTCAGTTGGTAGAGCGCCGGACTCGTGATCCTGAGGTTACGGGTTCGAATTTCGGTACAGGGGGATTTTTCCCTCGGAGTTAACATTGGTTCTGACTCCATTCCCCATACAGGCCTTCGAATGAGACTATAAACCGAGGTTCCATGTGTGAACGCACGCACATCTTGCAAACAAGTAAAATCCCATCACCAACTTTCGGAAGAGAAGGCCAGTTCGGCCGTTGGTACGGATGACACGTTACACATAGCATGCACCTTCCCCGAAGCTGCAGTATGGCTGCCTTAATGGTGGGATAAAAAACGGTCATACACACAAAAGTGTCAGAACCTTCAACTCGATGAAGGTGGACACTCAAAGAAAGAGGAATGGTTAGCATTGCGGACCTGAAGAAGACCAAAGAGGTCAAAATATGTCGTGTTTTGTCTTGTAATTTGTCTTTTTTGTTCTGTGGAACAGATTTTTAAAAAAAGTTTACCTCCAAATAGATTAAAAACATCCAACAGTGAGTCTCTGAATCTGTGCTGGAAACTTGATTCATTTGTAACAACCACAAAAGTTGTTGTTTTTTCTTTCTTAACTCAATGCAGACGTAACTTTCTGCCACAACCATGACACGCTGAGACGCACTATTTTCGGTATTTTTACAAAAAAATATACAGACAGAACCAAACCGAATACAACAATAAATATTATATTTTTGAAAACTTCAAATCATGTTCTTTTAGAAAAAAAATACTACAGTCATGTGCTCAGTACACACTTCACTCGCCACTGGTTTGAAAAGTGTAGGCAAACAGCTATCAGCAAAAACTTTTTCTCCACGTAAGTGTGGATGAAAAATCAATATGATCATAACTGTAGTCAACACAATGTGTAGCAAACACATAAAAACAATGTATCTTTCACACACACAGCTGTGTGCATGGTCTAAACCTCAAACAGAGAGCTGCTGTCACATATTTGAAAAAAAAATGCAAAAATTTCATCATCATTTGGTATGTGCAACTCACCATCGTCACTCATATCCTCTCTGTCGGATTCGGCAAGTTCGGAAAACAGTTTGGAAAAGTTCGACAAGTTCGGAAAACAGTTCCAGTTCTTCATTTGATCGTTCTTCCATTATTCTTTCAATTACTTCTTGAAATAAGATGTTTCTGTTCGCTACGACTCGCTGACGCTTTGGTGCCGACAACATGATGAACACGGGCAGCCAGAGTTATCTCCAGCTATTCCATAATATGAGCGAAAAAGTAGAATCAAACGCGAGATAATACACCAAGGGAGAGTACCACCTAATAGAGGAGATCCTCAGCTTTCTGTAGATACCACGATTGTTTCCCTTAGACCGCACAGGTGCATGCGAAAATTTGAGTAGATCGTCAATCACCTGGCGGGCGACGTGTCTGTGTGAAGCACTCAACCCGTCGAACGCCAGGTGATCGACGAGGCGGCAATGAGTTAAGAGTCAATGTCAAACTTGCGAACTGTTACAAACAAAAGTAAGTTTCTACAGGCTTTTAACCCGAAGAGTGCCTATAAGCCGTCAGCTGACGCCAAAGTAAAAATGCTTTCCCAGTGCCTATGGGCCGTCCACTGACGTCATGCATTTTTCTTGAATTTTCATTCGTTACTATTTCTATTAACGGACTTAAATAGAGTGTGCGTAGTAAGCCTTATATGTCTGTAGTATTAAAATGATATGCAAATGACCACACGTGAGGGGAAAGCCCATTTATTCTCATCACTGACTGGCTGACCAGCCAGCACTTCGTCTCGCTTGCAAAGATGGCGACGCAACCTTCGACAAGGGTAGCGACCAAATCAACGTATTTACACAGCTGAGCAGGCTCTGCTAATCATTTTTGACAAAGACAATAATCTTTTATTCAACAACTTACTCGAGCATGAAGGTGAGATGATGATTGTGATGGAATTGCTGACTGTATTCGTCAGTTACTGAGTCGGGCTGTGTGACCTCAGTGTGTGTTCAGCTGACTGGTTTGCCAGCGTCGAACGAGCTCGCCTTGTGTGTACTCTGCACTGCGTGCCAGTGGCCAGTGATGTGATAGTCAGCGCGAGAGGGGAGCGTGGCCTGCTCGCGGCGTGACATGGGGCAGAAGAGAAGAGGAGGAGTGAAAGAGAGGGTTGAAGTCCAGCAAGGGGGGGGGGGGGGGGGGTGGTGGGGGGAGGGGGGCGTGGTCGTGGACTGACCTGTCTGCATAGAGTGCGAGCGTCTTGACAGACTTCTAAACTGTTTTACTTTCATTTACGTGTGTAGTGTGACAATACAAACTTTATTTTCAACTTTTTTGCTTTGTGTTCTTTTTTGGATGTGAAGCTGTAGTG
>CM065738.1:18644101-18649101 GCA_033310375.1 Conus canariensis
ATCTTTAAAGTACATGGATTTGTGTGTGTAACACAGTATGTGCGTGGGGGTGACTAGGCACATCTTTGAAGTGCATGGATTTGTGTGTGTGACCATGCAAAAAATTACAAATTCACTTAAAATCTTTCATAATTATGTCATAAGGTAAATATATACTTCCACATTTCTGGAGGGGGTGGGGTGGGGAGGGAGATTTGAATGTTTCCAGAAACATGGCCAACTTGAAATTGGGAGGTTGTTTGCAGTTTTTTTTTCTTTAAGAAAGGTTACCTTACCTTAACTCTCAGTTTTTGAGATTTTTGCATTTTGCATGACGGATGTTCTTTTTTTTGTAACATTCTGCACATTATTTCTAAAATAATGATATTTTTGTGATGAATGTGTCTATTTCGTGTTTTTTTTTTTGGCGATATATTGCTTCAGATAACAAAAATGTTGTTTTCAATACCATAATTCCGGGAAGAAAACTGTCGATCACCAGTGATCGAAATTCAAGGGAAAGAACTGAAGAGAGTTAACAGCAGGTGCATGCATGGTACTGAAAACTACTTACAATTTTCATCATCACTGGAATCCAAACGAGCGCTTTCCCCCGAAAGGATCTGGAGCAGTACTGTACTCTCATCTGTTATGTTTGTCCTTGTCCATTTCTTCTCCGTATACCCCACTTTTACGTACAATGTTTGTTTGTTTGTTTTCAACGCAGCAAAAAAGAAAACAAAAAGAGATGAAGGTTGGACACAAAATTTCTATGGCTATTTGGGTGAATGGGAACAAATTCTTTTCTTTGGCCCAGTCATGGTATCCTCAAACATCGCCACACCATTTCTTTTTCACTCTACACAAGTGACTAGACTACGCTGCTTCTCTGTCCGTTTGCATGCGAGTGAATCCCCGCACAACCCCCCCCCCCCCCCCCCCCAATCCATTCACCCCCCCATCCACCAACACCCCACCACATCCCAACCCCACCCACTCCACCCCATCTCTTTCTTTCCGTTAATCCCAAGTTCTGTTTTTCACTGTGTCGTACACGGCAGACTCACCATCACCACAGCGTCAGATGACTGGGGCTGGGCAATGGCCCACAATCCGCAGGCCAGCACACCGGCGTTGACGTAAACATAGGTGGACGGCATAAAATTTCCCATCGAACCCCTGAAATTTTTTTTTTTTTTTTTAACTTATCAAGTTGTATGGATAGGGACAGGGGTGGGTGAACCTATACAATAAAGTCAGTACAAAGCATGTGGCACATACAAAGCTCCAAAAGTTAATTTTGACAGACAGAGAGAGACACAGAGAGAGAGAGAGAGAGAGAGAGAGAGAGAGAGAGAGAGAGAGAGAGAGAGAGAGGGGGAGACAGACAGAGACACAGAGAGCGAGAGGGAGAAAGAGACAGAAACTGTTGAGACAAGAGTCAGAGAGATGAGAGAAAAGAGAGACAGACAGACAGACAGAGAGGGCGAGTGAGATAGAAACTGGGAATGTAAGAGTCATGGAGGTGAGAGAGTCGGGACTCAGGCATATATCTCAATTGTCAGGCCAGTTGCCCATTCAATGAACTGATACAATATGGCACATGACTGACAGCACATAAACGCATTTGTTATTTCATACCTTACTTCCAAATCTTTCAAAACAGATACAACAATTTTCCATACTTTCTTTTACTGGTATGCCTAACAAACAAAAAGTGAGGTTATGTCTCCTGTACATCAATACAACATGGACAAATTACATCGTTGTTCAGATCACTTTCATACTGGAAAAAAAAGTGACAGTTTAGTGCGGAAACTCAAACCTGAATTTGGAAAATGTAACATGCACAGTGACACTTGTAATCTGACGATCACAAAGGATTGCATGAAGTATGCAGATCTGCATGATTCTAAACATTATGGAAAGTAACTCCAATCTTGATTGCCAGTCTTGTTTAAAACAGTCTACACATTTCTTTCAAAGTAGCAATAAGCATGCCCATAAACACATTAATGACAACAACAGAGAACGAGAGAGAGAGAGAGAGAGAGAGAGAGAGAGAGAGAGAGAGAGAGAGAGAGAGACTTTTGCCACTCTGACTCTTTGATATTTCATTGTCATTACCAAAGAGGTCATTTGACAAGGGGGGAGGGGTAACAGAACAATAACATTTCCCTCTTCCTTTCCTTGCAAACAAATAGTACACATTTATTCCTAGTGTGTATCAAATCAAAGGTTAACAAAAACAAATAAAATCGTAACATCTCCGTATGTCCTCGCACACAGGAGTAATACAGTAACATTAAAAAAAAGCAAACAAACAAACAAAAAAAAAGCCACAAACTGTAAGACTGACCTGACCATCAACTATGTGAGCTTTATGGAGAATGTCAATGTGGATGACAACAATTATACGTGTTGCTTTAAAGATTCAGTTATCAACAATTTTGGTAAAACATTTCGTTGGATTTCTGTTTTATGTTTGACTTGAGTATTTTAAATGGTTTTTGTAACGGTGATAGTGAGGGTGAGTATACTTTTGTGTCTCCAAATGGAAGTAGTGTGATTGATTATATTCTGGTTCACAATGACTTTGATTTACATATTGGTGATTGCATTTATTCACGGCACTTACCAGTTGAAGCAATATGAAGAAATAATTGTAGTAAATCAGAGAAGAGGCATTCACCAGGACAATGTGAAGAAAAAAACATCTGGGTTGATGAATATGCTAGCATTCAGAGAGAGAGAGAGAAAGAGAGACAGAGACCACTTAATGACAAGAGAGAGAGAGAGAGAGAGAGAGAGAGAAGAGAGAGAGAGAGAGAGAGAGAGAGAGAGAGAGAGCTCTTCTGGAAGCTCACATGACAGTTATGTGTGGCTGTTACTTAGTGTAAAACCAATTTTTTCTCCCTTCCATTCACATAATCATAGTGCTGAAACCAAAGAATGTGGAATGAAAAACAATAACTCACATGTATACATCTTGCTGAAACTAATGGCTCACTTATCGCCACCCCTTCCCCCACCCCCACCCGACCCCTATCCCCACATGCCCTTTTTCCATCCCCCTCCTCCCATCACTATCTTCCCCTTATTTTTCTACTGGGTTTTTTTCTTTCTTCAACTTGATTTTGTATGGAAAGATATTTTTTGTGTCTTTCTGCAACTGATTAAAAAAAAGCTCACACTTACCAAACGCTGAGAAAAAAGTGGACCAGGACAATGACCTGTACAAATAAAAGAAAAACAATATAGAATTAACACTGTGATGAAAAACAATGACAACTCCCCTCCCAATCTTCTCCCCTCCCCATCTTCTCTCGACTCCCCCCCCCCCCCCACCACCACCCCCACCCCACCCCTATCCAATTGCTCCCCTCAAAAAAAAAAAAAAAGGAAAATAGATAATGTAAAGTAACAACAAAGGTTCATAAATTTTAAACAAGATTAAGGAAACAAAATATTTCATTTAAATTATTAATATGGGCGTGTCTGTCTCTCACTGTTGACCCGCTCGTCTCCTAGGCATATATAACGCATTAAAACGCATGTATAAACAATGTTCTTCATTATGATGCTGCCCTGTAACCATAATGGCTTAATGCATATGGGAGGCGCACGCGTATGCAATATCATGTCAACATTATGCCAACAGTTTGATGTACCTCTGTTGTGCACATGCCTGAATGCACACATACATAAATACATATGTGTGTGTACATACAGGCCCAAACAGATGCACGCTCACACACACACACACACACGCACATACGGATACACCTATATAATATACACAGGCACACACACATACACACATGTATGTACATACACATGTGCAGATGACTGTGCGCAGAAGCATGTTCACACAAGCCCACAGATCACACACACGCATACACATCCGCACACACACACACACACACACACATAAGTGTGCACATCCTTGTGCACACATACACACACAAATACACATGCACATGCATACGCACATGCATGCACACACAGTGACACACCATAATAATAATAATAATAATAATAATGTATAATACTTATATAGCGCATTTCTTGTTACACAACTCAATGCGCTTACATCCACCATTTGCACTTATTCATCAACACTCGTTTACACAACGGGCTGCCTACCTGGGTAGTGCCGACTGAAGAGCTGCCAGCTGGCGCTTCATTCAGTCGTTTCCCGTGTCATCCAGTCAATATCGTTCACTCAGTTTCTTTACTTCCTTCATTCTTTTTTTTTTTTTTTTTCCATTTCTTACGCAGGGTGCATGCTGTGTGTAACGTGTCATCCATACCAACGGCCAAACTGGCCTACTCTTCCGAAAGTTGGTGATGGGATTTACGTGTGTGCAAGATATTATGCGTGCGTTCACACACGGAACCTCGGTTTATAGTCTCATTCGAAGGACTGTATGGGAAATGGAGTCAGAACTAATGTTAACTCCGAGGGAAAAATCCCCTGTACCGAAACGCCCCGGCAGAGATTCGAACCCGCAACCCCGTGATCACCAAGATTACGAGTCAGGCGCTCTACCAACTGAGCTATTGCACTTGCACGCCACATACACAGGCACATGCACATGGGACAGTACCACACACCCATGCACACATATACACATGTGTACACTCAACACACTTACATACAATGATAATAATGGCAAAGCCAATGTTAGTTTGGTTACTCAAGGTCTGACCACCATGTTGGGCTAATGCACAGGTCAGACATCTGCTAAGTCATAGCCACGAAACCCTCTTCATAAATTGTCTCATCTTAGTCATTAATTCAGTTATCTATCAACTCTAAATCATGCACAGTGTGGTCTCAAAACTTCGCGGATGTGATGTAGCAAACATGGACTAATCTGCATGCAGTGACACCTCCTTGATGGAACTGAAACTGAAACTTCATCAATTCGTCAGTCATATTCGAAGAGCTGAGCGAATTGTTCTATTATTTCTTGAACATGAAAAATAAAACCTATTTCATGTGTTCAGTATCTAAT
>CM065738.1:18651601-18681601 GCA_033310375.1 Conus canariensis
TTTAAGGAGAGCGTCCAATGGACCACTTAGTCAGTTCTTGAGCACTGTCAATCATATTTGGATAGGCAGTACGATGCAGGTCGATTAATGTGCAGAAGGTGTGTGTGTGTGTGTGTGTGTGTGTGTGTGTGTGTGTGTGTGTGTGTGTGTGTGTGTGTGTGTGTGTGAAGAGGCATATCCTTCAGCCCCCACCCCATCCCCATGTTCATGCCCTCTTACCTCCCCCCTCACCCCTCCCCCGCATGGGACGGGACGAGGTATGGAAGGTAGGAGGAAGGATAACATGGGGTGGGGGGGGGGGGGGGGGAGGGAGACAATATATTTTCATGGCTTCTCACTCCCACCACTCCCCTTCCCATAAATGTAGGTGCTGAAAGAAAATGTTTTTGAATGGGCTGTAACTTGATTTTTTTTTTTTGTTGTTTTTTTTGTTATCAAAAGTGGCGGTCTAAGTTGTTCTGTAAACACACACACACACACACACACACACACACACACACACACACACACACACACACACACACACACACACACACAATTTCCCCCTAAAATGATCCAGAAATTTCATTTGCAACTTCAGTCGTCACTTCTGCCTCCACCCCCAACTCTTACACCTCCACCCCCCTCCGGTTCTTCGGTTTCTTGACCATAACCACCACCCCCCTCCCCCCGTCCCCACTCTAGCTTCCCGCCACCTCCGTCTTGGTCTCATGCTAGTTCTTTGATCTTTCCTGACTGGTTAGTCCTCAACCACTTTTCCACCCCCCCCCCCCCCTCCTAAATCGTGCACAGACTTAGTTTAAAACTCTCTCTTCTCTCTCTCTCTCTCTCTCTCTCTCTCTCTCTCTCTCTCTCTCTCTCTCTCTCTCTCTCTCTCTCTCTCTCGGCCGGTCACACGATTTAGAAAAAAAT
Source organism: Conus canariensis (assembly GCA_033310375.1). NCBI lineage: Eukaryota > Metazoa > Mollusca > Gastropoda > Neogastropoda > Conidae > Conus > Conus canariensis. The sequence goes on from CM065738.1 coordinate 18,652,514, forward strand.
TCTTTGTAAGATCAGAAAGAACTAGGCACACCGTTATGAAGCGGTTAGATTTTTTTTTTTTTTAAGGGGACCAACTCTGAGACACAAAACAAAGAAAGAAACAAAGAAAGAAAGAAAAGAAATAAATAAACGAAAGTGAAAAAAAAAAAACCACGAAAAAATGCAAGATGGTATAGATTACCAACACAATATCAAATTGCGAAATCAGTACATGAAAGATGTAAGATAAGCAAAGTGAGAATATGAAAGGAAAAGAGCCGAGATTTGTAAACTAAATCCCAAGTGCTTTGGGAAGTCTGTCAGAAGTAAAATAATATAACCACAGGCTTAAGCCCTTTTGAGAAGAAAGGTGTTGAAATGGCGGTGATTGATGCAAAAAAGGCAGCTGCATTAAATAAATTAGTTTCAAGCATTTTCTTCGAGGCTTCTCACGGCAGACACTGGGAGATGTTCATCATTTTATGTTCCGTGATATAGATTAGAAAACATGCAGCACGAGCAGAAAAGACAACGATTTTGCGGAGGCAGGCAGAGATGTTTAACTCATTCAATGTGTCTCAAGATTTTCAGCCCTTTAAACTCGGCTGTCGTAATTTATCGTTTGGATCGCTTGTGGTTGATAGATATTGATAATCATTGTGATTTTGGTTGGTAGTTACGATCGCCTCCCTTCAGTTAGATCGAAGACAAAGATGGCGACGTCCAATAACACTACCACGAGTAACGAAACGCAAGAAGATGATGCAGCTGAACTCCGTTTCCCAAAAGGTTGATGTAATTTGTGAATACTATTTTAGTAGTTACCATACTGAATTATTACTTAGCATGCATTTTAAAAGCAAATTAACACCTGCTCATGCAGATTGAAAAATCGTGATGGTAGTTCATTACTAAAAGTGTCGAAATCGGCTTATATCGAAGGTGGTTCCCAGTCAGTTGTTACAGAAAACAACAACAACAACAACAACATCAGTTTAAACATCAATACTAGGTTGAGACCGATAACAATACAGACTACTCTGTGTATTCAATTTCGTATTGTGTGATACTGCATCAAGAGTTCATACTACCAGAAATTGTGTGGATAAAATCTATGACGAATTATTGTTGTAGTAACTTGCGCTAACCAAAGGAAATTTTCTTTTAGTAACAGAGTAACAAATCTTTGGAATAAACTAACCCCTAACAATACATCAAACGTGCACAAAATATTAATCTTTTCAAAAGCTCTATCAATGATAGTACATTATTGAAGACTATTTAGCCTGAATTTAGATAAACAGAAAACTAAAGATCAAACAGTATATTGTTTCAATCTGAATAAAGGAAATTATTCAAAATTCAAAGGTATACTGAATGAACATGATTGGTCAGCTTTATCAGATATGAATGTAGAGGAAACTTGGAAGTATATAAAAGATGCCATACATGAAGGTATGGAAAAATGTATTCCCAAAACAAGAAAAAACAACAACAAAAGATATACCCCAACTTGGATGAATAAGAAAGCAATGAGAAGTATTAAAAAGAAATATAACTTATATAAAAGGTACCTAACTACTAAATCAGGAATTAATTATAGGAAGTACATATGTGAGAGAAATAAATGTACAAAATTACTGAAAATAACGAAAAGAGAATATGAAAAAATGATTGCAAAGGAGTGCAAGGACAATCCTAAATTATTTTGGAAATATATTCAAAACAAGTTAAAGATAAATACTAATATTGGTGCTCTAAATAATCCTGATGGCTCTTTAGCAACAAGTGATAAAGAAAAAAACAGAAACTCTAAATAAATTCTTTTCTAGTGTATTTACACGGGAAGACAGGTCTAATATACCAAAATTAGAGGAATGTACATATTCAGATGGTATATCTTTGGCAGAAGTAATAGTAACCCCAAAACGGTCAGAGATAAATTAATCAATTTGAACCAAAAAAAGGCGCAAGGACCAGATCAAATTCCTCCAAAAGTCTTAAAAGAACTAAATGTAGAATTATCACTTCCCCTATGTATACTATTTAATAAAACGTTAGAAACGGGTATCTTACCTCAGGACTGGAAATTAGCGGAAGTAACAGCCATATTTAAGAAGGGGTCAAGGGCTGAACCAGGAAACTATAGACCGGTCAGCCTAACGTGTGTCACTTGTAAAGTATTGGAGAGTATAATTAGAGATCAAGTGGTAACTCATTTTACAGATAATAACTTGTATGCAAAATGCCAACATGGATTCCGTTAGAAACGTTCTTGTGTAACACAATTACTTGAGGTAATAGACAACATGACAAAGTTATTAGATGATGGTCATAATGTTGATGTTTTGTATCTAGATTTTAAAAAAGCTTTTGATACTGTACCACATGAAAGGTTACTAGTTAAACTGGCTGCTTATGGCATAACAGGAAATCTACTAAAATGGATACAAGGTTTTCTATATGACAGAGTTCAGTATGTAAGAGTGGGTGAGGAAAGATCAGGTAAAGCTAAGGTTCTAAGTGGTATACCTCAAGGGAGTATCTTAGGCCCAATACTATTTACGGTCTTTATAAATGACATGCCATTATCATTAAATAGTACTTGTAAAATATTTGCTGACGATACGAAACTTTATGACGATACATCCCATTCCGTGGACTTACAAAATGATATTTATAAACTCCAAGACTGGTCAGAAGTATGGAATCTGTATTTCAATGTATCAAAATGTGGTGTTCTACACATTGGTAAAAATAATCAAGAGCACACTTACTATATGAGGTATAATGATGGCTTACAGGAAATAACTGCACTAAAACACAAAGAAGAAAAAGATTTGGGAGTGACTTTTGATACTATGTTGTCTTTTGACTTACACATAAATAAAATAGTAAACAAGGCAAATCAAATGTTGGGAATAGTTAAAAGAAGTTTCTCCTATTTAGACAAGGAAATATTCTTAAAACTATATAAATCCTTTGTTAGACCTCATTTGGAATATGCAAATGCAATATGGAGTCCACAATTGAAAAGACAGTCTAAACAAATAGAAAGTGTTCAAAGACGTGCAACAAAGTTATTAAAAGAATGCAAAGATATATCATATGCACAAAGATTGAAATATTTGAATTTACACTCATTGAAAGGTAGAAGGACAAGGGGGGATCTTATCCAGACATATAAGATATTTAATGGTATTGATGACATAAGTATTGACTCACTGTTTATTCCTTCAAGAAACAACAACACAAGGAATACTGAAGGCAAGATTTTTATACAATACTGCCGCACTAACAAAAGGAAAAACATTTACTCACACCGAGTTGCCCCCTTGTGGAATGCACTTCCTACTAACATAAAATTTGCACAAAATACTAACTATTTCAAGAATTTTTTGGATGAAATACCCAAATTTAAAGAATTATTTGTGGATTATGACGACTGAGGCCCATTTGAAGCTAAATATGAGATAAAATGCGCACAACACATTATGAAGTCAAAGAGGGGACGTATATAGGCCGTGAGGCCTAGGCAAATAGCCTGTCCCTATTACTACTACTACTACTACTACTACTATTTATTTTGATTATGACAAATAGAAGTGATGGAAGACTTCACAAAGGAGATTGATAAAGGAGAGAATATTTAGACATTAGAAAAGCATTTGATTCAGTACCACATGAAAGACTTTTAAAGAAATTAGAGTCTTATGGAATAGTAGGAAATGTATTTGGTTGGGTTAGAGACTTTTTATCAAAAAGAACTCGGAAGGTAAGGATTGGTAGTTCCTTCTCTCAAAATGCTGATGTTAGTAGTGGGACACCACAAGGCAGTATTTTGGGACCAATATTACTCACAGTGTTTATAAATGATCTCCCTGTAGAATTAAAGAGTACATGTAAAATCTTTGCAGATGACACAAAACTTTATAACTTTCCGAAATTGCATAAGGAATTACAAAAGGATATTGAAACATTAATACAGTGGTCTGATACTTGGAACTATATTTTAATGCAGAAAAATGTAAAGTACTTCATATTGGAAAAACAAACCCACAAAAGGATTATATAATGAAAATTGGAGACAAGGAAATAAAAGTATTTAAATGTGAGGAAGAGAAAGACCTAGGTGTGACTTTTGACAAAAAATTGCTATTTGACAATCATATTGTGAATAGTATTAATAAGGCTAAAAGAATGATTGAATAATAAAAAGAACCTTTACATTCATAGAATAGGACACATTTTTACAATTATATAAGACTTTAGTTAGACCTGTTCTTGAATATATATGGAAACGCTGTATGGTATCCAGTGCTAAAGAGACAATCAGAAGCTCTAGAACAGGTACAAAGAAGAGCAACAAAGATGATTCATAATATAAAAGATTACTCAAATCAGGAAAGATTAAAAATAAAATATCTACAACTTCCAGCACTTAAGGCAAGAAGAATAAGAGGATGCTTGATTCAAACATATAAGATATTTAATTGAATTGATGATGTTGATAAAGCATGCTTTTTTTGTACTCCGCAGAAAAATACTACAAGGAACAGTGAAGATAAGATATTTAAACAATATTCCAGAACTAATTTGAGAACATTTACATAATAATTTACTAACAGAGTAACCAATTTTTGGAATGAATTAACAATTAACATCAAACATGCACCTAGTATTAATGTTTTTAAGAACCTCATAGATAAACATGAATTATTAACTAAAATAAAATATGAATTTGATGGATAATTAGACTGAGCTAGCCTACGACTGGACCAACAGACACGAAAAAAAAAAAAAAAAAACATACAGAAGGGGCGTAAAATGCCTAAATTGGCTTAGTTGTTTTTGATACAACGCCCCCGATCCTGATCCTGATCCTGAATAAAGACTTGAGAGAGTGTAAGACCTGACCTTACAAAGACTACATAACACATAGAAGGGACATATAAAGCCAGTTCTGGCTAAAATTTTAAGCAATTGTCCCTCTGAACCTGAACCTGATTTGTTATTGGTCTCTGGCAAATCCATACATGATCAGTGAATACCATTGTGCAGACAAAATTTACAAGTGCCATTTTAACTGAATCTGTGGGCCAGTACATTAAAAACACCATAAAATAGAAATGACGCACATTGGACATAAGAGCAAAATCTGCTGGGGAGGGCTATTGGAGGACAATTTGAAAAAAAAAACCCACTAATTTTCAAACATGATGAGTTTTTTGTGGCCTCTTTTGTGACTGAAGCCAATTGTGATGAAGATCTTGTGAAATGTTATTAGTGCTGCATTTCACTGAAACAAGATTTCTAGTTTACGTCATGAGTAAGTCTGGGACTTTAAAGCTAAAGAATGTGGAACATGTCATGATCCTTCCACCAGAATCTTGCTGTCGATGAATGTTGTAAGAGTTCTTCACAATCACAGTATTATCCTGTGTTTGTATTGCTTGTCTAGTGGCTTATCGTGATAAACATGCACTGCCGAACTTGGTAGCCATGCTCACAAAGGGCCAAAAAGCTTTGGGCAGGTGAGGGAAAAGGAATATGGTGTGACAGAAAATTGTCAGTGCCATCTGTTTTGTTACATGTTATACTTATAGCAGAAAACTTTCAGAACCTCTGGTTACTAATACTAGTTAGAGATAGCCATTTCTTATCCTGGGTAGTGATATAAAGTCTTGTAACCCTTCCTTCCCCTCCTTTCTTCCCTTTTCCTATCCATTCTTTTCCCTTCCCACCTTCCTCCCCATCCTGCCTATGTCTGCCCTCCATCCCTATTCTACCCTAGCCTCTCCCCTCCTTCCTTTCTTTTCCATGTGACCTGGTGTTTTATATAGGTCTGGCAGTGATGAATATAGCACAATTTTCTCTTCTCACATCACAGAGCTGCAATTCAGGGCTGGGTCTTAGCTATTTGGTGTATCAGGTCTCTTGTGAGGGTGGGTTTAAGTTCACTTTCAGTTAATGAGCATGCAGCTTTTGCTCCATTTCTATCCCACCTTGCAGAGGAAGAAAGCTGACTTTTTCTTTTTGTTTTAAATAAGCGACTTAAGAAACATATGCTTAATTTCTACACCCCATCCTGTCAGCTCTGTCATCATTCTGATTCAGTTGTCCTTCACATCACTATCGTCAGAGCTGATTCTTTTAGTCAGAATGCATTGTTTTTTTGGCAGCCAACCATCTGAAGCAAACTCCCTTTGGATATATTTTTACTTTTTATCTTTCTCCATGTCATAACCTTTTAAAGGCATCCTGCAGCCTGTCATTCCAGTAATGTACTCCTGGTTGTGCATATATGTGTGCAGAGAGAGAGAGAGAGAGTGTGTGAGTGTGTGTATGTGTGTGTGTGTGTGTGTGTGTGTGTGTGTGTGTGTGTGTGGTGTGTGTGTGTGAGATCCATGATTGTTTTGGTGGATGCTTGGAAGGTGTGGGAGAGCTGTGGTGGTGATAGTGGCAATGGGTCGAGGTAAAGCTTAAGGGGATGGTGACTAAATTGTGAATGCTAAGTTCTCCTCATACTGTGTCACAGTCTGTATGAATATGTACATATCTACAGATCAGTTTCATACAGAACATGAAGCACCCTATGACAGAACTAGGGATAAAATGCTATTTCAAATTATGTAGAGCTTGTTTTTATTGTTATGTTAGTTAACATCAGTTATTATGAAAATGCAACCTGTTGAAGTCTTTTTCACATCAACCAGTAGTAGGACTGTTGCAAACTTTGAATGATTTCTTCTGGTTTTTAAAAAAAAAATTTTTGTTTTTTTTTGTTTTAGGGAAGTAGAGATGCAAAATAGGTGCTGACAGTATCAGTAGTATTACTTTTTAAAACAAATTTATAGAAAATGTGCTGAAAATGCATCTTGTCATGTAATATATTGAGATCAACATGATGCTGATGCTACCAGTACTGTTACAGTAATTAGTGTGTTGCATTTTTGACAGAGTTTGAAAACGCTGAAACTCTGATGATCTCCGAGGTACAGATGTTGCTGGAACACAGGTGAGAAACAGTCTCTTCTTCATAATTGACTCATGTAGCTTGCAAAAATTCAAAAGTAACCGCCCTTATAACACTTTTACTACTTACTTAACTTACATTGTGAAAAACTTACCGAGTTTGGGCAAGGTTATCTTCCCTGTAACCTTTTCATAAGTGGTCTACCTGAGTTACAAAGGTGGGAAGAAGCTATCTTCTTTGTAATTGATCTGACTAGCTTGGAAAAATAATCTGTGTAATACTCTTTACAATTACATGATGTGGTTTGGAAAGTAATCAGTGTAAAACTCCTTACAATTACATGATGTAGCTTGGAACAAATAATCTTGGTAACGCGGTGACACTCATTTGGGGGGGGGGGGGGGGGGGGGGGGGCATCTCCTATAAAACATTCCTTTTTTGCATAATTGACTTGTCTAGGTAGGAAGCATGGAAAAGATTATTTCCTTTGTATCACACCGTGACGCCCATAACTTGGGGAAGGTGGGAGGAAGGGCTGGGAGTGCAGGAAGGGGGAGGAGGGGGGGGGGGGGGGGCTGTCATCTCCAATGTAACATTTTCTTTCATAGTCGACTTAGTTAGGTAAGCTCCTCTGTGACACCTCATAACAGGGCAGTTTAGCTTGGATAAATAATTTCATTTATGTGTTTCTCTTTTTTTTTTTTTTTTTTAATAGCTTGGAGCCAGTAACCCCCTTTGTAAGGTTGTCTTTCACTGCTGACTTACGTAGCTTGGGAAAAAAAAATCTCCTTTGGAACACTTTCTTCATTATCAATGGGGAAAAAATGACAAACTTACTATGGAAAAAGTCATTTTCTTTTGTAACCTTTTTTTTTCTTTTGGTACTGACTTATTAGCATGGAAAAAGCTCATCTGTTTTGCAGCACTCACTTCATAATTGGTTCATTTGCCTTATTTAGTTTTCTCGTTCGTAATGCCATTCATGAATGACAAAGAGGTTGTAATTTTATGGGATCTTGGTAAGCCCTGTGGATAGAGCATTTTTCAATCTTTTAACTCAATGGTCTTTGGGTCAAAATAATCTGTTGTGTGTGATGAGACCATTCGAAATGGAAGAAACTAGTGGTTCACATCTAGATTGCTAACTGATGACAAGCCATTCTTTCTCTCAGAAATCTGCAATTTATGCTCTATTTTGCCAAGATACAACAAATTTAACTAAACAGTTGAAGTTTCCTTTTTGCAGTATCTTTTCTCGAGGTAGAGAATACAAGCTGCAAAGTACTGCTGGCTAGTGCTTGACTGAGATATGTTGTAAGGCCTTCAAAATTAGAACTGTTTTTGATTGGCTGTGAAATCAGTTTTAGCCATTTCTTTTTTAGAAATAAATGCATTAATCTTTAAACAATTTTGAACTCCAATACTTTACTAAGGCTGTACCAAATGAAAATGTTCACTTATGAGTTGAGAATGCAAATGTAAGTCAGCCAGCCATAAACCATTAAGGAAGAGTTTGTCACGTATTTGTTTCTACTACAGGAGTGCTTTCAGACACTGACTTCTATTTGGGAGGGGGAGTGGGGGGGGGGGGGGGGGGGGTTTGAGGTGTGAGTGGAGCTCTAGCAATGGTGTAGCTGAACTTCCATGCATGTAAGGTTTTAAAATGGAAACAGAAGAATCAGATTGAGCTATTAAAAAGAAACATAATACATGATAATTTTAGGAAGACACCACACACACCAACCACACACACACACACACACACACACACACACACAACACACACACACACACACACACACACACACACACACACACCACATCCTGAATGATCATTTTTTTTTTTGTTTAAGTATAAGATATTGTCACTTCTCTTTTCAAGCAAATAAATCTGATTTTAAGCAGAAAAAAAAAAAAAAAATGTAAATATCTGATTACAGCAAAAATTCACATGAATGATTGAAAAATGAAGGGAAGAACTCAAGAAGAAAGAGGACATCAAAAGCGTTTTGCTTTGCTACTTTGTCAGAACATAGTAATCAGTGCAAAAGAGAAAAAAAAAAATCCTGATATTAACTTGTTTGAAATTTGCATTGAAGAAGAAAATGAATGAATGATATTCTGGTTGTACAAAGTACGGAAACTGACCGTCGCGTGCCATTTGGGTGTCCACAGGAAGCAGACCAATGAGAGTGCGGAGGAGGAGCAGGAATTGTCCGACGTTTTCATGAAAACACTCAACTACTGTCGGCGCTTCAGCAAGTTCAAGAACCGGGAAACCATGACTGCTGTCAGAAAGTGAGTACGTTGCCCAGGGTTCTCTGCTTTTGACATTACCATGGGTTTTAAAGAGAAGAAATCTTTACAGGGAAGTAAACATAGAACAGACAAAGACAACTGTGGTACAAAAAAAAAAATCTAGTCTGTGGTGTGTGTGTGTGTGTGTGTGTGTATGTGTGTGTGTGTGTGTGTGTGTGTGTAAGAGAGACAGAGACTCAGAGTGAGTAGAACAGTGGGACAGGAGAGAGTTTTATCCTTTATTAACAGGAAAACGCAGTTTGTGGTAGTTCAGATAAAAGTGGAAGTTAAACAAACTTGCTGTTGTGATACATCAGCTCATTCTGTACCATACAATCGCATGCGCATTAAATATCCATGCGCACGCGCACACACACACACACACACACACACACACACACACACGCATACGTGAGAGAGAAGGAGAATCTGTGTGTATGTGTGTGTGTGTGTGTGTGTGCGTGTGTGTATGTATGAAAGAAAGAGAGAATCCGTATGTGTATGTCACAAAGAACTGTTTGCATGTGTCTCTGTGTATCTCGGAGACAGAGAGAGAAGAAAGAGAGAGAGAGAGAGGTGTATGTCCCTCATGAAGCAGTGCCTATGTGTACGTCTGCAGTGACCTTCAGCAGAAGAAACTGCACAAGTTTGAACTGGCAGCCCTAGCCAACCTGTGTCCAGAGACAGCTGAAGAGGCCAAGACACTCATTCCAAGGTCAGTGCTCTCCTTTTATTTTCAAGCTTTTTTTTTCTTGTTAATTTGCAATATATTCCCTCAAAGATAGGTTTGGAAAGAAATGCATGTGATTCAGAGATATCCATGGATCTAAATAAAACTGTGATGCAATAAACCACACTTTACTGTTTATACAAGGTGTCCCTGATGAGTAGAGCGCATTGTCTTTCCTTGGATATGCAAGTGTAAGCAAGCAATTAGGTTTGCGGGCCAACCAAATTGAGGATAGCTGAAGGGAATCTGCTTAGCTTGTCTTAACTCTTTCATTCCTACTTTTCTATGAACCATTACTTCCTCTTGTTCCTAGATTCTTATGAGTATTCCCTTCATTCCTGGATTTATAGAGAAAAACAAAGAAGTGTAAAGTAAGAACTGCCATGTATGCTGTAGCAAGCCGGCCAGAATAGAGCGGCGACCACTTTCCCACTCTGTAGGGGCCGTCTGGCATCCATTCCATTCGTAAACACTGCCACACGAGCGACCCGGTCGTGATGTGTACCGATGACACGACTCGCGCGAAGTTCAAAGCGCTTACCGCGAGAACCGATTTTCCAGGCTGCAGGAAGGAAAGGAGGGATTTTGTGCTGCCCGGTTTTCCGGGCTGCAGGAAGGAAGGGTAAGATTTCTGCAAACCGGAAAACCGGGTTGCAGGGATGAAAGAGTTAATGGCTTGTGCAGGCAGGTGTGTGCAGGGCTGCATGAAAGGGCTGCATCATGACATCACACAGCCTTTACATTTATACCTCAGTCCTTCAGTTTTGTGAGCAAGTGATGAAGATGCACAGTAGAACAAGATTGGAGACTCAGTTCGGTTCAGTTCAGTAAGACTCCATTGATCCACATGAAAATTCATTCACAGGCTAGTAATGAACAACGCATCATAAGCTCATCAGACTCATCACAGATGAAAGTTAGTTGAATAGAAATCTGCCACACTGTTCATGGACCTAGGCAAACCACAAACATCATCATGCACACACGCACACACTCACACGCGCATGCACGCACACGTTCTGACAGGCTCACACACATGAAATCACAGAGACAGACAGAAATGGATGAGATGTTATCAACAAAGTTAGTTAAAACCGTCCAGATTATGCTAAACATTCTTTATTTAGATTCATGTTCCAATGTTAGTAAAGTGTTAAAGTGAATAAGTGCGAATACCTACGCTATCAGGATTTTAACAGTGAAACTTGATATGTGAGATGTTCTTCGCGATTTTCATTACAGAATTTACACAATATGAGCCAGTCCTGTCAATACAAAAACATTTTATTATTTGACCATATTCAAGTTGCCTTGCAATGGTCATTGGAACATGGTGACAAACAAGAGGCGAGTGATGAATATTCGTGGAACCTTTCACAAAACTGTGTAGGTTGGCCACTCTTGTACTGTGCACTACACATTCCTACGTCCATAATAGAGCCATTTTGATATCCAAACTGGATGTGTTGCATAGATTGCTTGATGTTTGTTCCATCTCACTGGATGATCACCCGTAGGCCACAGACGAACCGTCGATTGTGATTCTGAAAAGCCGAATTACATACAGTTTTCCATGCTGTTCACGCTTGGCCAAATCACATGATCTTGTGGTCCAATCATAGACTTGGTTTGTCTAATTTAATGACTTTTGTTGATTTTCAGTAGAGAAGAGTTCTATAACAGAAGTTGTTCATCGATTCAGAACGTTCTAAAACGTTGAGGAAAGTTACGTTTTTTATCGACTTCGGTGAGGCGGATCAGACTAAAGTGTTTTTATTTGATGCGCTGCTCGGAGTTGCAAGAGACGCACATTTATGTGTAAGAATTATCACTGCACATGCACACACACACACACACACACACACACACACACACACACACACACACACACACACACACACATTTGGAGCTAAAAGAAAAACACACTGGCATAAAAATTTAAACAATAATTGTAGCACTACAGTATACATCAACCACCGAATGAATAAAGCCATGAATTGTACTCGCACTTTTTCTTTCCATTTATTTGTCGTTTCTCATGGTGTGTGTGTGTGCAGTTTGGAGGGACGGTACCAAGACGATGAATTGCAACAGATTCTGGACGACATCAAAACCAAGCGCAGCTTCCAATGCTAGAAAGGAATTTGCCATAGGCGCCCATTCCCAGGCATCCCCTTGGAGACCTGACATGGGCACCTCAGTGGACGCTTTGCTGTGAGACAGCGGCAGCCATGACCACACAGAACAAAATCCTGTGCAGTCTCCGCTCCCACCCCTGCAAGGCCAATGAGCATTTCCAGATGACTTTTTTTTTTTTCTCGAAAGATTCACCAACACTCTGTTGTGGTTTGTTTTGTTGGAAAGAAAAGTACAAGGAAATGTGACCTAATGAAGATACGTTCGGAAATTGTTTCGTATTTTTTTGTATTCAGTGCAAGGAAGCAGCGATGAAAATACTTTTTTTTTCTTTTTAATTTTCATTCGTTTGTTCATTAAAAAAAAAAAAAAATTTTTTTTAAATGTTAGTCCTGGAAAAGCTCATTCTTGGCATGCTTGATGACTCGCGTATGATGAGTATAACATACTCCATGAGCACTGCAAGTACATGCAGCAGTGCTCTCCTGTCCAGTCCATTGTAGTCGAATCCAGTACAGTGCTGTAAGGGAAGTTAAGGCTTCTACAGTGCCCCCTTCCGTGCAGCCTGATAGTGGGCCCTGTCTTGTTGGCTGGGCTAGACTGGTCGTCACACTCCACATGCAAAGGACCCACCAAGCTAATAGAAAGGATTAACATGCTTTTGGAGCTGAATGCTGTGTGTATGTGTGTGTGTGAATGGCATGTTTTTGAGGCTGAAAGCTGTGTGTGTGTGTGTGTGTGTGTGTGTGTGTGTGTGTGTGTGTGTGTGCGTGTGTGTGTGTGTGTTACTGGCATGTTTTTGAGGCTGAAAGCTGTTGTGTGTGTGTGTGTGTGTGTGTGTGTGTGTGTGTGTGTGTGTGTGTGTGTCTGGCATGTTTTGGGGGCTGAAAGCTCTGTGTGTGTGTGTGTGTGTGTGTGTGTGTGTGTGTGTGTGTGCAGGCACGCATGCATGTTCCGTTGTGACATTGATTTAATTTTGTTCATTTTTTGTACGTGAATGGGAATGGTTTCCATGTTTAGAAAGAGGGTGATGAAGTTTGTGTGGTATTCAAGCTAATGTTAAGTGCATGTCTTTTTTTTCCCCATTCATGTCATTGCTACATGCTTCTGAAAGAGAAACAGATTGTGTGTGAGTACACCATTTGTCAAGTTTTTTGTTTTTTTTTCCTGTCATTGTCATATTACGAATGGTTTGGGAAGGAACGTGACCCTACCTTGTGGAATAAATGACTCGGTAAATCAGCTGCAAGGCCTGTTGTATCGTCTGAAACAGCGACTGTTGCATTCTGATATTTTATTATATGATTAGAATGAGTCGAAAAGGCAAGAACCTGGTAATTCTTTGCAGTGTGCAACCCTCTATCATTTGCATCTTTTGGGGTGAGCAGGCATTGGTGAATAAACATTCGGTCTTTTCACAGCTGTAACTTCCACATTTGCCATCATGAGGAAGTTACCATTGAAATGTACATATTCAGCTAGTTGCAGAAGTAATGTTACTTATTAAAAACTAGGATTTTTGTAATGTGTAAACATATTTGGCTGGTTACAGACGTAATGTTATAGATTAGATACACAGAATTTTGGTCATGATTGTAGAGCTGTAAATCTCCAAGCTAATGATGGGAAACAACTGCCTTGGAAAGAGATGGTCTGAATGAAACTTTGGGAGCTGTGCATCGTGATGGATGGATACCAGATGTTGGTTTGTTTGGGGCCCTCACAGACAGGTCAAGAGAGTCCAAACTGAGAATCAGTGCCAGCAGCATAGATCATGGTGCTTGCTGTGCTTACAGTGCTTGCCACAAGCACAATATTCTTCCATACAGATGACGGTATTTATTCATCCTGATCATGCATGTTCCATACATGGAAAACCTTAATGTTGCGTTGTTGGAAGGTCTGGGCCAGAACACAGTGAAGGGAAACTAGTGACTGTCATAGTTAACAGGAAAGAAGTGATTGTAGAAACTGTTAGATTCATTCTGTCAGCAGGCACATTTCTTCTCCAGTCAAGTCTGCCCTCTTCTTTTGAACAGTGAGATTAATGTCCTGTGGACCGGAGGTCTTTCAAAACAAAGTTGTTCCCACATTGAAGTCAGTATTGAATCACAGATGTGTTTCTGTGGGTAGGTGCTACTGCTAGGAATGCTTGCCAGTTTGGTGAAAGCATCAATTCTTTGCATATTCTAGTGGAAGCAAGAAGTGGCATGGGCGAGAGATTGTGAGAGCACCTTAAGGTTCTCTCTCAAGGTGAGAGAAAATGGCCAACAGTTGTAGCATCCTGTAATTCAATGACTGGTGCTGGGAGGGTAGTGAAGTCCTGTGACTGATGCATGACATGATCAGAATGATGTTCCTCTAACAGCAAGAACAATGTGGAGAATGGTCATATCATTAAACTTTGAATGTGTGTAGTGCCCGTTTCTTTGCTGTTCTTGTCTTTCTCTTTCCACAAAGCAAGTGCAGCCTAGCCGCTTGTAAATTCTTGCAGGAAACTGATTTCAGGTTTCTAGCTTCTGCTGTTTGATACTGAGAGAACTTTATGACCATGGAAGAAAACTTTTCAGTTGTTTCCGGCTCCACTGTTATATTTTCTTTATCTGCACCATAAAAATATGTCTCTGCCGAAAAAGAAATTGAAGAGAAAAACTTGGAAATAATCAGGAACTGCAGTATGCAAACCTGGTTTCCTCCGTTGGCAACATTTGCAGACGACACAGTTCTCATTATGCTTCATTTTCCTGTCATTCATCAACATGGCATAAATTGCAAGCCCCAGTGAGAGTTTGCCACCAACAAACAATAAAAGCACAAAAAAAGAAAAAAACGAATGCAAATGTATGCCTAGTGGTTGTAAAATGAAGTGTGTGACCACAGAGTTGGTGACGTGATCTGAAAGCGAGACAGACAACGAATAGGAAGCGATTTGCAAGTCTTGTCAGAAACATGCCTACCAAAATTTATGCATTGCAGTTAAACAGAGACCCACAAACCCATGTTTGATTGGTTGTTGCATTATGATGTATACTGCCACCAACTTGGTCTTGGCCAGCAAGTTTTCAACTACACTGATCAGCACCACATTTAGCTCAAGGTGTTTCATGTATATGGACTTTGACAGTGCTTTGACACAATGCAGGACTCAATATTTGAGAGTTCATCCATGTTAACTCCCAAAACATTGCGGAAAATCTAGTATTCAGTTTAATTGCAATTTGAATTTGAATCTCACTGACAGAATCAGGATGGCTTCTCAGCCTTATGTTCGTAAGAGCATGAAAGTAGCATGCTGTAAGCGTTGAACTGGGTGCATAAGTTTCCTTTTAGCTGTACGTTACCTAAACAAAGTACTTTCAACCTGAAGTTGAACTGAGGCAGTCCGAATCATGCTTCATCGCAATTCAATCACGTAGAGCATCCCGGCCACCAAATGACAAAGTAATGATAAGAACCCACACTTGTCAAGTTGATTGTGTTGCAGCCTGAAAGGAAATACCACTGTGGAAGGTAGCCTTATGCAAATGCATGAGACTTCCCCCTCCCCTCTCATTCTCCCCCCCCCACTCTCTCTCTCTTTCTCTCTCTCTCCACATCACACATATTAACACATAACATAGGTGTACCCAGTAACAAACAAGCACTCATAGTCACAGAGAGTGGGGCGTAGAGAATTTTTACCAAGCAGGCTGCCCTTATGTACAAGAGATGGGAGTTGAAAATCCCAGCGCTGGATGTGTGTGTGTGTGTGTGTGTGTGTGTGTGTGTGTGTGTTTATACTGGGTTGTAGGGGGAAGAGGGGATCGGGTGGGAGGGGAGGTGTTGGAGGAAGAGAGATGCAGAGGAGGGGATTCGCAGTCGAGATCCCCACATTCCCCCTACCCTTAGAAAGGGCTGGAAATAGTTTTTCTACAGGCCTGCAGCTTAATACAGGGCACTTGATAGGCCCCGCTCCTGACCAATCACTGCAGAAGGCGCGCACATGCAAGCCCCTAGTCAGTCAAAGAAGGGAAACGCTATCCACCATTGCAAAGCGTGGTGTTCTCTCTTCGTACTTTGTGATAAAAGTGCGAATTTCAGTGTGTTTGGGATACTTCTGTTCATTGTCTGTGCTTGTGGTGGAGTTCACATTGTCATAGCTGCGTTAAACAAAAAGTAGACAGGATATCATTTACGTCCAGATCTTCAGATTGCCATCGCCGTCAGTGTCAACAACTGAAAAACAGGCGCTTCTTTGGGATAGGTAAATTTCAGTATTTTGGGGTATTGTTGACAATATTAATACTTGAATTTTGCTTTATTGATGAAAATAACGCTCTAACAAGTTGCTGACAGGAAACCTTTTAGTTTAAAGTGTTGAATTATCAAAGTAATGTTTTCACCACAAGCTGCTGAAAGGGCTATACGTGCGTGGGTAAATGTGTTGAAATTCGTGTCTGTAGCCATCTCAGTAAGCTGCCCCTTCAGCACCCAGAACTTTTACACTTTTTTGAACTTTTGACCAAGTTGAAAGCGGATGGTTACAACATTATTTTGGCTTGGATTCCTGGTCATGTTGGCATTGGAGGGAACGAAATGGTTGATCGTTTAGCCAAGAATGCCACAAGAGAGAAACTGTCCAACATATATATCCCCTGCTCAGATCTGAAACCCAAAATTAACGATTATGTGAGAGACCTCTGGCAGGAGGATTGGAATACACAGACGGATAACAAACTCTTTCAGATCCGTCCAAACCTTAAGGAGTTCCTCCCATCTGTGTCTGGTGGTCGTAAAGAAGAAACAGTTCTGTGCCGGCTGCACACCGGCCATTCGTATTTTACCCATTCGTACCTTTTAAAGAGTGAAGAAGCTCCGTGGTGCATTCCATGTCATGTGCCACTCACAATGAAACATATTCTTTTAGAGTGTTGGGACTTGCACGATGTGAGACACAAACATTTTACGGCAGATTCCATGAAAACCTTGTTCAGAGATGATGCCATCTTTGAGTTCTTGAAAGAGATTAACATTTTTCATCGGATCTGAGTTTTTACAGTGGAAAGATTTTTAACAAACTTTCGGATGGTTTTTCGATGTATTTTAAAGAATTGTGTGAATGAATGACTTGTGAGTTGATTTTAACGTGGTGACAGCCCTGATGTGGCCCTTTGCGGTCGGCTGGGCTATAAGTAACATTATCTTATCTATCTAAGCTGCCCCTGTGTCCACATCAGTTTGTGTGTACTATTAACACATATTGCGTTCCCAACAAAGCAGACAACAGGTTTCGTGTGTTCTCGCTCCCGTTCTCTCTCTCCATATCTCCTGTCCTGTCTGTCTGTCTGTCTGTCTGTCTGTCTGTCTGTCTGTCTCTCTCTCTCTCTCTCTCTCTCTCTCTCTCTCTCTCTCTCTCTCTCAACATTACACATATACACACATACATAGGTCTACCCAGTAACAAACAAGCACTCATAGTCACAGAGAGTGGGGTGTAAAGAATTTTAACAAAGCAGGCTGCCCTTATGTCCAAGAGATCTTTGGAACTTTGGAAAGAAAACCCAAAGCCTCTTTCAGTTTTGGAATGCAGTACCCAAACCCTAACCTTCATGAAACACTAACGTATCTCTACACCAAGTTAACCCTTATACTAAACCCAACTGTATAATATCCCTCCCCCCCCACCCACCACCCAAGGCTGATAAATTTCATTTGCTTTGTTGGGTCAATGGAGTTGTCTACTCCTTTCTTCCCAGATAATGGTGAGAACGTCCACCCTTGTATTATCACCTGATTTCGAGCTGCGAGCCATTCTGCCTCTACACTGGACAACACATTGCAATCGGCTATTCACCATCTTGTCTCAGCGCTATGGCAGATTATTTACGTCAAAAGTTGTAGGTTATGATGTTCATCTTGAAAACTGTTGCTTTCAACTAATGTTGATAATAGCATGGAATTTTGAAATGTTGATGGCAGGATGATGATTTTTGACTCTGTGTGTGTGTGTGTGTGTGTGGACACCACTGAATCTGATGCCAAAGAAATGAAATGACTTCAAATAACAAAGAAAGTACCTTCTGTTCTCTTGGTGACCCCAGTTTTGATATCCCTGCCACACTTTCTGATGCCTGAGGTGTATTCATGTCTAAATCTTCAGTAGCCGTGTGTTAAAGAAGACTGTAGTTGTTAGATCTCGGACATGAGTGGCCCCGCTCCACCGCTACCCCTCCTTTCCGCCTCCCCTGGGAGATGGACGCTCACTGGCACTGGCAGGCTCCTTTGCTGAGCATCATTGTGTGTGTAAGGTGCCTGATTGATGATGTACTGCTTATGTTGGATCTCTTCAGGCTCTAGGTACAGAACACTGCCAAAGTGATTCAGCAGCAGTGCAGTGTCTCCTCTGGTGGGTTGCCCTGCGACAACCTGATACTTTTTTTTAAAAAATTCTTTTTCTGCATACGCAGGCTGATGCTCCTGCGGACACTCCTTGTATAGACAGGCAAGGATTAATCCCATCTACGCAACAAAAGGAGTGGAGTTTTGTGTGTATGACGATTTTTTTTATCCCGCCATTAAGGCAGCCAAACTCAACTTCGGGGAAACAACCTGATACTGTTTCCTGTCCTTGGAGCAGTGGTCCTTAGGCTGTGACAGCCAGGGTGTAGCAGCTGCCACCGGGTGAGACACATGCAAGCAAGCACACCAGCACACACACACACATATGCACACACATATGCACACACAGACACACACACACACACACACACACACACACACACACACACACACACACACACACACAGATGCACACTCACAACCGCTGCCACCAACCAACAACAACAACAACAACCTGAACCAATGACAAAACATCCTTACTGTCGGTTAAGGCCTTTTACATTGTATCGCCCTATTATAATCCACCACTTCCTCCCCACCCCTCTACAGATCCCTGCCAAGCCATTTTCCTGTCTTTATTTTGTTGTGTCTATGATGGATCAGTCTGTCCTGGGTTGTTGTCTGTGTGTTTGTTGCATTCAGCTGGTGGCTGAATATTGCTTCCAACATTATGCGTTCATGTTTTTAAGTCCGTCCGCAGTCACTACAGTTATAAGCTTGGCTTTCAGTGCAGGGAATGCCAAGAACAAGCACTCAGCCATAACATCTCTGTCTGTCTGTCTGTCTGTCTCTCTCTCTCTCGTGCACATACACAGTCAAATTCACCCCAACCCCCATTCCCTAACACAAAGACACACACACACACACACACACACACACACACACACACACACACACACACACACACACACACACAGATACTCGCACATGCTCTCCTCTCTCTCTCTCTCTCTCTCTCTCTCTCTCTCTCTCTCTCTCTCTCTCTCTCTCTCTCTCACTTGGTCTTATTATCGACAATAATTTATCCTGGTCGAATCAGCTTTCGACTTTATCAAAAAGAATATCGAAAAAAGTCTTTCAGCTTAATAGAATCAAACATTTTTTGGATCAACACACTCGGAAATTATTTTTTTCATGCTTATATTCAAAGCGATGTGGATTATGCTTCAACCTGTTGGGATTTAGCTAGTAAAGCCTCCTTAAGGCATCTTGAAAGTCTCTACAGACGCTCTCTCAAACTTATACTTCTTAAATCTTCCTCTCTGGAAATAAGTGACTATAAAGAACTAAACATCTTGCCTTTTGAATTTAAATGTATCTTCAACAAAGCTGTCTTTATGTTTAAGATTATGAATAACCTTGCACCATTCTATCTCCGAGAGAAATTTCCCATACGAGAGTTTCGTAACAAAAGCACAATATTTATCCCTCGTCCAAGAACTGATCTCTTTATGACATCTTTTATCTATTCAGGAGGAAAATTATGGAATGAAATCCCGGAATACATAAAAAACAAAAATAGTTTATTATCGTTCAAAAAAGCATACCACAGATATTTAATGGAAAAGTTATAAATGGTTGGTTTCTTTCAGTTAAGACCTGAATTTAATGATATAATATTTACCTTCTCTTTTACAACCCCTCTCTCTCTCTCTCTCTCTCTCTCTCTCTCTCTCTCTCTCTCTCTCTCTCTCTCTCTCTTTCCCTTTCTCTCTCTCTCTCTCTCTCTCTCTGTCTCTCTCTCTCTCTCTCTCTCTCTCTCTCTCTCTGTCTCTTTCTCTCTCTCTCCCTCCTCTAATGCCCCCACCCCCCGCCCCCCACCCCGCCATATCCCACCCCTTCTTCTGTGTTCACTCTTGTACATTAGTTTTGTTGCATTTGGTATTAGTATATTTCAGAATTTGTATCTTTTTCTGTCTTTTCTCTTTCCTTTTTTTTTTTTTTTTTTGCCCCGGAGGGCTGGATGTAAAAAAGCAGTTATGCTTACTCCACTACCCTCTGAAAATAAAATTCGTTCGTTCGTTCGTTCGTTCGTTCACACACACACACACACACACACACACACACACACACACACACACACACATACACACACACATCAAATTCACCCCAACCCCCATTCCCTAACATACAGACACACATGCCGTGCGCCTCTTGTTCACTTCTGAGCCTCCATGTTGACCATAATTTCTGCCCCATGTGTATTTAAGTTAAACTGTTATTTAGTTTTGAGAAAGGGGGCTCGTACAGCTCCTCTGCCCGGCCCAGAGAGCAAAGTCCACAGCCTAATTGGCACAGGGGTGTGTACACATACCACTGTGACCCTAGTCTGCCGATCATTGCGCTTTTCGCTGGGATACTTTCATGGTGGCGGACTTGGCCAGAAAGGTAGGTAGACTATGTTGCTCGAGTTGAAAATCCCAGCGCTGGATGTGTGTGTGTGCGTGCGTGTGTGTGTGTGTCTGTGTGTGTTTATACTGGGTTGTAGGGGGGAGAGGGGATCGGGTGGGAGGGGAGGTGTTGGAGGAAGAGAGATGCAGAGGAGGGGATTCGCAGTCGAGATCCCCACATTCCCCTTACCCTTAGAAAGGGCTGGAATTAGTTTTTCTACAGGCCTGCAGCTTAATATAGGGCACTTGATAGGCCCCGCTCCTGACCAATCACTGCAGAAGGCGCGCACATGCAAGCCCCTAGTCAGTCAAAGAAGGGAAACGCTATCCACCATTGCAAAGCGTGGTGTTCTCTCTTCGTACTTTGTGATAAAAGTGCGAATTTCAGTGTGTTTGGGATACTTCTGTTCATTGTCTGTGCTTGTGGTGGAGTTCACATTGTCATAGCTGCGTTAAACAAAAAGTAGACAGGATATCATTTACGTCCAGATCTTCAGATTGCCATCGCCATCAGTGTCAACAACTGAAAAACAGGCGCTTCTTTGGGATAAATATATTTCAGTATTTTGGGGTATTGTTGACAATATTAATACTTGAATTTTGCTTTATTGATGAAAATAACGCTCTAACAAGTTGCTGACAGGAAACCTTTTAGTTTAAAGTGTTGAATTATCAAAGTAATGTTTTCACCACAAGCTGCTGAAAGGGCTATACGTGGGTGGGTAAATGTGTTGAAATTCGTGTCTGTAGCCATCTCAGTAAGCCGCCCCTGTGTCCACATCGGTTTGTGTGTACTATTAACACATATTGCGTTCCCTACAAAGCAGACAACAGGTTTCGTGTGCTCTCGCTCCCGTTCCTCTCTCCATATCTCTCTGTCTCTGTCTGTCTGTCTGTCTGTCTGTCTGTCTGTCTGTCTGTCTCTCTCTCTCTCTCTCAATTTCTCCCCTCTCTCTCTCTCTCTCTCTCTCTCTCTCTCTCTCTCTCTCTCCACATTACACATATACACACATGCATAGGTCTACCCAGTAACAAACAAGCACTCATAGTCACAGAGAGTGGGGTGTAAAGAATTTTAACAAAGCAGGCTGCCCTTATGTCCAAGAGATGGGAACTTTGGAAAGAAAACCCAAAGCCTCTTTCAGTTTTGGAATGCAGTACCCAAACCCTAACCTTCACGAAACACTAACGTATCTCTACACCAAGTTAACTCTTATACTAAACCCAACTTTATAATATCCCCCCCCCCCCCACCTGAAAACCATGGCTGATAAATTTCATTTGCTTTGTTGGGCCAATGGAGTTGTCTACTCCTTTCTTCCCAGATAATGGTGAGAACGTCCACCCTTGTATTATCACCTGATTTCGAGCTGCGAGCCATTCTGCCTCTACACTGGACAACACATTGCAATCGGCTATTCACCATCATGTCTAAGCGCTATTGCGGATTATTTACGTCAAAAGTTGTAGGTTATGATGTTCATCTGAAAACTGTTGCTTTCAACTAATGTTGATAATAGCATGGAATTTTGAAATGTTGATGGCAGGATGATGATTTTTGACTCTGTGTGTGTGTGTGTGTGTGTGTGTGTGTGTGTGTGTGTGTGTGTGTGTGTGTGTGTGGACACCACTGAACCTGATGCCAAAGAAATGAAATGACTTCAAATAACAAAGAAAGTACCTTCTGTTCTCTTGGTGACCCCAGTTTTGATATCCCTGCCACACTTTCTGATGCCTGAGGTGTATTCATGTTTAAATCTTCAGTAGCCGTGTGTTAATGAAGACTGTAGTTGTTAGATCTCGGACATGAGTGGCCCCGCTCCACCGCTACCCCTCCTTTCCGCCTCCCCTGGGAGATGGACGCTCACTGGCACTGGCAGGCTCCTTTTCTGAGCATCATTGTGTGTGTAAGGTGCCTGATTGATGATGTACTGCTTATGTTGGATCTCTTCAGGCTCTAGGTACAGAACACTGCCAAAGTGATTCAGCAGCAGTGCAGTGTCTCCTCTGGTGGGTTGTCCTATGACAACCTGATACTTTTTTTTAAAAATTCTTTTTCTGCATACGCAGGCTGATGCTCCTGCGGACACTCCTTGTATAGACAGGCAAGGATTAATCCCATCTACGCAACAAAAGGAGTGGAGTTTTGTGTGTATGACGATTTTTTTTTTATCCCGCCATTAAGGCAGCCATACTCAACTTCGGGGAAACAACCTGATACTGTTTCCTGTCCTTGGAGCAGTGGTCCTTAGGCTGTGACAGCCAGGGTGTAGCAGCTGCCACCGGGTGACACATGCAAGCAAGCACACCAGCACACACACACACACACACATACACAGACACACACACACACACACACACACACACACACACACAAACACACACACACACACACAGATGCACACTCACAACCGCTGCCACCAACCAACAACAACAACAACCTGAATCAATGACAAAACATCCTTACTGTCGGTTAAGGCCTTTTACATTGTATCGCCCTATTATAATCCACCACTTCCTCCCCACCCTCTACAGATCCCTGCCAAGCCATTTTCCTGTCTTTATTTTGTTGTGTCTATGATGGATCAGTCTGTCCTGGGTTGTTGTCTGTGTGTTTTGTTGCATTCAGCTGGTGGCTGAATATTGCTTCCAACATTATGCGTTCATGTTTTTAAGTCCGCCCGCAGTCACTACAGTTATAAGCTTGGCTTTCAGTGCAGGGAATGCCAAGAACAAGCACTCAACCATAACATCTCTGTCTGTCTGTCTGTCTGTCTCTCTCTCTCGTGCACATACACAGTCAAATTCACCCCAACCCCCATTCCCTAACACACACACACACACACACACACACACACACACACACACACATACATACACAGATACTCGCACATGCTCTCTCTCTCTCTCTCTCTCTCTCTCTCTCTCTCTCACACACACACACACACACACACACATACACACACAACATCAAATTCACCCCAACCCCCATTCCCTAACATACAGACACACATGCCGTGCGCCTCTTGTTCACTTCTGAGCCTCCATGTTGACCATAATTTCTGCCCCATTGTATTTAAGTTAAACTGTTATTTAGTTTTGAGAAAGGGGGCTCGTACAGCTCCTCTGCCCGGCCCAGAGAGCAAAGTCCACAGCCTAATTGGCACAGGGGTGTGTACACATACCACTGTGACCCTAGTCTGCCGATCATTGCGCTTTTCGCTGGGATACTTTCATGGTGGCGGACTTGGCCAGAAAGGTAGGTTAGACTATGTTGCTCGAGTTGAAAATCCAGCGCTGGATGTGTGTGTGTGCGTGCGTGTGTGTGTGGGGTCTGTGTGTGTGTGTGTGTGTGTGTGTGTGTGTGTGTGTGTGTGTTTATACTGGGTTGTAGGGGGGAGAGGGTATCAGGTGGGAGGGGAGGTGTTGGAGGAAGAGAGATGCAGAGGAGGGGATTCGCAGTCGAGATCCCCACATTCCCCCTACCCTTAGAAAGGGCTGGAAATAGTTTTTCTACAGGCCTGCAGCTTAATATAGGGCACTTGATAGGCCCCGCTCCTGACCAATCACTGCAGAAGGCGCGCACATGCAAGCCCCTAGTCAGTCAAAGAAGGGAAACGCTATCCACCATTGCAAAGCGTGGTGTTCTCTCTTCGTACTTTGTGATAAAAGTGCGAATTTCAGTGTGTTTGGGATACGTCCTGTTCATTGTCTGTGCTTGTGGTGGAGTTCACATTGTCATAGCTGCGTTAAACAAAAAGTAGACAGGATATCATTTACGTCCAGATCTTCAGATTGCCATCGCCATCAGTGTCAACAACTGAAAAACAGGCGCTTCTTTGGGATAAATAAATTTCAATATTTTGGGGTATTGTTGACAATATTAATACTTGAATTTTGCTTTTTTTGATGAAAATAACGCTCTAACAAGTTGCTGACAGGAAACCTTTCAGTTTAAAGTGTTGAATTATCAAAGTAATGTTTTCACCACAAGCTGCTGAAAGGGCTATACGTGGGTGGGTAAATGTGTTGAAATTCGTGTCTGTAGCCATCTCAGTAAGCCGCCCCTGTGTCCACATCAGTTTGTGTGTACTATTAACACATATTGCGTTCCCTACAAAGCAGACAACAGGTTTCGTGTGCTCTCGCTCCCGCTCTCTCTCTCCATATCTCTCTGTCTCTCTCTGTCTGTCTGTCTGTCTGTCTCTCAATTTCTCCCCACTCTCTCTCTCTCTCTCTCTCTCTCTCTCTCTCTCTCTCTCTCTCTCCACATTACACATATACACACATGCATAGGTCTACCCAGTAACAAACAAGCACTCATAGTCACAGAGAGTGGGGTGTAGAGAATTTTAACAAAGCAGGCTGCCCTTATGTCCAAGAGATGGGAACTTTGAAAAGAAAACCCAAAGCCTCTTTCAGTTTTGGAATGCAGTACCCAAACCCTAACCTTCACGAAACACTTACGTATCTCTACACCAAGTTAACTCTTATATTAAACCCAACTGTATAATATCACCCCCCCCCCCCCAAAAAACCAAGGCTGATAAATTTCATTTGCTTTGTTGGGCCAATGGAGTTGTCTACTCATTCTTCCCTGATAATGGTGAGAACGTCCACCCTTGTATTATCACCTGATTTCGAGCTGCGAGCCATTCTGCCTCTACACTGGACAACACATTGCAATCGGCTATTCACCATCATGTCTAAGCGCTATGCGAATTTTTTACGTCAAAAGTTGTAGGTTATGATGTTCATCTTGAAAACTGTTGCTTTCAACTAATGTTGATAATAGCATGGAATTTTGAAATGTTGATGGCAGGATGATGATTTTTGACTCTGTGTGTGTGTGTGTGTGTGTGTGTGTGTGTGTGTGGTGTGTGTGTGTGTGTGTGTGTGTGTGTGGACACCCCTGAACCTGATGCCAAAGAAACGAAATGACTTCAAATAACAAAGAGAGTACCTTGTGTTCTCTTGGTGATCCCAGTTTTGATATCCCTGCCACACTTTCTGATGCCTGAGATGTATTCATGTCTAAATCTTCAGTAGCCGTGTGTTAATGAAGACTGTAGTGGTTAGATCTCAGACATGAGTGGCCCTGCTCCACCTCCACCCTTACCCCTCCTTTCCGCCTCCCCTGGGAGATGGACGCTCACTGGCACTGGCAGGCTCCTTTACTGAGCATCATTGTGTGTGTAAGGTGCCTGATTGATGATGTACTGCTTATGTTGGATCTCTTCAGGCTCTAGGTACCGAAACTGCCGAAGTGATTCAGCAGCAGTGCAGTGTCTCCTCTGGTGGGTTGCCCTGCGACAACCTGATACTTTTTTTTTTTAAATTCTTTTTCTGCATACGCAGGCTGATGCTCCTGCGGACACTCCTTGTATAGACAGGCAAGGATTAATCCCATCTACGCAACAAAAGGAGTGGAGTTTTGTGTGTATGACGATTTTTTTTTATCCTGCCATTAAGGCAGCCATACTCAACTTCGGGGAAACAACCTGATACTGTTTCCTGTCCTTGGAGCAGTGGTCCTTAGGCTGTGACAGCCAGGGTGTAGCAGCCATCAATGGATGACACAAGCACACACGCACGCAAGCACGCACACACACACACATACACACAAGCACCACACACACACACACAACACACACACACACACATGCAGACTCAAACCGCTGCCACCAACCAGCAACAACAACAACCTGAACCAACGACAAAACGACCTTACTGTCGGTTAAGGCCTTTTACATTGTATACCCTATTTTAATCCACCACTTCCTCCCCACCCCTCTACAGATCCCCCCCATTCACTAACACACACACACACACACACACACACACACACACACAAACACACACACACACACACAACACACATACATACACAGATACACACTTGCACATGCTCTTTCTTCTCTCTCTGTCTCTCACCACACACACACACACACACACACACACACACACACACACACACACATCAAATTCACCCCAACTCCCATTTCCTACACAACACACACACACACACACACACACACACACACGTGTGCGCGCGTGCGCGCGCGCGGCGCACACGCGCCTCTTACTCACCTTTCAAGCTTCCGTGTTGACAACAATTTCTGCCCTGTGTATAAGCGGTTATTTATTTTTGAGAAAGGAGGCTCGCACAGTTAGGCCTACTTGGAAGAGAGGGCGCAATACTTCCTCCACCCGGCTCAGAGAGCAAAGTCCACAGCCTAACTCGCACAGGTGTGCGTGCATAGACCACTGTGACCCTAGTCTGCCGATCATTGCGCCATTCGCTGGGAGACCTGCATGGTGGCAGACTTGGTTAGAAAGGTAGTAGACTATATATGTTGCTCGAGTTGAAAATCCCAGCGCTGGATGTGTTTGTGTGTAAGTGTTTATATTGGGTTGCCGGGGGGAGGGGGGGGGGGGGGGGGGGGGGGGGGGGGGTTGGAGGAAGAGAGATGCAGGGGAGCAGATTCGCAGTCGAGATCCCCACATTTCCACTACTCTTTGAAAGGGCTGGAGATAGAGTTTATCTACATGCCTGCGGCTTGAGTAGGGCACGCGACAGGGCCCCCGCTTCTGCAGAAGGCACGCACATGCAAGCCCCTAGTCAGTCAAAGAAGGGAAACGCTATCCACCATTGCAAAGTGTGGTGTTCTTTCTTCAGACTTTGTGATAAAAGTGCGAATTTCAGTGTGTTTGGATACTTCTGTTCATTGTCTGTTCTTGTGGTGGTGTTCACATTGTCATAGCTGCGTAAAAAAAA
The DNA here is from genome assembly GCA_033310375.1 of Conus canariensis. NCBI lineage: Eukaryota > Metazoa > Mollusca > Gastropoda > Neogastropoda > Conidae > Conus > Conus canariensis. Next base: position 18,680,179 of record CM065738.1, read on the forward strand.
AAGTAGACAGGATATCATTTTTGTCCAAATCTTCAGACTGCCATCGCCGTCAGTGTCAACAACTGAAAAACCGGCACTTCTTTGGGATAGTAAATTTCAGTATTTGGGGTATTGTTGACAATATTAATACTTAAGTTTGGGTTTACTGGATGAAAATACCGCTCAGACAAATTGCTGACAGGAAATCTATTAATTTAAAGTATTGAATTATGAAAGTCGTGTTTTCATCTCAAGCCGCTGAAAGGCTATACGTGGGCAGGGTAATTAAAGTGTTGAAATTCGTGTCTGTAGCCATCTCAGTAAGTCGCCCCCGTGTCCACATCAGTTTGTGTGTGCTATTAACACGTACTGTGTACCCTACGAAGCAGACAACAGGTTTTGTGTACTCACGCTCTCTCTTCTCTCTCTCTCTCTCTCTCTCTCTCTCTCTCTCTCTCTCTCTCTCTCTTCTCTCTCTCTCCACATTACACATGTGCACACATACATAGGTCTACCCAATAACAAACAAGCACTGTCCGTCTCCAAGATAATCTGAAATCAACAAACAAACAAACAAAAACAAACAAAAAAACAAAAAAGCCAGCAACAACACCACCACCACCAACAACTAGAATACCAGCCCTTTTCCTTCTATCAAGAGCTATGTCAACATGACTTACTGTCATGACGCACTTGATGTCACATATCAGTTCGCTTCGATTGTATGGGATGGGTATAGTGATATCCACACATGCTGAAACACTGGCCCCTCTCCATCGAAATGCGACTACAAGCTACTCCTTCCAGCTGTACGTCTAAGAACAGCTGAAAAACAAAACAAAACAAAAAAGCACTGAACAGACTTCATCTAGATAAACAAGGTACATTCAATAAGGCATCGTTTATGTTTAAAATCTCAACGAATACTTTTATTCTGTATTTTTATTTTTGTTTAACAGGACTAAACAGCAGTTCTGTTTCGTGGATAATTCCTTCTACCCTACCTACGCATTGATCAATATAAAACACAATGGCTACCAGACTAAACAAACACGTTTAGTTTATTTTGCACCACTGATATGGTTTGGGATTCACTTCCATTTGAGCTTGTCGACAAAATTCAATTTTTCTGAAACGTATGAAGAAGCGTCTGCGAGAACATCTGTCTTAATCATTTGATCCTTTATCTAAAAATCGTAGACATTCATTAGCAAACTTGATTTAGTGGTACTTTGGGTCTGCCCTCTGAGCGCCACCTTCCTCTCTCTCTCTCTCTCTCTCTCTCTCTCTCTCTCTCTCTCTCAGTCTGTGTATACATGTCCCTTTTCTTTGCAAACTTAGAACCTTTTACATTATGACGTGTCAGTTTGTCTGTATTAGAGATCAATAAATGATATGCATTGTGTGCCTTACAAAGACAGATTGTTAGATTAACCGTCTTACA
>CM065738.1:18686601-18694101 GCA_033310375.1 Conus canariensis
AAGCACGTGATTTAAAGAAATACAATTAGATAGAAAAAGGGGGAAAACGGAAGCACGTGATAGAAATAAATAAATTTACAATAAAAGTAAGTTATGAATAATCAGAATAAAAGAAGATATTTAACCTTTTGCTTGAGGATTTTTCAAGAATGGAAGAGAAGTTATAAGAAGTCATGCAACAAGAGACAGTACAGCGAAGGGTAACAATTGAAATAAAAGTAAGTTTGAGACAGTACAGCGAAGGGTAACAGTTTAAATAACGGTAAGCTTCAAAGCATAATGATTGCAGGCGGAAGTTGAAATATGTAAACAAATATTTCAATATCGAGCTGCCAAACCAAGGAAGCAAACACTAAAGTAACGACCTACTGGTCTTTTCTGGCAAAACAAGAACGAAACAAACAAACATACAAACCAAGGAACAATGGAAGTAAGTGGGGAAAAAAAGGCGAAAACAGGTGTGGGGAAACATGTCCTCAGTCACCATGAACATTATTTCAACATTTATTTCATGTTTTACTTCCGCCTGCGGTGCGAACCTTTCTTACTTATCAGTCTCCGAGGTCAAGAATGCTATTTTCAGACTGAAGAGTGACTTCCTGTCCAGTGTGGTGGAGTAGGTCGTCTCTCGGTATAATCTTTTGATAGCGCTTAAGAACAACTTGATAGGGTCACACTCGTTGTCCGTCCGTCTGTCTGCCTCTCTAAACTCAGAACTCAGATGGTTTATTCATGTAAAGGCCATTGCCTCTTATGAAGGGGGGTGTAGGGAACATAACAACAGTGAATGAATTTTACAGAACACTAGATGGACTTCTCTCTCTCAAAGACATAGCCGATTGAAAATGAAGTGCCTTGAACAAGGAAATTGAGAAATTTCTTATTACGTTTTCATTTATGAGATTTTCATATGCAAACTTAACCGAAATTGACAGGGATAACTCGAAAACTTAATTGGTATGTGTTGCGCTCTTACACTAGATAACTTGCAGCAGCATAAAACAAAATGCAGTTCGTCTTCTTTTCCATTATTGCATTGTGAAGAAATCAAATCCATCCCAGGAACAATACCGATGTTGTGAAGTATCTGAAATTCTCAGTCCACATTTGGTCATAATAAACTTCAAGTGTTTGCCTAAACCCATTTGCAGATAAAGTTTGACATCGTGTACCTTACAAAATGTCCGAAACATGATAAATCTATCTCTGTTTTATGCATGGGAGTCCCACTCCTGCCACCTGCACGCAATCAATCTGCCTTTAAATTCACATAGAAATAATCTAGCATTTTGCGCACCCGTCTGTCTCTGAAAGAGAGAGAGAGAGAGAGAGAGAGAGAGAGAGAGAGAGAGAGAGAGAGAGAGAGACAGACAGACAGACAGACAGACAGACAGACAGACAGATACAGAGAGACAGAGAGAGAATGGATGTCTGTGACCGCCTGCTTGCTTGTGTGTGTGTAGGAAAAGTGTTCGTTCAAATCCTTGCATGCGCATATCCGCACGCAAATGTGTGTGTGTGTGTGTGTGTGTGTGGAGAGAGAGAGAGAGAGAGAGAGAGAGAGAGAGAGAGAGGAAGTGAATATTTAAATGTGTGAATGTGTGTGTGTGTGTGTGTGTGTGTGTGTGTGTGTGTGTGTGTGTGTGTGAAATTAGTATATTTTGAATAGTTATGCTTTAAATATGGGGCGGCAGGTCCGTATATATGAGTTTCATATAATATATGTGAATGTGTAATGGAGAATGACGGTGCTTGCGTGGATATTTTGTGTACAGTGTGATAATGTGGTGGAAGACAGGGAGTTCAATGATAAACATGCCAAGTTTCTTCACCGGTAAACAGTTTCTCTCCTTATAACAAAGGACTGATGAAGTGTCATGTTTCTTTTGTCTTGTGTGTGTGTGTGTGTGTGTGTGTGTGTGTGTGTGTGTGTGTGTGTGTGTGTGTGTGTGACACAGAGAGAGAGAGAGAGAGAGAGTGGGTATGACTGTGTGTGTGTGTGTGTGTGTGTGTGTGTGTGTGTGTGTGTGTGAGTGTGTGTGCGTGCATGCGTGCGCGGGCGTGTGTGTGTATCTGTGTGAGTGTGTGTGTGCGCGTGCACACACGCAAACTGCATGCTTGGTTTTGTATGCAACTGATTTTTTTAATACTTAAAAAAAAAAAACCCTCCTAAATAAAGTAAACAAACTAACCTCTACGACCTCGAATTTCAGACAGAATGCCAACCTCAACAGCTTCTACAAACCGACATCCGCTGTCATGGCGGACTCTCCTGGTCGCCGTTTGCGTTTTGCATGCTCTCCCTTCCATGACCCGTGTCTCCTGCAGTCCGGCGTCACCAAGGGGCAAGTTCAAGGCCGCTGTTTACGAGCACGCGGTGATCCTCCCCGAGAGCCGCACGGAAATTGTGAGCCGGGAGAAAGCGTTGAATTTGATGCGGCGGAATTTGGATGTCTATAGTGCCCAAGCAGCGGAGGCGAAAAAACAGGTAGCCATATGGGAATGATCGATCGATTGCTTTACTTCTTTTGGTTATTCATTATTTATCCGTTTTCATCTTAAGGGGTTAAAGCGTTAGATTGATTTTGCTTCTCTCCCCCCCCCCCCCTCTCGCCCCGCCTCCTCCCTGTATGATGATTTGCATCATAGATCGAATTAGTTTCCATGTTACGATACAATGTCATTTTAATGTGTCTTTTCTGTCTTTCTTTTTCTTTTACATTGCATGTTTAAGGTTTGTCAGCGATGGGATAAAGAACACAGACACACAGACACACACACACACACACACACACACACACAAAAAAGAGAAGAAGAGAGAGAGAGAGAGAGAGAGAGAGAGAGAGACAAAGAGAGAGAGAGAGAGAGAAAAGAGAGAGAGAGAGAGAGAGAGAGAGAGAGAGAGAGAGAGAGAGAGAGAGAGTTTCTTGTCTTTCTCCCTTCCTTCACTTTCTTATCTTCATTCGTCCTGTGCATTTCATTTTGCCATTCTTCCTTCCTTCTTTCCTCAATTCCTTTCTTCCTTCCTTCCTTCCTTTCAGGGAGCGGACATCTTGGTGTTTCCAGAAGATGGACTGTACGGGTTCGGGTTCACCTGGGATTCTGTCACCCCTTACCTGGAGTACATCCCTGACCCCAACGTCGTACACTGGGTTCCTTGTGACGATCCCTCCCGATTTCCGTTAGTTGACCACCATGTCGGGACGTGGGGACGGTGTGGGGAGGGGAGGGGAGGAAGGTGGTGGGGTGGTGTTGATGGACGAGGGGGTGGGGAGGGGGGGGGGAGGGTAAGAGGAGCGGTGCTGGCGGTTACGTTGTGTGTGTTTCTATTTACTCGATTGCTTATCTGTTGAATTTGTTGATGTTGAAACAACAGTGACAAGTGGTAGTAGTAGCAGCAGTAGTAGCAGCGGTAGAGGTGGATTAGCAGTTAAACATAGTGGTTGTGTCATAGTAAATGTGGCGGCAGCACCATTGTAGAGGAAGTTGCATTGAATATCGTGCACTAGTAGTAGTAGCTGCAGCAGTAGCAGCAACAGTAGTAGTAGTAGTGGTAGTAGTCATAGTCTTGTTGTCATCGTTGTCCGTAGTAGTAATAGGAGTAATAGTGGTGATGGTGGTAGTAGTAGTAGTAGTAGTAGTAATAGTGGTGGCAGTAGTAGTAGTATTACCATTAGTAGTAGTGCAATTCTTTGCAATTTTTATGAATATTGATACTGTATGTTATCCACTGGTATTCCGAACCTTTTCATTCATTCTTTCTTTTGTTGTTGTTACTTACTCCTTTTTGAAAGGGAATCTTACATGAGGTAGGGAACAGTAAGCAGTGAATAACAAACAAATAGGGTAACTCTTGCTCCCACGGTGAAAGAAACACACGCCCATAACTCCAAAGGAATGTTGCTAACGACACCGAACTGCCTGGCAGAAATGGCAGAAGAGAGCACACAGAAGATGGGGAAGGAGGATGATGTCTTCTTTGTTTGTTCTGTGTGCTCTGTGTTGTTATTTCTGCGAGGCGATTCGGTGCCGTAAACAGCATTCGTTTGGAGTTATGGGCGTGTGTTTATTTCATCATAGGAACGAGAGTTACCCTTCTTGTTTGTTATCTACCCCTTTTTAGCTTGCATTGTAATGATGTTCTTTATTTACACCTCATTATAACGGGCTTTGGAATGATGGCATCTCTGTCTGTCTGTCTGTCTGTCTGTCTGTCTGTCTGTCCTTCTCTCTCTCTCTCTCTCTCTCTCTCTCTCTCTCTCTCTCTCTCTGTCTCTCTCTCCAGGAACACAGAAGTACAGCAAGCGCTCAGCTGCCTGGCCAAAAAACACTCCCTCTACCTGGTGGCCAACATGGGAGACTACCAGCCCTGTCACCGCCACGTCCTGCCCAACTGCAACCACATCGTCCATAACAGCGGCGAAGAGCACCTGCAGTACAACACTGATGTGGCCTTTGACCCCTCAGGCAAGCTGGTAGCCAGGTCAGTATGATATCTCACCAGCGTCAAAATTATACGTCCACATCTTTTTAATTTTTTTTCTTTAACATTATATAGAGCTAGTTGCAAAGCGAGAGGACTGCAGGCGGAAATCTAGAGACTAATCACGTATGAAAAGGGATGCAATATGCATGTAAGACGCATTGACAACCTCATGATGTTCTTAATTGACTGTATCAGTACGTATGAAAATAAAAGAACCTTATATAGGAAACTTAAGTCAAAATGCCCTACAATCTGATTTCAGTACCTTTCCATTTAAAATCCATTTCGTTTCCGACGCAAGCAAGATAGACTGCTGTATGTAAGGTACAGATTGTTGTATGTCAGGTATAGATTGCTGTATGTAAGGTATAAATTGTTGTATACAAAGTATAGATTGCTATATGTAAGGTGTAGGTTATTGTGTGTAAGGTATAGAATGGTTGTATGTAAGGTAAAGATTGTTGCATGTAAGACATAGATTGTAGTATGTTAGGTATAGATTACTGTATGTAAGGTATAGACTGTTGTACGTAAAGTACAGGTTATTGTATGTAAGGTATATCCTGTTGTACGTAAGGCATAGATTGTTGTACGTAAGGTAAAGATTGTTGCATGTAAAGTATAAAGTTTTGTATGTAAGGTATAGATTGTTGTACTTAAGGTATAGATTGTTGTATGTAAGGTATAGATTGTTGTATGTAAGGTATAGATTGTTGTATGTAAGGTATAGATTGTTGTACGTAAGGTAAAGATTGTTGCATGTGAAGTGTAAACTGTTGTATGTAAGGTATAGATTGCTGTATGTAAAATATATACTGTTGTACGTAAGGCATAGATTGTTGTACGTAAGGTAAAGATTGTTGCATGTAAAGTATAAATTGTTGTATGTAAGGTATAGATTGTTGTATGTAAGGTATAGATTGTTGTACGTTAGGTATTGAATGCTGTATGTAAGGTATAGATTGTTGTACGTAAGGTATGATTGTTGTATGTAAAGTATAGATTGTTGTACGTAAGGTATAGATTGTTTATGCAAGGTATAGATTGTTGTATGTAAGGTATAGAGACCAGCAAGGTAGTCTGTCCTAGTTATGAACCGCTACTGTGTTTTTCATCCGGCACCATAAATAGTGACACTCTCTGATCCAGAAATATTGTCTCAAGTCTCACCCCCAACTTTTCTGGTGTCTTACCATTGATTCCTTGTTCAGGTGATGGTGATCTTTGTTTGTTTGTTTTTAATTTTTCACACCGACACGACAAAAGTAAGTTAACTTGGCATCAAAATGATTCATTTTGATTTGTGGGAAATGTGCGAGTATGTGTGTGTGTGTGTGTGTGTGTGTGTGTGTGTGTGTGTGTGGTGTGTGTGTGTGTGGAGAGAGAGAGAGAGAGAGAGAGAGAGAGAGAGAGAGAGAGAGAGAGACAGACAGACAGACAGACAGACAGACAGACAGACAGACAGACAGACAGAGACAGAGACAGAGACAGACGGACAGACTGACAGACACAGTGGAGGGGTGGGAGAGAGTATAGGTGAAGGGAGAGTGTAGCTGAAAGGACATAGACAGACAGGCAGACAGACACACAGTAGCATGGATAAACCCAAACAGACAAAACCAAGAAATCAAGCTTAAACGGAACCGGGTTTTGTACCTCAGGTACCACAAACAACACCTGTTCTTCGAAAAGCAGTTCGACACGCCCGTCACCCCTGACCTCACGACCTTCGACACTCCTTTCGGTCGCTGGGGCCTGTTCACCTGCTTCGACATCCTCTTCCACGACCCCGCCGTGACCCTGGTCAAAGACCTGGCCATCGCCAACATCGCCTTCCCCACAGCTTGGATGGACGCTCTGCCTCTCCTGGCCTCGGTGGAGTTTCACTCAGCCTTTGCCCGGGGAATGGGCGTCAACTTTTTGGCCGCAAACATCCACCTGCCGCTGGCACGTTTTCAAGGCAGCGGGATCTACACCCCTAAAGGCATGGCGGCGTTCGTCCATAACACCTCACTCAGCAGCCAGCCGAGACTAATCGTGACGGAAATCGATATCTTGGATAAGCCGGAACCGGAAGGTATCGCGACCGGAAACAGGAAGTCGGTGGAGAGTGTTGTTATGAGCGATGGGATGGGTGAGAAGACGGATGTTCAGGTGATGGGATCCAAGTCAAACGCTACGAATCCTCCATATTCTGAAATGGAGGGAGAACGTTCTGGTGCTTCCAGTCGGTCTGAAACGGCGTTTGTGTCTGAACTGTTCCACGACCTGTTCAACTTTGTGCAACTAGATGAGCCCAGCAGCACGCTCCACGTGTGTCACCAGAACGTCTGCTGCCACCTCACCTACTCCATGTCCCCCAATCCCCAAAGCCCCGAGCTCTTCGCTCTCGGCGCCTTTGACGGTCTGCACACCTACGAGGGGTCCTACTACTTACAGATCTGCGCCCTCGTCCGCTGTGCCAGCCTATCGCGTCAAAGCTGTGGGTCCCCCACCAGCCAATCAGCCACGACTTTTCATTCGCTCTCCCTGCGTGGTGACATGCAGACGCAGTTTGTTTACCCGGAAGTGCTGCTGACGACAGAGAACGACCAGCTTCGGTTGGCGGAGGCAGGGGAGTGGAGCTTTGAGGGTGGGGTGGTCAGAAGTGAGGAGGGGTTTTCCTATCCGTTGCTAGCGGCTTCACTCTTCGGTCGCTGGTACGGCAGGGACTATGAGGTGATGGGCTCCGCCTCTCCTGATTCTGAGGACGTGCGTGATGGTGGTGTCGCAGTCATGTCCGTTGAGAGGTTGTTGATGGCAATGTGTGTGGCGGTTGCGTATTGGTGGGGTTACGTGATCATGTGAAGCCCCGAATTTAAAAGAAAATGGTACTGGACGATTTGGTCAGATTGTGACATACAGCACTCAAGATAAAACAATGCGTGCCCTTGACACATGACGCATGGTAGACAACAACACAATATGATGGGAATGCAGTAAAGTCAGCGTCTCTGCTGTCATGATGATTATGA
>CM065738.1:18699101-18701601 GCA_033310375.1 Conus canariensis
CGTACCACCCAAATAAGAACTAACTAACCAGTCAACTGAGGAATTGACGTACCACCCAATAAGGAACTAACTAACCAATCAACTGAGGAATTGACGCACCACCCAAATAAGGAACTAACCAGCCAACTGAGGAACTGACGTACCAACAAGATAAGGAACTAACCAATCAACTGAGGAACGAATATACCAACCAGATAAGGAACTAACCAGTCAACAGAGAAACTGACGTACCAACCAAATAGGGAATTAACCAATCAATGAGGGACTGACGTACCACCCAAATAAGGAACTAACCAAACAATTGAGGAACTGACGTACCAACCAAATAGGGAACTAACCAATCAATGAGGGGACTGACGTACCAACCAAATAAGGAACTAAATAACCATTCAACTGAGGGATTGACGTACCAACCAAATGAGGAACTAACCAATCAATTGAGGAACTGACGTACCAACCAATAAGGAAATACAACCAATCAACTGAGGAACTGACGTACCAACCAAATAAGGAACTCACTAACCAACAACTGAGGAACTGACTTACCAACCAAATAAAGAACTAACTAACCAATCAACTGAGGAATTGACGTACTGAACAAGCAAGGAACTAACCAATCAACTGAGGGACTGATGTACAAACCAAATAAGGAACTAACTAACCAATCAATGAGGGGACCTACGCACCACCCAAATGAGGAACTAACTAACCAATCAACTGAGGGACTGACGTACCAACCAAATGAGGAACTAACCATGCAATCAACTGAGGGACTGACGTACCACCCAAATAAGGAACTAACCAACCAATCAACTGAGGAACGAACGTATCAACCAAATAAGGAACTAACTAACAATCAACTGAGGAACTGGCGTACCAACCAAATAAGGAACTAACTAACCAATCAACTGAGGGACTGACGTACCAACCAAATAAGGAACTAACTAACCAGTCAACAAGGGGACCGACGTAATAAACGGACTAGCTGATCAACCAAACTGAAAAAAAAACCAAACAAACTTACTAAACAAGAAATAAGGAACTAACTAACCAAATAAAGAACAAATCAACCCATCAAATAAGAAACAAAGTAATCAGCCAAGTGCGAAAATAACCAACCAAATAAGGGATATACTTATCGGCCAAAACATGGAATTAAGTTACTACCCCCCCCCCCCACCCCGCCCCCCCCCCAAAAAAAAAAAAAAAAAAAGAAAAAAAGAAAAAGAAAAATCACTTACCAACATAGTAAAGAACCAGCTTTACCAGCCAAAGAGAAACTAATGTCTCAAGCGCATAGGGAACTTACTTAGCACCCAGATTAAGAACAAAGTCATCAACGAAATAAGGAACTGATTTACCAACCAAATAAGGAATAAAGTGATAATAAGAAACAAACTTACTAACCAAATAAAGAACTTACCAGTCCTATAAGACACTAAGTAACCAACCAAGTGGGGAACTAACTTACCAAATAAAAAAAGTTACTAAGTTATACACCAAATAAAGAACGAGGTATTCCACCAAACTAGAAACTAACTTATCAACCAAACGAGGAACTAGTTAAACAAACAAATAAAAAACAAACAAATAAGAAACCAACTTAACAACTAAAGAATTAATCAACCCCCCCCCCCCCCAAAAAAAAAAAAAAAAAAAAAAGGGGGGGGGGGGGGAGAAAAGAAAAAAAGAACGGACAAACAAGCGAGCGAACCACCTATTCAGCCAACCAACCAATAAACAAACTGATATACAAACGAACAAACCAACCAATCCATCAACCAATTACAGAACCAGTTGATAAAAGACTGATCGAACGAGGAAATCAACAAATCAAGCAATCAAGGCATAAACCAACCAGCTATCGATGGAACGAACTACCCGGCCAATTAATGAACGAACCAGCCAAGCAAGCAAGCAAGCACGTAAACAACCCACCAACCAATCAACCAGCTAACCAAGCAGCCAACCGACCAGGCAGAAACTTACATAACACAGCAGTAATCGTCTTTGCTAGAGCAGGGGACGTCATCCACGATTAAGCCAGGGCAGTGCAGAGTTGACATTCGACTGAAGCATCGCCCCCCTTTAGGTGTGCATTCGTCCAGGGTGGCTGGGGTGCTCTCCCCTTGTGCTGACGGGTGAAAGTTCATAGCCTTGATTGATAAGGTAGGTAAGGTAAAGTAAGGTAAGGTAAGGTAATGTAATGTTGCTTATAGCCCAGCCGACCGCAAAGGGCCATATCAGGGCGGTCACCGCATTGAAGGCAACTCACAAGTCAAATTGAATGAAAAAAAAAAAAAACTCATTCGTACAACCCTTTAAAATACACCCATTAAAAAACTCAGGATTGATTTTTTTTTTTTTTTAATATTGTTTTGTAAAATCTTAGATCAGATGAAAAACTGATCTCTTTCAGAAATTCAAAGATCACGTCAGGTGGGACATCTCTGAACAAAGTGTTCATGGAGCCTGCTGTAAAATGTGTTATATCTCACAT
>CM065738.1:18711601-18719101 GCA_033310375.1 Conus canariensis
TATCTACTTATTTGGAATCTTATCTCTCGATAGGGACAACTTGTGTCCCCGCTGATATGAACCGTTTTGGTCTCCTAATACGGACAAGCTACGTCCTTTAATATCCTTTGAATAGGGCCACTTGTGCCCCTTTATTATTGACCAGTTACGTCCTTTAATATGGGCCACTAGTGTTCTGCTCGTACGGAACAGCTATGTCTCTTAATATGGACCAGCTGTGTCCTTTAATGTGGGCCACTTGAATCCCTATACTATGGACCTGCTATGCCCTTTAGTACGGACCACTTGTGTTCCACTAATATGGCCCAGCTGTGTCGTCTATTACGGGTCACTTGTGTTCCACTAATATGGACCAGCTGTGTCCTTTGATATGGGTCACTTGTGTTCCATTAATATGGCTCAGCTATGTCCTTTGATATGGGTCACTTGTAATCCACTGATATAAACCAGCTATGTCCTTTAATAAAGGCCACTTGTGTCCCACTAATATGGCCCAGCTGTTAATATGGGTCGCTTGTGTTCCACTAATATGGACCAGCTATGTCCTTTAATATAGGCTACTTGTGTTCCACTAATAGGGACCAGCTGTGTCCTTTAATATGAGTCACTTGTGTTCCACTAATATGACTTAGCTATGTCCTTTAATATAGGCCACTTGTGTTCCACTAATATGGCCCAGTTATGGCCTTTAATATGGGTCACTTGTGTTCCACTAACATGGCCCAGTTATGTCCTTTGATATAGGCCACTTGTGTTCCACTAATATAGCCCTGCTATTCCTTTTAATATGGGTCACTTGTGTCCCACTAATATGGCCCAGCTACGTACTTCAATATGGGTCACTTGTGTTCCACTAATATGGACCAGCTGTGTCCTTTAATATGGGTCACATGTGTTCCACTAATATAAACCAACTGTGTCCTTTGATATGGGTCACTTGTGTTCCACTAATATGGCTTAGCTATGTCCTTTAATATAGGCCACTTGTGCTCCACTAATATGGCCCAGTTATGGCCTTTAATATGGGTCACTTGTGTTCCACTAACATGGCCCAGTTATGTTCTTTGATATAGGCCACTTGTGTTCCACTAATATGGCCCTGCTATGCCTTTTAATATGGGTCACTTGTGTCCCGCTAATATGGCCCTGCTATGCCTTTTAATATGGGTCACTTGTGTTCCACTAATATGGCCCAGCTATGTCCTTCAATATGGGTCACTTGTGTTCCACTAATATGGACCAGCTATGTCTTTTAATATGGGTCACTTATGTTCCACTAATATGGCCCAGCTATGTCCTTTAATATGGGTCACTTGTGTTCCACTAATATGGGCCAGCTATGTCCTTCAATATGGGTCACTTGTGTTCCACTGATATGACAAGCTGTGTCCTTCAATATGGGTCACTTGAGTTCCACTGATATAACCAGCTGTGTCCTTTAATATGGGCCACTTGTGTTTGACTAATATGGCCCAGCTATGTCCTTTAATATGGGTCAGTTGTGTTCCACTAATATGACCAGCTGTGTCCTTTAATATAGGCCACTTGTGTTCCACTGATATGGATTAGCTATAGTCCTTTAATATGGGCCACTTGTATTCCACTAGTATGGACCATTTGTGTTCCCCTGATATGGATCACTTCTGTTCCTACACTGTGTCTATTGTGTCCCTTAATATGGACGACTTGTATGTCCTAACGAAGACGACTTATGTCCCCTGATATGGATACCCTCTAATATGGAAATCGTGTGTTTCCTACTATGGACAACTTGTGTTCTACTGTTGACAAGTTGTGCTAGCTAAATATAGACCGCTGATGTCCAAATATTGACAAGTTGTACCACTACTAAAAACTTGCGTCGCGTAATATTGACAAATTGTGTGTCTTAATATGGACCAAACTGTAAACAAACTGTGTCGTCCAATATAGACCACTTATACCTCCTACATGTGACAAGTTGTCAAATGATATGGACTTCTCGTGTATTTTGATATTGATAAGCTGTATTCCCTAAACTGGATCGCTGGTGTGTCTTAATATTGACAATAATACGAACCACACGTATTTTTTTAACAGACAATTTGTCTCTCCAAATGTGGATCGTTTGTGTTTCTTAATACGGTCCATATGTTTCTCCTAATACGAACCATTTGTGTCATGTAAAATGGTGTAGTTTGTCTCCCTGATAAAACCACTTGTCGTTTGCAAAAATATGGACCAGCGGATCTTGTTTGGAATTTTAGGGGAAGTTTTCGTGTAAAGCCGATTCTTTCGTAGAAACAGGCGCAGCAATGATTCATCTTCATTTACAGTTGTTTGGTTGGCTGGGTGCGAGAATACCGAGTTTGCGGATTGATGTTGCGACTGAATCTTGATGCCGCTCATCTCTCTCTCTCTCTCTCTCTCTCTCTCTCTCTCTCTCTCTCTCTCTCTCTCCTCTCTCTCTCTCTCGCACACACACACACACACACACACACACACACACACACACACACACACACACACGCACACACATACACACACACACACACACACACACACACACACACACACACACACACACTTTTTTTCTCTGCTTTCTTAATGAATTTTATATAGTTTTCTCTGCTTCTTTAATGAATACTCTGTCTCTGTCTGTCTGTCTGTCTGTCTGTCTCTCTCTCTCTAAGTGTGTGTATTCCATTAAAGTGGCAATCAGAAAAAAGGAAATATACAAATGAAAAAAAAAGAAGAAAAAAAACGAAAAACACTTTTTGGTCTTTTTACCACTCATCTTGCCGTTCTGGCGGTCCCAGTGTCTTGTTAGATAGGTCTTCTGTCTCCCAAATCTTCCGGGGTGATTATCCCCGTCTGCCGTATCACTCGAGGTGCGTATGGACGTTAAATTCTCTAACCACGTCTCGACTGAGGGCAGAGTGTAAGGAATGAGAAAATAATAAGGGATTTATTTGGAGGAGGGGTGGGTGGGGGGAGGGGTGGGGGGTGGGGTGGGGGTGGTGATGGTGGTGGTGGTGTAACTGTGGTGGCCGCACTCACAGTGTATAATGGAACTCTCTATCTCTGTCACGCGCGCGCGCGCGCGTGTGTGTGCGTGTGTGCGCGCGCGCGTGCGTGCGTGCGTGCGTGTGTGTGTGTGTGTGTGTGTGTGTGTGAGTGTGTGTGTGTGTGTGTGTGTGTGTGTGTGTGTGTGTGTGTGTGTTGTCAGTACAACCACGCATTAATCTGACAATAACTTGGTTTCAATCAGTGTGTGTGTGTGTGTGTGTGTGTGTGTGTGTGTGTGTGTGTGTGTGTGTGTGTGTGTTTTGTCAGTACAGCCGCGGATTAATCTGACAATAAATTGGTTTCAGTCAGTGTTGTGTGTGTGTGTGTGTGTGTGTGTGTGGTGTGTGTGTTGTCAGTACAACCACGGATTAATCTGACAGTAAATTGGTTTCAATCAGTGTGTTGTGTGTGTGTGTGTGTGTGTGTGTGTGTGTGTGTGTGTGTGTGTGTGTATGTTGTCAGTACAACCACAGATTAATCTGACAATAAATTAGATTCAGTCACAGTGCGCGCGCGCGCGCGCCTGTGTGGGTGCGTGTGTGTGTCAAAGTCAAAGTCAAAGTCAAAATTTTATTTTCAGATGGAACATTGAATAAGCAATAAATCTGCTTTTTTACATCAAGCCATCCATAAAAAAAAAAAAAAAAAATCGGTGAAACAACGAATAATCACAGAAATTTATGAAAGTCAGAGATAACAACAAATAGAAACCAGAGAAGAAATGGATGGGGGAGGGGGGGGGAGGGGAGAGGCGGGGGAGGGGGGGAGATAGGGAGTGTACAAATGAGAAGGGGAAATTCCAGAAAGTAAGAGAGAGAGAGAGAGAGAGAGAGAGAGAGAGAGAGAGAGAGAGAGAGAGAGAGAGAGATTGGTTATATACAATATGTACATTGTCTTCACAAATGTGCACGGTACGTATACTCCAAGAATACTGTCGACACTGACATACCCTTTCCTTTGAGGCACACTCACTCATGCACGAGCATGTAAATAGATATACATATACACATGCATACACTGTGAAAAATCATAAAACCGTATTTCAAAGGGTTGGGGAAAATGTAAGTTATGAACCATTCATGAGATACCTTTTCAGATTATTTTTAAACTGGATTTTATTGTTTATACTTTTAAAGCGTGTTGGCAACTTGTTCCATACATTTCCACCAGAGTATAAAAAACTAGATTTATAAAGATTATTTCTTGGTCTAGGAATAGATAAAAAATGATTGTGTCTATGGATGTTAGTTTTAAATGTGTCGCTTATCTTTTTAGGAACATTGCCGTATACAACATTATGCATACATACTGCCTTATTGAACAAAAGTCTGTTGTGGAAAGTTAATATATTAAGTTTTTTATAATCTTCTGTAGTCAGAGTGCTTGATCTTAACAATACTAATTTTAGTGCTCTTTTGTACATTCGATGAATCATTTTTAAGTTGGTTTCACTGCAGCTGTCCCATAATGTCGATGCATAATCAATTATTGATAAAATGTGAGCACAGAAGAAAAGCTTACGAGAATGGGTATCAAGGAAATTCTTAATCTTGGCTAGCTGAAGTAATTTTTTTGAAAGACGTTTTCCCAGTGACTTCGTATGGTCAGTCCACGATAGATCCTTATCAATTATTACACCTAGCATTTTATGTGAATCTACTTCTTCAATTTGTTTGCCAGATATAAACAATGGTTGAAATTTTGACTTCATTTTTTGCCGTTTTTGTCGAGCACATACATACATACATTTGGTCTTGTTTGCATTTAAGGACATATGATTCAGTTGGGTCCATTCAGTAAGTCCATGAATATCATCTTGTAGTTTGTTTGCTAGTCTATGGGTGTCTGAATCACTGGAATGGAGCGATGTATCGTCGGCAAACATTTCGCACTTACATTTAACATAAAAAGGTAAATCATTGATATAGATAGAAAACAGAAGAGGACCTAATACAGAGCCTTGTGGTACTCCGTATTTGACAGGCAAAAAGTTTGACATTTTGTTGTTAACTGTTACTGCTTGTTTTCTGTTACATAGAAAAGAAGACAAGAGATTAATGAATTCTGGATTTAATTTATACAGTTCTAATTTGCGCAGTAGGAGAGGATGATTTATAACATCAAACGCTTTCTCAAAGTCTATAAAAAGAATACCAGTAAATTTATTTTCGTTTATACTGCATAGAAGGCTATCAACGAGCTGTATGAGGGCTGTATGACAGGAATGATTTTCACGGAAACCAGACTGATCTTCATTGAGTAAATTATTTTTAGCAAGGTAAGAATAGAGGGACTTTTGCATGTGCTTTTCAATAGGCTTAGATAAAGCAGATAAAATAGAAACAGGTCGATAATTTGATGGATTTGATGTATCACCAGATTTATGGAGAGGAATAACTTTAGCTTCCTTAAATTTTAAAGGAAAGGTTTGTTTATCTATACACAAATTGTATAAATAAGTTAGCGTGTCAGAGATAACTGGGCATGAAACTTTTAGTATTTTTACATCTAAACCGTCTAAATCGCGTGCACCAGATTGTTTTAAAGATGAGAAACTTTTACTGACATCCAATACCGTCATTGGTTGGAGAGTAAAAGGAAAGTAAACATTCTTTGAATCAAGGTAAAGTTTTAAGTGGCTGAGATCATTTTCATCGGACCTGTCATGTAATATGATTTTATCTTTGATGTTTGTAAAGTGGTTGTTTAACTGATTTGCAGATACGTCTGTAAGAATTTGCTGACTTCTTGATACTTGTTTATTATTCAACATATTGATAGCTTTCCAGATCTGACGTGAATCCTTTGTAGAAATTAACATCTTTTGGAAGTAATTGCGTTTAGATTTTCGTTTCATTGAGTTTACCTTATTTCTTTGTTTTCGAAATTCTTTACTTGTTCCGAAATTGCTTAAATGATTTCTTTTATTAATTTCTATATCAATTTCTTTTGTTATCCACGGTGGTTTTGTTTCTTGTTTGACTCTTTTCTTTATGAATGGAGCATGCTTGTTATATACAGAAGTAAATGTACTGATCCAATATTCAGCTGCTTCATCAGGATCTCTTATTTGATATATGTAGTCCATCTGTGCCGTGGCAAGGTCTGAAAGGAAATCTTCTTCTTTAAAGTTTCTAAAGCTTCTATAATATATGATCTTATGCCCTACCTTTGGAACTTTAACACGGGTTTTGTACCAAGTAAGACAAACGGGATTATGGTCACTACATCCACATGGTGGAGCACATACTTCAATAATAGGTTGTCTTGTGTTTGTGTAAATGTGATCAATTAAGGTGCTTGAATGTTCAGTTACACGGGTTGGTTTGTCAATAAGTTGTTCTAGGCCGTGTAAAGTGTAGTTTTGATGCCACTTGGGTTTGGGTTTCGTTAAATCTATATTAAAATCTCCCAAAATGATAGTTTCAAAACTTAGCATCGTTACTTCATCCATAAGGACACTAAATTTGTCTTGCCAGTCTGTAGTTTCTGATGGATTTCTGTATATAAATCCTATGATTAGTGGTTTACTGTTTTTCATGCTTATTTCAATCCATACAGATTCAATGTCATAATTTTCTAGATTATTCAGTTTTTTGTAGTTTAACGAAGATGCAACATACAATAGTATGCCTGTGGTTTTGGGTTTATGTGGATCTAGTCGAATTATCTGGTATCCTGGCATATTCATATCAGCATCAGTTATTTGTGAGGACAAACGGGATTCTGCGAAACAAAATACATGAAAATTGTTACCATTGTTGTGAAGAATAGTTGCAATATCGTCTTTCTTATTTGTTGCATTGTTAATGTTCAAGTAGCCTATTCGAAGTCCTTGTTTTATTGGCCACGTATCTAATGTTAAAGACATGTTGCAGATCGTTTGGGAATAATTTCAATGAGTCTAGAAAAGTTTTTTTTCAGTTTTAGAATGTGTATATACAACAAGTAATGCAATGTATATCTGAGTTATAAAGCTCAAAGAGTAAAAAAGAAAGGACAAGTAGTTCGGGTAAGTGAACACCGCCTTCAGCGTTACTAGATACACACTGCACACACTGTATCTTCTATACTGCAACAGCAATTGAGTTCAATGACAAAAATGAAAAAAAAAAAAAAGATTCTTTACAAAATAATCTCTAACATTCATACACACATTCACTCAGATAGGACAAAAAAAAAAAAAAAAAATATATATATATATATATATATATATATATTAATGTACCAACAGAATAACAGACAAATGCAACAATCTTCAAACCAGAAAAAAATGCATTAAGAAAATCAGATAAAGTACAACAGAAATAATCGCAGTCCGCCAAATTCGAAATTCAAGGGTCCAAAATTAGTCACCAGGCACAAGTTCCCAGGTCCGATATCAAAAAACACACATTCACCCTACTAACGTTCAGACTTGATATATCGATGTTGATTGTCATGGGAAAAAAC
>CM065738.1:18724101-18729101 GCA_033310375.1 Conus canariensis
CTGTGTTGAAAGATGCCTGCCTGGTCTGATCCCACAGACGCGGGACACCACCTACTAAAGGCACCCCCCTGCTGACAACTACTGCTAACTGGCGGAGCCAGTGTGGGTTGGCTTCCACTCCGGAGGGCGCCACCACCACGTCCGTCCAACCACAGTCCCCCATGACTTTGCAATTACCGGCGATCTCGACACGAAGCGATGAAGGGCTTACATGTGGCGAGGGAATCCAAACTGATTTCGGCATGAGAGCAGGGCATGAAGGGCCACTATGTTTGTGACCTTTTTTTTTTTTTTTCGTACAGCTGATCATCGAGGATGGGAATGATGAAGATGGTACAATGGAGTTCTGTTCTGGTCTGAAATTGCAAAAACAGCTCTGTAATCTACGCACATACTTCCTTAACATATCTCGGCGTCAAGCAGGCCCGGAAGATGCGGACACCTGAAGTGTAGGTTAGATAATTGTAGCGACACTCTCAGAGACGCATCCGAGCAGTAGATTAAACTGAACGGTGTGGTCCCGGTCTTTCCAGCTGAGTCAAATCAGGGACCGTACAGCGAAGGGACTAACAAGAGCCAGATGGGCCGCGCGAAGTACTGCTCGCGAGCCGACGGCCGAACTAGGGCGTAAAGAACTTCCGGTGCCAGCTTCTAGCGAGTAAACAATGTGTGGAGCACACGCGTCGGACGGTGTGTAAATCTCGTTTTTCGCATGAACACTCCAATTTCTTGTACCAAAACCACATCGCATCTAATATGGGGGGTGCAAACTGTGCCATTGTTGGCTGTCCCGCCCAGAAATCTAAACACAAAGGGCTTACATTTCACAAATTACCGGCGAAAGGTACGAACGATGAGTGGAGAATGCAGCTGATCAACAATATCAACAGACAAGATAAATCGTTCAACCCCGACAGGGCTACAATTTGCTCCCGTCATTTCAAGGATTCTTGCTTCAAAACTGGTAAGTCTGAGCATAGACTCTATATCGTTCAGTTAATAGCAGTATTTCATCGAATATCGAATAGGTTTCTGTAATGACAATTAAGTTCGGGCATCCAAAATTCAGTGATGTCCAAGTGTTGGTTGTTTTACAAGGGCCGCTCATTGAAGTAAACAGTTTCCATTCTGTGTGTGTGTGTGTGTGTGTGTGTGTGTGTGTGTGTGTGTGTGTGTGTGTGTGTGTGAGAGAGAGAGAGAGAGAGAGAGAGGTATGTTTATGTGTGTGTGTCAGTGCATGTGTATGTGTGTGCGTGGTAATTTCTGAAGTCACGGTAATGGCAGAACACATCGTCTTTTTTGTTATACACACAAATAGTAATTGATGTACATGTACTCTTGAACTTGCATGATGTAGTCAAGCCATACGTCACAGGTTTCATCAGTAGACTACAAAGCCTTTTAGACCTCTCTCTCTCTCTCTCTCTCTCTCTCTCTCTCTCTCTCACACACACACACATGCACACACACACACACACACACACACACACACACACACACACACACACACACACACACATATATATATATATATACACACACAAACACACAGGTTAAGGAGTCATTCTTATTTATTTGGTATCAGATGACCAAAGTCCCTTGCTTTGATATGCAAAACAATAATTTTGTATTTACATACAGAAATATTCTGCCTATGTTTCTAGGTCCTGGTGGGAAACTGAGGAGACTCACTGAAGGCAGCCTGCCCACTGAGTACATGCCAGTCCGAACAATTGAAACTCCAAAACCAACAGAAAGGAAACCACCGGTAAGCAAAAACATACAATTTATATCCAGTAAAGTCATTTACGGTGCATTTTGTCATCAAAACGGAAAAAGAAAAGAAAGGAAAATGATCGCAGAATTCAAAACATGTATGTACAGATAATCTTATTGGAGCAACTGAAGAGCATGCTTTGTTGTACAGGTGTAATGTATCTACATAATGAATCTATAGTGTATGTATCTATAATGAATGAATCTATAATGTATGTATCTATAATGTACGTATCTGTTTTTTTTCTACAGGTATAATATGCACAAATGAACATAATATTATATACTTACATGCATGTAAGCCGAAAACAGGCAACTACAACCCATATCCTTTTGTTCAAGATGCAACGGGAACCTCCTCCAGAAACCCAGAGAGTGTGCTACTTCACACTTAAAGACCTGAGGAAAGACTCCACTCGGCTGCCTGCACCTTGGACACGTCTAGAAGACGAGGAAAACTACATTTCAGTAGGAATTATAGACAGATTCACTGTGAAGATTCATGTGTCCATTTCCTCTGATCTGTCCTCTACTGTCCATGAGCTTGGCTTACCTGCAGCTAATCTCAGAGCTTTCTACCCTCAATGTCTGTACGGGTGTTACAAACCCAGAACTTCAAGATTTCTCCACCTCACCCTCAATTGCAGGCTTCACAGACAAGCACTATTTGCACAGAACACACTATTATGATTATGAGCAAAACAATCTAACTCGTTTTTCACTGGCACCATCAAAAGCAGCTGTTACTAGAATTTTTTTTAACAAGAAAATGGAGTAGACCCTTCATTGAAGTCAATTTTTTTGTGCCAACTAAACTCTTCTGTTTTGCTGTATAGAATAAAGTGTGTTTTACTATACAAAGCAAAATTTCAGCACCTATACACAAAGCGAGTGAATTTTCAAATCTGACTACTATTGTCAGTGCATGCAGCTCCTGCCTTCAGTGTTTTCCTTAGCCCTTTCTGTTTTCCTGGAAGATGCTTCTGTGACTTGTGCATATCTTTTATATCTTTGCATGTGTGATGTATTCTGATTTTGTGAAATAACTGGAGAATTATTTCTAGAACATACTCTTTGTCTTCCTCTTCAGCAGTGCAGTCGTAGGTGATGTTGTAGAAAGATGTGGTCAAATCTTCATTGCCTAAACATTCACTAACAAATTTGTCACTGGAACAGTCGCTGGTGGAGCACTTTGATCTGTACGTACATTCTAACTGCTCTAATAGCGCTGTCACAGAAGGTTTTGACGTGTACTAGACCCCCTCTGTCCAGAACAGATGTCATTGTTTTGGGGCGTTCGCTTGATGCTCCTGCCTCCTCTACCTGGTCTTCTTTGAGACACTGAACTATGTCAAAATGAACTGCCTTGCTCTTATTGTGTCTCTTCAACTGCTTTTCTATTTTATGTACTATACTACCTCCTATGTATTATAAAATGTCTGAATGGTGCTCATCTAAATTGAACTGACTGCCTGCCTGCTGGAAAGGGTGTACTGCTGCAGGTTGCACTTTGTCAAAGTAGTTTAGCTGAACCAACCGCTTAAATAGCCTAAGACACAGCTGAAAGGTTGCTCCTCGAGACAATCCAATGTCTGTGGACAGTTCTGAAATCTTGTCCTGAAGAGCTCTGTGGAAGTTGCCCCAAGCCTTCTCGGCGGCAGCACTTGGAAAGCGTCCTTTTGTAGGCAAGCAGTCATTCAGAAAAGACAACTTGTCCTGAATAGGAGCCTCTCCTGTTAAGACAAAACAGCGATTGTTCTCATAATACATTGTTACAGTATCATTGAATTTCCTTAACATATATTTGAGCATGTGTGTGTGTGTGTGTGTGTGTGTGTGTGTGTGTGTGTGTGTCTGTGTGAAAGAGAGAGAGAGTGTTCTACTTATAAGTGTATCATTAAACATGAGTAAAATAAAGAAGAATGGTTTTGTATTGCATGTGAGGAACAATAAGATGACAGCTTTCAGCAATATTTCAATATTTTTACCATGTACTTACAGTGCTTGGAAATATATGTGATGTAGTTTTGGTTAGATTAGCTGATGAGTATGATCTGTACTCACTTGCTGCTTGTGAAATAGACTGTCTTGTCTCATCCGGAAGGCATTTGTCTGCTTGCATTGAGCTGCACACTTCACTGACAAGATCTGGTGTAATCTGAAAAGGTTAAAAAACATCATCAACGTTCTGAATTGTGTGTGTGTGTGTGTGTGTGTGTGTGTGTGTGTGTGTGTGTGTGTGTGTGTGTGAGAGAGAGCATCATAATGTGATGCATACCACTATGTAATTATTTTGAGTGTTGTCTTTGTTGATGTTGCCACACTGTTGATGTATTAAAAGTCAGTAAACATGTCATAACACATTTAGTCTCTCTCTCTCTCTCTCTCTCTCTCTCTCTCAGTCTTTCACACACACACACACACACACACACACACACACACACACACACACACACACACAGAGTTGAATTAACTTACCAACACTGGCTGTGGTTCGCTGCCTTTTTTTGATGAATCAGCGACTGGTATCGGTGTTCGTTTCTCTGCCATTGCAACAGGCTGAGCAGTGTTCACTGCAGTCGCTTCTGTTTCCTACAAATGAACCAGCAATACACGCTATAATAACCAAAACGAAGACTGAATCTACGAAAGTACTGAAAAATATAGCAACCAGCTGTACATCAATGCATACAAGAAGGGAGACATGAAAGTCTAAAGCTGCGCGGAGCACAACTACACACTGACTAGCGCATCTCGAGAGCACAGGCATGGTTTGTTTACACGCTTGTACGCCGAGTAAACTGTGGCCGCGTTATCAGTTATAGGGTAATTACTTGCACATGTCGATAGGTTTCGCACTCTACATTCCTCCACAACACAAAGTGATAACACATGTCTTATAGTAAACGCATAACAACCGCTGAATTATGGAAAAAGAATGCTTACCTCAACGATGTTTTGGCTGCCAAACTCCATGTTACCACTGACACCGGAAGTTCTGTACGCACTAGATGGTGGGGCCCGCCCCTTTCAGTACTTCGTTAGTGACTCAGAGAAGGGGAAGCCGGCCAGCTGCGCATCCCTCTCTCTGCACGGTCTCTGGTCAAATTCAACTCTGGGCAACAGCCGGTCGGAACTGAAAATTCCCATGAATAGATTGTTCTGATGGGAATCGAATCCACAATCTCCCAGGCATGACTCCATGACGCTAATCGCTGCACCAC
>CM065738.1:18741601-18759101 GCA_033310375.1 Conus canariensis
ACACAATTCCAGTTTGGGCTAGTCCAAACTCAAATTCCAGTATGGACTGAATTCCAGTTTTGACTGGCTGTTAGTCCAAACTAGAATCTCAGTATGGCCTAGGCCGTATTAAGATTCTAGTTTGGACTAGACCGATCTGGAATCGGTCTAGTCCAAACTGGGATCTTAATATGGCCTAGGCCGTATTAAGATTCTTGTTTGGACTAGTCCGATCCGGGATCGGTCTAGTCCAAACTAGAATCTTAATACGGCCTAGGCCATATTGAGATTCCAGTTTGGACTAGACCGATTCGGGATTCGACTGGATTCCAGTCTGGACTGTGACATATACATACAATGGTAACTAAAACGGTTACTACATTATATTGGCAACGACGGACGAAGAAACGAACCAAAAGAACGATCGTTGATGATTTGTTGCGTTGGTAAGTACGATCGATCGAGTCGACTTCCAAATGGCTGCTGCGCTTCCCACGCATCCTCCATTCGACTGTTCTTCAGAAGCAAGGGCAACTCGATGGCAAAAATGGGTATCAAGGCTGAAGAATCTCTTCCTTGCCTACAATACTGAAGATGACCAGCGTCAGAAAGCACTTCTACTCACCTATGCTGGTGATGAACTCAATGATATTGTGGACACCTTCACGAACGAACAAACTCGTCCTGCTGGTGGCGAAACCCATTTTCAAACGCTTGTTTCTGCCATCACCGAACATTTCAATCCCTTAAACAAATGTAGAATTTCAGAAATACATATTCCGGCATTGCTACCAGAAAGGTGATATTGACAATTTTTATGGGGAATTGAAACAACTAGCAACAACATGCAACTTCAATGATGCAGGTGCTGAGATAGAATCTCAATTCATCACAGGCTGCCAATGCCAGAAGGTACGTGAAAAAGGACTAGCAAGCCCCAACATGACTGAAAGATTTGCTGACGTATGCACGTACGCTAGAACTCACATCAAAGCAATCCAAAGCAATGACTGTGCCAGCAGCGGTACACCATGTTTCGCACAAGGCACGACCTCGTAGCCATCAACATAGTCGACAACCGCAACAACCAACCACTTGTCGCAATTGTGGTGGAGAATGGCCTCATCCTGGTGGACAACGCTCCTGTCCAGCATACAACAAGCGATGCAACAACTGTTCAAAACTACACCACTTTGCATCAGTATGCCGCTCAAATACCAGTGCCACATCTTCATCATTATCAACAAAAGCCTTGTCCAAGAAACCAAAGCATTTCAGCTGGAAGAAGAAATCAAGAAAATCACACATTCATCAAATCAATGACAGCAGTGATGAAGATGAAGCCAACGCTATCGTTGATCAGTCTACCGATCCTGATGATATTGAATACGTCTTCACAACACATCAATCCAGTGAACTTCCTCATTTTAGCGTTTCCATCAATGAACATGTTTTTTTCATTCCTAGCAAATTCCGGTGCTTCCATCAATCTGCTGTCTGAACAACATTTCAACGAACTCAAGCCGAAACCAAAGCTACAGCCTTCCAACAAGCGAGTGACAGCATATGGTAACAAAAGTTCAATCCCAGTACTTGGTGCATTCAATGCTGTACTAAATTGTGAAAACACCAGTGTTACTGCTACCATGTTTGTAGTATCCGGCAATGAGCAACCGATTCTCTCCTGGAAAACGTGTCAAGATCTCAAGCTATTGACCACCATCAACCATGTCAAACCCAGTACATGAACAATTGAGAGAAGAGTACCCTGAACTATTCACCGGTCTTGGTTGTTTGAAAAGCAAACCAGTCCATCTCCATATTGATCCTGAAGTTCAACCAGTCGCTCAACCATACCGACGTGTTCCATTCCTTGTGCGCAAGGACATAGAAGAACAGCTGAAGAAAGACGAAGAACTGGGAATCATTGAAAAAGCAAGTGGACCAACTCCATGGGTATCTCCAGTGGTTGTCGTACCCAAAGCCAAACAACCTGGTAAGGTACGTGTTTGTGTGGACATGAGAGCTGCAAACCGTGCCATCCGACGTGAACGTCAGTCAACCCCAACTCTCGACGAGCTGAAGACTATGCTTTCTGGAGCACGAGTATTCAGCAAGCTGGACCTGAATCAAGGCTACAATCAGCTGAAACTGGACAAAGATTCTCGCTCCATCACCACATTTGCCACTCACCTCGGTCTCTACCGATACCGTCGTCTGTTTTTCGGTGTAAGTTCAGCCAGCGAGATCTTCCAAGAATCAATCCGCCAAGCACTTTCAGGCCTCCCGGGAGTTGTCAACATCAGCGACGACATTCTGTGTTTTGGTACGTCACAGACAGACCATGACACCAACCTCCGCAACTTGTTTGAGAGACTCAAACTGAAAGGGCTGACACTTCATAGTGACAAGTGTGAGTTCAACAAGAAATCGCTGGAATTTCTTGGAATCATCTTCGGTGAAGACGGCATCAAACCTAGTCAAGATAAGCTCAAGGACATCCTTGATCTTCCAACGCCCACCAATGCAACCGAAATCCGAAGCCTTCTGGGCATGATGAATTTTTGTGGTTCCCGCCACATTCCCAACTATGCCTCATTGACACACGACCTGCGACAACTTACCAAGAAAGGCACTCCTTGGTCCTGGACATCAAAACATGATAAATCGCTGACCAAGTTGAGAAAAACCCTAAGTAATACAACAACTCTTGCCTATTTCGACCCAAAGAAGTCCACTGACATATACACAGATGCAAGTCCAGTGGGAGTATCAGCCATTCTTACCCAAGAAGGTCGAATCATCCAATTCGCAATCAGAGCTCTTTCACCCACAGAACAAAGATACTCTCAAACTGAACGAGAAGCTTTCGCTATCGTGTGGTCTTGTGAATACAACCACATCTTCATTTTTGGTGCTCCATTCACGGTCCACACAGATCACAAGCCCTTGATGTCAATGTTTAACAATTCACGGGCTCAACTGTCTGCTCGTATTGAACGCTGGGTTATGCGACTGCAGTTATATGAAATGACAGTAGTGTAACGCCCTGGTGTTGATAATCCTGCAGATTATCTGAGCCGACATCCAGTCCATCAGTCTTCCTGCACAGACCAAGAAAAAGACGCCGAAGACTATCTGCACTACATTGTTACCACTCCAACACCGAAAGCAATGACCATCGATGAAGCTGCTGATGAAACAGCAAAAGACACCATGCTGAATGCTGTGATTGAAGCAATACTCTCCAATCACTGGTACAACAAAGGAAAAGAAGTGGACACACAAACATTCCACAGTCTCTACGTTTCCCATGCAGAACTGTCACTTGCTCACGACTCGCGCATCATTCTGAAAAACCGCCAGATTGTCCTACCTGCCTCACTACACCAGAAAGCTGTGAACATCGCACACACTGGGCATCAAGGCGTTATCAAGACAACCGCACTTCTGCGTGAGAAAGTTTGGTTCAAAGGCATGCAACCTCTCGTTGAGCGTACAGTTAAAAACTGCATGACCTGTCAAGTGGCAACACCGAAAACGACACGTGAACCACTCCAGATGTCTGATCTACCCAACGCACCATGGACCGAACTTTCCTGTGATTTCGGACATCTTCCCAATGGCAAATACATTCTTGTCGTTACTGATGAGTATTCCAGGCACCCCATTGTCGACGTGCGCGATTCAACATCAGCGAACACCGTCATTCCACGTCTGGACAAAATCTTCGCTGAATTCGGAATCCCGGAAAGTCTCAAAACTGACAATGGACCTCCCTTCAATTCCCACCAGTTTGCTCAATACTGCCAACACATGGGCATCAAGCATCGCAAAATCACCCCCCCCCCCCACCCTGTGGCCCCGTGCAAACGCAGAGACGGAACGTTTCATGCGTACCATCAAGAAAGTCATCAAATCATCCACCCTTCCCAACTTCAAGCAGGAAATGTACAAATTTCTACTTGACTACCGCACTACCCCTCACTGCACCACCGGTGTTCCCCCTGCTACCGCCCTCTTTAATCGCAACCTGAAGACCAAACTACCCCAACTCCCAGCACAATGCCATGATGCTGACCAGGAAATGCGCGTCAGAGATGCACAGCAAAAAGCAAATATGAAGCGCTACGCTGACGATAAGGCATACATCAAGCCTTCATCCATAACCGTAGGTGATGCTGTACTCCTGAAGAATCCCCATCCTTCTAAAGCTGACACTCCCTGCCAGCCAACCCCTCTTGTGGTCATCGACAAGAAAGGATCAATGATCACAGCCCAGCGAGGACAACAGACTGTCACCAGAAACAGCAGTTTCTACAAAAAGTCTCCACGACTTCCGTCTACTGCAGAGACTGAACCTGACCCTCCTCCTGAGCTGAATGAAGATGAAGCTGAACTCCCCACAACCTCAGACACTCCGCAGGCGCACACCGCACCCAACAATTACTCTCATAACACTCACACGCCTGTAGTTGAACCC
The DNA here is from genome assembly GCA_033310375.1 of Conus canariensis. Taxonomy (NCBI): domain Eukaryota; kingdom Metazoa; phylum Mollusca; class Gastropoda; order Neogastropoda; family Conidae; genus Conus; species Conus canariensis. The sequence continues at coordinate 18,746,064 of CM065738.1, forward strand.
AGAAAATCCAAACGCACAATCCGAATGCCCCCCAAATTTGATGTCCTCATCATGTGACCTTGTCTAATTTAGTGAAGTGAAAACATAATTTTCACATATAATTGCATCCACATTTCCTGATAGACGTTGCAGTGCACATGACTGTTATTTCTGTTGCATTTCTGTAGGTGCACATACCCAGTGTTTTCTCTGCACTTACAAAATTAACATTTGTTATTTGTTATTATGTTGGTTTAACAATGTATTCACAACCATTATTCACATATGTAGAATTATTCTCTACATTATTGATTTGCGAGGGAGAGAAGAAAAGAAAAGTAACTGATATAAAAAAAGGAGTTTAATGTCTGAACAGTTAAACATAATTAATCAACAATAAAAAGTTGAACAATTCACTTTATCTTTATATCTCACTTTGTTAACTTGAATTCCTTTTCAGTGAAACCGAAAAACTCTTAAAACATTCTTACACTATTTTACTTTCAAGAGTAAGTCAGATACTTGTGAAAAGTTAAATGGAAACTTTGAGATATTTGTCCATCTAATTTTAATTTCACTTTTCATCCAAGCAAGGAGGTGATGTAATGTATTAAGTAGTCTGCACTCTAAGGGAAGTGGTGATTTGTTTACATTGTTACTATTATGGGGAGAGTAACCTCCCTTGAAGGTTTCTAGGAGATGGATCATCAACGGCTCCATTAAAAAACATCAAACTGTTCAACGCAGTGTTTATCACATTTATCAGTGTGATCGATCAGGATGTATACATACAATGGTAACTAAAACGGTTACTACATTATACCTTTTTCAGTACTTTCACGTCACTTCTCTGTAGAAACGTAGTTCTAGCACTACGTCAATGTTCAAAAAGACGCAACTCTCTCTCTCTCTCTCTCTCTCTCTCTCTCTCTCTCTCTCTCTCTCTCTCTCTCTCCTGTCGCTTTACATGTTTAAGGCACACATCACATCCGAAACACATTTCTTCGCCCAGTCTTCACCATGAATATATCTAATATATAAACGGCAAATTCTGTGTGTGTGTGTGTGTGTGTGTGTGTGTGTGTGTGTGTGTGTGTGTGTGTGTGTGTGTGTGTACGCTATAGACTCAAAAACGGCTCAACCGATTGTCATGAAATTTGGCAGGTACGTCTGTTGTGACCCGAGGATGGTTTTGGGCTAATCTCTAAAAAAATAAAACCGTTAAAAACCGTTAAAAAACTGTTATAACGGTTTCAAAGACATCTTTTTCCTCTGCTGTTATTTATAACAGTTAAAAGCCGTTAAAAACACCAAACCCTATAAAAGAAACTGTTTAAAACCCGATCTTCTTGAAATTTAGCAGGTATGTCTGTTGTGACCCGAGGATGGTTTTGGGCTAATCTTTAAAGAAATAAAACCGTTAAAAAACTGTTTTAACGGTTTCTTCTTCTTCTTCTTCCTCGTTCGCCATCCCGTTAGATGAGCAGCCCGGTGTCCTCGATGAAGGCTGCCGTCCGTCGCAGCTCCTCCAGGGTGCCATACAGCTTGGCTTCCACTGCTGTCGGTGTTGGCCAGTACTTTCTCCTGGATGCTGCATACGTCGTACAGACTTGAAGGATGTGGTCAGTTGTCATTGGTCCCTCACTACAAGGGCACTCTCCACTCTGTCCAATGCCAAATTTTGTGTGCATGTGGTGGAGCAGGCGATTGTGTCCAGTCCTCAGGCGGAAGATCTTGACCTGTTCCCGTCGTCCCAGCAAATGGTATGTGTCTTCTGGGTTGTATTTGGGATGCAGGAGGCGCCATTTTATTCCTTGTTGTGCCTTGATGATTGTCTTAATTTCATCGTATGACACCAGGTTGTTGGCCTGCTCCTTCTGTGCACCATCTTTTGCCAGAATGTCCGCTTTTTCGTTGCCTCTGATGCCACAGTGTGCTGGTACCCATTGTATCACCACTTTCTCCACTCTGGCACTCAGGGCAACAAGGGCTGAAGTGATATGGTTCTGTTCTTTGCAGCGGGAGTTCTTGAGGGCTTGGAGCACGGAGAGAGCGTCAGAGAAGACCACCACCTGCCCTGTTGTTCTTTTGGAGTTCTGCAAGACTGTTGTGGCTGCCTCACAGAGGGCTTCTCGCTCAGCTCGGAAGTTGGTGGAGTATTTTCCTGCTGGGATTGCAGTTTCTTCATTTCCGTCTTTGTATCGGAGGAAGATTCCAGCTCCACCATCCCTCGTTGCTTGTGTGGCGGAGCCATCTGTAAAGACATGGGTCCAGTCTTCCTTAAAAACCGTTATTATATAAATTTAGACCGTTCCTGATGAAATTCGGTATACAGACGCAGTTTTACACGCTGAACAATGATATACAACTTACACGAACGGAAACTATAAAATTGAGCGTTAAAAACCGTTAAGATCCGTTATTTTCTAAATTTAGACCTTTCTTGATGAAATTTGGTATACAGGTGCAGTTTTACACGCTGATCAATGATAGACAACTAATATGAACAGAAACTTAAAATTGACCGTTAAAAACCGTTAATTTCCAAATTTAGAGATGGTAGTCTGCAGAGGATTTCAGAAATACACCGAAGTTATGATGCTCTGCAATACCGTCTGATTTTTGTCTGTCAACAAGAGCCATGGTCAGACATTTTCATCCCGTGGGGCAGATCTGACCGTTCCGTGTTTTACACATGGAATGTTCTACGTTGCAGCATCACGAACTGGAAACGCAGAAACACTGACTATACTTGCGCCAAACAGGGAGACCAGAAATGTTGTCAACCCAGAGGCCCTCCAATAGACATAATACATCGTGAAAATGCAATCTTTTCACAGAGTTGTCATGTTTGAGTTGGGTTTAACGTCCGTGCCAAAATCAAGGATATGCAGACGGCTGGTCCGTCACATTAGACTGACACCTGCGGGGCCAGGGTGGACATCGGGGTGAACTACGGTCATTTTAGCTGGAAACATTCCACGTTAAAATTTCCAAGACCAAGCCGGGATTCGAAACCACGACCTTTGGATCATGAGTCCAGCGCCTTATCCACTAGGTTATGGCGGCCCCTATAGAGTTGTCATTTTGGAGCACTTCAATCGAGGAATTGAGAATGCATCGGTAAGTTCATTAAGTACAGGCATCCCTCTATCGACTGTGTATCGTATTACGAAAAACAATTGTGAGGTAAAATTGATTGAGAGGCAAGAAGGGTCATAGAGCAGGGTGAGGACAGCTACCCCAAGTACAGGAGACGTGAGGAGTCTGAATGAGGACATACTGGGACTGTGAAGCTTGGGCAGAGAGAAATCATCGTCACCAACCAGTGGGTTGTCCCCTACAACCCTTACCTCCTACATTAGTTCAACTGCCACATCAATGTGGAAATATGCAGTAGCATAAAATTCATCAAGTACGTCCTGAAGTATGTCCACAAGGGCACAGACCAAGCCGTCTTCCAACTCCAAGCCACTCAGGCAGGTGAAGGAACAGCTCAACAACCTCCAGTCATTGATGAGATCCAAATGTACCAGAATGCCCGCTACGTTGGCAGCATCGAGGCGACCTGGAGACTCCAGGGATTTGACCTGCATGAGCGCCACCCCATGGTGCAGAGACCAGCTGTCCATTTGGAGAATGGACAATGGGTCTACTTCAATCCACACAACGCAGCGCAAAGAGCACAAGGCTCTCCCCAGAAGCAACCCTTACCGCCATCTTTAGCCTATGCTCTCAAGACCCTACAGCACGAGAGCTGAAGTACGTGGAAGTCCCTGAGCACTTCACATTGATGTCCACTCAGAATATGTGGAAGAAACGACAAAGGGGCACTGCAATCCGGCGATTGTACAGTATCAGTCCTCGCCAGGGAGAGTGCTACTTCTTGAGGCTTCTACTCAACGTTATGAAAGGATCCCGTTCGTACGAGGAGCTGAAGATTGTCAACGGCTATGTCCACAACATTTTTCGAGATGCTTGCAATGCTCTTGGACTCCTAGATGATGACCGCCTTCTACAACTTGCCCTGGAGGAAGCCTCCATCTCTCAGAGACCCCGACTGCTGCGTGACTTCTGTATTATCCTGGTGGCTTTCAACCCCAGTAACCCAGGCAACCTGTGGAACCTCTTCAGAGACCATCTTGCTGAAGATTTCCTCTTCCAAGTCCGAAGAGATGTCTATTATGAAGCGCAGTACACAGATGCCATCTACAACCAAGCTCTTACTGTGATTCAGGACAAACTCTTCCTTCTTGGAGGCAAGTCTACAGAGGAGTATGGGATGCCAACAGTCACACAACAACAAACTGTGCCTCGAGAATACTACCGCGAGACCAATTACGACACTACTGCAATCCGGGCAATAGCTGATGACCAGCTGAAGAAGCTGACAGCTGACCAGAGAGACGTGTACGACAGCTTTATGACCATGGTTGAGCAGAGGCAGGATCCCACAGCAAGCAGCAACATAATGTTCCTTGATGCTCCATGAGGGACAGGAAAGACCATCCTGAATCTTATCCTGAACAGGATCCGCTCCACAGGCAAAATAGTGCTAGCCACTGCTTCCAGTGTCATTGCCGCTACTCTTTTGCCGGGTGGGCGGACAGTAAATAGCATTTTCAAGGTCCCTCTGGATGCCGACAAGCAAGAAACGCCAACCTGCTCTGTCAAGCGTGGGTCAACGTTGGCCAAAGTCATCAAAGAGGCTGCAACCGTCATAATTGATGAAGCTCCCATGACCCACAAAGCTGTCTACGAGGCCATGGACTCTACGCTGCAGGACATCACCCAAGTGCACAGGCCAATGGGAGGCATCCCAACGCTGTTCTGTGGGGACTTCAGGCAGATCCTCCCTGTCGTCCTCAATGGCACCAGAGCCAACATTGTCAACGCCTGTCTGATAGCCAGGAGGATCTGATAGAAGCAGTCTACCCGGATCTTCATGCTCACTGTGCAGACTCAGACTGGTTAGCGGAAAGGGCCATAATCTCCTCCCTGAACGAGACTGTCAACAGGCTGAACAGAAAAATCGTAGCTGACTTCCCTGGAGAGGAAACTGTACAGATCTGTTGACACGGCCAAGAATGATGATGAGGCAGTCCTTTATCCACAAGAACTCCTGAACTCCATTGAGATTTCTGGACTTCCACCACATGAACTGTTGCTGAAATCTGGAGTCCCTATTATCATTCTCCGCTCACTGGACCCGCCAAAGGTGATCAATGGCACCCGATGTGTCTTCACCAGACTGCACAGGTAGAAGCGAAAATATCATGTGGCCCCCACAAAGGTGAACCGGTGCTGCTCCCCAGAATTCCTCTGGAACCCATGGACTCACCCCTGCCATTCCAGTTCTGACGGCTTCAGTTTCCCATGAAACCAGCTTTCGCTCTGATAATCATCAAGAGCCAGGGTCTGACATTTTCATCCCTTGGGGCAGACCTGACCGTTCCGTGTTTTACACATGGAATGTTCTACGTTGCAGCATCACGAACTGGAAACGCAGAAACACTGACTATACTTGCGCCAAACAGGGAGACCAGAAATGTCTACCCAGAGGCTCTCCAATAGACATGATACATCGTGAAAATGCAGTCTTTTCACAGAGTTGTCATGTTTGAGTTGGATTTAACGTCCGTGCCAAAATCAAGGATATGCAGACGGCTGGTCCGTCACATTAGACTGACACCTGCGGGGCCAGGGTGGACATCGGGGTGAACTACGGTCATTTTAGCTGGAAACATTCCACATCAAAATTTCCAAGACCAAGCCGGGATTCGAAACCACGACCTTTGGATCATGAGTCCAGCGCCTTATCCACTAGGTTATGGCGGCCCCTACAGAGTTGTCATTTTGGAGCACTTCAATCGAGGAATTGAGAATGCATCGGTAAGTTCACAAAGTACAGCCATCCCTCTATGGACTGTGTATCTATGGAAAAAAATTCGTGAGGGAAAACAGATTGAGAGGCAAGAAGGGAGTGGGCGTCCGAAGAAATTGGGTGAAGTAGATAGGAGGAGGCTGGGGCAATTGGTTCGGCATGGGAAAAACGAAACAAACCCAAGCTGAATTTTATTGTATTGTCTTTTAAGTGGTGAGAGAGAGGGGTGGCCAGAAAATTATTGTACAGATATACCCGAGCGAAGCCGGGTACACCGGCTAGTATATCTAATATATAAAGGGCAAATTCTGTCTGTGTGTGTGTCTGTGTGTGTCTGTGTACGCTATAGACTCAAAAACGGCTCAACCGATTGTCATGAAATTTGGCAGGTACGTCTGTTGTCACCCGAGGATGGTTTTGGGCTAATCTCTAAAAAAAATAAAACCGTTTAAAAACCGTTAAAAAACTGTTATAACGGTTTCAAAGACATCTTTTTCCTCTGCTTTTCTTCAAATAGCCGTTGTGACATTGCACAGGTACAGGACTACTTCTCTAAAATTAAAACCGTTATTTGGCAGTTAAAAAACGTTATTTATAACAGTTAAAAACCGTTAAAAACACCAAACCCTATCAAAGAAACTGTTTAAAACCCGATCTTCTTGAAATTTAGCAGGTATGTCTATTGTGACCCGAGGATGTTTTGGGCTAATCTTTAAAGAAATAAAACCGTTAAAAACCGTTAAAAAACTGTTATAACGGTTTCAAAGACATCTTTTTCCTCTGCTTTTCATCAAATGGCCGTTGTGACATTGCACAGGTACATCGAACCTAGAGGGACATCTCCCGAGTAACATAGGGTCATTGGACAGTTTCTACGACAGTTATTTATGACCGTTAAAAACCGTTAACAACACGTACCCCCCTAAAAACGATCAAAAATACAATCTTTTCTGATGTTGGCGGCAAAGGGAGTCCTCGGATCGCCACCAAACTTGGCATGAGTCTAGAAGGACATACTGTGAATAACATTGGGTCATTCGATAGTTTTTATGACCGTTATTTATCACCGTTAAAAAGCGTTATTTTCTAAATTTAGACCTTTCTTGATGAAATTTGGTATACAGATGCAGTTTTACACGCTGAACAATGATATACAACTTACACGAACGGAAACTTAAAATTGAGCGTTAAAAACCGTTAAGATCCGTTATTTTCTAAATTTAGACCTTTCTTGATGAAATTTGGTATACAGGTGCAGTTTTACACGCTGATCAATGATAGACAACTAATATGAACAGAAACTTAAAATTGACCGTTAAAAACCGTTAATTTCTAAATTTAGAGATGGTATCACCGTTAAAAAGCGTTATTTTCTAAATTTAGACCTTTCTTTGATGAAATTTGGTATACAGGTGTAGTTTTCAATGCTGAACAATGATATACAACTTACACGAACCGAAACTTAAAATTGACCGTTAAAAACCGTTATTATATAAATTTAGACCGTTCTTGATGAAATTCGGTATACAGATGCAGTTTTACACGCTGAACAATGATATACAACTTACACGAACGGAAACTTAAAAATTGGCCGTTAAAAACCGTTATTATATAAATTTAGAGCGTTCCTCATGAAATTCGGTATACAGATGCAGTTTTACACGCTGAACAATGATATACAACTTACACGAACGGAAACTTAAAATTGAGCGTTAAAAACCGTTAAGATCCGTTATTTTCTAAATTTAGACCTTTCTTGATGAAATTTGGTATACAGGTGTAGTTTTCAATGCTGAACAATGATATACAACTTACACGAACCGAAACTTAAAATTGACCGTTAAAAAATCGTAGCTGACTTCCCTGGAGAGGAAACTCTGTACAGATCTGTTGACACGGCCAAGAATGATGATGAAGCAGTCCTTTATCCACAAGAACTCCTGAACTCCATTGAGATTTCTGGACTTCCACCACATGAACTGTTGCTGAAATCTGGAGTCCCTATTATCATTCTCCGCTCACTGGACCCGCCAAAGGTGATCAATAGCACCCGATGTGTCTTCACCAGACTGCACAGGAACGTTGTAGAAGCGAAAATATCATGTGGCCCCCACAAAGGTTAACCGGTGCTGCTCCCCAGAATTCCTCTGGAACCCATGGACTCACCCCTGCCATTCCAGTTCTGACGGCTTCAGTTCCCCATGAAACCAGCTTTCGCTCTGACAATCATCAAGAGCCAGGGTCCGACATTTCATCCCTTGGGGCAGACCTGACCGTTCCGTGTTTTACACATGGAATGTTCTACGTTACAGCATCACGAACTGGAAACGCAGAAACACTGACTATAGCTGCGCCAAACAGGGAGACCAGAAATATTGTCTACCCAGAGGCTCTCCAATAGACATGATACATCGTGAAAATGCAATCTTTTCACAGAGTTGTCATGTTTGAGTTGGATTTAACGTCCATGCCCAAATCAAGGATATGCAGATGGCTGGTCCGTCACATTAGCCTGACACCTGCGGGGCCAGGGTGGACATCGGGGTGAACTACGGTCATTTTAGCTGGAAACATTCCACGTTAAACTTTCCAAGACCAAGCCGGGATTCGAAACCACGACCTTTGGATCATGAGTCCAGCGCCTGATCCACTAGGTTATGGTGGCCCCTACAGAGTTGTCATTTTGGAGCACTTCAATCAAGGAATTGAGAATGCATCAGTAAGTTCACAAAGTACAGGCATCCCTCCATGGACTGTGTATCGTATTACGAAAAAAATTTGTGAGGGAAAACAGATTGAGAGGCAAGAAGGGAGTGGGCGTCCGAAGAAATTGGGTGAAGTAGATAGGAGGAGGCTGGGGCAATTGGTTCAGCATGGGAAAAAACGAAACAAACCCAAGCTGAATTTTATTGTATTGTCTTTTAAGTGGTGAGAGAGAGGGGTGGCCAGAAAATTATTGTACAGATATACCCGAGCGAAGCCGGGTACACCGGCTAGTATATATATATATATATATATATATATATATTGTGTGTGTGTGTGTGTGTGTGTGTGTGTGTGTGTGTGTGTGTGTGTGTGTGTGTGTGTCATTTGTAAAGACGTGGGAAGACTGGTGAACATTCTGTGGAAGAAAGACAGTCACCTCGAAAAGTTTATAGAGACAATTTTATTAGTTACGCAAGTTGGGAGATTGTTGTTTGAAAGGTTGTCATATGCAAATCAAATGAGAATGAATAAAATTTCATTTCATTGAGGAACGGAAGTGTGCATGTTGAACCACGTACTGAGTGTTGCAGATTATATTAAGCATTTTAAAACAAAGATATTTGAGTAAATAGAATCCAGTTTCTGAGTGCTTGGCGGTAGCGCTTTTTGCCAATGGGCTTTGCAGTCATGAAATATGGGCTGGTACACCCATGGGAACTCTCCCGTGGAAGTTCTGTCGTGTCACATCCAGTGGCCATTACACAATGGCATCTGCCAGGGAGCAGTTATGTCCCTTGACGTCTTAATGGAATGCCCTGTGCATGCCTGCACCCAAGGTGAACACAGCAAAGGCTTCCAAGGGTGGTGCAGGATTGCTCCCAGCTGGTTTGTTCGGCAGTTGAGGACAGTACTTCCCTTGGTCCAACCCGCACTTTTGGGTGTATCTTTTTCTTTCTTTCTTCAGCTTCTGAGTGCGGTATTTACATCGCCAGAACAGACCATGCGTGCGCCTGAAAAATGAGAAAGTGTGAACATGACCAAAGTCTCTATCATTCCTAAACTTCATTTGAGCAGTTAACTGAAACTTCTTCTCCATTTCTTTAATTTTCATATCAAAATAAGAAAAAAAAAGTTGCTGTTCCTTTAGTTAAGAGCGTTGCATCAAAACGAGCACACTATTGGTCTTCAGTGTATAACTTGTTATGTAGGTCCACGTAATTATTTGTTGTTGTGGAAATCAACTCATTGCGAGACGTGACTGCAGGTTTTTTTTCTTAGATTAGTTTCTGATTTTCTCTCTCTCTTTTTTTTCCCTCAATCAATGGGAAAATATTAATGACTGTGAACATTCTTGACACGTAGACCGTGTTATTGGTACTTTACACCTCTCTGTCTGTCTGTCCGTCTGTCTGTCACACACACACACACACACACACACACACACACACACACACACACACACACACACACACACACACACACACACACACACGCTCTCTCTCTCTCACACACATACACGCACACAGACACACACAGACACACACACACACACACACATACACACACACTCTGTCTGTCTGTCTGTCTGTCTGTCTGTCACACACACACACACACACACACACACACACACACACACACACACACACACACACACACACACACACACACACACATCCGTATTACATTGCAAACATCTGTAAATATTTTTTAACCGTTCATCGCATTTGACTCCCCATTTGTCTCTCCAATGACACCATTAAAGATACTGTTGTGTTATTACGAGAAATGTTCGTATGTTCCTTTTGATCCTGGGAAATTCTTCACGTCACTATACTCTTTTAGTGTTCCATAATTGTTAACGTCATTGGCTACTGCGTAATCGATTTTGATAACATCATGATCGTTGTTTGTGTGGGTAAAGTTCTCAGATACACTGGTTACCCTGACTCTTTACCGATCATCTTCAAATCATCAGGTTTGTTGATCATCAGTGTGCTTGGTCGTTTACACCCATGGCTTGTTTTCATCATTATCGTCACTGCTGTCATCGCTCTGGTCATTATCAGCTCACAACTGGCAGATAGAAGGGCCAGGTGGAGACGACATCGTTCTCCTCGTCCAGGGGTCCTGGGTGTAATCCCGCTCCAAACAGCTGCTAGGAAAGATGTTGTCTTCAGGGTTAACACCTGTGCCAGCTCTAACCCTCTCCATCATCTTCATCACATGGGACTTCAAATCTGTGGTCCCGTGTATGAGCGCATGTACTAACAACGAAACAGAAGACAAGTATGTGAAATTCCACTCTAATCTTCCTGCGAGGGTGATCCATCATGTTACGGTGAATTGGATGGCAGCCCTCTCTCCCTCCATCCTCCCTCACCACCACTCCCTTCCCTTTTAAGAAAAAGGGAAAAAAGAAAGAAGCCAGAGGCAAGCAAAAACAAAACAAAACAAAAAAAAAGCAAAATGTTGTCAAGTTTGGACATCATTCCCGAAGGCAGAAAATGGCTGTCTTCGTGCTAAGACTAAAACAGTCGTATGTGCAAGAAATACTAATGGAGAACGCCGCAGTTCTAAATGAGGAAGGGTGAACAGGCAGGAGGAGGAGGAAGAGAAGGAGGATTTGGAGGAGGAGGATGCTGAAAAGGAGCAGAAGGGTAAGGTGGGGGGGGATAAGAAGGATGCGGTTGAGGAGGAGGTGGAGAAGGAGGAGGAAGAAGAGGAAGGGGAGAAGGTGGAGGAAGGGATAGGAGGAAGAGGAGATAGAGAAGGAGAAGGTGGAGAAGGGAGAGAGGAGCAGGAGGATAAGGCAGAGGAGGAGGATGGAAAGGAAGAAGTAGATGAGGGGAGGAGGAGGAGGAGGAGGAGAAATTCTAAATGAGGAAAGATGAGGGAGAAGAAGGAGGAGAAGGAGGAGGAGATGTAGGAGTAGGAGAAGCAGCTGGAAAAGGGGAGAGGAGGAAGAGGAGATGGAGGACGTGTAGGAGGGGAGAGGAGGAAGAGGAGGGGATAGGGCAGAGGAGGAGGGTGGGGAGATGGAAAGTGGAGGAGAGATGGAGGATGGAAGAGGAGGATGGAAGAGGAGGAGGAAGAGGAGGAGGAAGAGGAGGAGGAAGAGGAGGAGGAGAAGGAAAAAAGAAGAAATGTCACTTCCATCCCTAACCTCTTAACCACACTGCTTACCATTATTCATCACAACATCAAGGAAATCAGAACAACAAAAACAGCTTTGATATGACCAACATAGTCATCAGCAACATCAGTTTAACATCAGGGATATCCGTGAGATCACCACTAACATCATTACGATCTGTAGCAGCATGTAATTTACCATCAATAACATCTATAAAGACACGATGAATATAACTGTTTTCAACAGCAGCGCTTGTGTTTTTATTTAACATCAGTGGCATTGTAAAGATGCCATTAACATGATCATCATCATGATCATCATGATCATCATGATCATCATCATCATCATGATCATCATCATCATCATCATCATCTTGATTACAATGTGATTGAACATTACTAACATCTGCAGGGAAGCCATTACCATAGTTATTTTCAGTAGCAGCGCATATTTAGTTTGACATAAAAAACATCAGTCAGGACACCATTAATATCATCGTAATCAGCAGCAGCAACGTGTTTTATAACATCCACAGAATCTGTAAGGACAGGTTTAACACTATCAGGAGTAGCAGCATCACCTTCTTTATCACTAATAGCATCTGTAAGAGCAGGATTTACATCAATCTTCACAGGAACATCGATATCATATGTGCTTTCGGATACATCACATAAGGAAGGAACACTCTGGCATGATGATGATGATAGCAGCAGTGATATGGAGTTTCACATTTTGTTCTGTAGTAATCCTAAGAATTTCAAAGCATCGCTTTCATCAACCCTCTCTACCACCTACCTAACCCTATCCCAGCCATCCTCACCAAAATCAATATCATAGTATTACCATGAAAAGCCGTACCGTTGTTGCTGTTTGCATTTTACAGTATTCCATCAGCTGCTTCATTATTCTCTTCCGCATGTATGATTTAATGGTTGTGATATTACCTATTTTCTGTTAATTGCCACACTTGCTCTCATTTTTTTTTAATCACATCTAATCCCAATGAGTAGTCGTTGCAGTATTTTTTTTTTTGCAACAGAAACAGACCATTGTGGTGACATATCCATTCACTTCGTTATTGTTTTTTTTTTTTTCAAACCGTCAACTGAAAGAGTTTGCTTTTCACTGATAAAACTTTTATGGTATGTCCGTCCTCACTGTCACAAATCTCTGTTATAGCTGTCTGTATTATTGCCAAGAGTGTTATTGTAGCGTTCGGTTTGCTTGAGTGCGTGCGTGTAAATGATTCACAACATGAAGGAGAACTATTTTCAAACAAAGAGCTCCCTCCTGTTCAATAAATAACACAGGTCATCAATGTAAATCATACAAATAA
>CM065738.1:18769101-18806601 GCA_033310375.1 Conus canariensis
GACAGTATCGGCAAGTTGTTAGAGGGACAAGTGGTGTCCCCCACCTTCCCCTCCCCCCCTCCCCCCCCGTCGGCCTCCCGCCCCCTCCTCTTCCCAGCGTCGTTGACTGACCAAATATTGTCGTCAATAGGTGGTGTCCTGCATTAGCTGGATCAGAATTAAACACCACCGAAGTGACTCAACTGCAGAACAGTGTCTTCTGTGCTGAGGTTGCTAACAAAGATCAGGAACTGACTGCACCTTGGGAACTGCTAGTATAAAAACGCTAGAAATACTACTTCAAATCTTTGCCAAGTCATTACTCTAATGACAGAAGAATTGTTAGCCTGCACTTGTTTTCTCCCACTACTTAATTGTTCAGCATTAGAAATACTACCTTTTCCGAAAAAAGGGTAACACGATTAATTATCGAACAGGGTTTGGTTTACAGTACCATTATTCAAAACCCCACAATGTAATATCCCTGTAAAAGTGATATTATCCCTGTGAAAGACAGATTCTTTGTCTAAAGAGATAAGAAAAGGTTCGATTCGCGTGAACAATAAATGGACCAGCTTGTGCGTTTATTCGGATGTATGGAACATCAAGGTGTTTTCACACTGCATTAAATTGACTTTGATCCTCGACAGAAAGAAAACACAGCACAGAGAGAGAGAGAGAGAGAGAGAGAGAGAGAGAGAGAGAGGAGAGAGAGAGAGAGAGAGAGAGAGAGAGGAGAGGAGAGAGAGAGACGTTACTGTTTTAAGGCGTGTGAGCAGCAGCTGTCTCTACGCCGAGTGATTATTCTTTGCTAGAGCAGAGAATGGACCACACTGGGTGTATCTATGTGTATGGTAGCCAGATGCTCGGCGTGGGTCGGAGGGGGGGGGGGGGGGGAGTGCAAGAGGGGGGGGGGGGAGGGGGACGGACCGACGAAGCGGCATGAAAGATAAAACGAACACAGGGCTAGACTTCCATAGATTGAACCTCAGCCACGGCGGCTTGGCTGTAAATTTGTTAGGCGGACAGCATTAACAGCTGAAACCTGTCCTTGTCGTATGTGCCTGGCAATGATGAAGTTTGTAATGAAGTGTAAAGAACAGCGATATGTTGTTGTCAGAGGACAGTCTGAGCCAGCCACTGTCTGATTCATGGTTCGTTGCACGATCATGCAGCAGGTGCTCGCACAATCATGCAGCAGGTGTTTGGCCCATCAAAGTCTGTGGATGGACATTAATGGCGAAGGTCGAGTGGTTTCCATGTTGTTTCCCCCACGCACTATATTGTGCAGCACTGCATCACATCGCTTTATGTCGCACAACACATTACCACACCACTCCGCATTCCACCATATTCAATTACACCACATCATTTATTTCTGTATGAATTTATTTACCTGCTTATTCGTTTACTTATCCCTATCATCACCAAAAAGCGGGACGGAAAGGACCAAGAACGGCGTCTTTACTAAATTTCAAAAATATAGTCGTCTTCTAATGTAGTATGCTTTGAAATTAGAGGGAAACAGTTGTTAAGTACTTGGAGCTGTTACAGAACCTAAAGTTAAGCACCAGCTTTTACATGAGCTGAACTAACATTGTGTCGGAAACTGAGGAGAAAACTATGCACAGGATTAAGTATAATTATTGTGTCTGAAAAAGAGCTGCAGATTCTGCATAAACTGAACTATCATTGTATCGGAAAACTGAGGAGAAAACTATGAACAGGATTAAGTATAATTATTGTGTCTGAAAAAGAGCTGCAGATTCTGCATAAACTGAACTATCATTGTGTCTGAAACTGAGGAGAAAAACTATGCACAGGATGAACGGTTATAATTATTGTGTCTGAAAAAGAGCTGCAGATTCTGCAAAAGCTGAAACTATCATTGTATCGGAAACTGAGGAGAAAACTATGCACAGGATTAAGTATAATTATTGTGTCTGAAAAAGAGCTGCAGATTCTGCATAAACTGAACTATCATTGTGTCTGAAACTGATGAGAAAACTATGCACAGAATGAACGGTTATAATTATTGTGTCTGAAAAAGAGCTGCAGATTCTGCATAAACTGAACTATCATTGTGTCGGAAACTGAGGAGAAAACTATGCACAGGATGAACGGTTATAATTATTGTGTCTGAAAAAGAGCTGCAGATTCTGCAAAAGCTGAAACTATCATTGTGTCTGAAATAAGGAGACACGTTAGACAGGCGTCGAGCTGTTGTGTTGACTGATACAGAGCGGAGGAGTAGACATCAGCCGAAATGTTACAGTTCCTGGCAAAGTGTCAGAAGAGGTTACATAACCTGACTATGATTATGTTTGATGTTGAGCAGCAAATCGTACCTAAGTAGAATTTTTGCGCCTGAAATAGAGCGACATAGATTATGCATACTTTGAACGATGTCTGTGTCGGATAGAGAGAGAGAGAGAGAGAGAGAGAGAGAGAGAGAGAGAGGAGAGGAGGGAGAGAGAGAGAGAGAGAGAGAGAGAGAGAGAGAGAGAGAGAGAGAGAGATTTTATGCATATGCTGAACTATAATTTTAGCTGAAACGGAAGAGGAGAGAGAGAGAGAGAGAGAGAGAGAGAGAGAGAGAGAGAGAGAGAGAGAGAGAGAGAGAGAGAGAGAGAGAGAGATTTTACGCATACGTTGAACTGTCATTTTTGTCCAAAACTGGGAGAGAGAGACAACCAGAGACACGAGAACTCAGAACTCAGATGGTTTATTTCAAATGAAGGCCATTGCCTCTTATGAAGGGGTGTATGGAGAAAGTAAGAACAATATATGAATTTTACATAATGCAAGACACGAGACACACACACACACACACACACACACACACACACACACACACACACACACACACACACACACACACACACACACAGAGAGAGAGAGAGAGAGAGAGAGAGAGAGAGGACAGAGAGGGAGAGAGAGAGAGAGAGGTTTTATGCATACGTTGATCTATCATTTTATCTGAAATGGAGATGTGAGAGAGAGAGAGAGAGAGAGAGAGAGAGAGAGAGAGAGAGAGAGAGAGAGAGAGAGAGAGAGAGAGACGGACAGACAAACAGAGAGACAGACAGAGACAGAGAAAAACAGACAGAAAGATTTTATGCAGAGAGAGAGAGAGAGAGAGAGAGAGAGAGAGGAGAGAGAGGAGACTGAGACACACAGAGAGAAATGTTTTATGTGGAAAGAGAGAGAGAGAGGAGAGGAAGAGAGGAGAGAGAGAGAGAGAAGGAGAGAGAGAGAGAGAGAGAATTAATTATACATATGTCGAAATCCTATCATGCCTGAATAGAGCTACAGTTTATACGTTCGTTGAACTGTTACTATGCCTAAATTATAATTACAGTCTCTACATGTGTTAAACTATTACTATGCCTGGACTAGAGCTACAGTTTAAACGTACGTTCAACTATTACTATGCCTGAATGAGAGCTACAGTTTATACATGCGTTGGACTATTACTGAATTAGAGCTACAGCTTATACGTACGTTGAACTATTAGCATGCCTGAATTAGAGCTACAGTTTAAACATGCGTTGAACTATTACTATACCTGAATCAGAGCTACAGTTTATACATGCCTTGAACTATTACTATACCTGAATAAGAGCTACAGTTTTATACATGCGTTGAACTATTACTATACCTGAATAAGAGCTACAGTTTATACATGCGTTGAACTATTACTATACCTGAATAAGAGCTACAGTTTATACATGCGTTGAACTATTACTATACCTGAATGAGAGCTACAGTTTATACATGCGTTGAACTATTACTATACCTGAATGAGAGCTACAGTTTATACATGCGTTGGACTATTACTGAATTAGAGCTACAGCTTATACGTACGTTGAACTATTAGCATGCCTGAATTAGAGCTACAGTTTATACATGCGTTGAACTATTACTATACCTGAATAAGAGCTACAGTTTAAACATGCGTTGAACTATTACTATACCTGAATAAGAGCTACAGTTTAAACATGCGTTGAACTATTACTATACCTGAATAAGAGCTACAGTTTATACATGCGTTGAACTATTACTATACCTGAATGAGAGCTACAGTTTATACATGCGTTGAACGAGCACCGTGCCTAAATGGGAGCTGCAGTTTATACAAGCGATGCGTCAAAAGCAGCTAAATGTGATATGCCCATATAAGCCGAACAATGGTTGTCCATAAAAAGAGAGCGACAGGTGACAGGTAAACTGAACTGTTCTCCTGTCTGAGACAGAGCAACAGATAACACAGAGGTTACACTACTGTCGTGCCTGAAATAATGCACCAGAATATAAAAAAAACAACAACAACAACGTTGAACTGTTAATGCGTACGGAATGAAGCGATGATTTCATACATAAACTGAACTATAATTGCGTCTAAAGTAGAGGAAAAATATTATACAATAGGTTTAATTATTGTTGTGTCAGATGTAGAGCCACACATTTTACAGAAACGAACTACTATTGTGTCTGAAATAAAGGGAAAATATTAAACACAGATTGAATAATTGTTATGTTTGAAGCAGAGCTATAATTTCTACACAATTTTGACTATTATTTTGTCTGAAATAGGCAATTTACACATATGTTGAACTACTACCTTGCCTGAAATAGAGCGAAAGAATATACATCAGCTGAGCTATTATTATGCTTCACACAGAGTGAATGATTTCACATACATTGATTGTATATGACACAGAGCAGCAGGTTGCGCGTATGTTGAATTCGTATTGTGCTGAAGCAGAGAAACAGATTATGCATTCGTTGAACTAATTGTGTGTGTGTGTGTGTGTGTGTGTGTGTGTGTGTGTTGTGTGTGTGTGTGTGTGTGTGTGTGTGTGTGTGTGTGTTGAGAGAGAGAGAGAGAGAGAGAGGAGAAGAGAGAGAGAGAGAGAGGTTGGGGGCATTATGCACGCGTTTAACTATCGCTGTGTTTGATTTACAGATAAGTCTGTACATACGTTGAACTGTTATTGTGTCTGAAACAGAAAAAAACCCAGGTTATTTAAACGTTGAATTATTTTGGTGCCCGAAATAGAGCCATATTTTGTACATAAGCTGAACTGTTGATGTGTTAGAAAATGAGGCACATGATAAACGCTAAACTACTACTGGGTCTGAGATAGAGGACACATTATAATAAGCTCTCATTGTGTCAGAAACAGAGTGGTAAATTGTAATCGACCTGATATTAATGTGTGTTTGAAATAGAGCAACAATCTGTACACTTGATGAGCTGTTACCGTGTCTGAAATTGAGTGGCAGCCTAAACATACGGAAAGCTTTTATTGTGTCTGATATAGAGCGACAAATTATACACAAATTAAATGTCCATTGTGTCTGAAATAAAGCAACAGATTACACACACACATTGAACTGTTACCATGTCTGAAAATGTTACCGCAGCTTATACGTACGGCTGGGCTATTGTTGTGCCTGGCAAAGCGCTACAGACTATGTATCATCCGATATTGCAACAGAATACAGGTAGGCTGTGCTATTATTGGCGCCGACATCGCGGAACATGTTTTGCGGACTTTGAACTTTTTATTTTGCCAATGTAGAGCGACAGATGGTACTTTGGTTGAACTATTAATGAGTATGTCACACAGCGAAACATTACCCTGCTTTCAATATTGCAACAGGTTATACATAAACTGAACCGTTAGAAAGATATTTCAAGCAAATGCCCGGTTCATGTGACATGATATACGTAAAAAAAAAACCCAGACTGCATGCACAAGCCAGCAGGCTGACACCTAAACATGGCGGACATCATACACGCGGCTGAACGAGTGACCACTGTGGATAATGTAACAGTGTTTTTCACAGCCTCCGTAAATGACTAACCCTCGTCCTTGCCTTTCATACCCTCCCCCCTCCCTCCCTCGCCCAATCCCTGATGTATCGTGCCCATCCCCACTTCACCCAATTCACTTAGAATCTAGCTCCAATTTGTATTTTACATTTACATAGAATCATTTAAAGATTAGCTTGATTGGGTCAGTGTTGTTATTTTGTATTATCTATAACATTTTTCTGGTAGTTAAAAAGGCATTTTAATCATCGGAGTAATTAGCAAAACAAAACACACAGACACATACACATACAGACAGACAGACAGACAGACAGACACACATACACACTAACTCTCCTTCTCTGTCTGTCTGTCACACAACACACCACACACACACACACACACACACACACCACACTCAAACACATTGGATCATGCCGAAATTAACCGGTGCTGTGTGCGATTATCTCTTTTTTTTTTTTACATACATGGCTTCAGCTTTATATTTAGCCAGATCCTTTACAACAAGTTCACCATAATTAGATAACAACATCACAACATTTGAGCTGTTTGAGCGGTATGAAAAAGAATTGAACACACTGCAGCCTTTACGTTTGTCGACATACGCAGTGCAATGACATAAAAAGTGTTCTTCGGTTTCACATTCACTTCTACCAGATGGGCAGATCACAATGTCATCATCTGTACTTTCGATGCTTACAATTTTTCAGACCCTTAACCCTCAATCTGAATCTGATGAAACTATCCCTATGCCAAAATCGGAAATGAAATGAGGCAGGGAACAGTAAACGATAAACAGTAAACAAGTTGGGTAGTTTTTGCTCCCATAAGAAAACCTAACACAGAGTAACTTTTATTCAAGACTGGCACAGCCTTTTAAACTTGAATAAAGTCAGACAAATACATAGACGAACAATCTAATAGTGGGGGAAAAAACAAGCGCAGGCCAACAACTGAACTATCTTCATAGTAATGACTTGGCAAAGATTTGGACTTAAGGAGGGGGGGGGGGGGGGGGGGGGGGGATTTGAAGATGGAGAAACTGGGAACATAAAATTAAGAAAATATGTTACAGATATGAAAACTCTTCACTAGCTGCATAAGGGAACCATCGCAATCCCTTTTGAAGGCAGATATATTTGTATTGCCTGCTCCGAGGCCTTTCGTCCGCTGAGTCGGACTCATCAGGGAGACACGGCTGGTTGTGTCTGCGCTCCTGGCGTCAAATAGAGACACACCACAGTCCATAATACTGTGGTGTTCTCACCACCAAGGGTGCAAAAAAGAATCCAATAGCACCCCCAAAGCAGCCAGCGAAGAGTAGTAAATGAAACCAAACGAAAGTGTGGGGAGGAAAAAAGTTGCTGAAAAACTAAAGACATTATGCAAATAGTATAAAATGTAGGGGACAATCTTTGAGCCTACGCTTGAGGATCCACCCAAAGATGCAAGGGAGATCAAAAGACAAACACACAGACGGACAGAAACAAATACAAATAACCTCAATTTAATCAAAACAAAATCGGAAATGAAATGAGGCAGGGAACAGTAAACGATAAACAGTAAACAAGTTGGGTAGTTTTTGCTCCCATAAGAAAACCTAACACAGAGTAACTTTTATTCAAGACTGGCACAGCCTTTTAAACTTGAATAAAGTCAGACAAATACATAGACGAACAATCTAACAGTGGGGGAAAAAAACAAGCGCAGGCCAACAACTGAACTATCTTCATAGTAATGACTTGGCAAAGATTTGGACTTAAGGAGGGGGGGGGGGGGGGGATTTGAAGATGGAGAAACTGGGAACATAAAATTAAGAAAATATGTTACAGATATGAAAACTCGTCTATGTATTTGTCTGACTTTATTCAAGTTTAAAAGGCTGTGCCAGTCTTGAATAAAAGTTACTCTGTGTTAGGTTTTCTTATGGGAGCAAAAACTACCCAACTTGTTTACTGTTTATCGTTTACTGTTCCCTGCCTCATTTCATTTCCGATTTTGTTTTGATTAAATTGAGGTTATTTGTATTTGCTTCTGTCCGTCTGTGTGTTTGTCTTTTGATCTCCCTTGCATCTTTGGGTGGATCCTCAAGCGTAGGCTCAAAGATTGTCCCCTACATTTTATACTATTTGCATAATGTCTTTAGTTTTTCAGCAACTTTTTTCCTCCCCACACTTTCGTTTGGTTTCATTTACTACTCTTCGCTGGCTGCTTTGGGGGTGCTATTGGATTCTTTTTTGCACCCTTGGTGGTGAGAACACCACAGTATTATGGACTGTGGTGTGTCTCTATTTGACGCCAGGAGCGCAGACACAACCAGCCGTGTCTCCCTGATGAGTCCGACTCAGCGGACGAAAGGCCTCGGAGCAGGCAATACAAATATATCTGCCTTCAAAAGGGATTGCGATGGTTCCCTTATGCAGCTAGTGAAGAGTTTTCATATCTGTAACATATTTTCTTAATTTTATGTTCCCAGTTTCTCCATCTTCAATCCCCCCCCCCCCCTCCTTAAGTCCAAATCTTTGCCAAGTCATTACTATGAAGATAGTTCAGTTGTTGGCCTGCGCTTGTTTTTTCCCCCACTATTAGATTGTTCGTCTATGTATTTGTCAGACTTTATTCAAGTTTAAAAGGCTGTGCCAGTCTTGAATAAAAGTTACTCTGTGTTAGGTTTTTTATAGAAGCAAAAACTACCCAACTTGTTTACTGTTTATCCCTATGCCATTTATTTGTGACTTACGTATGGTACTTTTCTGCCTGGAAAAAGCTTTTAAACGAACAGAAATAGCTGTATTTATCGTTACCGTGTATTTCTGCATGCCAGTTTTACTAGAAACAGGAGAAGAGTCTGTCTTTGAATTCCACTATAAAACCGTTTTCAGTAGAAAGAAATTCGTGGAGAGCGTGGCAGCAGAGAGTCCTCAGAAGAGGAGCCCCCTTCAAGCAAGTGTTTCGGTCCTTATCTCCTGACACTCTAGGGTGTTGGGCCACACCCGGTTCATGACTCCGGATGTCCCTCTGCTGCCCCCTTTTTTGTCCCCATTTTGGGACGAGCCATGGCTGGGATTCGAACCCATGACCCTCTGGACATGCTCATTTTCCACTTACTGACTCGCACTCTAACCACTGAGCCACAGGGACACCTGATATTTGTAGGAAATTAAAGCCTTATGAAGTTCACTTTTGTTCCTCCTTGACCAGATCCAGCTTGAACACCTCTCTGCCGCTTCTGCCATTGCTTTCAGGGCTCTGGTTTTTCCCCTCCCTGCAACTGAGAGCTGATTCATGAGGCTGTATGCAGACGTTCCTACAAACCCCCTAGCTCCAATTTCTGCAGTGAGGACTTTGACCTGATAGCCTTCTCTCCTCAGGCTGTTTGCCAGATCAGCATACTTTTCAGTCTTGTAGATTTGAGCTGCCTCCATTCTGTTCTCATATGGCACCGTGAGCTCGATCATGATCAGCTGCTTGGTTGACTGAGAGTGGATACTATGTCTGGTCTCATGCCACTCTTGCTGATGATCTCTGGGTGACTTCCATTCTGGGAGGTCTGCAGTGCACTCCCAGTCATCTGCCCCGTCCAGCAGACTCTGCCTGCATGTTCCGAGTGGCACTGTTGTTCTTGGCCATGATTTGCCGCCTCCTGCCGTGAAGAATGTTGCGGGTGCTTTTGGAGTCCTGATGTTCCCTTTTGTGGTGTTGGTACTAGCCCAGACTACTTGTACAATCTCTTTGAGCACTTGGTTGTGCCTCCATGTGTACCTTCCTTGAGCCAGGGCTACTTTACATGAGCTTAGGACATGCTCCACTGTTTGTTTTTCATGGCAGAGGGGGCATGCAGGATCGTCTGTTTTTCCCCACTTCACCAGGTTTGCATTTGAGGGCAGAAGGTCATATGCAGATCTGAGAATGAAGCTGATCCTGAGAGGGGCCATGTGCCAAATGTCATTCCAAGACTTCTTTGGAGTGCATTCTCCCACGTTGTCCATTGCCCTTGCTGGCTCTGCTGGACTGCTTTTTGGAGTCTTTTTTGGTTTTCTTCTTTTCTCATCTCCTGAATCATCATGTCTCTTTTGGCTTTTCCTTTGGCCTTTGATCACCATTCAGTTTTGGTCACCCCCAGTCCTTGTCTGTTGGTCTGTGTGTGTCCTGTTATTTCTCGGATCTTGAGACTTTCTTTTGCAGAATCCATCGCCTCTTGAACATTTCATTTTCTGCCTGTCTTCAGCTGGGGCTTGATTGCTTCTACCACCTTGTCTCCTGAGTCCTCCAGCATGCTTTGAAGTCTGATCTTTCCTGCTTTGTATTCTTCCAGGATGGATTTCAGTGGTAGTTTCAGCTTTGCTTGGCGACAGTACAGCGCTATGTCAGTCAGACAGGGCGGGACACCAAGCCATTTCCTTGTGAACTTGTTGATTTTGGCTTCCGTTGCCTCCACTATGCTGGTGCAGATGTCGTATATCATCAGAGGCCATAGGAGTTTTGGTATCAGCATGAACTGCAGACACCAGACCTTGTATTTGCCAGGGAGCCCACACTGGTCAATGGTCTCCAAGCCTTCTTCCGACATCTGTTTGGTTTCTTTTGCTCTTTGTGTGTCTTTCAGCGTATCATCATACCATCTTCTAAGGCTCTTGACTGGCTCTTCTGTGACTGTTGGAATGGCCTGGTTGGCAACACTGAAGACCACAGATTCGGCCACTTTTCCTTTCCTCAGTGAGAGATTCCGTGATTTCTTTGGCTTGAACTTCATTCTGGATGAGGCAACTATGTCGTCCAACCTTTCCAGCACATGACGTGTCTCGTCTTCTCTGGATGAAATCACTGTAGTGTCATCCATGAAGGCCTTGAGAGGGGGCATCTTGTATCCATCGCCAAGGTCTGTTTGTCTTGCGTTGCTTGTTGCTGCTTTCAAGATGACTTCCACTGCCAACACGAACAGTATTGGGGAAATTGCACAGCCCATTGCAATGCCCACTTCCAAGTTGATCCAATCTGTTGTGTACTCCTTGGTAGAGAACCGCATTGAGAAGCCATTGAAGTACTTCTTGAGCATGTCGCAGATGTTCTTTGGCACATGGTACATCTCAAGAGCCAACTGTATCATCGCATGGGGTACAGATCCATATGCGTTTGCCAGATCAAGCCACACTACGTCCAGGTCTCTCTTTTCTGTTTTTGCTCTTTGGATTGCGTCCCAGATCATTGTGGCGTGTTCTACACAGCCAGCCACGCCCGGGATGTCACCTTTCTGGACTGACACATCCAAGTACTTGTTTTCCATGAGGTACTTGGTCAGCCTTGCTGCCATGACAGAGAGGAAGATTTTCCATTCGACGTTCAGTAGTGCTATTGGCCTGAACTGGCTGATGTCACTTGAGTTTTGCTCTTTGGGGATGTACACACCATCTGCCGTCATCCACTGGGCGCTGATCTTCTGGTTTCTCCAAGCTGATCGCAGCAGCCTGTGGAGCCACTCCAGCACCTTGGGACATTCCTTGTACAGCTGGTAAGGTATTCCGTTTGGCCCTGGTGATGATTTGGCTCTGGCTTTGTCGACCACCTTCTTGATTTCCGCCAACGTTGGAGGCTTGTCATTGAACTGTTCCACAGGGTTGGTTTGCCACACCAGACCTTGAATGTCGAGTGGTGCTTTGCTCTGTGAGTCAGAGTATGTTTTCCTCAGATGCTGCTCAAGAACTCCTTTGTCCACACTTAGGGTCCCAGATTTTGGCTGCTCAAACAGTGTTCTGGCAAACTGGAAGGGGTCTCTGAAGAAGCGCTCTTGTGTCTTCTTTTTGCTCTTCCTCTTCCTCGCAGATTCCGCTTTGCTGAGGGCGCTGTGTTTTGCTTTCAGGTCTTTCCACAGTTTTTCCAAGCCTTGTTTTTCAGCTGGCAGTGCGGTCGTCATTTGCTTCTTGAGGTTTTTCTTTTGGACCCTGATCTTGTCCATCTCTTCTTGGCGTCTGGATTTCTTTGGAGGTGTTTTCTCTTTGGGTAGTTTTGCTCCATAGGCGTCTCTACATGTGGCATACACAATGTCCCCATATGTGGCTAGTTTGTGTTCCAGGGTGCTTTTCCCTATCAGTGCATCGAGTCTTTGGACGATTTTTGCATCCAGTTTGTCCCAATCTTCAGTTTCGTTTGCTCGTGGCAGGTTGAGTTTCAGGCGCCTGGCATCGAGGGCCTGTGCAAATTCCTCATCCGAACCAACAGCGTGGATGTCCTTGGCACTGTGGTTTAAATCCTGGCCTTGGTCTTCCGACGTCTTATCTGCTGATGCAGTGCGCTGCTACTCATTCAGATGAGTCTTCACACATCCCATCTTTGTTCTGTGGATCTTCATGCCACGGGTGGTAGTGAAACGCTTTCCACAGACACATGGATATTCCATTTGGTCCATGTTCATAGTCCGTTTGGGATTTGCAGTCGTGATTGGTTGAGCACCGATGGATTCATCATTCTCTCCCCCTTTCGGTGAATCCTGGGAGAATACTTACTCCTTGGCTCATCCAACCATTACCAAATCCATTTTCTGTCAGAGTTTTCTTTACATGTGGCACCCAGTTAAAGTGACCAGATTCAACGCCTTCTTGACAATAACCAAGAGAGAGAGAGAGAGAGAGAGAGAGGGGAGGAGAGAGAGAGAGAGAGAGAGAGAGAGAAGAGAGAGAGAGAGAGAGAGAGAGAATCTATACTCAGAGGCATAAAAAACGCGAAAAATAAAGACAGTGCACGATTGTTCACATTGTGAACAGGACATAAGCAATGTCGTTGGCACGTGCAACATTAGCAGTACGTGGTGTCTTGGCCGGTTGTAACCTCGTAACAGTGGGTGAATGTTGCCGGGTCAGCGTTTTTGGCACGAGGAGTGCATTTGCCATGTGGACTACCTACGCCACGTGCGTCAATGTGAATTGCAACTCAATGTGGCCCCGATTGTGGGGCTATAAATTTCCAAACCCAAAATGTTCAAATTATCGCTTCCAGCGGCGCCAACATAATGCCGAGACTTTCTCGTCAAGATCGTTGCATAGCAATGGGGCAACTGCAGGCCGGGGTTCCAATGAGGCAGGTCGCTATCGCATTCAGAGTCCACATTTCCACCGTCTATCGCCTTCTGGACCGCTTTCAAGCAAGAAACACCGCTGATGACAGACCGAGGAGCGGCAGACCGAGGGTCACCACAGCAGCCCAAGACCGCCATCTTCTGCGTCAGCATCGACGGGAGCCTTACCAAACCGCTGCCAACACAGCCAGGAACACCGTCGGCAACCATGGCAGGCCAATCAGCAGCAGGACCGTGCGTCGCCGACTGAATACAGTTGGTCTCCAATGCAGGCGTCCAGCCCGGCGACCTATCCTGACACTCCAGCATCGCCAGAACCGTCTGCAGTTGGCACAGATCCACGTGCATTGGCGCTATCGGGACTGGGGCCGAGTCCTCTTCAGTGATGAAAGCCGGTTCTGCGTCGACCCAGGCGATGGCCGCATCCAGATCTGGAGAAGAGCGGGGGAACGCTTCACGGATGCCAACATCACCGAAAGGGACCCATGGGGTGGTGAAAGCATCATGATCTGGGGGGCTATCGGCATGAATCGCCGTATCGGGCCAGTCATCTTCCAGAATGTGGGTCCAGGACGTGGTAACGGGGTCACTGCTGTTCATTACATCGACCAAGTTCTGAGGCCCCACATCCTGCCGCATTTCCAGTGGCATCCACAGAACCTGTTTCAGCAGGACAACGCAAGGCCGCACACTGCCCGTGCTACGCAGAACTTCCTGAGGCAGAACAACATCAATCTGCTGCCTCACCCAGCCCGTTCTCCCGACCTTAACCCAATAGAACATTTCTGGGATGCCCTTCAGAGGCAGTTGAACCAGCTCAACCCCAGACCCCAGACAGCAGCTCAGCTTGCTGTCGCTGTGGGCCAGGTGTGGTGGCAAGTCCCCCAGAGGCAGACCAACACTCTGGTGCGCTCGATGTACCGCAGGTGCACAGCTGTGATCAATGCTCGAGGTGGTCACACCAGATACTGACATTCTGCTGTTAACACAGGGTCAAGGTCAAGTTCATGTGACCTTATTTTCTACCAGAATGAACTTTGAAAGGACACTTTTGCGGTGATTGATTGCTTTTTCTCACTTTCTATTACCAGTTCAAAGGAATCGTTGGCCAAATTACATCAAAATTTCTATACAGTTTGTTTTCGCGTTTTAATGCCTCTGAGTATATTATCACTGTACAAGTATTCTCTCACAACATCTTACTCACACACCACGATCAGCGCTATTTATCCCTCCCCCTGATCCACAACTGAGCAAGAACTGCACACAGAACTGTGGACGGAATCCTCTGTCAGACATCTAGTTTCTGTCCTGGAAAGGAAGCCACAGGGATACCTGTCTTAGCTTAACACTGAAGAAAGTTAAACAGCAGTCACTAAAGGAAGCAAAACCGGAGACTTGTTTTAGATTTTTTTTTTTAATGGAAGGTTCTGTCTGTCTGTCTCTCTTTGCGCTCATCTGTATTGCACTTTTTTGTTCCCTGTGTGTGTGTGTGTGTGTGTGTGTGTGTGTGTGTGTGTGTGTGGTGTGTGTGTGTGTGTGTGTGTGTGTGTGTGTGTGTGTGTGCGCGCGCGCGCATGCGCGTGCGTGCGTGCGTGCGTTCTTTTTAACACATATTGAATTCAGATATTGAAGCTTTTTTTGGCAACATGTCACAGATGTTAAAATGTATTATGTCCTTTTGTATCCTCTGGAGATGAGATCATTTCTAAACAACGTAAGAAGAGGCCAGAGGTGGATACAGCTCCCTTTTGATCTGGGTGAAAAACCGTTTCATATGTTTTATTACGTTTAATGCTGCTGCTATTAATGTTTATCCTTTTATACTTTGAAAGTCATAAACGAAAACCGAGTGAAGTCTGGAACGCTTCCAGAAAGGGGAAGGGGGGGGGGGGGTAAGTGGAGATGTTTTCAGCACATGTTGCACAATATGCTTCAGCTCAAAACTGTATCCTACCGTGACAAAAAAATGTGTACAATAATCTCCCTTATGACTTTAAAAGATTTTTACAACCTGAGCGTCATTTACCCTTGTGAGGCTGCCAGTAATATCTTTAGCGAATGTTGACGGCTATATTCAGTTTAGTATTTTTCGCTCCTTTTATTAATGTATTAAATTTTCCTTGGTAAGTTTAGACCCCTTTATGTCATCAACACCAAACTTTTTGATGGAGTGATAATTGAAGGCTGATGCCCACTATTCGATGTTACATGACGTGAAAACCTTGTTGGACAACTCTCATCGTTGTTGACATCAGGGCTGATTTGGATCCGATTTGGACCATCGCTAGCACAATAATGTGTCCGTGCAACACACACGCCACTTCATCAGGTCAACACGACGGTAGTGTCTACGATTTTAATGATTGTGAGTCAGAATGGAGCATTAAAGCATCATTTTCATCAGTCTCATCCCCTGACCAAATCTGTGGCCCCTTCGGAGTGACCTTCGATTCCTTATACACTTCAATGCCCCTGATCAGTACGTGTCCAAGTTGTCTGTCTCGGCAAATTCATGGGGACTGTTGTGGAATGGACGTACAAATTCCATGTCAAAGTTGTCTGTCTTGGCAAGTTCATGGGGACTGTCTTTGGATGGACGTAGAAATTCCATGTCAAAGTTGTCTGTCTTGGCAAGTTCATGGGGACTGTCGTTGGATGGACGTAGAAATTCTATGTCAAAGTTGTCTGTCTTGGCAAGTTCATGGGGACTGTCTTTGGATGGACGTGGAAATTCCATGTCAAAGTTGTCTGTCTTGGCAAGTTCATGGGGACTGTCGTTGGATGGACGTAGAAATTCCATGTCAAAATTGTCTGTCTTGGCAAGTTCATGGGAACTGTCGCTCATGGGGACTGTCGTTGGATGAACGTGGAAATTCCATGTCAAAGTTGTCGGTATCGACAAGTTCATGGGGACTGTTGTGGAATGGACGTAGAAATTCCATGTCAAAGTTGTCTGTCTTGGTAAGTTCATGTTGTCGATATTGGCAAGTTCTTGGGGACTGTCGTTGGATGGACGTAGAAATTCCATGTCAAAGTTGTCTGTCTTGGCAAGTTCATGGGGACTGTCGCTCATGGATACTGTCGTTGGATGGACGTGGAAATTCCATGTTAAAGTTGTCTGTCTTGGCAATTCTTGGGGACTATCGTTGGATGGACGTAGAAATTCTATGTCAAAGTTGTCGATATTGGCAAATTCTTGGGGACTGTCGTTGGATGGACGTGGAAATTCCATGTCAAAGTTGTCGATATCGGCAAGTTCTTGGGGACTGTCGTTGGATGGACGTAGAAATTCCATGTCAAAGTTGTCTGTCTTGGCAAGTTCATGGGGACTGTCGCTCATGGGGACTGTCGTTGGATGGACGTGAAAATGCCATGTCAAAGTTGTCGATATTGGCAAGTTCTTGGGGACTGTCTTTGGATGGACGTGGAAATTCCAAGTCAAAATTGTCTGTCTTGGCAAGTTCATGGGGACTGTCGTTGGATGGACGTAGAAATTCCATATCAAAGTTATCTCTCTTGGCAAGTTCTTGGGGACTGTCGTTGGATGGACGTAGAAATTCCATGTCAAAGTTGTCTGTCTTGGCATGTTCATGGGGACTGTCGTTGGATGGACGTAGAAATTCCATGTCAAGGTTGTCTGTCTTGGCAAGTTCTTGGGGACTGTCGCTGAATGGACGTGGAAATTCCATGTCAAAGTTGTCTGTCTTGGCAAGCTCATGGGGATTGTCGATGGATGGACGTGGAAATGCTCACCAGAGAGGAAGACGCTCGCTCGTGCTGGTGCCGCAACGAAGCGAGTCTTGTCGTCCCTTGGGGCTTAGTAAGCGATGCCCTGCATATGCTGGACCAGAACAGTCACCACTGAGGACATCGAACACAGTTGCACAGCATGTAGTGCAGTGTCTTATCTGGTGGGTTGCCTCGTGAAAACTTGGTTTTGATTGCTCCCAGTGGATTGCAGTGTAGGGGGTTTCGACAATATAAACGTGGGTGCGGCTTTAACGTGGGGAGCCACAGTGAGTGGTGTGGGACCGATGACACTGGGGGAAAGGTGGGGTGGAAGGGGAGGGCATGGATTTGGGGAGATGGGTGTGATGAGTGGGAGGGGACACAGACGATGAGAAAGACAGCTGTGATTCGTTGATTTTATTGCCCTTAACTCCTTAACCTTATTCCTTGTTTGCAACTCTCTTTTACCTTAAGCTCACCATCATGAGTGTTCTTCAGTAGCATGGAAGAGCTAGTGTCCAATACCCGGCCTGGGACTACATGAAAGATAATAGTTTCTATCGCTACAGACCAGACATATCTAGCACAAAATCTGTATTTGTTTCAGTACCCCCCGATTTGTTCTTTCATTTCTCGCTTCGCTTGCAATGCCACGACTTTAGAAACCACGAAAAAGACTCACCAAATATTTCACGTGATGAAATCAATAAAACAAACAAACGAAAAAAAAAAGACAAGAAAACCATTCATTCCCCAAACAAAAACAGATGCACAACAAACAAGCAAAAGGAAACAGATAAACATACATACAAACCAAAAACCCATGCTAACAACGAGAGGTTAAAAGGTAACCTACTTCTTTGGAAACGATCGTCATAGAAACAGGGAGAGACAATGCAAACATCACCACTTGTGACAGGGACAAAGGCTGACTGAATACTGACAACACCATTAGTGACACAAAAAGATGAAAACAACACCATCACCAGAGTCTTTGTAGTGACGCAAATAGGCAAAGTCAAACAACACAGACATCTCCATAACTTTTGTAGTGACACACATAGGGACAAACAAACAATACAGACATGGCCGTAATCTTATGTATTGACACAGGTGGAGACAGGCAAATATTACAGATATCACCATTATCTTGAGAGTTACAGACATAGATGCAAACAAGCAAAACAGATATCACTATCATCTATGTAGTGACACAAACAGTATAGATAAATAATACAGACGTTACTATAATCTTTATAATGACACAGGTAAATACAGAAAAAAATAAACACCACCACCATTTTTCAGTGGCACAGATAGATATAACAACATATCACTATCATCTTTGTAGTGACAAATATAAATACAGACAAACAAAGCAGACATATCCATCATCTTTTCAGTGACACAGATTCTTAGCAATTCAGACATGATCACTATTTCTGCAGAGATACAGACAGAAACAGATAAGTAATACAGACATCAGCACGTCTTTGTTGTGGCATGAATACAGAGAAACAACACAGGCATCAGCACCATCATTGTAGTGACACAGATACAGACAGAGCACACTGGATATGAGCAGTTACACACAGACCAATTAATACAGACGTCATCATTATCTTTGCAAAGGCACACAATAAAGAAACAGACAATGCAGACAACACCACCGGCTGTATAGTGTAACACATACACATATAATACGGACAAAGACAGTGCACTATGACAGATACAGACATACACAGAGATCAGATCATATGCGTAGTGACCCAGATACAGCCAAACAGACAATACAGGCATTATATTATCTGCGCAACGAAACAGATGCAGACAAATAAAGAACACAAACATCATAAGTGTAGTGACCGAAGTACATGCACAGAGACGCACAGTCAGTATGAAAGGAGCATCAGACAAACAGCAGCGTTCGGCATCAAGCCAAGCATCAGCACCACCCACCTGAAAGGTGGAAAACCCGGTGTTCTGCTCGTGAGCCATGATCACCAGAACGAAGAAGACGATACCGACGATGAGGAGGACGATGACCACCACCATCCACCACACCCCTTCTCTCAGCGTCTCCCAGCCGAACGTCTGCACGGCGTTGAGCGCGATCAGTAGCAGAACCAAGATCACCATGGACCCCGCGACTCCCAGGCTGGAAGCTAGACTCCCCAGTATAGGCATCCTCTCCCAGCTGGCCTTCACAGTGCCAGGACCACCTTTCTCGGTGACTTTGCCCAGGATGGGAATCCGCTCTGAGTCCTGCAGGGGAGAGTCTCGGAGCACGGTGTCCTGCTCAGGCTGGTCGACGACGTCGTGGGCATGGTTGGGGATGAATTCTCCACTGTCCATGGAACAGCCCTGAACAGGAGGTGGTGGAACTTTCGGATCAAGCGCACCGCTACCATCCTCCGGGTCTTGACCACGGAGCTTGATCATGTCTGACCTGTCAGCGAAGGGAAGATGTAGCTGATCAGAACTGCGATTCTTTGCGCACAGGCTGTCGGGAATACAGGTGTAGTTCTCGGCTGCGAGGACGCGTTCTGAGCTCGGTTTGGAAGATTCCTGAAGAATGTCTTGAGGTTCGGATTCTAAGTGGTTCCGATCAACACATCCAGCGTTTCCAACGGGTAGGGGCTCTTCAGATTCCTGAAGAATTCCTCGACGTTCCGAGTGTAGACTGGCAATATCCCCTCTACCGTCCCCGACACACAGAGACTGGCTAGAGACCAACCTACCAAGATCCAAGCTGTCCAGATCTTCTCTGCTCCCTTTCCTGCTGGGTTTGTTCACGACCAGGGTGATGTCCAGAGAAGAGTAACGCACCGCGTGGGCCTCTTCCACCCCCTGGTGCCTGTCTGCTGGAGAGTACCGGAGGATGATGATGTTGGCGGCCACCACGGTGTAGACGAAGAGAGTGCCTATGGACAGGAACTCCACCAGGGTCTCCATGGTCAGTAGCATGGCCAGGGTGGCGGACAGCATCCCGAAGATGATGGAGGTGATGATGGGGGTTTGGGTCGTGGGGTTCACCTTCCCCAGGAAACGGAATAGCAGGCCGTCACTAGCCATGGCGTACACGCACCTGTGTTCGAGAAGACAAATGCGCACATATGTACATTCATACATGCACGTGTGGTATGCGTACACGTGCACAGTTCGCGCTACTTGTCATATTGGAATATATCATGCACTGCAGCAGTATGGGAAGACCAAGAAATATCAAATGCATTTTAGCGTAAGCAGAGTACAGTCAATCAACCAATTCCTCAATTTAAAAAAAAAAAATCTTTCATTCTCTTCTTGTGTTTCAGTCTGTCTGTCTACCTGACTCCCTTTACTTTTCTTTCTTCTGCCTTTCTCTACCTGAGCAACAGTTTAGACCCCTTCCAGCAAGCCAATCAGTTAGCCAGTCAATCAGAATCAATCAATCCAACCAATCAGCTAGCCAGCCAATCAATGAATCTGGTCAATCAGCTAGCCAGTCAATCAATCAATCCAACTAATCAGCTAGCCAGTCAATTCAATGAATCTGGTCAATCAGCTAGCCAGTCATCAATCAATCCAATCATACCACATCAAATCTGCCAGCTACCAGTCAATCAATCACATAGTCAGTCATCAGTCATCGGTAATTATTTTTCTCCCCCTTGTCTCTGTTTCTCCCTCTGTGTTTGTTTTTCTCTCTGTCTCTGCCTCTGTCTCAGTCTGTCTGTCTGCCCCCCCCCCCTCCCCCTCTCTCTGTGTCTCTGTCTCTCAACCTCTACCTCTGTCTCTCTCTGTGTCCTGTCTGTCTGTCTGTCTGTCTGTCTGTCTTTGTCTGTCTGTCTGTCTGTCTGTCTCTCTCTGTCTCTCATAGCCTTTGCTTTCTTTACAGTACCTGTTGATTAATCTTTCCCCCTCCCTCATCTCTCCCCCTTCTCTCTCTCACCTGGGCAGGCTGTAGGCTCCTCCCAGCAGACTACAGAAATGCCCATCAGCGTGCCCACAGACACCAGGTAGCGTGCCCACCCCACCCCCAGCCTCTCCATGGCCTCCGGAAAGGCTGCCGTCAGACTGACCTATCATAAGGCACCATCAGGGTCAGAGCTGAAGTCACAATCACATACGTCATCATCACCACCACCATAGCCACCACGGTCGCACGAGGGACAGAACGGGCTGCATCCTGAGCTTCTTCGCTGCCCACGGCGATGGATTCGAACCCGATGTAGGCATAGAAACAGGAGGCAGCTGCAGAGAGCGTGCCGGAAAAGCCGAAAGGGAAAAAGCCCCCGAGACGGCTATCCGTCCAGTTGTTGAAGTTCGCGTGGCTGAAGCCGAGCCCGACGATGAAGACGATCACCACCATGTTGAGGAGGGTGAAGACGGCGTTCAAGACCACAGACTGCTTGGCCCCAGCCACCACCACCAGGAAGATCACCACGATGATCCCCGAAGCCAGGAAGTCAGGGAACTCCGAGAGCCAGGAATTGTCGTGGGCCAGATACCCGAAGTAGGCCAGAGTCCCGTTCCGAATCTTCCCGTCGAAGATGGAATCCACGGTACCGCTCCAGGAGCGGGCGATGGAAGCTATGGACAACATGTGTTCCAGGACGAGGTTCCAGCCCACTATGAAGGCCCAGATCTCTCCCACCGTGACGTAGGTGTAGGAGTAGGCGGAGCCCGCCTTGGAGACCCTGGCGCCGAACTCGGCATAGCAGAGGGCGCTGAGGAGAGAGGCCAGACCGGCGAAGATGTAGGACAACACGGCGGAAGGCCCGGCTTTCGTTCTGACGATGACCCCGGTCAGGACGTAGATGCCGGATCCCACCATGTGCCCCATGCCCAGGAGCGTCAGGTCGAAGGTGTTGAGACACCGACGGAGGCTGGTGTGGTGAAAGTTGTCCGAGACGGTCTTCACCCGAGTGACCTTCTTCACCAGCCGTGCCACGTGCTCCATGACGTCACAGGTGGTCGGGGGGAGACCCAGTCGGAGGGAGAGGTGACGTACTAATCTGAGGACTGAGAAAGAAGAAAAGGAAGGGTGAGATGGATTGTCGGTTTCGAAGAAAATTTATCAGAGAGAGAGAGAGAGAGAGAGAGAGAGAGAGAGAGAGAGAGAGAGAGAGAGAGAGAGAGGAGGAGAGGTAGAGAGAGGTAGAAACTATGAGAGCGAGGAATTGTTTGTTTTCGTGTGTGTGTGTGTGTGTGTGTGTGTGTGTGTGGTGTGTGTGTGTGTGTGTGTGTGTATGTGTGTGTGTGTGTGTGTGTGTGTGTGTGTGTGTGTGTGTGTGTGTGTGTGTGTGTGTGTGTGTGTGAGTGTGCGAGTTCGCGCGCGCGCGCGTGCGTTTGTGTGTATCTGCATGGGTGTGTTGGCAAAGGCCCACTTGAAAGGGCCAACTTGAAAGAGAATCATGGATCGTTATACGCCACCACCTAGCTTGATCTGTCAGCGACTGTCTGGACAATAGGAATTGCAGAAACACTTCTAAACAATTCTGGGAAACTTTGTGACTCAAACAACCGTAGTGTGCTGCCTTAAGATGCTTGACTAATGAAATCTGTCACTTGTATTTAAAATGGAAGACTCAAAGGTTAGTCAAGGAAATGTTTTTTTTCTCATTACGAAAATTTTTCGATAATTCTCGAATAATTAATTCTGACTTAAAACAAAAAAACAACCCCCCCCCCCCCCCCCCCCCCCGACGTCCATCGGAAAAAGGGCTCTTTCTAAAGAAAATTTGAAAAAAAAAACATCCCGTGTCTAGACGAGTTATGATGGCAATAATGATCACTCTGCGTTTTCAAAATCAAATCTCGGGGTGCGATGAGGGGAACACTTAAGACCGCTGTTATTGTCCGCATTGATTTTGAACGACTAAGAGCTTTTTGTTTTTTGTCTTGATTTTGTCTGAATAAGATTTGCATACAATGAGATATCGTGCACAAAAACGCCGCTATATTGTTTCCACTCCGCAGCAGAAATATCTCCACACCTGCATCAAAAGCCGGGACGTGACAATGTGGGGGTCCGAAAATTGGCCTATTACCTCGGCTGGTCTGATACGCCCGTATGTGCCTTTGTTTGATCTTCCCGTCTCCCCCCACCACGCACGCACACACGCACCCACGCACATACATGGACAACGTACATTACACACCTTGATCACCTTACCAGTGTTATTCATCAACAGACACACATTTGAAGTAAAGGAGAAGAAGAAGAAGACGAAGACGACTACGAAGAAGAAAAACAAGAACGAGAAGAGAACAAGAACAAGACAAAAAGAAGAAGACAGAAGAAGAGCTGGTAGAAAACAAAGAGAAGAAGAAAAGAGGAGAAGAATAAAGAAGAAGCGGAAGAAGAAAGAGGAGACGGAGAAGAAGAGGAGAGAAGAGGAGGAGAGGAGGAGGGAGGAGGAGGAGAAGAAGAAGAAGAAGAAGAAGAAGAAGAAGAAGAAGAAGAAGAAAAGAGAAGAAGGAAGATGATGAGAAGAAGAAGAAAAGAAGAAGAAGAAGAAGAAGAAGAAAGAAGAAGAAGAAGAAGAAGAAGAAGATGATGATGATGATGATGATGAAAGAGAAGAAGAAGAAGAAGAAGAAGAAGAAGAAGAAGAAGAAGAAGAAGAAGAAGATGAGATGAGAGAGAAGAGAAGAAGAAGAAGGAGAAGAAGAAGAAGAAGAAGAAGAAGAAGAAGAGAAAAGAAGAGAAGAAGAAGAAGAAGAAGAGAGAATGATGATGAAGAAGAAGAAGAAGAAGAAGAAGAAGAAGAAGAAAGAAGAAGAAGAAGAAGAAGAAGAAGAAGAAGAAGAAGAGAATGAATGAGAGAAGAAGAAGAAGAAGAAGAAGAAGAAGAAGATGAGAGAAGAAGAAGAAGAAGAAGAGAGATGATGAGAGAGAGAAGAATGAAGAAAGAAGAAGAAGAATAAAGAAGAAGAAGAAGAAGTAAGATGATGAAGATGAAGAAAAAGAAGAGAAGAAGAAGAGAAGTAAGATAAGAAAAGAAGAAAAAAGTGATGATGATGATGAAGAGAAAGAAAAAGAAGACGATGTAGAAGCAGCAGTACACTATCCAATGCGTTTTTACTTCAAGTCAGATATGGACATTTCTGTAATTACATTTAAATAACATAGTTAAACTGTTACAGATTGAAAAAAAAAAACAGCATAAAGCTGACAAGTAAATAAAGAAAAGAAGGAAAAAAGGATGAAAAAAAGGAAAAAAGGATGAAAAATACAACTACTGAAGGCAAGAAAGAAAAAAAATTCCCACCTCAAACCAAGAACACACACACACACACACACACACACACACACACACACACACACACACACATACACACACACACACACACACACACACACACACACACACACACATACACACACACACACACACACACACACACACACACACACACACACACACACACACACACACGCGCGCGCGCGCGCGCGCAAACACACACACACACACACACACACACACACACACACACACACACACACACACACACACATGAAGAAATAAGGAAAAGTTTGAAAAAAAAAAAAAAAAAACGGCAATCAGGAAGAAAAATAAGTTGCTGAAAAACTAAAAATCATGTATAAAATGCAAGGGCAAATCTGTGAGCCCCTGTTTGCGGATGCATTTAAGGAGGCAAGGGAGATCAAAAGTATCAGCAGTCAGAGTGGTCAGTTCAAGTGTTAAATAACCCAAGCATGTACAGCAACTAAGAATGTGAAAGGCAGCCTTCATGGATCTCGTAAGCAATGCAATCTCCCACCAATTGACCAAGCAATAATTTGTTGAACATTAGCAGTGGGAGGAAACAAGTCGAGGTGTATATATACCTAAGACAGAAGAGAGAGCAGAGACAGAGAGAGAGAAGAGAGAGAGAGAGAAGAGAGGAAGAGAGAAGATGAGAGAGGCAGGCAGGCAGACAGGCAGACAGATAGACAGACAGACAGACAGACAGGGACAGATAGTCAGAGACAACGTTGGTAAGAGAGAATAGGAGAGAAGCAAACACAGAAAGAGACAACGTAACGAAAAAGCAAAGAAGAAAAGAAGAAAGACAAGAACGAAAAAAGAAAAAAAGAAAAAAAGCACACAAAACATCGGCGCTTCTCGATGACAACAAAGTGTCCACTGTTCCCACACAGACACATAAATCACCGACACACTTTTGTCTTCTGTTCACCACACTTGGTCAAATTATTATTCTACGCACGTCACGTACGGTTACGTGCATTTGCCTGCACATCATGCGATTTCAAGACACTTTAGTATCACAATTATGCAGACTGGATGTGTAAAAACAAAACACAAAAAACAAAACAAAACAAAACAAAAAAAACAACAACAAAACAAACAAACAAACAAAAACAACAACAACAAAAGTGCACCCAGCGTTGTCTTAGCGGTAAAGATGAATATTTCGAATCACGTAGAATAGACGAAATGAAGATTCACATCTCACCTGAGACATGCTTTCGATAGAATTCAAAGCAGCGCATCAACATGCTCTTTTTTGTTTTCAGCTCCGTTTTTTGTGTCACACAGCTGGCGGTTAGTTTATGTCTTCATTCCATTCTGTCTTTCAACAGGAGGTAGGCCTACTCTCAGTTTCCTATCTGCTCGTAAAAGGGTATTTGGGACTCAGTACTTGAATATGTAAATAGTTAAATGAGAGACGAGGACAATAAACAAAGACGACATTTCTAATTTCAGTTTCTGATTCGGTTTCTTTCTTTCCTTTTTTTCTTTCTTTCTTTCTTTCTTTCTTCTTCTTCTTTTTTTCTCTCCATTTTTTAAAAACCAAATTCACACATTTCTTTTCTGTTCAAGTTTTTGTACACATGATCACAACGCTTCACAAATGAAAAAGTAACGGAAATTTTAACTAAACTCCGGACAGAAGAAAGAAAAAAATTGGTTAAAAAAAAGTCAACGTAAACAAATCCACACACACACACACACACACACACACACACACACACACACGGGATAGTTGCCAGCCATAACTGAAAAAAAATGTATATCATTATATATTGATGTTATCTTTGAGTATCAAGAAGTAATTTGAATGAATACGCAGACTTTATGACTGTTATTCTGAACTTGCACGGAGATTTTTACCATTGATACTTTTTAACTTAGTATTTATCTTCGTTTTTACATTCTTTTACTTTCAATCAATTCTTTATATTTATGCCAGTCAGTGTTAAACTTTACGGTATTAAAGTTAACATAAGCGATCTAATTTTCTATTTCACACCTGTCTTTCAATAATTTAATGAACACATTTATATGAGGAAATTCATTGTTTTTTTTAAATTTACATTTGTAAATGTAGAACTTAGCCAACAGCGGGATAAAGTCTAGCACTCCGTGAGTTCGAAAATCTATATTCGTATATCGGTTATCAGATCTGACCCCATGAACATCAACACTACATTTGTTGGCAGGATTCTTTGAATTAACCTCACCTGAAACAACTTTAACTTTGTTTTGCTTTGTTTGTCAATGTCATTGGCGGTAACTAACACCCTCTCTTTCTAAATTTTGCTTCGTTCTCCGCCGTCAGTCACTCCATTTTGAAACTTTGTTTCCTGAGTCTTTTGTTTCAGTTTAAAATGGTTTTTTTTGTCAGTTAATTTCTGAATTCAGTTTATAATTCCAATTTTGGCAGCATTTTGCTTTTGAACCGTCGTCCACAAGGGTATCACATTATAATCGTGCTGTCTTTTTTCACCGAATTAAAGATTTGTACAGTAATTGGAATCTTTAGATTTGTTGTTATTTTCCACACGAATATTCAGTGAGTTAACAAGGATTTTTATTCTTTTCATAAGTACTGCATACCTTAGAAAGTTTGTTTGTATGTTGTACTTGACGATAAATTCAGCACAGGTCTTTTTTTTGGCTGCCGTTTTCTTTGCACAAGTCTTCGTTACTACTTGCATTTTCATTAATCCAGTCATTCTTATTTAATGAAATGTTATTTAGATTTATTCTGTCATTGAAAAATAATGGCTCTGCTTGAGTTTCAGACAGGTTAGAAGCTTTAACGTTTTTGAAAAAAATTTTGTAAGCCTGAAACGTGTCTTTCCAAAACAGGTCTTTCTCGTCCCGGGTGAACAGACAATTCGGTCCGAGTTTATCTAGTTTTTGTACGTTCGGGTATTAAAAAAAGTTACAATCCCTTTCCATTTA
The DNA here is from genome assembly GCA_033310375.1 of Conus canariensis. NCBI lineage: Eukaryota > Metazoa > Mollusca > Gastropoda > Neogastropoda > Conidae > Conus > Conus canariensis. Next base: position 18,795,929 of record CM065738.1, read on the forward strand.
TGATTTGTTGTCCTTAATTTCCTCATCCGTCCTAATTTCAAGGCTTGCACAAAATAGTTTTAAAGTCTGCAAATCCAGTGCCTCCCTCACCTATTCTTTTCCGTGCAATGTTTCTACTAATCCTGTCTTGGTTCTTATTCCATACAAACTCCCTAGACAGACTGAGCTGATAAAACGACAAAAATCCTACAGTTTGGAAAAGATTGCGTCTGTTATATATAATATATATATATGTGTGTGTGTGTGTGTGTGTGTGTGTGTGTGTGTGTGTGTGTGTGTGTGTGTGTGTGTGTGTGTGTGTTTGAGCGTTGGTGCGGGTGAGTTTGTGTTTTTATGTATTGTTTCTATAATCTACGTAATGTTTTATGTCTTACGGATTTAATGTTTATTTCATGTGTGTATGCGCGCGGTGTGTGTGTGTGTGTGTGTGTGTGTGTGTGTGTGTGTGTGTGTGTGTGTGTGTGTGTCGCGCGCGCGCGCGCGCGCGCGCGCGCGCGTTTGTGTGTGTGTGTGTGTGTGTGTGTGTGTGTGTGTGTGTGTGTGTGTGTGTGTGTTGTACGCATGTGTATGTACGCATGTGTGTGTGTTTTAGTGTTTGGGCGTTGGTGCGGGTTAGTTTGTGTTTTTATGTATTGTTTTATAATCGATGTAATGTTTTATGTCATATGGATTTAATGTTTATTTCATATGTGTGTGTGTGTGTGTGTGTGTGTGTGTGTGTGTGTGTGTGTGGTGTGTGTGGTGGTGGTGCGTGTGGGTGGGGTGGGGTGTGGGGTGTGTGAGTGTAGATGTATATATGTATACTTATACTAACACAGGCTTTTATGCAACGATTCATAATGTCTTTTTTGCAATGTCTTATGTACCTGTGAAATGATGTGGAGCAGAAGGAAAAATTCCGATGGACGATAAAGTTGATTGAATTGATTGAATTGTATTGCCTTCATACCCTCCGGGACAGACCGATCTGATCAAACACCCCTAATCCTACAGTGTGGAAATGATAAATTAGTCATGCAGACTGTGTCTGCATTCCCCTGTACCTCCTCTTTTCTTCTCAAAATCAGCCGGCCCTTCAGTGGTGTTTCTTCGTGCACGTGTGTCATACTGGCATTTTTCTCCTTTGCTGTATTCTACACGGCAAAGCAGACAACCTTGGGATACGTGCGTATCTGGTACAGCATTGTGGCAACTATCACTATATCAAATATTCTAAAACAGTAGATTAACATCAGAATTTCCTTTATGTGGTTTCCCGTCGTATTTCACTCACGTGTCTTGCAATAGAATCTATGAAATTATCTACTGTTGGTTGTCCATGTGTGTGTGTGTGTGTGTGTGTGTGTGTGTGTGTGTGTGTGTGTGTGTGTGTGTGTGTGTGTGAGTGTGTGTGTGTGTGTGTGTGTGTGTGGTGTGTGTGTGTGTGTGTGTGTGTGTGTGTGCGTGCGCGCGCGCGTGTGCGTGTATATGTGTGACTCAAACAAAAATTCCAGGATGAATGACGTGATGCCTTTAAAAATAATTTAGCCATTTAAGTTCAAGACTCACTTTGTAAAAGAAGAACACATTTAACAGTTTACCCGATAGCAGCGGCCATAAACTTGAAATTGAATTGGGTCAACACGGGTGAATTTCCAGGCAAAATAGAACATGCACAGCTTGTGACCTGAATGCGCTAGGTGATGAGTTCTGTTTCATTTTTGATCGTTCAAAAGAAACACGATGTAGGAATAAGTTGTTGCCCATGAACTTTCTTCCTGTAATGGTAATATTCCCACCGTGTGATCTTCTTTGTACTCGTACATAAACTGTAATTGACAGGAGAAAAATACGTCACAAAATTCACAAATCTTTACCTATGTCGTGCAAAGTTCACGTCCAGCTTTGCTGACTTATCACGTGATGTATGTCGAAAGGAAGGGGAGGTCAAAGTGCACTCATCAGAAGATTATTGAAAAGTTGCGAAGTTGGTTCCTTCTGAGCTCCCAGTGGTGGAGAAAATCATAGTGTAATTATCAGGGTGATTTCAGACCGCAGACAACTTCTTCACTAAACAAAAGATCGTAGTTATATACACAAATTTCCTTAGCAACAGTGCTATCCGTACAAAAAAAGGGTCTCAGAATGTGACAGTTTTGATTACGTTTACATCATCATCGAGTATGTCATTTTAAAGCATGGGTGTTTACTTTTATTTTGCCATTTTCTCATTCGTTTCAGCCTGTCTCCTCTCTACCCACTCTGCTAACACTGACCTTTTGTTTGCCTTTATCATTGGGAAGCTGGAAACAGACACACTGAACCATCAAGTTTATTGTTTGAAGAAGATTAGGAAGGTTCGTTTATTGGTGGAGGGGGGAGGGGGGGGGGGGGCAGGGAGGGGGTTAAAGGGAAACAATTCATAGCAACTTCTGGCAAATTGTATATGAAATGCCTATTGTATGGGTAAAGAATACAGGCTTGTCTTGTTTCTCATCTTTTTAGGGGGTCGAGGGGGGTGAGACGATTTGTGGATACGCAGGTGGCTGATCAAGCCAATGCGTGCACGGAATGTGCGGTGACAGCCTGGACAGGGAATGTTGCACACGTCCTCTTGATTGCTGGTGCGGGTTTTCCTTGCCTATCTCTGTTGTTGCGCTACAGCTGTCCTTTCTTCAAATGAATTGGCACTTTTGTGTATAGAGTAGCGCCATCTAGCTGGATCCATAGCAGTTTGCTCCCATGTGTCAGGGTTGATGTTACACGCTTTCAAGGATGTTTTGAGAGTGCCTTTGAAGCGTTTCTTCAGACCTTCATGGGAACGCACTCCTTGTTGTAGCTCACTGTAGAAGAGTCTCTTGGGTGGCCGATGGTCCGGCATGCGATGTATCTGCCCTGCCCACTGAAGCTGAGGAAGCATCAGGATGGCGTGGATGCTGATCGGGCCTGTTTGGTCAAGCACCTCTGTGTCTGGGATTTGGACCTGCCATTTGATGTTAAGCAACCTTCTGAGGCAGGTTGTGCGAAAGCGATTCAGCTTCTTGGCATGCCGTTGGCATACCGTGCACGTTTCACATGCCTAGAGAAGTGTGGGAAGAACAACTGCTCTGCACACCTTAAGCTTGGTCTCTAGACTGATGCGTCTTCAGTGTGTTATCAAATATAGCCTCTGCATGAGTGTTGAACAAATGCATAACGGTGTGAAAACACGTCTTAAAACAAAGTTCAGCATTCAATAAATTTACATAATCTTAGCAGCAGAAAATTATCGACAGGAAATAGGTTGCAAAATGAGAACAAAGGCCTTCCATGAAAATATTTATCAGGTATCATCTTTTGTGGATATCAGAATATTTGGGACAGTCCATAATGAAATGAAACTCGTCTCCAGCACAGATCACTTTTATCAAGTGCGGCGTTTGAATAAAACAGCATCGGTTCTTATTGTCTGGACAGCTCAGTGATAGATGTAATTCTAAAATCGTATAATGAAATCATAATTGCATAACGGTAACTGGCCAGAATATTTTTCCCTCCGAAAAGTGTTATGATGTCTGTAGAACTATCTTTCAAGGAATGAGTAACTTTGTGACATATGAAAGTAAATTATTGAAAAATTGGTAAAAAAAAAAAAAAAAGTACCACATATTGGCCTGAAATCCAGTTGGGCTGAAGGCATAATGACACAACAAGCACTCTGTCAAGTTTCGGCACAGTACACAAACACAGTCCACAGAAATTAACGAAAGAGTGGAGACTAGGCAACACACACCTCCGATCTTCCTGCACGTTTAAAGAGAGAGAGAGAGAGAGAGAGAGAGAGAGAGAGAGAGAGAGAGAGAGAGAGAGAGAGAGAGAGAGAGAGGGAGAGAGAACTCAGACGGTTTATTTCACATAAAGGCCATTGCCCCTTCTGAAGGGGGGTATGGAGAAAGTAACAAATATATGAATTTTACATAACACAAGAAAGACTGGATGGACTTCTCTGTCACAGTCATAACTGATCGAAACTGAAATGCCTTGAACACGTAAACTGAACAGTTTCATACTATGCTTTCATTCTGAGATGCCACAAGCAGACTTAACCGAAATTGACAGGGTTCCCTGGAAAAATTAACTGGTATACATTGCGCTCTTAGAGGAGATAACTTGCAGCAGCATAAAACAATATTGCAGTTCGTCTTCTTTTCCATTATTGCATAGTGGACAATTCAAATCCATTCCAGTACAGCTATCATAACGATATCGGTGTTCCGCAATCCCACACACACACACACACACACACACACACACACACACACACACTATATATATTAATATATATATAAACACATAAAACGAAGATAAAAACAAGACTCATAATTATAATTATTTCCAGTATTTCGGCCTGTAACAGGTCTTCCGCAGGGGATTTTAATGACAAGAATTTGTGTGTGTGTATGTGTGTGTGTGTGTGTGTGTGTGTGTGTATAAGCTTTCGGGTCTTAGACCCTTCATCAGGAAACACTAAACAGTAAACACAAGGGAAAAACGTCAAAGTGACGAAAAAAAACACATAAAAGAACAAATGACATCAAAAGAAATTGATGTCACAACAGTATTGTGTAACACTTTTCCCCTGGTAGCGCTGCCTAATGCAAACGTTTGCTACATGTGTTAGGCCTGTTAGGTTTCTGCTAACAGCCTCCCTATGAATTCTTTTCCACCAGCCCCCCACCCCCCACCCCCACACCCACACACCATATACTTCCCCCTTCCTCCTCCTCACCCACCCCCCATCCCCCCCTCACCCCACAACACACAATACCCCACACACTTCACCCCCTTTCCCCCGCCCCCGCCCCGCCCCCATCCCCCACCCCACCACACACACATACCCTCCACACACACACTCCTCCCCGCCCCCCCCCCCCCAACACACACACACACAAACACCCCCCACAAGCACCCCACACACACACTTCCCCCTCCCCCCATACAACTAAACATATCCCCCCGTTCCCCCCACTACATTCCCAGTTCTCTTCTTCATACTATCCTAATATGAACAGTAATGTGAGGTTCACAGTAAATCACAAACAGTAGAAACAGCGTTGAACCCTTCATGATGTTCTCACAATTATGCCCAGGGGTTGAAAGGATCCAACATTTTTGGATGAAATGGGATTCTGTGAATTTTCGGAGATGTCTGCCTCTCCCATTTTTCCAGACGGCACATACAGAGAAGTCGTCGATGGAATGGTTATTTTTGTTGAAATGGTTGCCAACTGGAGTGTCATAATGAAGACGGATAGATCGGAGGTATTCTTCTGTTCGCTCAGCAGGCGAGCGGTAGGATTCACCCACGTACAACATTAGACAAAGGCGGCAGATGATGATGTAGATGATGCCAGACGATTTGCAGGTGAAGTGGTGATGAACAGTGAATGGGTCATGAGGGCCAGTGATGGTAGTGGATGGGGTAATGACAGGGGCAGCATTTGCATCGAGGAGTGCTGCAAGCATGGGTTCCTGGAAGTGGGGCTGTGCTAGAGGTGGGAGGCAAATGTGCATGCACGAGACGATCACGGAGGTTTGCAATAGTCATGTCATGATAAGAAGAAGAAGAAGAAGACGAAGAAGAAGAATGATGATGATGATGATGATGATGATGATGATGATGTTCTTTTGCAAAGAGTACAGCTCCAGTGATAGTACTGACAGGAATATTCCTACTAAGAATAACAATAGTAATGATGATACTACTACTACTACTATGATGATGATGATAATAATAATAATAATAATAATAACAACAATAATAATACAAGAATCAACAACATCAGTACCACAATCAATAACAATCATGATCATCATAATCATCAGCATCAGGGCACCACCAACCTCGGCAACAACAGCAGCGAGAACAGCCACAAGCTGGATGGAGTCCTCCAAATGTTCCAGTTGTGACAAGCCTACATGTGTCGTGTGTGTCAGCCCGTACAGGCAGAGCGGCAACAATACAATTTCACGTTGTCGCCACCTGCCATCTCTTGATGAGTGCGTCCTCTCTCTCTCTCTCTCTCTCTGGCTGCGAGCCACCGTCAGTCGCCACAGATCACATGCTCAATTATCATTACAATCATTTGTCCTGTGATCTATGAGCACCTTGTGGAGATCCACGTGTTCTATTAATAGAAAATGCACGGGAACAGTAATCTATGCACCGATTCTCACAGCGAAACACTCACTACCCTCCCCTCCATCGCTCCCTTCCCCGTCTCTCTCTCTCTCTCTCTCTCTCTCTCTCTCTCTCTCTCTCTCTCTCCTTACATCCCCTCTGTGTTTGTCTGTCTGTCTGTCTGCCCCCCCCCCCCCCCTCTCTCTCTCTTTGACAGCTTACATGCATTGGTGCTGGTGAACCCCTAGGGGAGGCGTAGAGGGGGGTGGAGTGGGTGTGGGGAGATGCCGGAGAGGATGGGAGACGGAGGGAGGAGGTGTAGGAGAGAGGGAGGTGGGGCGGAAGCACGCGAGTTGTTTAATCAGGGGAGATAACAATCAAAGCGTATTGCTCTTGTTTACTTCATGATGCACTTGGTTTGTTTGTTTGTTTGTTTGTTTTTTTTTGAAGGGGATCGGGGTGGGAGTGGAGGGGGGGGGGGTGTAGCTATCACATCTTCCGTGCCACATCTCAGTGGCATTGCACCCGCGCCACTCGTTCAGGCTCACCAGTCCACATCCACAGTCTAGCTTGTCCCGCCACAGTTCCGCCACCGTCAATCCAATGGGAGCAGTCAATGCAATGCCAAGTCGTCATGAGACAACCCGCCTGAGGAAGATCTGCACTGCCACCGAGTGATTCAGTGGTGCTCAGTGGTGCCTGTTCTGATCCCAACATACACAGGACACCACCTACTAAGTCCCCTATTGACGACAATAATTTGTTATTCGCGGAAACAACGTAAGAGAGTACTCCCTCCGGAGGGTGCCACCATGTCAGTTTCCAGCGACACTCCCTATGTACTGGACGATACCAGTGACCCCAGCAGAACCTCACCAAGGGCATGAACAGGAAGGGACATTCAAAACTAAGGTCACCATGTGAGCCGGGCTTCAAAGGGACACAGGATTTAAAACTCCCCCCCCCCCCCCCACTTGCTTATCGATGAGGATGAGGACAATGACAATGATCATACAGATTCCATTTTTGATCTCAAACTGCATTATAGGGCTGTACTCTACGCTTACTTTCATAATCACCCAGGCCCGAGTGATACAGACACCCGCAGTGTTGATAAAAAATTTGAGCAACACTCTCTGAAAAGCATCCATCAAATGAATGAAACTCAATGGAATGGTTCTAGTCTTCCCAACTGAGCCAATAACAAACTCAGCTCTGGGTAGGAATCTGTCGGGGCAGAAAAAAAATCCCCCAAACACATGGCTCTGGTGGGAATCGAACACACATCCCCAAAGCCTCGGGTCCGCGACGCTAACCACTTCGAGGTAACGATGCTAGACTGTTCTCTAATTTCATGTATGTACTTTCGTCACTTGCCTTTTAGATCACGTGTGTGAGCGAAGTTTGTCTTTGTAACCATACTCTTTTGGTAAGTTGTTTGTCTGTATGTATATGTGTATTTATGTGTCTCAATTGTAAACTTTGATGTTGCCATTTTCTCCGAACACAAAAAGCATTTGATTATCAAACTTTGCAAGGCTGCAGATACTGACGCGAGCTTTCCAGACATGTCCGTCCGTTACAATGACGACGCACAAACAGGAAAGGCCTCAAGAGGGTGTTAACGTTTTAAGGAAAAAAATCAGTATTGAATAAATGCTATTTTGGTTAACACAGTATGAACATTTTCAATGCAGTATTTTTGACACTTTAATATAGATAAAAACTGAATTTTTCCGCTGAAATGTTAAGCCGTTCTGTACCATACGACCGTCACAAGCACACAATGAAAGGAAAATGCATTTTATTACATGGGAGATAAGCCTTCCCGTACAAATACATGTAGATGTTGAATTACCTCCCCTCAAAAGCTTTCTAGCCATCACCTGTTGTGTGTGTGTGTGTGTGTGTGTGTGTGTTGTGTGTGTGTGTGTGTGTGTGTGTGTTGTACGTGCGCACGCACGCGTGTCTGTGTGTGTTTATGTGTGTGTCTTTGTGTCTGTGTATGAGAGAGAGAGAGAGAGAGAGAGAGAGAGAGAATGTGTGTATGGTGTTCTGAATAGTGTGCTCTGTGTGTGTGTGTGTGTGTGTGTGTGTGTGTGTGTGTGTGTGTGTGCGTGTGTGCGTGCGTGCGTGCGTGCGTGCGTGCGCGCTCGCGCGCGCGCGCGCGCGTGTGTGTGTGCGTTTGTGTGCGTGCATATACATGTGTGTGTGCGCGCGCGCTCGTGGTATTCTGACCGTAACAGTATATCATGATTGTTGCCCTTTTGTCAATTCGTTTATATTCCTCCATGCTCCCCTGTCTGTCTGTCTCTGTCTTTATCTGTCTCTGTCTCTGTCTGTCTGTCTGTCTGTCTGTCTGTCTGTCTGTCTGTCTGTCTCTCTCTCTCTCTCTCTCTCTCTCTCCTCTCTCTCTCTCTCTCTCTCTCTCTCTCACTGAACTTCACGTAGTGCATGTGGTATGCATGAGCGCTTATGTATGTGGTTATTATTATTATTATTATTAATTCCTTTTTGTTTTCTCACTTCTGTTGTCTTTGTTGTAGTTGTTTTCACCTTCACATTTTTTTCTTCTTTATATTGAAAAAGTATAGGAAATGTAGGATGAAGGGCTTGCTCCTAGTTGATTGCACTTTTTAATGAGAGCATCGTCGTAAATAAGTTGTATGTTATGAATATCGATTTCAATTTAAAACGATAAAGAATCACCCTCAGTTGTGTTCGTAATCTCTGCTGTCTCTGTCTTTATCAGAAGAAGGAATTAACTCAATGGTGTCTAGATTAAATCTAAAGTATGTAATACGCTCCCCACCCCCCCCCCCCCACCCCCCCACCCCCCAATAAACGCAAGTATTTCATGAAAATGAACAAAATAAATCCATGACTTTTACTTTGTTTAATACTAATGTGTTAAAAATAGACTGCTGTGGTCCCATTTTATGTAGACAAAAAAAGACAAAAATCAAACAAAAACAAAAACAAACAAACAAACAAACCAAGCCAAACCAAAACAAAACAAAACAAACAAAAACATTACATGTAATGAAAATCTTAATGGCAACAAACCCACACTACCTCTTGGTCTTACAGAACAGATCTTTTTAAACATATTAATTTTGTACTCTTTGGAAGTTTCTTTTGCAATTTATTTCAGCCACTCTTAATATCTGTGTCAGTCTCAATAAGTACGCGATATCATTTCCACTAAATGGTAGTATTTTACAGCTCCCTTATTTAATCTCTCTATCTCTCTGTGTCTGTCTGTCTGTCTGTCTCTGTCTCTCTCTCTCTGTCTGTCTGTCTGTCTGTCTGTCTCTCTCTCTCTCTCTCTCTCTCTCTCTCTCTCTCTTACTTTTGGTAAACAGGTCCCACGAGCAGTCAATGTCGAATTGCTCATCTCTCTCAAATGTGTTCGCGGGAGGGCGTTCTTTCTGATCTAGTCTGAAGTACCAAGAAAATCCGAACATAAACACTTAGTTCCAGCAATGCTGGTGTTGAAGCCATTAAATTTGAACAAAACACAGACTTCATAGAACATGTGTGATATAGGAAGGGTTCTAAGGGATCGTTCTATTCAGGTTATGAGAGATAATCGGGCAAGACTGTGTTTGGCTGATACATATTGTTATGACACCTCAAATACCTATTCCGTAGGTGTACCTATGCCTGAATTGGCTATGTTTTTATATCTGGACTATACACCATAAAGCTCGTCTTGTTGAAATTTTAAAAAAAATCATGCGATTTTCGAAATCTTTGACTCGTGCGACTTATGCACTGGAATGTGTTTTTATGATTACAGTATTTGTTTCAAAAAAAGGTTTATAATGAAAGACTGAATTTATTGATTTTTTCAACAAGGCAGAGAAAAATACATTTTTTCCACTCAAATTCTTGCCATTACTGAAAAAACAACAACAATCAGATGTGCAATAAATTAGATAATTAGTTTGAAGAATAACAGCGAGTAATACATCGCAACATAAATCAGAGAGCAGCAGGTGCACTGGCAGACTTAAAAAAAATCAGATATACAGATGCTTTGCAATTACACAAATGATATGGGAACAGCAGTGGAGGGAAGTGGGAAGGTAAAGAGGGAGACAGATGAAAAATTGAAACAGAATGAACGCCCTTTCAAACTGGAGGGAATCAAAATGTAAAAGTGGGCTTTATATGGAATATGTAAACAGCTGTAAACTCTTATAATGAATATATTCCCAGCAAAGGCCACAGAAGGCCTTGAGGGCTATAGTAACAATGATGCTAACAGTAAAGTAAATGTGAATATATCATCTGTAAAGAGACTAAGAAAAAGCAATATCTTACTGCATAGAAGAATGTAGGTAAATCATTCAGTGCGACTGGTGAGAAAGCTTTGCATAAGATGGAGTTGTCACATGTTTTCAAATTGTCCAGACGTAAATGGAAGTTGACAAAAAATCATACCAACAACCCATAGATAGCCATGAAAATGGTAGATTATATAGGTCAATCCTCAATATTTCATTGAATTGTGTGCAGTGAATCAGAC
>CM065738.1:18809845-18819845 GCA_033310375.1 Conus canariensis
TTGTGTGTGGGGTGCATGAGATGCATGTATATATATATATATATATATATATATATATATATATAATATATATATTCTTTTAAGTTTATTTTTTTTGTCGTTGGGTAAGGGTTCACTTTTATTTTCCAAATAATTGATTTATGGTGCGATTCATTGATGTTTGTTATCACGTTGTTTTTCTTCTTGTGACTGGAAAGAGAATAAAAACACCAATAAAATCCATGTTGATGACTTTGATCTGTTTCAGAGAATAAAAACACCAATAAAATCCATGTTGATGACTTTGATCTGTTTCAGAGAATAAAAACACCAATAAAATCCATGTTGATGGCTTTGATCTGTTTTAGAGAATAAAAACACCAATAAAATCCATGTTGATGACTTTGATCTGTTTTAGAGAATAAAAACACCAATAAAATCCATGTTGATGACTTTGATCTGTTTTAGAGAATAAAAACACCAATAAAATCCATGTTGATGGCTTTGATCTGTTTTTCATGGCAAGGAACTGCCAGTGATGTCATGTCGGATGTTTATCGCCCAGCCAAATCATGAAACCCACGTCAAGGCTTAAGCAATTCTGTAAGCAGCAATTTAAAAACAACATGACATACCATTGCCAGCAAGCAAATGACAATGGACAAACAGCTGCCACTGAGCAGTTGACAATTTAAAAACCACTGTCAATGAATGGTTGACAATTTGCAAATGGATGCGAATGAGCAGATGACAACCGACAGGTGCCACTGAGCAGATGGCAAAAGGAAATCTGCAAGGGAGGTAATCTGTGTTAGAGCTTGTGTTCATCAAGAATGACCATGTCGTTTTCATGGGACACGTGGCACTCACGGGCATGCCTGAGGCAAGTTAGCCCCCACCGCCACCCCTCATCCCCCATCAGTCAGTTTAACAGTTAATCAGAGTGAGAACATGCCAAAACATGGATTTGAAATGGTGCGCCTGTCATGCAGAGAGATAATAATTATTCCGATTGTTTTCTTGGCATGACTCGAGATCTGTTAGCTTGGCCCAGAGGTAACTCTTTGTTTGCACTGGAAAGACAAGTATTATCTTCAGTGATTTCGTTTTCCAGACCAAGTCTATTTTTCCCCATTAGACAGCTAAATAATTCAATAAGAGAGAAAATGCGAGGGCATGGGTGTGTTACAAACAGTTCGACTTCACATATCATCATCGATCAGACTCAGATTTACATCTTGGGTTCGATGCGACACTTGTTTACCAAATGATGCATGCATTTACCAAAAAGTGCATGCACAAATTGCTTTTGATGATCTTGCACCATACACTAACAAATGGTAACTATTTGCAATGGAAAGATCCTTGTTATCTTCCCTTTTTTTAAAATAAATTCTGCTGATAATCCCTCCCTGATCTAGTTGGTGTAACAATGCAGAGACAGTTGGCCAGTGGCAGTTGACCTGTCCACAAGAAACGTGTAAATCCCTGTACAGATCCTGGTGTGTAAACATGTCCTTACCTCTATGGCATTGTGCAGCAGCTTGAATTTCAGCACATTACTTACAAACTGCGATGTGCCAAAGCTTAAACATCTGTGGAAAGTAAGACAGTGGTTTTTGTCCCCTGTACATATGAGCTTCAATCTAGAGGCAACCACACCACCCATTTGCTTGACCATTTGATTTAACTGTACACATTTCTTTCCCATAGACTGAAAATGGTGTGTGGGTGTGTGTTTTTTCTCTGCAGAGTTGTTTTCAGACAAGATGGAGGTCACACTTTACCCTACAAGATGGTGAAACTAAGGCAAAATTCACAGCCAAGGGCAACCAAACTTGTGATAAAGGATCAGACACGGAACATGTTCATATGATGAGGGGAACATCACCAGTTCATTTGTTGATGAACTGTACAAGCATTTTAAGGAAATGCACTATTTACAATTTTTCTGTTTAAGAATTTAGTGACATGATTCCCTTTTTTTTAATCCTAAGAAATGAACATGTAACATGTCTTTTTTTTAAGAATGGAAATTTAAAAGTTAACATTAAGAACTTTTCAAATCGGGGTACAGTTTGCAAGCTTTCATAGTTTTGCGCAAGTCGAATTTCTAAAGTATGGTCAAAATACTTTCTGGTCATAACGCAGCCACGTCTGATAAAATCTCGCCATTGAGAGTCGAAGGCTAAGATATCGTAAATCTCACCATTCACAACGTGTAGAAAATGTTCACTTTCATGAAGTTATTACCAGAGAAAATCTATTTTCTTTTAAATTTGTAAAAACGCTTTTTACTGGCAAACAAACGCATCAAATGTTCTGGGTAGGGAAAAAGAAAGAATACAGAGATAGTCACGCTGGTGAGCTCAAGAGTGAGGCCAAGATGCAAGCCTCTTTTGTTCCATATCCATAAGCCAGGCACATGATGGCTGCTCACACTATTTTTGACTTGCCCTTTCATTTCTGAAATTAAGAAAACACAGACACACTTCCACATGCATAAACCCTGCACATAAAAAAGAGTATAAAAGAAAATACAGCTTAACTGTTTATTATAAAACAAAAAGTGAAGCAAAAAAACAACACAGACACACTTCCACGTGCATAAACCCTGCACATAAAGAGTACATAAAAGAAAATGCAGCTTAATCTTAAGTGAAGCAATTGCAATACATGCACAACATACTCTTTCGATACTGTTTTCAAGTATGGATCCCTTCGCCAGAGTCGATAACTGTTTACAGTTTATATGCTTTAAAAATAAACTCATGTTTTGTTAATCACTACCAGTAATGTCACAAAATTCTGATTTATACTAAAGGTTGACAAAAGAAAAAAAAGGCCTATTGTGACACTTAACCACTTCCATCCTAGCCTTCTTGGTGCGTACCTTAATTATATAGAGTTAGCGTCATAATACCGCAATAAAACCGCTATTCTTTATTCCACTCGCATACATGCATCCTTATTACGGTAAATCGTTTACCTTTCAGCATCATATCTCCGAGAACAAATCTTTCAGCCATTGCCCAAATCACACTGCAGGAAATTGCAGCTTAGCTTTTTCTGTGCTTCCTGAGTCACAAATGACCCTGGGATGCAATAAAATCATGATATCTCTTGACCTATTCAATATATTTCCATGAAAACATAGGTATTTGTCAAACCCACTTATCCACCTATTATATTTCCATAAAAATTTAAGTATTTGTTAAAACCCAATTACACATGTCATTCCACTTTTTTTTCTGAATGAAAAAGTTTCTGTTTTTACAGTGACGTACTTTGCAGTATACACATTCGACAATACAGGTCCTACAGGGCAAATATACTCTATGGTCTTCACCAGACGATGCACTCATGACAATGCAGATCTTCCACGACCTCTGCATCTCACCGAGGTTTTACCATATCTTGCCCTCAGATGATGGTGCAAGTCTTCTGAAGACAGAGCCTCTGTGATATAGGTAGGAGAGACCCACTGTTGGGATTGTGTAAAATAATCTTCAGTATTGGTGGCAGGTATGAATGACTAAATAACCATGCTGACAGAAACTGTCACTTGAACGGACGATTAACTGTACAACACAATAAGAAACTGTCACTACTGTGGAAGATCAACTGAGCAACCACCTCCATTAATAAAACATTATCACTTCAACCGACAATTCATTAAACAACTAAAAGAAACGGTCATTTTAATGACTGAAGAATCAACTCACCTGCCATAAGGAAACTGTCACTTCTGTACCGATGATTAACTGAGCAACTACACTGTTAAGAATCTGTCTTTTCTATTTATAATAAACTGAACAACCCCTTTATCAGAAACTACGACTACAACAGATGATTAACTGTACAAACTGCGCTCTAGGAAGGAAAGCTTAAATGATGCAGGCAACAGTAAACAGTAATAACAAACAAGTTGGGTAACTCTTGTTCCCTCGGTGAAATAATTACAGGCCCATAACTCCAAACCAATGCTGCTTACGACAGCAAATCACCTAGCAGAAATGACAATGCAGAGCACATTGAACACACAAAAAGACATCTCCTATTGGAAACTATCACTTTAAGAAACAATCACTTAAATAGATGGATAACTGTACAAACCTCACTACAGAAACCTGTCGCTTCAATGGTTGATCAACAGAACAACCCCACCAGAAGAAACTGTCCCTTAAGGAACATCTCACCCAGTCCTCCAATAAGAAACTGCCTTTTCAACGAATGAGTAACTGAATAAGTACACTGTTAGAAACTATCTTTTTATAGACAATTAACTGAACAATTACACAATAAGACAGATTCACTTCATTAAACGATTACGGAACAAGCACACTATGAGAAACTGTCATTTCAACGGATGATGAACTGAACAAATAGCTTAAAAGAAATTTGAAAAGTTATTGATAAAGCACTGCCAAAGAACATTGACAAACGAATCACGAAAATGCAGAGACGGTGATGAAGCAATGATATACGAATATAAGGATGCATACAGGCGACGTGTTAATTTAATTCAATGAGGACATGGGGAGAGGAGCTGGTTGGTGTTGCTGTGACAGAACTGAGCAGTCATTGTGTTCAGCAACTGAACAGCAATGGATGTAGTGGACTAGGGGGGTGTACTGACTGCTGTGGGATGTGTGTGACGGTGGGGGATTGGAAGTGTAATGTGTTAGGTGGTGGCAGGAGTGTTGTATTATGAAGTGTAAGGTGGGCGTTGTCTGGAGTTGGTGGATTGTATGGGGTAGTAGAGGGTGGTAGTTGTGCTGTGCTGGGAAATTGTAGCCAAGATGTGTTGTGAAGTTGCAGCTGAGTTGTGTTTGGAGGTGGGGTGTGTTGGTTGCTGCTAATGTGTGGTTTGGACATGGAAGGGGGTGATGTGCTATGTGGGTGGAGGGTGCTGGTCACGTTTCTGTACTCTTTACATTGCTGTTTGTCCTTTCTAATCGCTGGGGAAGAAAAGGAATATATGTGTGTGGGGGATTGTAGAAGGGGTTGCTTTGTAGGGCGTTGATGCCGACCTAGTATATTATACACACTGCGAGAGTTGGGATTTGGGGGAGTGTTCGCTGGGAAATCAGTTTCATAGTTATAACTAGGTGGACTGTTAGTGGTCATTGGGGCGTCTTGTGTTGCAAGACGGTCCCTTCTTGCTCTTTGTGAGGTGGGCCTGATGTAGTTGGAGGGTTGGGTCTTGTGGTTATTAGTGGGACAGATGTTGGAGGCAAGGACTTTGCAGCCATATGAACTGGGATGTAGTCTGTCTCGGTACATGGCTTTCTTTGGCGCCCCAGATCTGGCGAGGAAGGAGGGGGTGTTATCTAAGTAACTGATCCCCTCTTGACGGCAGGAGAGGCGAAGATTGGCCGTGGATCGTGACGCCATGTCCTTAAGGGGGTGTTGACCAAGGGGAGGAAGAATGGAGGAGGCCTTCAGTGAAGCACTGGGGAACGCTTGCCTGAGTAGGTGGATTAACTTGACCCAGTCTGCTACAGGCACTGGCCTTTCGTCACAGCTGTTGATCCCCACATGGAAAGTGACCTGTTGGATGTGGGGTGATGGGGGCAGTGATTTCAGCCACTGACACAGGTGATGGACTGTCAGGCCAGGCAGACAGATTTTTCACCATGTAGCGCTCTGTTGACATTTCCTACTCATCTACCCCGTGTAACACAGAGTCTCCTAATAGCAGCATGTTACAAGTTTCTGGGATTGTCTTTTGTCGTAAGATAGCTAAAGCAGGTGGGGGATTTGGATTCTGTTTGTTGATGGCAGTGGGGATTTCTGTCATTGTGTTTGTGTCTGGTGTGTTCTTGTTGTGTAGAGATTTTGTTGACGGAACAGACGAGCCTGTGTTTTGCTCTGTAGAACTGTCTGACAAACACACTGTATGTATTTGATGTTTCCACTGCATATTCAATCTGTGTTGATGATGTAGATGAAGTGTCACTGTGTATCTGGACTGCTTGGTTGTCTGATTGTTGTGTTGTGTTAATTGGTTTGAGGGCATGTACTTGTTTCCTAATGTCAGTATTGATGTTGTTTTGACTGTCTTTGAATGATTGCAGTCTGCTTGTGCTATCTTTCATCTGGCGTTGTAGATGTGTGTGTTCATCCTGTACTTGTTTGATTTGTTGTGAAAGATCTTGATTTAATGACTTTACGGAATTTTTCACCCTAATCTCCATGTCACCCGTGTTCTGAGTGTTCCGTTCAACTTGCTGGGATGTAAGTTCAAGCTGATTTTTCAGTGTTTGTATGTCTTGCTGCATGTTGGAGATAGTGCGTGTGGCTGAGATAAGCTGTTTTTGGAGGTGTGTGATAACGGCCATGCTTGCTAGTTGAGAGAGTGTGGGGGAAATCCGATGCTGAGAGCTGGTACTCTGGGGGTTCAGTGTGTTGACAGAATGAGTAGCAGACAGAGGGTTAGTACTGGTTGGGGAGGGTGACGATACACGCTGTTCTAAAACACACGGGGTGGGCGTGGGAGGATCAGATGGGGGGTCAGTATTTTGCTGGGTGGAGGAAGGGACTGAGGAGTGAGAAATGTCAACAGGGGATGAAGGACTGTCGATGGCTGGAGACTGGAGGGATGCAGGTGGCGATTCCATGCTGTCTGGGGTGGATGAGGGAGGGAGTGTGGCATGAGACGTGTTGGAGCTGGCAGGCAATTGGGATTCCTGAGTTAGTGAGGGGTGAGGCAGTGATGGTGGAGGGATGGAATCACCTGACTTTAGCAATGTTTCCACAACATCATTTGTCTGTGCATCACAGATGGCCAGTGGAGTTGGAGGAAACGACTCTGTGACATTGTCAAGGGCATCTGCAATTGACAATGTGGAAATATCTGGTGCAGACAAATGGGCCACAATTTCTTTTAGTCTACCAAACTCCTGCTGAACCCACTCTTGGCAGACATGTCCTTGCACTAAGATTTTTCCTGTTGTATAATAGACGTGAATTGTCAAAAGTTTGTGTTCACCGTTCAGAACAATTTGGAAGGATGAGTGCACTAATTCGCTGGGCAGTGGGGTCACAAAGCTCGGCGCCAAATCCAAAAGAGTTTTGTTATTTTTGTTGTATTCTTTCAATACACTAGAGGTAGATGACGGACGGTATTTTCCACAGTACCTTTCACATAATACAAATCTCCATACAGGCAGGTTGGTGAGGGGAGAATCAAACGTCACTTGGCAGGGGTCTTTGGTGAGTTTAATTGTCTCGTTGGTGAAATATCTGGCGCTCATAGAGCGCATGGTGAGAGACATTTTTGATTTGTATTATGAGCATTATTTGTGGTGTTTGCCCAAGAAGAAAGAAAAACAAAAAAGCAGAAACTTACATTTACAGATATACGTAGACTACACACATATGCTGGCCGCTGCAGTGTGTGCCATGGCGGTCAGCCGTCACAGCACACCCGCCACATCTTGTCTTGGGAGGAGAGCCCTTTCCGGACACTGCAGCGTAACAGGATTAGCACCACACACACTTCACTTCACTCTGTCCCAACAGCCAGAGGATCGTTTCCGCCGTGGAAACCAAATGGCGCCACAAATGGGGCCACTTATCTGGCCACACCATGGGGAAGAGGAGGTCGGAGGATTAGCATCTCAGCATCTGGAGCCCATGGCATGTGATTGACACTGGGCCAGCTTGGTCGGTAGCCTAACACAGCACTGGAGAGGGGTTCTGATATATGATTTTACACATAAAACCCCTAAAAACAACCAACACCACCGTCCAACACAGGAATCCTTTCTATATGCACATCGTGTAAGCAATCACACACCTCCTTGCAAGATTACACACATGTAGCACATGAATCACACGTGCAGAAACTGATTCTTGGTAGAGCGAAGTGAACACATCCGAACAGGTCGGCGGCTGGCGAGGAGAGAGAGAGAGAGAGAGAGAGAGAGAGAGAGAGAGAGAGAGAGAGAGAGAGAGAGAGAGAGAGAGAGAGAGAGAAGAGAGAGAGAAAGGAACAGAGAGATAGAGAGAGAGGCACGGAGGGAGGAGGAAGAGAGAGAGAGAGATGCTGTATGTCTGCACATCCTGCATATAAATGAAAAACAATGTGCGCCCACAGCCAGCGTGTGTCCCTAGATGGCCCTGCTTGAGTTCAAACAACAGACAAAATACTAAGTCAGACAAGGCACTTTGGGAGGATAGAGTGCCAGGAGAGCTTCTGAAACATGAAAGCTCATCCGGCCATCTGACAACTATATGTTATAAGCCCGTAGGAAAAACCACCACGGTGGCCAACAGCATGGACACAGTCACTGGTAATATCTCTGCACAAGAAGAGAAACCAGTGACGTCATCAGACCTAGTAGATTATCAGTTCAATCCACTACACAGGTAAAGTAATTTTGGAGGTCCTGGGGGGGGGGGGGGGGGAGGGGACAGAATCAAGGGAAAGACCAGAAATGCTTGTGGAGGAAAAGGCAGAAGAGAACACATCTGAACGTGTCTTCAACATCAATTGCTGACAGAGGAACCCCTTCGACACACAGAGAGATCTCTATCACGGTCGCGCGGACTTCAAATAAGACTGTGATCGTCTGGTATGTAGGCTTGTGAGAGATCTTGAGGATCTGTAAATTTTATCACAAATTCAGGCAAGTCATCTGCTGTCATCTAAGACCATTCAGTCTGCATGTTCCATTGAATAACAATATCTGAGTAACGTATACATGCATCAGAGCTTTCTGATCTCTCCTTTTCTGTGCAAAATCTGTTGAGAGAATATTGTGCAAACAACGCCTCTGGACTACAAAATCTCCACTTCAGCTGGTGGACCGTCTTTGTGTATCCTGCATTTCACTGATGACATCATTCTGTTGGGAAGCTGCAAAAGAGAACGTCAGAAACTGACTGGTAAACTGTGGAAATTATCAAGTACGTACTGAATATAAGTCATGTCTGAGAATATCCGTTCTTTGGTTCATTGTTCCAGACAATATCCAACAGTCAACATCACACTAAAAGGACATACCCTGGGAGACACGGACCGTTTACTCGAAATATCCTCGGACCTTTCTGAACAAAGACAGCAGGTCGACAATCGATGGTGAGGTCAGGTCACCTTGTCCACATGTGTCATGACAGACTCTTTGTTATCCAGAAAAGTGGATTTGTTTATTTACCAGTGAAGATAAAACTCCGCACAAGGTTGATAATACTTATCACTATCCTTGAGTAGGAATACTGGACATGGGAGAAGGTGTTCATGTATCTCGGCATGACTTCCTGTCCTAGCCCATTCCACAGGATAGGGTGAAAGATGGACGTTGTCTCATTATGATTTTCTGTGACCAGTCTACAGGGTGCTGTGGAGGATGGACACTTATCCCACCATGATTTCCTGTCCAAGACCATTCTACAGGCTACATTGAAGACTGGACAAGAATCTCGTCATGGCTGCCTGTCCAGACCTTTCTACAGTGCACAGTGGAGAGTGGATATATATCTGTCCATGACTTCCTGTTGAAGGCCATGATATGTGAAAACAGTAGGAGATATATCGTCCCATGACTCCCTGTCCAAAGCATTCCACACCTATAATGGAGTAATGGAGAATGGGCCAGTATCTTCCCATGATCCCCTGCCAAGGATCATGCTACAGGGTACAATGACGGGTGGGCGTGTATCTTACCGCGACGGTCATCCCAAGACCATTCTAAAGGGTACAATGGAGGGGAGGGGAGGGTATGTATCTCACCATGATTCCCTGTCCAGCATCATAGTGCAGAGCACAGTGGAGTTCGATCATCCTAAAGGATGGACTGGTTACAACATCTGCTGCTGATAACTGCTGACAGAGGGCGGAGGAGATTCCTCATATCCATCACGACACCCTCCGACCTACGTTTGGAGGCACCATGTCTCTTAAAAAATATGTTGCAGTATTGTATCAGTCATCCCTGTTGACCTTGAACAAAACATTCAACCTTCTTTTTGTTTTAGTTTGTTTCTTTAGGGTCTTTTTTAATAGTTGTAGGAA
>CM065738.1:18822345-18829845 GCA_033310375.1 Conus canariensis
TACACTTCCACCAACTGTCTCCATTGCAGGCTTTACTCCGCCACCAACTGTCTCCATAGCTGGCTTTACTCCCCACCAACTGTCTGAATTGCTGGCTTTTCTCCCCCACCAACTGTCTCCATTGCAGGCTTTACTCCCCCACCAACTGTCTCCATTGCTGGCATTACTCCCCACCACTGTCTTCATTGCTGCTTTCCCCCACAACGTCTATTGCGTTTCTCCCCCACCAACTGTTCCATGCTGGCTTTACTCCCCCACAATGTCTCATTCTGCTTACTCCCCCACCAACTGTCTCCATTGCTGGCTTTTACTCCCCCACCAACTGTCTCCATTGTGGCTTTACTCCCCAACCAACTGTCTTCATTGCTGGCTTTACTCCCCCACCAACTGTCTCATTGCTGGCTTTACTCCCCCACCACTGTCTCCATTGAGCTTTACTCCCCCACCAACTGTCTCCATTGCTGGCTTTACTCCCCACCACTGTCTCATTGCTGCTTCTCCCCACAACTGTCTTCATTGCTGGCTTTACTCCCCCACCAACTGTCTCCATTGCTGGCTTTACTCCCCACTGTCTCCTTGCTGCTTTACTCCCCAATGTCTGCTCTGTTACTCCCCCACACTGTCTCATTGCTGGCTTTACTCCCCACCAACTGTCTTCATTGCTGGCTTTCCCCATGTCCATGTGCTTACCCCCACAACTGTCCCATTGCTGGCTTTACTCCCCCACCAACTGTCTCATTGCTGGCTTTACTCCCACCAACTTCTCATCTGGCTTCTCTCCATCAACTGTCTTATGCTGGCTTTACTCCCCCACCAACTGTCTCCATTGCTGGCTTTACTCCCCCACCAATGTCTCCATTGCTGGCTTTACCCCACCATGTCTCCATTCTGGCTTTACTCCCCACCAACTGTTCTCATTGCTGGCTTTACTCCCCCACCAACTGTCTCATTGCTGGCTTTACTCCCCCCAACTGTCTATTGCTGCTTACTCCCCCTCAACTGTCACCATTGCTGGCTTTACTCCCCACCAATGTTCATTGCTGGCTTTACTCCCCCACCAACTGTCTTCATTGCTGGCTTTCCTCCTCCATCAACTGTCTTATTGCTGCTTTACTCCCACCAACTGCTCCATTGCTGGCTTTACTCCCCCACACTGTCCCATTGCTGGCTTTACTCCCCACACTTGTTCTGGCTTTACTCCCCCACCAACTGTCTCCATTGCTGGCTTTACTCCCACAACTGTCTTATTGCTGGCTTTACTCCCCAAATGTCTATGCTGGCTTTATCCCTACCATTTCATTCTGGCTTTACTCCCCACAACTGTCTTCATTGCTGGCTTTACTCCCCCACCACTGTCTCCATTGCTGGCTTTACTCCCCCACCTACTGTCTCCATTGCTGGCTTTACTCCCCCACCAACTGTCTCCATTGCTGGCTTTACTCCCCACAACTGTCTTCATTGCTGGCTTTCCCCCCACCAACTGTCTCCATTGCTGGCTTTACTCCCCACCAACTGTCTTCATTGCTGGCTTTACCTCCCCACCAACGTCTTCATTGCTGGCTTTACTCCCCCACCAACTGTCTTCATTGCTGGCTTTACTCCCCCACCAACTGTCTTCATTGCTGGCTTTACTCCCCCACCATGCCATTGTTACTCCTCCACTGTCTGCTATTGTCTGCTGCTTCTCCCCACCAACTGTCTTCATTGCTGGCTTTACCTCCCCACCAACTGTCTCCATGCTGCTTTATCCCCCACCAACTGTCTTCATTGCTGGCTTTACCTCCCCACCAACTGTCTCATTGCTGGCTTTACCCCCTCATGTCTCATCTGCTACCCCACACCAACCCTGTCTCCATTCGTGCTTTACTACCCCACACGCTCCATTGCTGGCTACCTACCCCACCAACGTCCATGCTGGCACATCTACTCACCCACCAACTGCTCTCATTGCTGGCTTTACCCCCCTACACCCCCACACCAACTGACCTTCATGCTGCTTTACACCCCACCACACCCACACCCCACCACCACCTGACTACCCCCACCAACGCTTCATTGCTGGCTTTGCTCCCCACCAACTGTCTTCATTGCTGGCTTTACCTCCCCACCAACTGTCTCCATTGCTGGCTTTACTCCCCCACCAACTGTCTTCATTGCTGGCTTTACCTCCCCACCACTACTACCTCTATTGCTGGCTTTATTGACCCACTGCTCCATTGTTTGCCGTCCTCTGCATAGCCCCCACATCCATCACCCTACCCCCGTCGTTGCCTTTATTACCCGAAGTCCATTGCGCGCGCGCGTACACACACACACACACACACACACACACACACACACACACACACACGCACGCACGCACGCACGCACACACACACACACACACACACACACATACAGACACGGACGCGCGCACACACACACACACACACACACAACACACACACACACACACACACACACACAAACACACACACACACACAACGCACGCACAACTCGCACGCACACTCGCACGCACGCACGCACGCACACACACACACACACACACACACACACACACACACACACACACACACACACACACACACACACACACCGCTTACTCGCTACCAAACGCGATTCAACAATAAAAGGGAAGCTACTCGTTTTTGTGTGTGTTTTTTTCCTGGAAAGATCAGCAAAGTTATCGATGCTACCAACGTTGGGACAAAACCGTGTGTGTGTGTGTGTGTGTGTGTGTGTGTGTGTGTGTGTGTGTGTGTGTGTGTGTGTGTGTATGTGCGCGCGAGCGTGCGTACATGCGTGTATGCGTGCATGCGTTCGTGCGTGCGAGCGTGCGTGCATGCGTTCGTGCGTGCGAGCGTGCGTGCGGCGTGCGTGCCTGCGTGCGTGCGTGCCTGCGTGCGTGCGTGTGTGTGTGTGTGTGTGTGTGTGTGTGTGTTGTGTGTGTGTGTGTGTGTGTGTGTGTGGGTGGGTGGGTGTGTGTGTGTGTGTTGCATAAGTATGAGTGCGCCCAGGTACACGTGTGTGTGAATGTGTGTGTGTGTGTGTGTGTGTGTGTGTGTGTGTGTGTGTGTGTGTGTGTGTGTGTGTGTCTGTGTCTGTGTCTGTGTCTGTGTGTCTCTGTGTCTGTGTGCCTGTGTGTGTCTGGGTGTCTGTGTGCGTGTGTGTGTTAGTGCGCGCGGGTACATGAATAACATGTTCCATGCCATCGTTTCAGTTTGAATGGAGTGTGAATTGTGACCTGTTGTCCAGTGTTGTGACATCAGCTAGGATGGAGTGTGAATTGTGACCTATTATCCAGTGTTGTGACATCAGCTAGGATGGAGTGTGAATTGTGACCTGTTGTCCAGTGTTGTGACATCAGCTAGGATGGAGTGTGAATTGTGACCTGTTGTCCAGTGTTGTGACATCAGCTAAGATGGAGTGTGAATTGTGACCTGTTATCCAGTGTTGTGACATCAGCTAGGATGGAGTGTGAATTGTGACCTGTTATCCAGTGTTGTGACATCAGCTAGGATGGAGTGTGAATTGTGACCTGTTGTCCAGTGTTGCGACATCAGCTAGGATGGAGTGTGAATTGTGACCTGTTGTCCAGTGTTGTGACATCAGCTAGGATGGAGTGTGAATTGTGACCTGTTGTCCAGTGTTGTGACATCAGCTAGGATGGAGTGTGAATTGTGACCTATTATCCAGTGTTGTGACATCAGCTAGGATGGAGTGTGAATTGTGACCTGTTGTCCAGTGTTGTGACATCAGCTAGGATGGAGTGTGAATTATGACCTGTTGTCCAGTGTTGTGACATCAGCTAGGATGGAGTGTGAATTGTGACCTGTTGTCCAGTGTTGTGACATCAGCTAGGATGGAGTGTGAATTGTGACCTGTTGTCCAGTATTGTGACATCAGCTAGGATGGAGTGTGAATTGTGACCTGTTATCCAGTGTGCGACATCAGCTAGGATGGAGTGTGAATTGTGACCTGTTGTCCATTGTTGTGACATCAGCTAGGATGGAGTGTGAATTATGACCTGTTGTCCAGTGTTGTGACATCAGCTAGGATGGAGTGTGAATTATGACCTGTTGTCCAGTGTTGTGACATCAGCTAGGGTGGAGTGTGAATTATGACCTATTATCCAGTGTTGTGACATCAGCTAGGATGGAGTGTGAATTGTGACCTGTTATCCAGTGTTGTGACATCAGCTAGGGTGGAGTGTGAATTATGACCTATTATCCAGTGTTGTGACATCAGCTAGGATGGAGTGTGAATTGTGACCTGTTGTCCAGTGTTGTGACATCAGCTAGGATGGAGTGTGAATTATGACCTATTATCCAGTGTTGTGACATCAGCTAGGATGGAGTGTGAAGTGTGACCTGTTATCCAGTGTTGTGACATCAGCTAGGATGGAGCCAGGTATGTTGCTACTGATTTCAGGATATATGTAATGCGTAACATTATGGCTTGCCTCTCTCTCTCTCTCTCTCTCTCTCTCTCTCTCTCTCTCTCTCTCTCTTCTCTCTCTCTCCTCTCTCTCTCTCTCTCTCTCTCTCTCTGTTCCGCCTACTTTTTCCCTAGTGTGTCCATGAAGTATTTGCATGGTCCTTTGACTTCTGTGTGAGTTGGACGAACACTGGCCCATGTTCAACAGTCGTCGTAAAGATACCAGGATTACCACACTTGTACAGAGATGGAAATTGACCAGAATGTTCCAAACATTCCTCTGGTGAATACTCCAAACGGTGGGGCGGCTAGGATCAGGAACTGCACTGACTTGATTTTGTTTCATCGTCTGTTTTCAACAACAAAAAACAAAGACTCACATGAATAAATAGTCTAAAAAGAAATCCTACTGAATATCTGCTACTTTTTGGTGGATTGTATATGGTGTGATATCAGCCTTCATATAGTTTCCCTTGTTTGAAAGTAATCATTAAAAAGTGCGGTCTAAACACATTGTAATATATAGGGGAAATTACAATACAGTTTTGTGTAAAACATTATAATTTATGGGCTTTTTTGTCCTCAGATAAGCATGGAAACCATAGTGTTGTAAATTTTTGTTATCTGTGGATGGAGCCAAGCTAGACCATTTTTTTAAACGTGTATTGTGATTAGGACATGGCTTAAGTATGCAGTAACTTTCGCTTTAATTTACTCTTTATTATTTGAGATTGTTGAGAATACGTACCATATATAAATGATTGCTGAGAAAAATTTTGGCTAGACCTGTAAAAACTCCAGATTGTTCCTGTAGCTGTACACCAGCAGTTAAAAATTAAAAAAGAAAGATAATAATGAAATAAGAAATCTACGTTTGAAGCATTCCATTGTTTTGTAGTGGCTAATATTGCTCCTTGTGTATACTGTCTCTTGTTCTACTGTCTTCTTTGTACCTACACAACCAAAAATCGTAGATGATTTTGTGCTGCCATAATATTAATACAGAATGAGGGCAGAAAAGGAGGAACAATTCTGGAATGGATTTCAGTGACTATGTTATCGAGTGTAGTTTGTTTTTTCTCCTTAAGTATTTGAGGTGGTGGTTTGGGAAAACAAAGGAATGACCATCCATGCGATGGTTGTAACTTTAAGAAAATGGAAGACATCCGTGTCATGGGATTTGCTGAATTGTCTTAGGAAAGAGAATTGTCGAGTTGCTGAAGATGGTCCTTTATCCAGAACTGATATTCTGTGAACCGAGCAAGATCAGTTTGAGGATCTTAAATGAGTTTCTCAGCTCTCCGGGAAATGCAGCTTCTTGTTGACACATATTTTTAGACAGTATTATTTCCTTCCTTTCTTAAAGTGAAGTTTATGTTTTGGTTGCAATGTGTGGTCGTACAACACCCTGTGTATCTGTTCTACGTAGAGATGTCCTATTTCTGGCCTTTGCATTTAGCTAACGGTCTGTCTGTGTGATTATTTTGTGTCCAGCTTGATAAAGCATCTTCAAATAATATACCTATCCGTTCTTGAATTAGAAGTAATATCATCGTTATTTAGGAAGGGACTGAGGTTGGAAATAAGATGTGGTGGTATTACGAGTGAATAGCAACTGCTGCAAGAGGATATAAAAATGTGACGATTGAGTTGGCAAGGGGACCTTTCTTTTCCCTTTTGTTTTCTTTTTCAATTGTTGAAATCTATGGTTTGAGAGCTTGTTAGCCACTGACTTGTTCATTTGAACTGATATTACACCTGATCAAGGAATGATTATTTTTAGACGCTTGTCACAATCAACTGAATGCGACTGAGTGAGTGGGGAAAGGTGTTGTGTATGCTGATGTGATGTTGCATGCATTGCTTCCGTCTAAAAGTGTCGAAAGAACAGACATGGTTGTATGGACGGATTTTACAGTGTTGGCTTTTAGAATTGGGATTTCAAAGTGATTTGCTGAAGCAGTACAAGAGAGATGGCATTGAGTGTTACAAGAGACTTCAAGCATGGGACATGGAGCAAGAAACGTCAAGCTCAGCTGTTGAGAGCCATTTGGTGTAACACTTTCTGTGTAACTCTTGCCGCGTTCGAAGACGTTTTCCTCTTCAGATTCTGACAATAGAAGTCATCATATTCTTTCTGCCATTATGTTCTGCAAGTTTGAATGGTAGCGTGTGGATTCATCACTAACTGATCCATTTCTTGTCTCGCATACAGGGTCACACACATGTGTGCATGCGTTTGATGTGGGAAGAGTATTGAATATATAGAGTGCACCATCGCAGATCTCAAGGGAACAGCATCTGTCTTTCTGATCAGCGCAGATTTCAAGAGAACAGCATCTGTCTTTTTGATCAGCGCAGATCTCGAGAGAACAGCATCTGTCTTTCTGATCAGCGCAGATCTCAAGAGAACAGCATCTGTCTTTTTGATCAGCGCAGATTTCAAGAGAACAGCATCTGTCTTTCTGATCAGCGCAGATCTCAAGAGAACAGCATCTGTCTTTCTGATCAGCGCAGATCTCAAGAGAACAGCATCTGTCTTTCTGATCAGTAAACTGTAGTGTTCGTTTGTTTTCTCATTTCAGTTTTATTACAACCTATTTGTCTCAAAGGGAATAACGGGGGATTTTTAGTTACAAGCAACTTCCCCGCCTTCTGAAGGATTTGTACAGTGTACTAGTGACTTCCTGTACTCCCTTTGACTCTTGCATTTTTTACATTGTTATTTATTTACTTATTTGCCTGTTTATTCTTGGCCTATCTAGCTGTGAGCTATTGTCTTTCTGCCTTTTTGGACCATTCCCCTGTTTTTGTTGTTTCTATAACTAATAGCCATTTGTGACATGTTAGCTTTTTCAGTTGTAATCTGGAACTAAGGCTCTTGGTGTGTTGTGTTGTGTGTGTGTGTGTGTGTGTGGTGTGGTGTGGTGTGTGTGTGTGTGTGTGTGTGTTGTGTGTGTTGTGTGTGTGTGTGTGCGCGTGAGCCTGCTCTTGCATGCGTGCCTATAGTGTACCTCTCTTCCTAGGTGTGCTATGCTGGGTTGAGTTCTCATATTCCTGCA
>CM065738.1:18837345-18852737 GCA_033310375.1 Conus canariensis
TTTAAATACTTTATTAGATTGAATATAAAAATGCTGCTTTTAATACATAAAATTGGGAAAAGATTATTTTGGGGTGGGGAATTTAGCCGCCTAAATTTATACAATGACGTCTAACGCCTGCACTAAACGACGCCGGTGGGGAATTTAGCCGTCTAAATTTATACAATGCCGCGTGGTGGCCTGCAGTAAACGACGCCCTTACATCCGTTATGTGTAACTTGACACGAACCCGGAAACAGTGTGGCGCTTCGACTCGGCTATTGTGCAGTTGAGTAAGCCGTGGCCAGACATGTCTGACCTAGATACTACATAAAGGCAGAAGTGAAGAGGAGTTGTCTCCCCGGAAAAGAATGTAACAATTAATTGTAAAAAAAATCGTCATTAAGTCGTTCTAGGTTCTTATTCAAGTCGGCATCACGTTCTTATTCAAGTTCTTATTTAAGTTCTTAACAAGTTTTTATTCAAGTTCTTATTTAAGTTCTTAACAAGTCAACATCAAGTTCTTAACAAGTCATCATCAAGTTCTTAACAAGTTCTTATTCAAGTACTTATTCAAGTACTTATTCAAGTTCTTAACAAGTCGTCATCAAGTCGTCATTAAGTTTTTATCAAGTCGTCATTAAGTTCTTATCAAGTCGTCATCAAGTTCTTATCAAGTTCTTATTTAAGTTTTCATCAAGTCGTCATCAAGTTCTTATTCAAGTCACTTATAATTATTTATTAAGTTCTTAACATATTATTGCATATCAAATGGATCAAAATGAGATTTTGTTGTTGGCAGTTCTGGCATGCTTTTTTGTTCGGCTTCTGTATTTAGTGGCTGAGATTTTTTGGACTGCTTTGGTTTTTGCTGGCGTTGTTTATATAATTTATAACCGTAATAACCACCCCCAGCAGCAATGACGCCAAAAATGACAATTGTTTTAAGTTCAATATTCCATAAAGACTTTGGTGTTGTAGGTCTTGAATCAACTTGTGTATTTACAGCTGGCATTGAAACAACTGTTGGCGTTGGCGGTGTTATGTTTTCATTATGAGTTATATTCTGTGATTGTAACATTAATTTTCTTTGTTTGTTCCACTCTGCTAATTTTTTTCCTGCTGCAACGCACCCAGGATGAGGAGGCTTTTTACTGGTCACTTTCTCCATCAATGTTTTCTGATTCTGCTGATTTTCTGGCTCGGTCATTTTGAAGGGAAACAAAATCTATATGATTAAAAGTAATTAATCCCATGATTAATGGCGATAACAATGTTCCAAATCTGTAATATAGATCACATCCTAGAGACTCTAATGACTTTGTTAAAACTGGATCCTGCGTTAAATCATACATAAAATCTTGTTCAGAATCAATGGGAGCAAATCTACTAACTAGTTTAGTGTACAAACTAAGAACCGTTTGCCCAACACTTTTTACCATTCTTGACCCCAGTTGCGCTTCATACCTATTGTGATACTTTACAATGTCTTGTGGCGACATTTGTTGAATCTGTTCTATGCTGAATTCATTTCCAAGGTACTGTTTTGTTTTTCCATATGTTGCTAAAGAATACAGCCCTTCCTTTTTGCGCATAATAGCTTGGTCATCAACTTGATCATTTGTAATCATAAGTTCAGGAACGTTTAGGCTGCCCTGAAGCTGTAGTAGATCATCGCAGTTCATGTTTTATTAATAAATAAATATTATTTTATTTTTTAAAAATGAGCACGGAAAAAACTATTACTAACCTTGTATACCATTCTGCTGTTATTGGAGGCCTAAGTGTAGGATACACAATGCTTGGTAAAAGCCTGTTAAAAATGAAACCAGCAGATCTTGGCAAACTAGACTTTGTAGACTCAGCAAAGCAGATTGCTGTTATTGCAGCTTCACTTGCTACGAAAGATTTTTTAGTTAAGCAAGGAATAATTCCAGACAGTATCAATATGTAAAATTTAAAAAATACATTTATAAAAATGGCTTCACTCGTAATGATGATAGGCGGCGCAGTGGTCAACGCGCTTGCTTTCAGCGGAAGTAATTACGCGTTTAGTAAACTACAAAATAACGATGAGAGAAAAAGACATAACAGAGCTATGGCGCAACTAGCCACTGCACAAGACACCTATGAAAAGCAAAGAATGGAGCAGTTAGATTTTATTAACGACAGACTTAAACAACAGGGACATGCAGCTTACACATTTAAAGATGTTGACCAGGCAATAAAAGAATATTTTCTAGTAACAGGCAAACAAGTTGAAACATTGCCCCCACCAAAATTTAGCGATTACTATCAACCATCAGAAAAACAAAAGATGCAAGAAATATTGTTTATTGTTGTTGGCATGTCTGCTGTGTATTTTGTTGCACAAAGTATTGGCTGAATAAAAAATGAACAAGATCTATTATTCACCAAAAGGATATTGGAAGGGAATCACGGCAATTAAAAAGCTAAGCCAAGCAGCTGGAGTCAGTGAACAAACAGCAAAGGAATGGTTATCTAAACAAGCGATTTGGCAAATTTATCTACCAGCGCCTAAACGAATACAGAGACCACACTTTGTGAATATAACTCCAAACGACACCCATCAAATGGATCTTCTATATTTACCCCATGATACGATTAGACGAAAAAGATTTAAGTACGCGCTTACAGTCATTGATATAGCTTCAAGATACAAAGATGCTGAACCATTAACACAAAAGAGTGCTTCTGCTGTTGCTGTCGCTATACAGCTGATATATCAACGGGGCCCCTTAACTTATCCTCGCATGATTCAAGTCGATGATGGAAAAGAATTTAAAGGTCAAGTAAATCAATTATTGTTAAAACATAGAGTTACCATTAAAAGAGGCATTCCAGGAGTTCACAGATCACAGGCTTTGGTTGAAAACTTTAACAAACAGTTATCTGAAAGGCTTTTTTCCTACCAGTATCACAGAGAGCTGATTGACAATTCTCGCAACACAGAATGGGTTAGAAGACTGCCCTCAGTTTTGCCCGCAATGAATAATGAAGAATTTAAAGGGCTAAAACCAGTACAAGCAATCAGAAAACAAACAATAAATGTTGTTGAAGGAGACGCCAGTTCATCAAGCAAACTATTACCATTTGGTTTGAAAGTGAGATACCTTTATTCACCGGGAGAAGCGGAAGGGGACACTCGCATCAGGGCAACAGATCCAGTTTGGAGTGTTGATCCATATGAGATAAAAAAAATTGTGAAAATGAATCCGCCCGTGTATTATTTACGAGAAACTGACACAACAAAACGACCAGCCCCTCAAAGATCTTTTGTGAAAGAAGAACTGCAAATAATCCCACCAGACACAGTTCCGCTTAATTAATTTACGTAAATATATTTGAGTTTAAAATGGAAGCTCAAAAGGAAGAAATCTTACATCAAACTAAAAAGATGATAAAAAAGAGACCTTAGAATTAATACAAGAATCATATGATACGTGTTCAGCTATTAAGGAAACAATTAAGTGGATTCATCGGTACATGGCAACGCATCCTGATCGCCTACGATCCCAAATTTTGATTATCAGAATAACGGATAAAGAATATCTTGAAAAAATAAAAAAAATTCGTGCACATCAAGCAAACATGAGAAAAAATTTGTTTGAATTGGAAATTGATATGATTGAGCTTCTAGATACATTTGAGGAAAAATATAAACCCGCGGATGAAGAAGGTATGTAATTATGCTGTTTTCCAATGCCCGATTGCATATGAAAACTCTGGATTAACAAACACACGTTTTGTGTTTGTTCTATCTAATGACTTCTTTGTTACAACAGTTGTGTTGATCTCATGTAGATTAGATCGTAGTTTTACGTTGTCATGATGAAAAGTCTTTTTTTTGAACAATGCTTCTTTATAGTTGTCATGGGATATGCTTGATTGCACAACACTACGAGATATTCCCTTTGCTTTTTTAACAACTTTTTTTTGGCTTGAAACACTGTACATTTTCGACCTCAAACCAACAAACTCCTTGATCACACCTCCAGATAATTCATCCTTCATCTTACCTAAAACCTTCTTATTAATATCTGAATGCAAAGGTGAATTTTTAGGGTAATCAGATGTGTCGTACCATCCAGCATGCCCTTTAGCTACTTCTAATTCCATGTCTTTATAGATATCTTCAGTAGGGATGTCGATTACAAAGGAATCTGTATCTGTGTACAGAACTCTGGACTCAGGATACAAGGGCTTAAAGTAGTCATAAAGAAATTCTAACATCAAAAGCTTTGATAATTCTAAAACAGTAAACCCAATAAAAACGGGCTTATCCAATTTGACTTTCTTTTTTTCATCATTATGCCAAAAAGCTGATCATGAAATCTTCTGAAGTCCTGATAATTAGGTTTTGAAGTTAGCTTAATTGCATCGTTCTCTCTGGTGACCAATCTAACATCTTTGCGCTTGTGCGGATTCTCCATAGTCTTTCCAAAACAGCTGTTGTTCATCAACTTGAAAAAGTCTTTTTCTGAAGCATCTGCGGATTTAGTTCTGAGATCAGTGTTCTTCATGATGTATGGTTTCATGAACTGTTCTTGATCAAAAGCAATTATACGATGAACAGCTGTCAACTTCAAACCATGTCTTAAATAAAATTGTAGAAGCCTGTAATGGCAGACATAATTTTTTTTGCCTCGAAGATTAGGCACAAGTTTAGGTGGTTCTGTTTTTGCCATCTTTAGACTTTCTGCTGCTAATGGATAGTCATTATGGTAATCATGGAGTTCCTGAGGATATTCTAAGTCAACTTCTAGAATGTATCCACACTGTTGATCTGGCGTCAAACTGCCCAACCACTTTAATGCTTTTTGAATATTATTCGTATCTGTGTACATTTTAAAGTTGCGTAATGGAAGTGATTGCGCCATTGCCCATCCATACAGATTGTTTGCATCTAAATACATGAGATAGTTAGACCTTTTGCTTGGATCATAGTCGTCCAAGTATTTGTTGTTTGCTTTACAGTAATGGTGCGACGCCATACTGATTCCTCCACGCAATCCGTTTTCAATCATCTGAAGCATTGGCAGGTCAGACAATAAATCAATTTGTACTCCAGTAAATTTTAAGAAAGCGTCCCAGCTCATCCCAGGCGCAGAAATATAATGCGCAGGATCCAGGCTGTAATGTTTCATGCAGGTCTTCCTATAATTTTCAAAGACGTCCGCCAACAAACAGGTATCCGCCATTAAATAGGAATCATGATAGTCTCCCATCGTTTTACACTCTAACTTCTGCCACGCATCTTGAGCATGCTGGTAATCAGAATCACTGATGTCCTTTCCTCTGAGACTAGAAAAGAACGCACCTTTAGGCGGAAGTGTATCTTCGTCAAACCTTTCCCAACTGTTCATGTACTCATAAGGGTAAACGCCCTTTCTAACAAGAGTTGGGTCAAAATATTCTTCCGTTATTGGGCAGGACTTTAAGGACATAGCCAGTGACTCTAATGAACCCATCATGTGTTGCATAGAGTCGTAGAAAGACATGTTATTTAAAGTGAAACACATGTACTTTTCTGATGACTGCGCAATGCATGACACCCTGAAGTCGCTGGTTACTGCTTGCATTATAAGGTGAGAGTCGTAACCTCGCAAGTTGTGAAAGAATATAGGCAGCTTCCATGTCTTTAGTTCAAACTTTAGTTGAAGATTGCATTTACTGTGTGCTGCTCCTCTGAACTTTCCGCTGATGTGATCATGGTCTCTTACTGTTGGGTTTAAACTTTTAGGTGTTAGCTCTAAACCACAAATCCAACAGTGAGTGGCTGATTCATACTGTTGTTGGTCTTCAGGCGTCATTATGATTTCAGATAAGTTTAGATTATTAGAACAGGCATTACGCACTTGCTGCATGCGTTTTAGGAAGTATTTTGCAGCATTTGGTCCTCTGTATAATTCTGGCTTTGAATGGGCGCCATCCGACCTAACAATGATGAAGGCAAATGAGCAAATCTGATGATTACTCATTAAGACTGTTTTAGGAAGTTTCTGTGGGGTTGGTCCTTCATAAGGAACAATGAGTGATTCGAAGTCTGCGTAAACAACATATGGACTAGTTTGCAACCGTTTCCAGTTCTTAAAACTAACTTTACTGCCTTCTCCGGGCGTAATTAGTTCTGTATCACAGTCAACTGGGCTAATACAATGTTTCTTATGTTCACTCGCGGCTTGAACAGATGGAATTCTTGTTAAACATTTTCTGCAGAATTCTTGTTTGCCATGATCTGTTGTAGTATGCGCCAATAATCTACTCATTGTTCGTATCAATGTGTAGTGCGGTAGCCCTGCCAGTGAAGACATCAGGAGTAAGTCTACATGATTTTTGTCTGGTTCACCAATCGACGGACTATTCTTAGACACTCTGATAGGCACCAAATTTGTTTCCTCAGACCATGTGTATACGTTAACAGTTATTGGGTGATTCTGTTCTTCAAACTGATCAATTTTGTCTAAGCTAACAGGAAAGGATATTCCACTGAAATTAAGATCATTGATGTAAGGTTGATAGTTAGATACTCTCTCTCTGCGTTTTTGCGGAGTACATGCAGCCTAGCAAGAACGCACCACATGAAACATTTGTTGTCTGTATTCTTTATGTTCAGAACTGCTCTTTTTGCAACTAATGTTGGAGGCAGTGGAATGTAAGACTTGCCTACAATCGGCTCATACTTAGCCTGTTTTAATCTGATCTCTAAGACTTCACCCTCTGACCAACCAGAGCCTCTCATTTTAGCTGCTTCAGAGGCTTCATTAAACTGTATAAGCAGCTGGTCTGCCCAACCAGGTGTTAAGTCATTATGAGAAAGAATAGTCTGCTGTTTAGTTGAGACCCAGACTTCTAGATTTTCTTCGTTTATTGTTATATAGTCGATTAAAACAACTAACCTTACTTTAACTGGAGGGTTTATTGTTAGTTTACTTGGAACTTGAGAAATAGCATGTACAACGCTTTCCCGCACGTTTGTTGGATCAATAACTTCTAAAACGACCTCATTTAAAGCTTTTGACAAACGCTCTTCCTCGAGCATTGCTTCAAACAATTCATCTGAACCTTCATATATCTTATCCATGCTGAGTTTCTTTTCTAACTCAAAATATTTATTTAAATTAAAAAAAAATACTTAATCAGAATCAATATCAACGGTCTTTTTGTGCTTGCACTCATAAACTAAAGTATAAACGCCCTTTGGGGTTGTTAATGTGAGCTGTTTAGAACAGAGTTTAATGTTTCGTTTACTTTTTTTAAACATTCCTTTTTTATCTGGTCGGTGTCTGGTTGTTGAGAAAAAGTTGCCCTTGCCTTTCTTTGAAGATCAAACTTTTGTCTTTTCTAGTCCTCAAAATCAGCCTGTAGGCGACTAAATTCTTCATCCGTGATGTTTGAGTCAGCAAGTGCTTTATTTATTGTCAGTTTGAAGGAACTAAGTTTAGCTGTTATTAGTTGAACTATAGCTGTGTGCTTTTGGAGTTTAGTTTTTATTTTTTTGCTGGCAGCACTTACAGCTATTGAGCATAAACCAAGAGTTAAAGACACACCACCTAGAGGTATAGCTACCGGTGCACCTACGCCTGTTGCTAAGAGACCTACACTTGTTCCTGCTGTTAAAGCACTAATAGTCGATGCTCCAGTATTAACATATGTAACAGCATTAAAGACAGCAGAATACCTTCGTTTGGTTTTACTGTATTTTGAAAGGTCCTGCTCTAGTTGGGTTTGCATTTGTGTTATGTTTGTTAATCTGAAAGTTTTTATGTCTACAGCAACAGAATTGCCTACTATCTCTTCTTTGGGCACTTTTGGATAAGTCGTAACAGACATGCTTTTTTAAAATAAAAATAATTTAGTATTGGATATCTTTTAATCTGTTATCTTGAATATTCAGCTGCGCATCATATATTAAAAACAAATGTACATTAAGTGGTTTATCACTCTCTTTTTCTTTATCAATTTGAATGTTTATTACGTCTTTAACTGTTCTCCCACTCCCATGCAACTGATTATCCTCTGTTGACCTTAGGTCAATCCATAAACCGTATTTCGTTGTTAAATATTCATCAAGTCTAACACTGTGAAGGTGTAGATCTTTAGACACAAGGTCTACTGTTGGACTTCTAGACCTCCCGCCTCCAAACAATTTTCTTATTTCATCAAAATGATGATAAGGTTTAAGCCCGCTACCGTAGACTTGGTTAGGACTACCTCAATTGAACATTGTACTTTCGTTATTTTAGGATTGATAAACTTTTCACTTTGTCTTTGGTATGGTTCTTTATCATCTTCACACAGCAATAAAATACCTTTAAGGGATCGTGCTGCGGCGCTAAAACTAAAATTCCATATAGTGTCTGCTCTGCTTTTAGGATATTTTGAATGATGAATCACTCTTTCGTAATATATTGCTAATTTTGACTGATATTGTTGCTCAATCAGCCTTGCTAAGTTAGGGTTGCTAACAATGTCAAACTCTAACGAGATGTCGAAAATGCTGTACTTGGAATCAGTGTCTGTAGATTTAATGACACGTTTGTATTCATTAAAAGTTAGTTCATATGACAATCTGTCTTTTAATGCTCCTTGAAAGTATGGCGCATGCGCTTTTAACAACTCAAAATCTAAGGGTATGGAAAAGCGATTTCCATAAGCAAAACTTACAGCTTCATACTTGTTGCCGGCTTTAGCGTCTTCGGCGTCTATTCTGTGTTTTAGTGCTTCGTTATTTTCGATTCCTTGAAACGCAAGATCGGCCCTTTCATTATCGGTTAGCCATAGATCAGAATAGATTAGAAATATGTCTGCATTGTGTAAAGAAAATATTTCTTGCCCCTCAAGTTTTATAGAAATTTTCTTAACGATTGCCCGTCCCAGATTCTGTACAACTGTCCTGTTTACGTCTGTTGCTGAATCAAGTTCTATTTTAAAAGTAAGCCGTGCAGATCCCGGCACAATCACTTCATCTGCTCCTAGGTCTGGAAATTTAACAGTAAGAATTTGATCTGAATCAATAGTAGATGGATTATTTGGAACAATAATATTCTGTTTATTTCCCTTCACGCCAAAGGGCTCTTTCAGTCTTCTATGCGGGTCAAGAATCGAGCCATATGCTTGTGACATATTTTTATAAAACAAAATAAAAAGTTAATTATTTAAAAACATGGCAGAAGAAGATTATGATGTTTTTGATCCTGGAGACGACATGAGTGAAATGACTCCTTTGACACAACCATCGCGCTCAGTGCAGCGTGAATTAACAGAAGAAAGGGCTGAAGCATTTTACAAAAGTTTAGGCCTAGAACCTCCCGAATTTATAGACCCTGATTTTGAATTAAAAGATGGCCATTTGTCTGTGAGAAACGACCAAGGGCAACTTGTTCAGCTTACAACTAAACCAGACCCATTAAAGTTTTTAGCTAAGAGTACAATTAGACAAAGACTCAGTGTGCGCGATCAAAATCGCCTTGGCATTACTAAACCAAAATTAGATAGGGAAGCAGTTGCTAAACTTCAAAACACACTACAAAAACTCCCAACAGATAACCAAATTCAAAACATACCCCTTAAAGATTTAAGCCCAACAGCAGACAAAATAATAGAAGCAGAAACCAGTTTTTCAGAAGAAACAGTATTAAAAACTATGCACGATCCGCCGCTACCTATGAGAGAAATAACGGCCCTTGATCATGCTTTGAGAAGCATCAGAGGCGAATTAACAAACAATTTAGCAAAACTGGGTGAACTAGATGAGCATATAAAAAGAGAAAAAGAAAAACTAGTTGAGGCTGATGACCACAACTTAGGACCTGGTGTTAAAGAAAGAATAACACAAAGACTAAAAGATCTTGAACAAGAGAGATCAGCAAGACTAGAAGTGCTGTCTACTAACCGAGAACAATTACGAACTCAAGTGAGCAGAATAAGAGAAACTATCCAAAGAATTTTATATGAAGACACAACGTTAGCAGAACGAATAAGAACACTGTTTAGAGAGCAAGGTGTCACATTAGCAAGTGTTATAACTGCCTTAGGATTTGCAATAAGTACACTGGTGATGGCTATTACAGGCGGCGGTGGTGGGGGGGCAGTGCCACCAGGCCCGCCAACTCCGTCGTCAGATAAATCATGGGTAAAAAAACAACTCGATCACCTTGCAAACTTACTAAAAAAATTAGCCAGTAAGGCAATAGGGGGGATCGTTAGCTGGCTTTTGTATGCCGCAAGTAGTTGGCTTTATGGCTGAGCACTTATGGGCATTAGTTGTCTTAATAGTTGGGTTACTTTATAGTAAGATAAAGACCAAGTAATCCTAGGGCAGTTAATCCAATAACAAGTGCCGTCTTTTCATATTCATGGTCATCACGAACAAAGTCCGCGTCTTCAATGGCCTTTGGGCTTTGGGCCTTGGGGATTGGATGGGGTTTTGAGGGGGGGATTGGACTTCTTTTTTTATTGCTATTGCTGGCTTAGAATTTATGTCGTTTTTTCCGACCTTCTCTTCATTGCCAGCCACAAGGATTTCATTATTATAGTTTATTATTGTTCCTATCTGAAGTCTGAGGTCAGAAGGCAGCATGTATAAACCAGTGCCGACAGCAAAGTCTACTTTCGATCTTGCGTATTGCAAAACATTTTGGTACCTTTTAATACTTGAAGGCAAATCAATTGCAGAATTAATAGAATCCTCTAAATTTGCTAAATACTGTTTTGGGGCGTCAAAGCCAGTAGAAGGATCAATTATGTTTGATCTCGTTTGTGCTTGCGAACCTAGCAAACACCAAACATAAGTACGAATGGAGTCGTTTATTCGTTCTATTCCCGCTCTAGTTAGGCCCTTAGAAGTATCCAAAATAAATGTTGTCCATGCTGTTTTATGCTCTTGCTCTATGGACCCGAGGTGAACAGTTGTGCCTGAAGAAAAAGATGTGTAAGGAGGATCCCAATCATAGTTATACTTTCTGTGCACGCCCCAAAAATAAAGGGTGCCTAAACCATGATTAAGATCCAACTTTTGTCTAAAGTCTGTCTTTGGGTCAATATCAAATTCGTTACAGATCCTTTCAAAAGCCTTGTAATCTATTCTGTTGCTGAATGGATTAAACGTTTTGTCATTTGGTAATGGCGCTTGCAGTTCAGATAAAATACGTCTGAAGGTGTAATAAAATGAAATCTATACACTGACCTCACCAAAGGAACAGGATGATTTAAATGATCAGCATACGATACTCCACACCCAGTTGATGCACAAAACACAGCAAAGTTTAACTGGTTCTGATAAAACTGCATCGGATGACTGAACCACACTTTCGGGATGTAGTCGTTTTTAATAGGAGGGTTAAGATATCTGTTCAATGGAGTACTAACCTTTACTTGAAAGGCGTCAGTCTGAGTCACAGAAATGTCGAGGTATCAGTTGTTATATCTTTAGGACTGTAGTGAGGTCCAACAGAATATTTTGCATTAGTATATTTGAATGCACTCATTTTTAAATTGTTTTAAAAATGTTTGTAACAATAACAACTCAAGACAGTCCTTCGTTTTTAGAGTATGCTATTGATAATAACTGCGGAACCCGAAGGGTTGCACTCCATGAAATTTTTTACAAAGTCGTATGGTTTAATATAACTGAATCCAAGAAGAATAATACGATTACAAAATTTGATAATGGAGGAGGCAACGTTAGCCAGTTAACCATACCTGATGGTTATCACGGGTTTTGCTCGCTAAAAGAAGCAATGAGTAACTTCGACATTACTCTCAAACTTAACAATGCAAATTTGAAAATAATGTTGACATTCAAACCTGGAAAAGAAGTAGACCAATACCTTTTTGATGTAGAGCTAGCTAAAATGTTAGGCTTTGCAACTGGCGATGAAGCCAGTCATAGATTTATAGTTACACCAGACGAAACTACTTATGAGGGAGAATATCCGCTCGATCTTGCATTACATTCATTACTCTATGTTCATTTGGACGAGCTGAGCACTGATGAAAACTTATATGATGGAAGGCCCTCAACTGTTTTAAGAGCTCTTCCATCAGGGAAGCTGCATATTGCGATTATGAAATTATACAATTCCCTAATTTACAGTTTAAAAAATTAGCTTGTGGGAGGGTCAGATCATTTAATATAAAGATCACAGATAAAACAGGGAAAGTCGTGAAATGTGATAACCTGCACATTGTTTTAGAAATAAAATAATAAGGTGTACTAAAAAATAATGTCTCGTGGCCAGAAGAATCAGGAGTTACATTAGGCCTGAGAGGTGTGTAACTTTAGAATTAAAAGACCTTGCGACGTTGAGGACTTTGAACAGAACGGTGAGATAGGCACTTTGTATGGTTTTGAGTACACTAAAGATGGTTATTATAAACGCAAAGAGGTTGACGACAACAAAAGGTTTCCTAAACTAGAACAACTACGCAATCTAGAAGCAAATAATACAGGTCAGTATGAATATAAAATAGTTCGAAAACTGACAACAAATGGCACTTAGAACCATATTTAGAATGGGACATAAAATTGAATTCTTAAGCCCATTTACATTTTTTGACCGTCAAAAAAGTTTCAGAAAAGCATTGAACTCTGGCCCTTTACATGTAAGTCTTATGCCAGAGGACAACAGTCGGAAAGAGATCGAAATAAAGCCGTTTGGGGACAAACAGTACATCCTCCACAGAAGAGAATCGGTTTTAAAAAAAGCTTCTACAAAATTACAGTTCATTCCACGCACAAAATTAGGAGACACGTTCACAATGATATTTAAAATTTCTGTCTTAAAAGATGAGGCGAGAAATGGAGCCTTGGGCGTCAGTGACAATCTTATGAAAGGAATTCTTATTAGCTGGCATAACTTAGACGTTGACAAACTTAAAGTTACTGTTGTTTGTTCTTTACAATGGCGAGGATATTAAGGTCATAACAACAAGCAACAAAATTGATATTAGTCTAAATAGAAACGATCTTACAGAACTAAACTGGATTAATCTTACACATTTGGACCTTATAGGTTTTTATTATACTGAACAAGTTTTGACAGAGAGTATGATAAAAACAATAACTGGATTAGATTAAATTCTGTTTTAAAACTATGGAGCAGTTAAACTTTATGACAAAAACCCCTCTTTGTTCATTGATTTGTGGACAGACTGGTTGTGGAAAAACAATATTTGTCCTCGACCTATTACAAACAGTTTATAGTTATAATTTTGATCATATTGTAATTTTCTGTCCAACATTAAAGTGGAACAAAGCATATCACGATAGAAGGTTTATATGGACGGATGATGAAATCTATTTAGTTGATCCTAGCAATAAACTGAGTGAGTGTTTAGAAACATTTCTTTAGACAGTTTGAAGGAACACAGACATTATTTATTATAGATGATTGTTCAGCAGAAAAGGATATAGTCAAAAAAAGAACGCTTTGTCAAAACTGGCTTTCAGTGGAAGACATGCTGGGATAAGTGTGTGGATTTTATGTCAAAAATATAACTCAGTTTTAAAAGACTTTAGAGAACAATTAAAGACTGTAGTTTTATTTCACGTGAAAGACAGAGACCATTTGATGAATGTATGAAAGAAAAATGATGTTAATTGAAGACGATCAAGAAAAAAAGAAGGATTAAGCAAAAACTTAAGTCTCAAAAGTTTTCTAAATTAGTGTTAAAAACAGATAATCCTACACATTATGTATGTTTGTAAATGTTTTTTTTAAGTCTTACTTAGCAGAGAACTATAAAATCTTCGTTCTAGGGCAACCGCCCGAAACTGGTTGAGGGCGGGTGAGCTAGAACGAAGATTTTATAGTTCTCTCCGTTACAACCGTTAGTAACGGCCACAACGGGGCAAACTAAAACATCAGACATCATCCGTGACCCATAATGAACATACCTGCTAATTTTCACAAAGATCGCCAAGTATTTTCTGAGATATGCCATAAAGAGGAAAAACCGTTACAGACCGTTACAGCCGTTAGTAACGGCTGTAAAGGTAAACTAAAACATCGCTCATTATTCGTGACCCATAATGAACATACCTACAAATTTTCAGAAAGATCGGCCTAGTACTTTCTGAGATATTCCATAAAGAAGATAAACCGTTGCAGGCCGTTACAGCCGTTAGTAACGGCTATAACGGGGTAAATTAAAACATCGGGCAACATCCGTGACCATTAATGAACATACATAGAAATTTACAGAAAGATCGGCCTCGTACTTTCTGAGATAATCCATAAAGAAGA
Organism: Conus canariensis; assembly: GCA_033310375.1. Taxonomy (NCBI): domain Eukaryota; kingdom Metazoa; phylum Mollusca; class Gastropoda; order Neogastropoda; family Conidae; genus Conus; species Conus canariensis. The sequence goes on from CM065738.1 coordinate 18,851,595, forward strand.
AAAACCGTTACAGGCTGTTACAGCTGTTAGTAACGGCTATAACGGGGTAAACTAAAACATCGGGCATCATCTGTGACCCATAATGAACGTACCTGCTCATTTTTACAAAGATCGGCCAAGTACTTTCTGAGATATTCCGTAAAGAAGAAAAACCGTTACAGGCCGTTACAGCCGTTAGTAACGGCTATAGCGGTAAACTAAACATCGGGCATCATCCGTGGCCCATAATGAGCATACCTACACATTTTCAGAAAGATCGGCCCAGTAGTTTTGTCTGGAGCGAGTGGAACACATTTTGACCATGGACACACAGACAGACAGACACACAGACATACAGACAGCATTTCTTCGTTCCCATTCTAAAGTACTCCCTGTTCTATAAGAACTGGGAGTACAAAAAGGAGCTTGAGAGAGAACTGGGAATAAATACTTGACTTCTAACTGACCATGCACTGACTAGCTGTTTAATTATGTTTTGCCAGTACTTGGTCTACCCCTGAACAAGTTTATTGAAAAAAAAAAACCTGCATCCACAAACAAAGCAAAAAGAACACATCTAAATGTGTGGGTCAAATTGTCTCTATTCCAGATCACAGATTCCCTTTTGAGCATCCAAGTGTCTTGCTGGGTTTCAGTACCAGTTATCCATTAAGTGAATGAAATAGGATTCTGTGGACTAGTCTTTCTGTTTGAGATAAGAAAAAAAACCCACTCACTTTAGACTAGATCCGGCCTGGGTTATGTGTGTGTGTGTGTGTGGGGGGGGGGGGGGGGAGATAACGCCTCTGACGGGACTCGAACCTACGACCTCCCAGCCTGCGACTCCCGACACTAACCACCGCACTGCGCCAATAAAAGGTCTAAAGTTCTCATAGACTTTCGACCATAGGGGCAGTGAACAGTCAGAGATTCACCGTGTCTATGGCATGGCATGTTGGAAGGTGGAGCCTATCTTTGGTCTTTCACCGTCTCTAACCTTCTCTAAAGTGAACCGGGTATCCGTTTACTGCTGGCGTACAGAGGGTTTTCGAGTCGAAAAAATCCGACCCCATGTGTAGTTCGAACTCACAACCGTCGCCTCCGCGGGCAAATGCTCTAACTACGGCACCCCTCTGCAGTGGCTGATTAGACTTGAAGAGGCTG
>CM065738.1:18852837-18862837 GCA_033310375.1 Conus canariensis
CACTTGGTGCTCAAAAGGGAGTCTGTGATCTGGAATAGAGACAATTTGACCCAAACATTTAGATATGTTCTTTTTGCTTGTTTGTGGATGCAGGGTTTTTTTCAACAACTTGTTCAGGGTAGACCAAGTACTGGCAAACATAATTAAACAGCTAGTCAGTGCATGGGTCAGTTAGAAGTCAAGTATTTATTCCCGGTTCTCTCTCAAGCTCCTTTTTGTACTCCCAGTTCTTATAGAACAGGGATACTTTAGAATGGGAACGAAGAAATGCTGTATGTGTGTCTGTGTGTCTGTCTGTGTGTCCGTGGTCAAAATGTGTTCCGCTCGCTCCAGACAAAACTACTGGGCCGATCTTTCTGAAAATTTGTAGGTAATTTGTTCATTATGGGCACGGATGATGCCCGATGTTTTAGTTTACCGCTATAGCCGTTACTAACGCTGTAACGGCCTGTAACAGTTTTTCTTCTTTACGGAATATCTCAGAAAGTACTTGGCCGTTCTTTGTCAAAAATTGAGCAGGTACGTTCATTATGGGTCACGGATGATGCCCGATGTTTTAGTTTACCTCGTTATAGCCGTTACTAACGGCTGTAACGGCCTTGTAACGGTTTTCCTTCTTTATGGAATATCTCAGAAAGTACTTGGCCGATCTTTGTGAAAATTAGCAGGTATGTTCATTATGGGTCAAGGATCATGCCCGATGTGTATTTTACCGTTATGTCCGTTACTAACGGCCCTAACGGTTTTCCTTTTTATAGAATATCTCAGAAAGTACTTGGCCGATCTTTCTGAAAATTTGTAGGTATGTTCATTATGGGTTACGGATGACGCCCGATGGTTTATAGTACCGTTAATATCCGTTGCTAACGGCTATAACGCCTATAACAGTTTTTCTTCTTTATAGAATATCTCAGAAAGTACTTGGCCGATCTTTCTGAAAATTTGTATGTATGTTCATTATGAGTCACGGATCATCCGATGTTTTGCTTTACCGTTATAATCCGTTACTAACGCCATAACGGCTCATAACGGTTTTCCTCTTTATGGAAAATCTCAGAAAGTACTTGGCCGATCTTTCGGAAAATGTGTAGGCATGTTCATTATTGGGTCACAGATGATGGACGATGTTTACCAGAATAGCCGTTACAACGGTTATAACGGCCCCCAAACAGTTTTCCTCTTTATCGAATATCTCGCGCGCATTCAAGAATAAACTGGGAGTAACGTTTATATGCTTTGCATCTTGTTTTTGTTCTACATTAAACCAAATAGGAATATGCTAAATGTGCATATTACAGCTTGAGGCAAACAAATGTTTATGACTTTATTTGGGGGACTCAGCTACCACACTGTGTGATGCTAGCGGTCGGCCTGCTCCACTGGTCTGCAACTTGTCAAAATGGAAAAACTCGTTAGCCTGACAATTAAAATCCTTCTTTTACAAAAAAAAGAAAGGAAGGGAGGAGGGGTGGGTGGGGGTAGGGGGTAGGGTGGGGGTGGGGGCTACGAGCTCTATTCACCGTTTTTTTTCTCCCTTTAGGTTAGAGCTATTGTTTACATCCCCCCCCCCCCCCCTCCACAAAAAGTGACAAGGTCATATGGCTGTGCTCACAATACGGACGGAGGGAAGGAAAAAACCTTTTATGTTTGAAATAGGAAACCGTTAAGAGGGGTATGGGAGAGGAAGGTTTCCTTTCCTATCCCTCTTCCATACAAGTTGTGTGTGTGGGGGGGGGGGGGGGGGGCGTTAAAGAAATCAAGGTCCGCATTGATGCAGTAAAACTTTGAGGATGCTTTGAAATGCCAAGGGGACATACGCCATTACCTTTTCATTTCACTATAATACGCTTTACTATTTGACGGAAAACTTTAACGTAAAAAAGGGTGTTAAAGGAAAATTTTACAGGTGTCCAGAGGGTGGAGAGAGAGCGACCGAGACAGAGAGAGAGCGCGGGGGAGGGGGGGGGAAGGGGGGAGAGGGGGAAGGAGAGACAGAACAGACAGCAGCACAGAGACAGACGAACAATGAACGGATAGGCGGGACGGTCAGACAGACACAGAGACAGGGGCGAATGAAAATGAAAATATAAGAAAAAATGTACAAAAACGCATTGGACGCAGAAACCAAGTAGTGATGTGCGCGCGCGCGCAAAAGAGAGAGAGAGAGAGAGAGAAGAGAGAGAGAGAGAGAGAGAGAGAGATAGAGGATGGCTGGCGAAAACGAAAAGCAAAAAGAAACTGAAGGAGATCAGTGTGGAGGGGTGTGCATGTAAATCCTGCCTACATGAGCTTACCGATAACTGATTTAAAATGAGGAGATATGAGGTGTGGAAGGGCAGAGAAAAAGAAGACACGACAGACAGACAGACTGACAGACAGAGAGAGCGAGAGAGAGAGAGAGAGAGAGAGTGAGTGAGCGAGGGAGAGAGAGAGAGAGAGAGAGAGAGTGAGAGTGAGTGAGTGAGCGAGGGGAGAGAGAGAGAGAGAGAGAGAGAGAGAAGAGAGAGGGAGAGAGAGAGGAGAGAGAGAGAGAGAAAGGGAGAGAGTTTTCCTGGCAATTTGGACCATAACACTGCAAGAATTAAATTAATTTCATCTCGGTAAAAAAAAAAAAAGAATAAAGGCTGTTAGTTTCCAGCCATATAGATAGTGGAGAAGGGGAGAAGCAGGGAGAGAATAAATCTGGTCAGACTCAGCTTTCCTCAAATCAGCAAACAAGGCCATTTCATAAGACTACTCTAAACGAACCGACAGGGTCATTTTCAAAATAATATTTTTCCCATCCCCCCCCCCCCTCCATCAATACACATCCTGCTGATTTAGGGAAGCTCTGTCTTGTACCCCTACCCCTCAATTCTTCTTCCAGCCCCCCCCCCCCCCCACCACACACACACACTCAATTGAAAACAAAATTTATGTGCTTGACATATCCCCCCCCACCCACACACACCACCATCCCATCACTAGCCTCCAGCTAAAGAAAATCGTAAACATATCCAGCAGACATTATTCTAGTCACCTCGCAGTTTAATTACCTCCGCCCGTCTCCTCACACACACACACACACACACACAAAACACACACACAAGCATCATTGGTAGTATGTTTAGAAGCGAAAGGGAGGATGGGGAGGCGCGGCTGGGCGGGGGGGGGGAGGGGGGAGGCGGGGGGTAGGCGCGGCGGGGGGGGCGGGGGGGGGGGGGGGGGGGGGGGGAGAGGCGCGGGAGGGAGGCGGGAGGCGGAGCGTGCAGTAGACATATTTCATCTCGCACATCCCTTCCCCTAGAACTTATAGTCAATACAGTCAATCTGATTTACTTAAATGCACTGGCACAGTTAGTTTCTTTATCATGTCAGTGGTTTTTTTTTTTTTTTTTTTTTTTATATTTTTTTATCATTTCTGCAATCGAACTGTCCTTAATATTTGACGGGAAGAAAGGTTTGGTACGGGAGTGGGGTTTTCAAAGGTATTCTTCCCACACACACACACACACACACATCTTTTTATATGTAGGCCTTTTGTTTGATTTAAACGACAAAAATGAGGACTTTCAGATCAGTTATGTGCTTGAATATATCCCCCCCACCCACACACACCCCATCCCATCGCTAGCCTGACACTTTACACACATTCAAAATTTCGGTGTGCTCTGATAGCTTCCCTTCAATTTTAACGTGGAATTGGGCATGATAACGAAATTAGTGTCTCTTTCAGGACCTTCATTTTCATGACGTTTTCTCAGTCACAGGCTGCCAAACCGACCACAGACAGACTTTTCTCTCTCTCTCCTCTCTCTCCCCTCTCTCTCTCTCTCTCTCTCTCTCTGTCACACTCACACTTACCGACTTAGACCAGCCCTTCATACTAACCGTCGCAGTTTTTTGTCCATCGTTCTGTAGAGAGTGAAATCAAATGCGCGCGCGAACTTTGCATGCTGGGACGAACTTTACATGCTGAGGTATTCACCCAACGCCGCACCCTCACAGGCACATGTGTCACGTGGTGCGGAAAGTAGTCAAAAGTCAACTGTGCTGGTTCACTGAGTCTGCTTGTGTATGTGTGTGTGTGTTTTGTGTGTGTGGGGTGTGTGTGTTGTGTGTGTGTATGTGTGTGTGTGTGTGTGTGTGTGTGTGCGCGCGTGCGTGCGTGTGTGCGTGTGTGTGTGTGTGTGTGTGTGTGTGTGTGTGTGTGTGTGTGTGTACGTGCACGCACGCTAGTTCACTGAGTCTGCTTGTGAGTGTGTGTGTGTGTGTGTGTGTGTGTGTGTGTGTGTGTGTGTGTGTGTGTGTGTGGTGTGTGTGTGTGTGGTGTGTGAGTGTGTGTGTGAATGTGTGTAGTGAGATGCAGGTGAGAACTGAGCAGTGTGTGTGCGCGCGCGGGGCGCGCGGTGTGTGTGTGTGGTGTGTGTGTGTGTGTGTGTGTGTGTGTGTGTGTGTGTGTGTGTACGTGTGTCGTGTGTTATGTGTGGTGTGTGTGTGTGTGTGTGTGTGTTGTGTGTGTGTTATGTCTGTGTGCGAGTGTGTGTGCGTGTGTTGTGTGCATTTTGTGTGTGTTTTTGTGTGTGTGTGTGTGTGTGTGTGTGTGGTGGTGTGTGTGCGTGTGTGTCGTGTGCGCGCGCGCGGCGCGAGTGTTTATGTGTGTGTGTGTGGTGTGTGTGGTGTGTGTGTGTGTGTGTGTGTGTTATGTCTGTGTGCGAGTGTGTGTGCGTGTGTGTGTGTGCATGTTTGTGTGTGTATTATGTGTGTGTGTGTGTGTGTGTGTGTGTGTGTGTGTGTGTGTGTGTGTGTGTGTGTGTGTGCGTGTGTGCGTGTGCGCGCGCGAGTGTTTGTGTGTGTGTGTGTTCGAGTGTGTACATGTTGTCACACGTACTTCTGTGTGTGTTAGCATCTCTCTCTTCCTCCCTCCCTCCCTTTCCCCATCTCTCTCTCTCTTTCATCCCCCCCCCCCCCCCAAACACACACGCGCGCGCGCATTCGGTCATGTATGTAAATGCGTTTGCTCTGGAGAGAGAGAGAGAGAAGAGAGAGAGAGAGAGAGAGAGAGAGAGAGAAAACAGAGAGAGAGAGAGAGGGGGGGAGAGAGAGAGAGACAGATAGACAGACAGACAGACAGATGAGATAGACAGACAGACGGTAAGAAGAGAAGAAGAAGAAGAAGAAGAAGAAGAAGAAGAAGAAGAAGAAGAAGACGACGACGAAAGAAAGAAAGATAGGAAGAAAGAAAGAAAGAAAGAAAGAAACGTCGAAAGAGGAAGAAGAAGAGAACGAGGAGAAGAGGAGGTGGGGGATGAAGAAAAGAAAATGGAGGGGGAAGAGGCAAAGAAAAGAAGGGGAAAGCAGTTGAGTTCAGTCAGCGTTGTTAATCTACCTCCATATCCCACTGCCCCGCAATCCATCTCTGTGCACATCTTGTGACATTGTCCTTATTATGCACTCAGATGCATCGATCCGTTTCTTTTCTCTGTTTCTGTTTCAGTTTCACTCCTTTTCCTTTTCCATTGCCACTTACTTTTTCTCTCCGTTTTCTTTTTTGCTTTTCGTTTCGCTTCCTGCTTCCTTCCTTCCTTATCTTCCTTCTCCTACTCCTTATCCTTCTTCTTCTTCATCATCATCGTCTTCTTATTCTTGTTTATTTGGTGCTTGTTTTTCTTTCATCTTTCTATTCTGTTTTCTTTTCTTTTTGCTCCCCTCTTTGTCTTCCATTAATTTCTTCCCGTTCTCCTGTTCATTAAAAAAAAAAATCTTTTAGGTTTTTGTTGTTGTTGTCCTTGTTTCATCTAACTGATCAATTATTCCTTTATTACTTTCTTATTCTTTCTTTCCCCTTTTGTTGTGTGTGTGTGTGTGTGTGTGTGTGTGTGTGTGTGTGTGTGTGTGTGTGCGTGTGTGTGTGTGTGTGTGTGTGTGTGTGTGTGTTGTGTGTGTGGTTGTGCGTGCGTGCGGTGTGTGTGTGCGTGTATGTGTGTGTGTGTGTGTGTGTGGTTGTGCGTGCGTGCGTGCGTGCGTGCGTGCGTGCGTGCGTGCGTGCGTGCGTGCGTGCGCGCGCGCGCGTGTGTGTGTGTGTGTGTGTGTGTGTTAGTGTTATTTTCTTGTTTCACTATCCATCCCATCCCCGTTCCTCTCATCCGCCCTGATCTCTCGTTTTCTCTCATTTTCTTATGACTTTTAAAAATGTTGTCTCTGTCCTGATGTGCATGATGAGCACATGTGCGGAAGGGTATATAACAGTCTTTAATTGTAGTTCTCGTTGCGAACGCAATAACTGTCTTGATGACAGTTGTCATGTGATGTTCGAATGTTTTTCTAACAATAATATCATACTATCGATAGCAGTGATTACTGTTTCTATGGAAAACATCATTATTTTCTTGCTCATGCTCACAAACGAATGGAAATACGACTTCTGGACCTGGTGATACACCATGTAAGAATTCTACTCATTCTGGTGCCCAGTCACCTCTATGACGTCATAATCATAAACTCAGAAAATGAGATAATCGCTCACGTGAAACCAACACTGTTAACATTGCCTCCACTAATGATGTGATGTTTATGTCATCTGTGTCTGTTTGTCAGCTTGTCTGGCCGTAAGATTACGTGAGAAATTATCAAACGAAAACAAAACTTAGTGAGAAGATAGAATTTGTTCCAAGGATGAACGTACTGCATTTTAGTGCGGATCTGCGTCAAAGGTCAGATATGTTATTCATTGAACGTGATTATACAAAACAAAACAAAACAAACATTAATCTCCACAGATTTTAACGAAGCCTGCTAGATAGATAAAATGTGACCCAAGGATCACATTGTAAAATGTTGGCGTGGATCTGTTGCGCAGATCCAGATCGAAGGGCGGATCAAAGAGAGGATCCAGAATCTGTTGGACTTGGCCTGGGTCTGCGCTCTCCCGCGTTAATTTCGCGCGCACACATACACACACACGCGCGCGCGCGCGCGCGCGCGCGCACGCACACACACACATACACACACACATCTCTGAGAGAGAGAGAGAGAGAGAGAGAGAGAGAGAGGAGAGAGAGAGAGAGAGAGAATTTGACATAAAGCCCAATTCCATGCTCTGTCAGAGCTGCCGTTATCTCCGATCTCTTCAACTCTCTAATCCTGTCATCCCTGTCACTGGCAGCACAGCAAACCACAGAGTCTGGAACCAAGGAGCATCTTGCAGCCTACCTCTGGACAAACCGGACAGGTTAAATGAAGCCCCTCCGCGCTGGTAGATTTGCTGGACATTCTGATCCTTGCCCGCTAAATGACTTACACGCGTGTCCTGCAAAGTCTCCGAAGATGAGAGCTTGTGGAAAAATCCCCCTGTACCGAAACGGCCGGCGGAGTGCAACCCAGGATCAGCAAGTTTACGAGTCCGGTGCTCTACTACTGAGCTATTTCGGCCCCCGAAAATTTTTGAGTCAACAGATTTTTTACCACTCAAATTTGTTGCCAGCAGAAGCTTTGTCAACCAAACTGGAGTAAATTAACCAACTGGTTTGAAAACTTGAAACCTGATGGTCCTGGCATACCCCCCCCCCCCCCCCATCCTTTTTTTCAGCAGATTTATGCAAATCTCAAGAATGACTTTGGAGACCTTTACAAAGCCTAAATTCAGGTTAAAAACTGAAAAGTCTCATGCTGATTGTTGTATGAATGCAGGAATACCAGAACGCAACCCAGCATAGCACACCTAGGAAGAGAGGTACACAAAAGCACACATGCAAGAGCAGGCTCACACACACACACACACACCCCACACACACACACACACACACACACACATGCGCGCGCGCGCGCGCGCGCACACACACACACACACACACACACACACACACACACACACACACACAGCCTTAGCTCCAGATTACAACTGAAAAGCTAACAAGTCACAAATGGCTATTAGTTATAGAAACAATAAAGACAGGGGAATGGTCCAAAAAGGCAGAAAGACAATAGCTCACAGCTAGATAGGCCAAGAATAAACAGGCAAATAAGTAAATAAATAACAATATAAAAAGGCAAGAGTCAAAGGGAGTACAGGAAGTTACTAGTACACTGTACAAATCCTTCAGAAGGCGGGGGAGTTGCTTGTAACTAAAAATCCCCGTTATTCCCTTTGAGACAAATAGGTTGTAATAAAACTGAAATGAGAACAACAAACGAAACACTACAGTTTACTGATCAGAAAGACAGATGCTGTTCTCTTGAGATCTGCGATGATCAGAAAGACAGATGCTGTTCTCTTGAGATCTGCGATGATCAGAAAGACAGATGCTGTTCTCTTGAGATCTGCGATGATCAGAAAGACAGATGCTGTTCTCTTGAGATCTGCGCTGATCAGAAAGACAGATGCTGTTCTCTTGAGATCTGCGCTGATCAGAAAGACAGATGCTGTTCTCTTGAGATCTGCGATGGTGCACTCTACATTTCATTACTCTTCCCACATCAAACGCACGCACACATGTGTGTAACCCTGTATGCGAAACAAGTCGTGGATCAGTCAGTGATGAATCCACCCGCTACCACGCAAACTTGCAGAACATAATGGCAGAAAGAACATGATGATTTTTATTGTCAGAATCTGAAGAGGAAAACATCTTCGAACATGGCAAGAGTTACAGACAAAGTGTTTACACCAAATGGCTCTCAACAGCTGAGCTTGACGTTTCTTGCTCCGTGTCCCATGCTTGAAGTCTCGTGTAACACTCAATGCCATCTCTCTTGTACTGCATCAGCAACTCACTTTGAAATCCCAATTCTAAAAGCCAACACTGTAAAATCCGTCCATACAACCATGTCTGTTCTTTCGACACTTTTAGACAGACGTAATGCATGCAACATCACATCAGCATACACAACAGCTTTCCTCACTCACTCAGTCGCATTCAGTTGGTTGTGACAAGCGTCTAATAATAATCATTCCTTGATCAGGTGTAATATCAGTTCAAATGAACAAGTCAGTGGCTAACAAGCTCTCACGCCATAGATTTCAACAATTGAAAAAGAAACAAAGGGAAAAGAAAGGTCCACTTGCCAACTCAATCGTCACATTTTTATATCCTCTTGCAGCAGTTGCTATTCACTCGTAATACCACCACATCTTATTTCCAACCTCAGTCCCTTCCTAAATAAGGATGATATTACTTCTAATTCAAGAACGGATAGGTATATTATTTGAAGATGCTTTATCAAGCTGGACATAAAATAATCACACAGACAGACCGTTAGCTAAATGTAAAGGCCAGAAATAGGAAATCTCTACGTAGAAACAGATACACAGGGTGTTGTACGACCACACATTGCAACCAAAACATAAACTTCACTTTCAGAAAGGAAGGAAATAATACTGTCTAAAAATATGTGTCAACAAGAAGCTGCATTTCCCGGAGAGCTGAGAAACTCATTTAAGATCCTCAAACTGATCTTGCTCGGTTCACAGAATATCAGTTCTGGATAAAGGACCATCTTCAACAACTCGACAATTCCCTTTCCTAAGACAATTCAGCAAATCCCATGACACGGATGTCTTCCATTTTCTTAAAGTTACAACCATCGCATGGATGGTCATTCCTTTGTTTTCCCAAACCACCACCTCAAATACTTAAGGAGAAAAAACAAACTACACTCGATAACATAGTCACTGAAATCCATTCCAGAATTGTTCCTCCTTTTCTGCCCTCATTCTGTACCTTTTTGGTTTGTTGCAATATATGACCATGTATGTCTGGTGTGTAAGACCATGGGATTGCATCTTCTCCCCCTTCAGGAATGGCTCATTACTCCTGTTTCAAAGAAATGTAAGCATGATGGGTTGCATTTTAGTTAAGACCATTATTTCGATGAGGTGAGACAAACAACAACAAAACTAAAAAAATATAAAACGACAGAAGAGATTAGAGCTCTTGTGATCTTGTAACAGGAAGCTAAAAGCTGACGGCCCAGTTCAGCAGCCACACCACAGGCAAACTAATACTGAATCAATATGCGCAGA
>CM065738.1:18870337-18887837 GCA_033310375.1 Conus canariensis
TCTCTCTCTCTCTCTCTCTCTCTCTCTCTCTCTCTCTCTCTCTCTCTCTCTCTCTCTCTCTGAACTCTGGTCCAGCCTGACATCAACAGTCTCCTGTCTGTCTGTCTGTCTGTCAGTGTGTGTGTGTGTGTGTGTGTGTGTGTGTGTGTGTGTGTGTGTGGCGCGCGCGCGCGCGCGCACGTGTGTGTGTGTGTGTGTGTGTGTGTGTGTTTTGTTTTGTTGTGTGTGTGTGCGTGTGTGTGTGTGTGTGTGTGTGTGTGTGTGTGTGTGTGGAGAGAGAGAGAGAGAGAGAGAGAGGAGAGAGAAAGAGGAGGAGGAGGAGGAGGATAGTGTGTGTATATTGGGAGAGCGAGGGGGAGTAGGTGACAGGAGGATGGTCGTGGGGATGGGTGGTGGTGGTGGGAATTCAGTCCTGGCTGTCTTTTGCAAATACTTAGGTGACAATCGCCCTGTCCCCCACCACCGATTCTGAGATGTGGAAGTTTGTCTGTGTGTCAAATGTCACACAACAATGATTGTTCACAGTGTTCATTCAAAAATCTCGGTTGTCCTTTGTGGACTCATGCCGACCCCCTCCCCCCACACTACCCATGCAGCTCTCCTCCATCCCTCATTCCTCTCCTCTCTGCCCTTCCTCCAGGGCGTTGCTACATAAAGGACATGCTGAAGAGTCATGTTTCCAAGAATCTGAATGCTGCATTTGAGAGCTAAGTGGTAATAACGTCGAACAACGTTGCTTCGTAAAAACAATGAATGGAAGAATTTAAATACTGTATTTTAACTTTTTGGTTCCAACAAATGAGCAAAGACTCAAATGGAAGTTACGGACAATTGTCAATGTTTTGAGCTTGGAATTTTTTTTCAGACTGGTTTAAAGTGTTAAACAAGTTACAAGCATAAACAAAACGTGCAAACGGTGTCAAAATACAAACATTACTAAAACGACAGAAAAAGACAAATACCTTTGACAGAAGAGCAAAGACGGAAACGACTCAATCAATATGTGAGGAATACCTAAACAACATATGAAATGTTCTTAGAGACAAAACCGAAAAGGAAGAAAAGAAATCAACATCTGATCTGTTACTTGAACTCATGCGAGGCGATTCAGGGTTGACCATTGGCTGTGACCACACATTTTTTTTCTCATTTACATACAGGATGTGCATTATATGTAGCAGTACACACACACACACACACACACACACACACACACACACACACACACACACACACACACACCACGCACAGAGAGAGAGAGAGAGAGAGAGAGAGAGAGAGAGAGAGCTGGGGAGTAGGGGTTATGGTGCAGGGTGGGGGTATGCACCTGTGAAGCACAACTCTTTCAGATTATCCTCACCTCAGCAGAAAATTTGCAGATCTCCTTTACATAAGATCACCCGTTCAGTGCAACACACACACACACACACACACACACACACACACACACACACACACACACACACACACACACACACACACACACACACACACAACACACACACACACACAACACACACACACACACACACACACACACAACAACACACACACACACACACACACACACACACACACACACACACACACACCATACCACACACACACACAACCACACACACACACACACACACACACACACAACACACACACACACAACACACACACACACGCACACACACGCACACACACTTATGCAAACAGGTATCATGGACTTAATGAAAAAATCCCGAACACAGAAATATCCGAAGAAAAAAGAAAAAGACAAAGTGCCACATGAAACGACCGACACACAATTAAACAAAGCATTCACCAAACAGGATGTGTTTACCGTCTTCAAGCAAAATGGAAATCAGCGATAAAAAAGAACAGCTGTTTGCTTCTTCAACCAATCAAAATGTAGCAGGAAATGACGACATGCAAATGCATCCCTGAGGGCAAAATAGTTGCTTGAGAGAGAGAGAGAGAGAGAGAGAGAGAGAGAAAGCAATGCTATTTTAAAGTGAATGTGGAATTTAAATGAGACATTGAGCGCTCACACATGGACTGGATGAATAAATCGCGTTATTAGGTTTCGCTCAAACGTGTCAGGAGGGCTGGGCTCATTGTATGCTGACAAAGTGGTCTTTCCTTGCCAACGGTCACAGAGGAACCAGCTTTTGTCGTCTTCATCTTGTATTCGTTTACATGAAGATCCGGTGAAGGTTTTTAAAAAAAAATCGCTTTCTTTGTTTTTCTTTTGTTGTGACTGTTTGTTTGTTTGCCTTGGTGTGTGTGTGTGTGTGTGTGTGTGTGTGTGTGTGTGTTGTGTGTGTGTGTGTGGGGTGTGTGTTTACGCGCATTCTTAATAAAGATCCACACTGTCACCCATAACAGTGCACAATTTGTTTTGGCGTATCTTTGAAAAATGGGGTTAAAATGGACCGTTACACAGATGTTTCGTTTGCAGTAAATTTCAAAAATCGGAAAAAAAGACATATGTTGCCACCAGTCCAACATTTCATTTTCTTCAAGCAGAAATGTTACGTCAGTGAATAACATGCTAGTACTTGCTTGCATGGCACGTTTTAAAGCCATGTATTTTTTCACGCGTTTTAAAATGAGTTAAATCGACGCTCAGCTGAAGAAATTTTTGTTATTGAAATGTATGCTACAGCTGTAATGAACGGTACAGAAGCTGAAAGCAGCTGTTCAACTGAGTGACACTTGTTGCTGCTAACATTGCTGAAGCCTCCCCCAAAAGGCCATCAGTCAAAGCACACAGCTGTCATTTTAAAGCTGATTTTGAAACCACTGGGCGACATACATTGTAGTAACGCCCAAAACATGCATACGCTCTCTCTCTCTCTCTCTCCTCTCTCTCTCCTCTCTCCCCTCTCTCTCTAAGGAACATTATCTCTATCTCGTCAAAGATGTTCGTAATGTTTCTACACGTCTTCATCTCATCATTTTACACTATGTGGACCAGTGAAGTAGCTGAGAGGATGTAATACAGATGACCACATTGCTCTGTATGGAGAAATGCAGTATTGTATATTATGTTTCAAAAGATCGCTGTCAACAGTCAGCAGTCAGCAGCAGTGTTTTTTTTTAATCAGGTTAATGGGAGTTTGGTGCTGAAATAAGATAATGGCAATAACTCCCCCCCCCCCCCCCCCCCCCCCTCTTTGTGTTTTATCAGGTTAATGGAAGTTTGGTGCAGAAATAAAATCATGGCAATCACCCCCCTCCCCTTCGTTGTAGTTAACTAACGGGTTTTTTCTTCTCCTTTTGTCCTCTGTCATTCACACGATCTGCCTGACACAGTAAAGCGACAAGAAATGTCTTCTTTTTAAGCATGTACTCTTAATACCGAACCAATGGTCGGAAATTGGACATTTAGTCTTGTTCCTATCCATTCTTTACAGTGAACAGTTTGGCTCCAATGATGAATGTGTCATTTAGGGAAGGTAAGTTTGGGAAGGTGGGGGGGGGGGGGGGGGGGGGCGTTGTGGTCCGCAATCAGACTTAATAATAGTTTCCGCTCCTTGAAAAAAAAATTAAAATTTCACTGAAAAGATGTTTACCTCACATGTACAACAGACTGCTTCAACGCGTCAGTATAATCTGTCTAAACCACTTTTTTTTCCACAGAGCTGTTCGCACGTCACAAAACAAAGCAGATGAACTGTTGGTCTTTACTGAGAATGAATGTAATGAACGTGCTCTGTCTGTCTGTCTATCTGTCTGTCTGTCTGTCTTGTCTGTCTGTCTGTCTGTCTGCCTGTCTGTCTGCCTGTCTGTCTGTCTCTCTGTCTCTCTGTCTCTCTCTCTCTCTCTCTCCCCTCTCCTCTCTCTCTCTCTCTCCTCCCGTTGCCCTACATCATACACAACGACACTTCTTCTTCACCCTAATGCTGAGCTTCTCTCCGGCGTCCACCACTACTCTTCACCAAATCCTACCATTTTATCCTCCCCCCACCCCCATAGCTACTTCTCCCCTCTACGCCCCGCCCCCCCCCCCCCACCCCACCCCTACACACACTCATGCTCAATTCCCAAGTCTGATGTAACTTGAAAAGTTCCCCGTCTCTTCCCGCCAACTCGCCGCAAATCAAATCACCACAGGGTGGGACATGACCATCCCTTTGCCATGATCAAAGTAAGTGCATGGAGCGGGCAGACGTACTTCATGAAACAAGCTCTCTCTCTCTCTCTCTCTCTCTCTCTCTCTGAAATACACACATCTCTCTCTCTATCTCTCTCTCTCTCTCTCTCTCCTCTCTCTCTCTCTCTCTGAAATACATCTCTCTCTCTCTCTCTCTCTCTCTCTGATATAGATATATCTCTATCTCTCTCTGAAATACACACACACATTCTCTCTCTCTCTCTCTCTCTCTCTCTCTCTCTCTCTCTCCCCTCTCTCTCTCTCTCTGAAGTACACATGCATGCGTAAACTCATACATTTGTGCATGTAAGTGCCGAATGCTGACGTGCTCAACATACCTCCATCGTTGAACAACAACCTTAAAAGACAAGAATGAACATGACTGGAATGACGAAAGAAGCCAAAAACGTGGAGGATCGTGACAAACTGCAGAATAAGGCAGATCATTGACAAGAAAGGTGCCACCGCCCTAATCTACACTTTCTCAGACACCCTCTCGTCCCCCCTCCCTCCCCCCAACTGCCCTGGGGCACACAGAACTGTAGGTCAGACTGAGAGAGCACTGAAATCGGTGTTAGTTAAGAGAACAAGGTCCCCCACTCCCTTAGGGACACACAGAACATTAGTCAGACTATGAGACTGCCATGACCCTTGTCCCTCATACATGAACAATTCAGTTTGCAATAATTATTATGCTTTTACTGTGACTATGATTGTGTATGTGCGTGCGCGCGGCGCGCGCGCGCGTGTGTGTGTGTGTGTTGTGGGGGGGGGGGGGGGGGGGGGTACGCATGTGTGTGTGTGTGTTTTAGTGTTTGGGCGTTGGTTCGGGTGAGTTTGTGGTTTTATGTATTGCTTTTATAATCTATGTAAAGTTTTATGTCTTATGGATTTAATGTTTATTTCATGTGTGTACGCGCGCGCGCGCGCGCGTGTGTGTGTGTGTGTGTGTCTGTGTGTGTGTGCATGTGTGTGTGGGGGTGGGGTGGGGTGTGTGAGTGTTGATGTATATACAAAATACATATACTAACACAGGCTTTTATGTAACAATTTATAATGTCTTCTTGTAATGTCTTATGTACTTGTGAAATGATGTGGAGCAGAAGAAAAATTTCCGATGGACAATACAGTTGATTGAATTGAATTGAATTGAATAGAACACAGTGAAGTCAGTGTTAGACAATACACATTCTGTCCAATAGCGCTTCCTACCGATAAGAGCACGTGACGGTTTTTGGAGGGAAAGATCAGGCAAGTGTAATCATAAACACAATTTTTGTTTGATCCATAACCTATAAAGAGAACAGGAATCTCGTTTTTCATGAAGAGAAACTGCCTCTGAAATGGCAAGGAGCTGAATAGAAACTAAAAATGTTTAGTTGCAAAGCGAGAGGACTGCAGGCGGAAATCTAAACAAATCTTAAATAAATGTTAGCGAACCGCCCAGAGAACGTGGACAAACGAGTCACAAGACGAAACACAACTAGTTTCGACCTCTTAGGTCTTCATCAGGTGAGACATTAACGAATAAAACAATGAAAATTCACTTAGCTTTGATCGCTTCAGATCACTTCGTAGGGTTCAGCGCTTTATTCGTTTTATTCGTTAATGTCTCACCTGATGAAGACCTAAGAGGTCGAAACTAGTTGTGTTTCGTCTTGTGACTCGTTTGTCCACGTTCTCTGGGCGGTTCGCTAACATTTATTTAAGATTTGTAAAAATGTTTAAGTTTCGTCTTTGTTTCTGATCTGTTTCTTTTGTTTGTGAATATTGATACATATGTGGGGCTATTGAAGTTGCCTTTCACTCGATGATTTCTGTTTCAAACCTTCACTCAGTTATTTCCCTTCCCAACGTTCAACCAGAGATTTCCCTTCCCGCGGACTCCCGGCAAGGAGGTCGTGGGTTCGAATCCCATCAGAGTCATGTGGGTTTTTCTGCCCCGACCGGCTCCTACCCAGAGTTGAGTTTGCTGCGGACTCAGTTGGGTAGACTGGGACCACACAGTCGAGTTTCATCCACTTAATGGATGCGTTTCTGAGAGTGCTGCTCAAATTTCCTGACCAACACTGCAGGTGCCTGTATCTCTCGGGCCTGGTTGACGCCGGGATGTATTATGAAACGAAGCGTAGAGTACAGCCCTGTCATGTAGTCTCAGACCGAAATAGAAATCCGTAGCATCATCTTAATCATCCTCATTCTCATCGATCAGCATAAAAAATGTCTCAAATTCTGTGGTCCTTCATGCCCTGCTCTCATGGTGACCTCAGTTTCGATGTCCTCTCCACGTCTGTGGCCTTGGTTTGGTTCCGTCGGGGTCACTGGTATCGGCGAGTCCATGGGGGCTGTCGTTGGACGGAAGTGGTGGCGCCCTCCGGAGGGAGAGCTCACTCACACCGGCTCCGCGACTAAGCAATTATTGTGGTCAGTAGGGGGCTTAGTAGGTGGTGTCCTGCGTATGTTAGATCAGAACAGGCGCCACTGAACACCACCGAAGTGACTCGGCAACAGTGCAGTGTCTCCTCCGGTGAGTTGCCTCTTGACGACTTGACATTGACTGCTTCCTGTGGATTGCCGGTGCCGGGGCTACGGCGGGGCCGACCGGGCTGTGGCTGTGGACGGGGTGTCGGTACGAGCGGCGTGGGTGCACTGCCTCTGAGGTGGCGCAGAGGTTGGGACAGCCAAAAAAAAAAAAAAAAAAAAAGAGAGATTTCCCTTCCCAGCCCTTCATCCACTAATCCCTGTCCCCACCTGTCTTCCCTGTTCCCACCTGTCTTCCCTGTTCCCACCTGTCTTCCCTGTTCCCACTTGTCTTCCCTGTTCCCACCTGTCTTCCCTGTTCCCACCTGTCTTCCCTGTTCCCACCTGTCTTCCATGTTCCCACTTGTCTTCCCTGTTCCCACCTGTCTTCCATGTTCCCACCTGTCTTCCATGTTTCCACCTGTCTTCCCTGTTCCCACCTGTTCCCACTTGTCTTCCCTGTTCCCACCTGTCTTCCATGTTCCCACCTGTCTTCCCTGTTCCCACAGTACCTGTCTTCCCTGTTCCCATCTGTCTTCCATGTTTCCACCTGTCTTCCCTGTTCCCATCTGTCTTCCATGTTTCCACCTGTCTTCCCTGTTCCCACCTGTTCCCACCTGTCTTCCCTGTTCCCACCTGTCTTCCAATGATTCCGGCTATCTATGAGACGTCTATCGATTTCCGTTTTCAACCTTCTTCCGGTGTTTTCCATCCCCAACCTTCCCCAACGATTCCTTCCATGAGCCTTCACTTGATTCCCGTTCTCCATCTTCATCCAGTGATTCCCGTTCTCCATCTTCATCTAATGATTCCCGTTCTCCACCTTCATCTAATGATTCCCGTTCTCCATCTTCATCTAATGATTCCCGTTCTCCACCTTCATCTAATGATTCCCGTTCTCCACCTTCATCTAATGATTCCCGTTCTCCACCTTCATCTAATGATTCTCGTTCTCCACCTTCATCTAATGATTCCCGTTCTCCATCTTCATCTAATGATTCCCGTTCTCCATCTTCATCTAATGATTCCCGTTCTCCACCTTCATCTAATGATTCCCGTTCCCACCTTCATCTAATGATTCCCGTTCTCCATCTTCATCTAATGATTCCCGTTCTCCACCTTCATCTAATGATTCCCGTTCTCCACCTTCATCTAATGATTCCGTTCTCCATCTTCATCTAATGATTCCCGTTCTCCACCTTCATCTAATGATTCCCGTTCTCCACCTTCATCTAATGATTCCCGTTCTCCATCTTCATCTAATGATTCCCGTTCTCCACCTTCATCTAATGATTCCCGTTCTCCATCTTCATCTAATGATTCCCGTTCTCCATCTTCATCTAATGATTCCGTTCTCCATCTTCATCTAATGATTCCCGTTCTCCACCTTCATCCAGGGATTCCCGTTCTCCACCTTCATCTAATGATTCCCGTTCTCCATCTTCATCTAATGATTCCCGTTCTCCACCTTCATCTAATGATTCTCGTTCTCCACCTTCATCTAATGATTCCCGTTCTCCACCTTCATCTAATGATTCTCGTTCTCCACTCATCAGCGATTCCCGTTCTCCACCTTCATCTAATGATTCCCGTTCTCCACCTTCATCTAATGATTCCCGTTCTCCACCTTCATCTAATGATTCTCGTTCTCCACCTTCATCTAATGATTCTCGTTCTCCACCTTCATCCAGCGATTCCCGTTCTCCACCTTCATCTAATGATTCCCGTTCACCACCTTCATCTAATGATTCCCGTTCTCCACCTTCATCTAATGATTCCCGTTCTCCACTTTATCCAATGATTCCCGTCTGCAGACTTCATTAGCAATTCCCGTCTAATGTCTACGTCTCTGATAGAAACTAACAAGAAAGATATACAGACAGATAGACAGACAGACAACTAGATAGATAGAGATCGAAAGATACACATATATCTATATATACATATATGTATCATATACATAAAGAGAGAGAGAATTAGACAGATAGATAGCTAGATAAATAGATAGATAGATGGACAGATACATAGGTAAAGAGACAGACAGGGAAACAGATAGATCGATAGATCGATCGAAGGACATATACGCAGAGAGGTAAAGAGACAGAGAGATAGACAGCCCCTGTAGATGCACAAACAGACAGACAGACAGACAGACAGACCGACCGAAAAACCAGAAGGACAGGTAGACAAATATATAGTAGACAGACAGACAGACAGACAGACAGACATGCCAAAAGCATGACTGAAACCAAATGAATAAGTAACTGATTAGAATGACTGGGCCGGTGGGTGAAAGACAAAGAAAGAATGGAAGGCAGACATCCTAGTCAGTCAGGAAAGACAGAACAAAAAAGAAGGGAGACAAGAAGGACTATATGCAGACAGCACGTGACCTGATGACGTAGCGGACAACAAAGAAAACTAGCTGCCGTCCGCACAGGTGTATTGACCATTACTGTAGTGATAAGATTTAAATGTATAATCTCCATATTCCATTCCATCTCTACTTTCCATCTTTCTCCCCCCCCCCCCCCCACGCCCCCCCCCCCCCCCATTTTCGTGTTTTTGTCTGTCTCTGTTTGTCTGTCTCTTGTTCTGTCACTATCTGTCGGTCTCTGTCTCTCTCTCTGTCTCTGTCTCTCTCTCTCTCTCATGTGTGTGTGTGTGTGTGTGTGTGTGTGTGTGTGCGCGTGCGTGCGTTCGTGTGTGTGTGTGTGTGTGTGTGTGTGTGTGTGCGTGCGTGCGTGCGTGCGTATGTATGTGTGCATGTGCGTGTGTGTGTGTGTGCGTGCGTGCGTGCATGTGTGTATGTGTGCGTGCGTGCGTGTGTGTGCGTGCGTGCGCGCGCGTGTATGTACGAGTGTCTGTGCGTCATCAGTGTGTGTGTGTGTGTGTGTGTGTGTGTGTGTGTGTGTGTGTGTGTGTGTGTGTGTGTGTGTGTGACACTGATGACGCCTATAGAGAAAGGGGACAAACAAGAAAGGAACAAAAGACATGGCTGTGTGGAGATTGAACACAGAAAGGAACAAAAGACATGGCTGTGTGGAGATTGAACACAGAAAGGAACAAAAGACATGGCTGTGTGGAGATTGAACACAGAAAGGAACAAAAGACACGGCTGTGTGGAGATTGAACACAGAAAGGAACAAAAGACATGGCTGTGTGGAGATTGAACACAGAAAGGAACAAAAGACATGGCCGTGTGGAGATTGAACACAGAAAGGAACAAAGACATGGCTGTGTGGAGATTGAACACAGACTGAATTCTTTTCCTTCAGCTCCTGCCAGAAATCCTTCCATAGTCGAAGGATGTTTATTGACACCAGGGAAGTTTCGATGATTTTCAGTGTATTCTCTTTTTACTTTATGTTATTTTGATTCGCATGTCTTTTCGGGTTGAATGAGTGTCCATTTTATTCTTGATTGACTCCTCTTTTGACTTCTAGTCATTGATTTTTTTTTCATCATATATCGACTTATTTCTCTGTCTTTTCTGAATATCAATTGAGCTTCTTTTTACTTTACGTTAAGTATGTTCTGTTCTTACTTGATATTCACTGATTATAATTTTTTTTTAATTTCCTTTTGACTGTCTTCTATTTGCACTGTAAGTTGATTGAGTTCTCTTTTGACCGTGTGTTGATTGATTTTTCCATTCGCTTCACGTCGATTGAATTCTATTTTGATTTCATGTGGTTGATTTCTTTTAAATGCGTGTTGACCGAATTCTTCTTCTTTTGTTGCTTTTTTTTTTACTGTACGTTGCAATAATTATCTTTAGTCTGTATGTTGGCTAAGTCCCCCCCCCCCCCCCCCCTTTCGTTGACCGAGTCGTCTTTTATTTTTGTTGACTGTGTGTTGGAGAATTCTCTGGACTTTTGGTTCGTTAAGTCCTATTTTAACCTTATTTTGACTGGGTTCTCTTTTCAGTTTACGTTAAATTTGTTATTTTCCATTATGGGATTATCTTTATCAAATGATTTGACTGAGCTGTAGTTTATTTTGAATAAAGTCAACTGACTTCTATTTCCAAGCTTTTATTGGTTCAGTTTTATTCTCATTTTATGACTTCAAACAAAAACTCTTTATCAAATTCTGCGCGCCATTTATGCTGTTCACTTTACGTTTCTATGTTAATTTGATTCTCCTTCGTCTTGACATTAACCGTGTGCTCTGTTTGTTTAAACATAAGTATTGTTTTATCTCTTTTTTATTCACTTTATTATTCTTTTTTCGTTTTACGTGGTTCTTCTTCCAAATTACAATAACTGTGTGCTCTTTTTTGCTTCATTTTTAGTATAGTTTTATCTTAACCTTGTTCACTTTTTTGTCTCTTTATGTTTATTTGGCTCTCTTCAACTTGACATTAACCGTGTGCTCTTTTTGTTTTCATTTTATCAACTTTACATTTATTGCATTTATCTTAATGTTCATATGTCTTTTATTTTCCACTCTGTGTTATTGAGTTCTGTTTTGCAGTCTATGCTCATTGCCTTCTTTTGCACTTCAAGTTTATTATGGCTTCTTTTGACTTTATATTCGTCGTGGTTTATTATTATTACCGAAAGGGGGAGAGAATGATGAATCCATCGGTGCTCAACCAATCATGACTGCAAATCCCAAACGGACTATGAACATGGACCAAATGGAATATCCATGTGTCTGTGGAAAGCGTTTCGCTACCACCCGTGGCATGAAGATCCACAGAACAAAGATGGGATGTGTGAAGACTCATCTGAATGAGCAGCAGCGCACTGCATCAGCAGATAAGACGTCGGAAGACCAAGGCCAGGATTTAAACCACAGTGCCAAGGACATCCACGCTGTTGGTTCGGATGAGGAATTTGCACAGGCCCTCGATGCCAGGCGCCTGAAACTCAACCTGCCACGAGCAAACGAAACTGAAGATTGGGAGAAACTGGATGCAAAAATCGTCCAAAGACTCGATGCACTGATAGGGAAAAGCACCCTGGAACACAAACTAGCCACATATGGGGACATTGTGTATGCCACATGTAGAGACGCCTATGGAGCAAAACTACCCAAAGAGAAAACACCTCCAAAGAAATCCAGACGCCAAGAAAAGATGGACAAGATCAGGGTCCAAAAGAAAAACCTCAAGATGCAAATGAAGACCGCACTGCCAGCTGAAAAACAAGGCTTGGAAAAACTGTGGAAAGACCTGAAAGAAAAACACAGCGCCCTCAGCAAAGCGGAATCTGCGAGGAAGAGGAAGAGCAAAAAGAAGAAGACACAAGAGCGCTTCTTCAGAGACCCCTTCCAGTTTGCCAGAACACTGTTTGAGCAGCCAAAATCTGGGACCCTAAGTGTGGACAAAGGAGTTCTTGAGCAGCATCTGAGGAAAACATACTCTGACCCACAGAGCAAAGCACCACTCGACATTCAAGGTCTGGTGTGGCCAACCAACCCTGAGGAACAGTTCAATGGCAAGCCTCCAACGTTGGCGGAAATCAAGAAGGTGGTCGACAAAGCCAGAGCCAAATCATCACCAGGGCCAAACGGAATACCTTACCAGCTTTACAAGAAATGTCCCAAGGTGCTGGAGTGGCTCCACAGGCTGCTGCGATCGGCTTGGAGAAACCAGAAGATCAGCGGCCAGTGGATGACGGCAGATGGTGTGTACATCCCCAAAGAGCAAAACTCAAGTGACATCAGCCAGTTCAGGCCAATATCACTACTGAACGTCGAAGGGAAAATCTTCTTCTCTGTCATGGCAGCAAGGCTGACCAAGTACCTGATGGAAAACAAGTACTTGGATGTGTCAGTCCAGAAAGGTGGCATCCCAGGCGTGGCTGGCTGTGTAGAACACGCCACAATGATCTGGGACGCAATCCAAAAAGCAAAAACAGAAAAGAGAGACCTGGACGTAGTGTGGCTTGATCTGGCAAACGCATATGGATCTGTGCCCCATGAGATGATACAGTTGGCTCTTGAGATGTACCATGTGCCAAAGAATATCCGCGACATGCTCAAGAAGTACTTCAATGGCTTCTCAATGCGGTTCTCTACCAAGGAGTACACAACAGACTGGATCAACTTGGAAGTGGGTATTGCAATGGGCTGTGCAATTTCCCCAATACTGTTCGTGCTGGCAATGGAACTCATCTTGAAAGCAGCAACAAACAACGCGAGACAAACAGACCTTGGCGATGGATACAAGATGCCTCCTCTCAAGGCCTTCATGGATGACACTACAGTGATTTCATCCAGAGAAGACGAGACACGTCATGTGCTGGAGAGGCTGGACGACATAGTTGCCTCATCCAGAATGAAGTTCAAGCCAAAGAAATCACGGAGTCTCTCACTGAGGAAAGGAAAAGTGGCCGGATCTGTGGTCTTCAGTGTTGCCAACCAGGCCATTCCAACAGTCACAGAAGAACCAGTCAAGAGCCTTGGAAGATGGTATGATGATACGCTGAAAGACACACAAAGAGCAAACGAAACCAAGCAGATGGCGGAGGAAGGCTTGGAGACCATTGACCAGTGTGGGCTCCCTGGCAAATACAAGGTCTGGTGTCTGCAGTTCATGCTGATACCAAAGCTCCTATGGCCTCTGATGATATACGACATCTGCACCAGCATAGTGGAGGCAATGGAAGCCAAAATCAACAAGTTCACAAGGAAATGGCTTGGTGTCCCACCCTGTCTGACTGACATAGCGCTGTACTGTCGCCAAGCAAAGCTGAAACTACCACTGAAATCCATCCTGGAGGAATACAAAGCAGGGAAGATCAGACTTCAAAGCATGCTGGAGGACTCAGGAGACAAGGTGGTAGAAGCAATCAAGCCCCAGCTGAAGACAGGCAGAAAATGGAAAGTTCAAGAGGCGATGGATTCTGCAAAAGAAAGTCTCAAGATCAGAGAAATAACAGGACACACAGACCAACAGACAAGGACTGGGGGTGACCAAAACTGAATGGTGGTCAAAGGCCAAAGGAAAAGCCAAAAGAGACATGATGATTCAGGAGATGAGAAAAGAAGAAGACCAAAAAAGACTCCAAAAAGCAGTCCAGCAGAGCCAGCAAGGGCAATGGACAACGTGGGAGAATGCACTCCAAAGAAGTCTCACTTGGAATGACATTTGGCACATGGCCCCTCTCAGGATCAGCTTCATTCTCAGATCTGCATATGACCTTCTGCCCTCAAATGCAAACCTGGTGAAGTGGGGGAAAACAGACGATCCTGCATGCCCCCTCTGCCATGAAAAACAAACAGTGGAGCATGTCCTAAGCTCATGTAAAGTAGCCCTGGCTCAAGGAAGGTACACATGGAGGCACAACCAAGTGCTCAAAGAGATTGTACAAGTAGTCTGGGCTAGTACCAACACCACAAAAGGGAAAATCAGGACTCCAAAAGCACCCGCAACATTCTTCACGGCAGGAGGCAGCAAATCATGGCCAAGAACAACAGTGCCACTCGAAACATGCAGACAGAGTCTGCTGGACGGGGCAGATGACTGGGAGTGCACTGCAGACCTCCCAGAATGGAAGAGTCACCCAGAGATCATCAGCAAGAGTGGCATGAGACCAGACATAGTAGTCCACTCTAAGTCAACCAAGCAGCTGATCATGATCGAGCTCACGGTGCCATATGAGAACAGAATGGAGGCAGCTCAAATCTACAAGACTGAAAAGTATGCTGATCTGGCAAACAGCCTGAGGAGAGAAGGCTATCAGGTCAAAGTCCTCACTGCAGAAATTGGAGCTAGGGGGTTTGTAGGAACGTCTGCATACAGCCTCATGAAACTGCTCTCAGTTGCAGGGAAGGAAAAAACCAGAGCCCTGAAAGCAATGGCAGAAGCGGCAGAGAGGTGTTCAAGCTGGATCTGGTCAAGGAGGAACAAAAGTGAACTTCATAAGGCTTAATTTCCCTACAAATATCAGGTGTCCCTGTGGCTCAGTGGTTAAAGCGCGAGTCATTAAGTGGAAAATGAGCATGTCCAGAGGGTCATGGGTTCGAATCCCAGCCATGGCTCGTCCCAAGATGGGGAAAAAAAAAAAAAAAAGGGGCAGCAGAGGGACATCCGGAGTCATGAACCGGGTGTGGCCCAACCCCCCTAGAGTGTCAGGAGATAAGGGCCGAAACACTTGCTTGAAGGGGGCTTCTCTTCTGAGGACTCTCTGCTGCCACGCTCTCCACGAGTTTCTTTCTACTTATTGAATGTTCGTTGACTTATTTTTTCCAATTTATGATGGTGAGTTCTGTTTTCACTGTATGTTTATTGTGTTGTCTTTTCAGTTGATTTTCATTTTTCATTTTGTCTGTTTTATGCTTATCGATTTCTATTTTTAAATGCATGAACTTTGGTGTGTGTGTGTGTGTGTGTGTGTGTGTGTGTGTGTGTGTGTGTGTGTGTGTGTGTGTGTGACGCAGACAGACGTCTAGACCATCGAGTTATCTTAGCGGCGCCGAATACTCATTCATTATTTAAATAGCATGGTTGTTTTCCTGCCACACTGATGTGGAATTACACTACGTGGTGGTGGGCTCACAAAACTATACCTAATAGTTAAGGGACTGATTTGGAATTACAGGTCAGTCAGGCCAGGAGACATACGACATTACGCTCAATGCTGACGGTTAATGGAGATCCCCAGTGGTTTGTTACGGTTGAGCGATGGGCTCTACATTCACACCTTTGTTGGTTTTCCAAATTACTCCGTGAACGAACGTAACATTGCACCGTTGTTAACCGAAATGCATGACTTATTCAGCCTCACCCTACCCGCACTTTTCTGCCTGCCTGCCTGCCTGTCGGTCTCTCTGTCTGTCTGTCTGTCTGTCCGTCTGTCTCACTGATGCATCACAGCCACAACCATGTATCTCTGCACTAATTCATGTATAGAGATACGTGGTTGTGTGTGTGTGTGTGTGTGTGTGTGTGTGTGTGTGTGTGTGTGCGCGCGCGCGCGCGTGCGTGTTCGCACGCTTGCGTGCGTGCGTACGTGCGCGTGCGTGTGCCTGTGTGTGTGTGTATGCCTGCGTGTGTGCGTGCGCGTGCGTGCGTGTGTGTGTGTGTGTGTGTGTGTGTGTGTGTGTGTGTGTGTGTGTGTTGTTGTTGTTGTTGTTGTTGTTGTCGTTGTTGTTGCTGTGTATACCTTCCTTGGATATCCTTCATTTCTTTGTGCATTAACATGTTTGGTTCGAGTGTATATGACGTGTCACATTGTTACACCATCACGTGACCCTCACTTCTTTTGCACACGGTTCAACCCCTTACCAACAATCGATTGTTTGAGGGGGCACTCCACACATACTGAGGAACAGGCCACACGAAAAAGATGATTACAAAACACCGAATCTTTGTTTTACTCCTTGAAACACTCCATACACAAGCTACAAACAATAGTAGCGGGGTGATTAAGAATTATTTCTATTTACCCCCACTCCCCACCTCCAACCTCTGCAGTCTTATTATCTCTCTGAAACAGCAATCTTGCTGGTTCATCAAATATGAATGGAGAAATGTGAGGTACTGGGTCGTAACAGACAGCTGAGAAATGGGAAATAGTGTGTGTAGAATGAGCAGAGAAATTGAATATGATGGGTGTAGAGGAGCAGAGAAATGGAAAGTGGTGGGTGGAGAGGAGCAGAGAAATAGTGCTTGGTATGTGTAGAACAGCAGAGAAATAGTGAGTGGTATGTGTAGAACAGCAGAGAAATAGTGAGTGGTATGTGTAGAACAGCAGAGAAATAGTGAGTGGTATGTGTAGAACAGCAGAGAAATAGTGAGTGATATGTGTAGAACAGCAGCGAAATAGTGAGTGATATGTGTAGAACAGCAGAGAAATAGTGAGTGGTATGTGTAGAACAGCAGAGAAATAGTGAGTGGTATGTGTAGAACAGCAGAGAAATAGTGAGTGGTATGTGTAGAACAGCAGAGAAATAGTGAGTGGTATGTGTAAAACAGCAGAGAAATAGTGAGTGGTATGTGTAGAACAGCAGAGAAATAGTGAGTGGTATGTGTAGAACAGCAGAGAAATGGAAAGTGGTGGGTGTAGAAGAGCATAGAAATGGAAAGTGGTGGGTGTAGAACAGCATAGAAATGGAAAGTGGTGGGTGTAGAACAGCATAGAAATGGAAAGTGGTGGGTGTAGAACAGCAGAAAAAGTGAGTTGTGGATGTAGAAGGGCAGAGAAATGCAAAGTGGTGGATGTAGAAGGGCAGAGAAATGCAAAGTGGTGGATGTAGAAGGGCAGAGAAATGCAAAGTGGTGGATGTAGAAGGGCAGAGAAATGCAAAGTGGTGGGTGCAGAAGAGCAGAGAAATGCAAAGTGGTGGATGTGGAACAGTAGAGAAATGCAAAGTGGTGGATGTAGAACAGTAGAGAAATGCAAAGTGGTGGATGTAGAACAGCAGAGAAATGCAAAGTGGTGGATGTAGAACAGCAGAGAAATGCAAAGTGGTGGATGTAGAACAGCAGAGAAATGCAAAGTGGTGGATGTAGAACAGCAGAGAAATGCAAAGTGGTGGGTGTAGAACAGTAGAGAAATGCAAAGTGGTGGGTGTAGAACAGTAGCGAAATGCAAAGTGGTGGATGTAGAACAGTAGAGAAATGCAAAGTGGTGGGTGTAGAACAGTAGAGAAATGCAAAGTGGTGGATGTAGAAGTGCAGAGAAATGCAAAGTGGTGGATGTGGAACAGCAGAGAAATGCAAAGTGGTGGATGTAGAAGAGCAGCGAAATGCAAAGTGGTGGGTGTAGAACAGTAGAGAAATGCAAAGTGGTGGATGTAGAAGTGCAGAGAAATGCAAAGTGGTGGATGTAGAACAGCAGAGAAATGCAAAGTGGTGGATGTAGAAGTGCAGAGAAA
>CM065738.1:18895337-18900337 GCA_033310375.1 Conus canariensis
ATTGTTCCCTTGGAAACAATGCATTATTTTGGTGATTGAAAAGAAAGAGCAGCTTTATATGTTTTGTAATTGATGGATTGGTCTCTTGGAAAGGATGCATACTTTTTTGTAATTGGAAGATTGTTCCCTTGGAAACAATGTATCATTTTGGTGATTGAAAAGAAAGAGTTTTTTTTCTGCATTGGAAAAGGTAAAGAGAATTGGGGACCGTGACCGTGAACTTAGAATGGATTGTTGTTTATGTGAGCAAACTGGTCGTCTGTATGAGCTGAAAGGAAGTTTGTACAATGGGCGAATGAATTGAGATCAGTGTGACCTAGATATATTTCTGCAAGAATAGTGTTAACGCTTTGTACGAAAGGGAAAATATTGTTGTGACGTCTGGTCTGTTACGCTACATATTGTAAAAAAAGAGGAAATATTAAAACCCCCTCACGCCAAAAGAAGCGAGGTGCAAATGGAAGGAAGATATTAAAAAATCCATTTTTCCCAGGGGAGAAATTTGAAATCGTATGCTAGTCTGTTGCCTTGAATGGAAGGAGTCAGATGTGTTATTGCATGCGAGGCGTATGATTGTGTCTGTGTGCATGCGGGTGTGTGCATGGAGATCGTCATGTGACAGTGTAAGAGAGAGGTAAGGCGTGGTGGGTGTGTATATGGGGGTGGAGTATGATCATCATTAGAAGCAGTAATGATGATAAAAACGATCCCTTCATTTTGAGATTTTTCCCTTGCTTGTTATGTGCGTTAAGTGTGTTGTTGACTGTCGAATGTTGTTTTTGTTCAGAACGGATCCAGAATAGTCGAAGCGGTCTATGTCTCCCACGTGACGTGCGTTCAATGTATGATGCTGATGTTGAATGTCGCTTTTGTTCAGAATGGACCTGGGATACTTTAAGTGGTCTACATCTCCGTTCAGTGTGACATTGACTGTTCAATCTTGTAGGGAACTGATGACTAAAGCTTTGTTTTTAACTAACTTAACGTCCATTTCATTATATGTACTGGAAGCTTTCAGTCTATTGGACAATTCCTGCAGATTTTTTTTCCTCTTCTCAACAGGTAAACGTCATCAGCGAAATGTTTGTCCTTTGAGTCGAGGAGGACCACTTCAGTCATCGTGGGGTTGAGGGGAGGGGGGGGGGGTAAGATGATTTGTGGGTGCGGAGGTGGCTGATCAAACCGATGTGTGCTCGGAATGTGCAGCAACAGGTTGGTCAGGGAATGTGGGAGACGTCCTCTCTATTGCTGGCGCGGGCTTTCCTTGGCGGTCTGTTTCGTTGTGCAGCAGCTGTCCTCCTTTCTTCACATAAACTGGCGCCTTTGTGGATAGAATAGCGCCATCTAGCTTGATCCATACCAGTTTGTTCCCATGTGTCAGGGTTGGTGCTAAACGCTTTCATGGATGTTTTGAGAGTGTCATTGAAGCGTGTTTTCCGAACTCCATGGGACGCACTCCATGTAGCAGCTCACCGTAGAATAGTCTCTGGGTAGCTGGTAGTCTGGCATGCATGGTACAGGAACTGCCTATCGAAGCTGAGACAGAATCAAGATATTGCGGATGCCAGGCAGGCCTGCTTCTTAAAACACATCTGGGTCTGGGATTTTATCCTGCTATTTGATGTTTAGTAATCTTCTAAGACTGGTTGTGTGGAAGTGATTCAGATTCATAGCGTGCAGTTTGTACAATGTCCAAGTTTCAAATGCGTAGATGAGTATGGGAAGAACAACAGCTATATTATGCACCTTCAGCTTGGTCTCTAGACTAATGCCTCTTCTATTCCAAACAATGATGTGTAGCCTGCAAATGTTGACACTTGCTTTGAACTTTTGACGATCACTTCATGATGACGTTCTGGGACAGTATACTGCCAAGGTAGGTGGATTTATCACCACAGCAAGTCTCACACCACTGACTGTGACGTCACGCTCTGCATATGTTCTGGTTGGTGTGGGTTGATGCAGAACTTTCATCTTCTTTGTATTCATGGTGAGGCTGAAGTTGGCACAGGCAATAGAAAACATGTCAATGCTGCATTGCATGTCAGCTTCTGAGCAAGCATTGAGAGCACAGTCATCAGCAAACAGAAAGTCCTTGTTGATATCTGTCATAACTTTAGTTTTTGCCTGGCGCTTCATGAGGTAAAACAGTTTTCCATCTGTTCTGAATTTTCTTCCGCTCCAGAAAAAAAGGTTAGTTAGAGCACCTTTCATAAAGTTCGCCTTGTCCCGCAAGCCGGGTGAACCTCAAGGCTGTGATGTCGATGTTACATCCAGCGAGTTCTTTTCCAAGTAAAGCTGTTCTCCTCTGAGGCCTGTTTGCATCGTCTCTGTCCAAGAGGGTGCGCACATTCCATGTGCCATGAGTGAGAGGAACAATCCTCGTCTTTTTCTTCGTTGATGTCGACCGCTGAAGTAGGGTTCCCTCCAGCTGCGGTAGGATCGCTAGGAGAGGGTGGAGCAGGCAATGTTTCGGGTACCTTTTCTGGCCCCTTCCTCATGCTATGTGGCTTTGGATAGGGGCCGTAATGAGCGGCATGGGATTATTGCCACCGAAGCGATACAGACGATTCGACAGAAGTGAAATATCCTCTGAATTGCTGCCGGTGTTAATAGCATGGTGTGATATGCTGATCTGTGGTTCCATCTTACAGTCACACAGTTCTTTGCAGTAGCCCACCAGTCTTTCAGTGGTGCTGGTTCTGTGTGGCAGGAACCGCACTTGTTCTCTACTACCGGGGGTGGCTTTGATCTCATTAGCGTCTTCACAGTACCCGAGGCTGCCTGGTTGTTGCCTTCTGTTACCCGTGCTTCAATACCACAGCATTCATTGACAACTCCATTCTCTGTTATCAACTGCTGAGTAGTCCAACAATGATATCAACCCTGACATATGGGAACAAACTGCTATGGATCGTGCTAGATGGCGCTACTCTATCTACAAAGGTGCCAATTTATGTGAAGAAAGAAGGACAGCTGCAGCGCAACAAAGAGACAGGCAAGGAAAGCCCGCGCCAGCAAGCAAGAGCAGGTCTCCCACATTGCCTGTCCAAGCTGAGAGAGAGAGAGAGAGAGAGAGAGAGAGAGAGAGAGAGAGGAGAGAAGAGAGAGGAGAGGAGGGGGGCGATTCCTTGATGTATGCATTTTAACTGTATGCATTTTAAATGTAACTATAGCAAAACCATCATCAGTTCAAGAAATGTATAAATCAAAGCAAACAAACAAATTATTTTCTTTCTAAACAAACAGTAGGGAAAAAAGTACCGAAGGGAACGACGAACGAACGAACAAACGCATTCTCTGAACGAAATGTGTTTCACGTCTTTGGATGCAAATCGAGAGCAGCTTAAAAAAAAAAAAGACCAGAACCTTGCTGCTTCAACCAATCAAAACGCGACAGGAAATGACGACATGATCATGCATCCTTGAATGGGGAATGTGGCATGTGGAAGAGAGAGAGAGAGAGAGAGAGAGAGAGAGAGAGAGAGAGAGAGAGAGAGAGAGAGGAGAGAGAGAGAGAGAGAGGGGAGAGAGAGAGAGAGAGAGAGAGAGAAAGCAATGTTGCTATTTTGAATAAAATATGAGATTTAAACAAGACATTGAACTCTCACACGTAAAGCGGATGAATGAATCTCGCCATCGGGTTCCTCCCAAAACGTGTCACGAGGGCTGAACCCATTATGTGCCGACAGAGTGATCTTTCCCTGCCAGCGGTCACAGAGAATGCAGCTTGTGTCGTCTTCATCTTGAACTCTTTCACACGAAGTACTGGGGAAAATAATTCCTGTCTCTTTTTGAGTTTCTTTCTTTGCTCTCCTTTTATTGCTGCTGTTTGTTTCTTTGTTCTTTCGGCGTTTATGATTTCTCAATCAACACATGCACTCTCGTCATGAAAAGTGCGCGAGTGTTTGGTTGTCTGTTCGTTTGTTTATTTGTTGTTTTTTTTTTTTAGTGGGAGTGGGGGTGGGGTGGGTAGGATATAACTCTTTCTTTTCAAAAGTGCATTCTGCCAAAAATGCGATTAAAATTGGCCTTCACACTCATCAATGTGCTTAATGGATTTCAAACACCAGCTCTGAGAATAAACAAACAAACAAAACAACAACAACAACAACAAAATAGATTGAGACATGTATGTTGCCACGAACCAGTGTTTCTTTTTCTAAAACAGTATGTCACGTGGGTTAATAACATGATAGTGTTTTCTTTTTACTTAAAACTTTATCATTAAAATTGTTGGGGGCTTTTTATTCTTATAAATGGAGTTGAATTGAACACTTGTAGAAATTTGTGCTATGAATTGTACGATACAATTGTAACCAACATTAATGCAGCTCCAAACTATGGCTGCTGATATGGCGGGAACCCCCCAAACGCCATAAAACAACATACATAGCGCTCTTCAATTAATCGGTAGATTCGAAGTAACTTAAAACCACCCACTCCAGTAACGCGCACAGCAAGACGCGAAAATGTTTGCCTCATCATAATTGGTTTATAATTTTGTTATGCGTCTTCGTCTTATTAAGCTGATATTGGTCGATCATTGTTGGCCGACCCTGCATGTCTCTGCTTGTACCTGCCCTACAGAACGCATTTCACAGTACATTGACTCTCTTCTCCAAACCATGGTACAAAGCTTTCCTACGTACCTCAAAGACACAACGCACAAACTCAACATGATCAACTTATACCACATTGACCCGGCTTTCCAATCCAACTTCCTCTTCACACTTCATGTTGTCTGACTTACACTTCAATTCCTCACTCTTACAGACTAGAGGCCCGTACCTTTTTTTTCTTGTTTTTTATTTTCTTGTCCTCTTTCTTTTTCCTCTCCTACTCCTTCTTCTTCACCTTCCTGTCTGTTCATACTCTCATTATTATTATTATTTATTATTATTATTATTATTATTATTATATTATTGCTGTTGTTGTTGTTGCTGTTGTTATTATTATCATCATTATTCTTCTTCTTATTATTATTATCATTTTTGTTT
>CM065738.1:18910337-18912837 GCA_033310375.1 Conus canariensis
TGCAGCTATGGCAAAGGGCGATGGGAATAAGGCGAGAAAAGGTCACATGACCCACGCTACGGACCACGTGATTATTTTATTTTTAACGTCCGGGTATGTGCTACGTGACGTTAATTTCGTTATTTCCGCCACAGGGATCTGCTCTGTAGAGCTTTTAATGTATTTTCATTCCATTGTCGAAAGCATGCAAATCCTGTATTCGTTTCAATGAGATGAGCCATTCCTTCCGAAATTGAGGTGGGAGCCTTTGGGACGAATGAGGTATTCTTCTGTTATGTGTTTTGTAAAACAACACGTACTCTCTCTCTCTCTCTCTCTCTCTCTCTCTCTCTCTCTCCTCTCTCTCTCTCTCACACACACACACACACACACACACACACACACACACACACACACACACACACACACACAAAGAGACAGACAGACAGACAGACTCACACACACACACACACACACACACACACACACACACACACACACACACACAGCACGCGTGCGCGCGCGTGCGCGTGTGTGTGTGTGTGTGCGCTATTCAGACTGGGGATGTTTATTTTTGAGAGTAGGTGGGGTGGAGGGAGGGGTTGATTGCATTTCCATTTGGCAGCACTGTAAACAACTAAAAAAAAAAAAAAAAAAGGTAAAACAATAGGACCCTTCCTTCACCAGCTCCACCCTCCCGGCCCCTCCTCCTCCTCCACAAACGAATGCACCGTGTGTCTGATACTTCATTTCTATGGAAACCAGGGGGAGTTCATTCAGACCCCACAGCCTTCCCAAACCTAAACAGAAATCTGAACAAGAAGCAATAGTGAGAAAGGAGAGGGAAGGGGTGGAGTGTAGGATTGGGAATGGGAGGGGGAGAAGAAGGGGGTATAGAATAGAAAGAAGGAAGATACGGTAGTGAGCGGGTATCTTCCCCTGTTTACAGCGGGAGATGAAAAGGTAAGGGGGTATCTTGTCGTTTGTTTATAGGGATATAAGATACAGGAGGGTTAGTTGTTGGGAGAGAAGGGGGGAGGGGGCGTTTATTTAGTGTACAGGGAGAGAAGGAAAGGTGGAGGGGAACATTTGTTTATATTTAGTTGAGAGAGAGAGAGAGAGAGAGAGAGAGAGAGAGAGAGAGAGAGAGAGAGAGAGAGAGAGAGAGAAGTCAAGTGAAGTCAAGAACACTTTATTTTTGTCTCCAAAGAGAAATTAAGAGTGGCCAGAAAAAAAAACAAAAACAAATAAGAAACCATGAGTCACAACCCTCCATCCACCCCCCCCCCACACACACACAGAAGAGAATGTAGAAGGGTATCTTCTTTTTCCTCAGACGGACAGAAGAGAAGGTAGTAGGGGATATTTGTATGAAATTTACTCGCAGATAAGAGAAGGTAATGGGGTAATCTTGCAGTTAGTTTACAAAGGATAAAAGAAAGCAGATGGGGTATCTTGTTGTTGGTGTACAATAGTACAAGCCTCTCACGTATTATTTCTCTAGTGGGTTCTTTCGTGCGTGTGTTTTATCTTATGCACTCCACCACACGTTTACATTCGTGTATAGTTTCTTACATGAATTTTACCCGAAGTATATATCCTCGTGTGTTGATTTCTCAATGTTTATTGCCATTTTCATGTTGACTGCTCTCTTGGAAGCATTGTTTTATGCACTGAAAAATTCTGTTTATTTTTTTGCTGTCCCGTTTTCTGTGCTATTCCGACATCCCGTCCACAGCCACACCCCGGTCAGTCCCGCTGCAGCCCCGACACCGGCAATCCACAGGGTGTAGTCAATGTCAGGCCGTCAAAAGGCAACCCATCGGAGGAACACTGCACTGCTGCCGAGTCACTTCGTTGATGTTCAGTGGTGCCTGTTCTGATCTAACATACGCAGGACATCTCTTACTAAGCCCCCTACTGACGACAATAATTGCTTAGTCGCGGAGCCGGAGTGAGTGAGCTCTCGGTCCGGAGGGCGCCACCATGTTCGTCCAACGACAGCCCCCATGACTCGCCGATACCGGTGACCCAGACGGAATCAAAGCAAGGCCACAGACGTGGAGAGGACATCAAAGCTGAGGTCACCATGAGAGCAGGGCATGAAGGGCCACAGAATTTGAAACTTTTTTTTATGGTGATCGATCTGTTTTTTGTAACGTTCGAGTAAGTTTTGTTTGTCAAAGCTTACCTCAAATACATTTTATCTATTAAGGAGTCGAAAACGTTACGTTTTACATTCTTTTTCGTCTCAGCTTAATTTCGGCTCAGCTGTTAGTCTAGATCAAGATTTTCACCATTTGCAACTATGAACCTGAAGTGAAGTGTGTTGAGAGAGAGAGAGAGAGAGAGAGAGAGAGAGAGAGAAGAGAGAGAGAGAGAGAGAGAGAGAGAATGCAATCTGTAGAGCAGGTGAGTTTTGCTTCATGTTTTACTATTTTCTGTGGAATGACTTACTTTGTGAAGGAAACGAGTGAGCTCGAAAATGTAAACCTGAAATACTGAGATGATGGAAGCAAGA
>CM065738.1:18932837-18953165 GCA_033310375.1 Conus canariensis
ATAACCCCAAGTGCTCCCTATGGGCCTCTGCCCCCTTCCTCCCCCCCCCCCCCCCCCCCCCCCCCCTCTACACTTCCCCAGTGCACCTTCACAACAACCACACACTGTAAATCTAGCTTCTAGCAATCTGCAAGCTCCAGTTGGGCGCAAATTGGTAATTACATCGAACGATGTTTTCCGCAGAAAACCAACAGTCAACCAAATCAGATAATGAAAGAATGGAAGACACCGCATTTCGAATGTGTTGCGGAGGAATGATTGTTTTCATTATAGATATAGTTAGTTTCAAAGTGTGCTTAGTTGGAGGAGAAAAGTCATTGCTCGTTCTTCGTTTTCATTGTTCTGAATGTTGTTTATATTGCCTGACGAAGACGTAAGAGGTCGAAACGCGTCCAGCTTTGTCGTGTAATTTGCTTGTCCGTGTTAACTTGTGGCTTTACTTTAGATTCCTTTTGAAATTATAGATATAGTTCTGAGATCGCAGGTAGCATGTAAAATTCTCATTCTCTCATTCTCTCTCTGTATCTCTCTCTGTCTCTGTCTCTCTCTGTGTCTCTGTCACTTTGTGTCTCTCTGCGTCTCTCTGTTCCTGTTTCTGTCTGCCTCTCTCTCTCTCTCTCTTGCTCTGTCTGTCTCTCTCGCTCTGTCTCTCTCTCTCTCTGTCTGCCTATCTGTCTCTGTCTGTCTCTGTCTCTGTGTCTGTCTGTCTGTCTGTCTGTCTGTCTGTCTGTCTCTCTCTCTCTCTCTCTCTCTCTCTCTCTCTCTCTCTCTCTCTCTCTCTGCGTTCTTTTTGTCTCATCCCAAACATAGTATCGTTCATAGAACGAGCCGCTTAGTTTGATAGCAACACAGTTGATTCGATTTTTCTCCATCTCCACATTCCCACGCACCCAGGCTATCCTACGCCATCTCTTTATCTCCACAGAACATCTTGTTTACCCATCTCTCTTTTCCTGACATACATCTCCCCTGTTCCCCCCCCCCCCCCCCCCCCCCCCTCTCTCTCATTCCCAGCTTGATATAACGTGAACATTTCCCATCTTTCCGCTGCCAACTAGCCCCTTATCAGATTATGATGTGGTGGGGGATGGGCGTCACTTAGCCATGATCAAAGCGAGTGCTTAGGTGGGGGGCGGGGGTGGGGGGGGGGGGGGCGACAAGTACTTATCCATCACACACACACACATGCACACACGCACGCACACGCGCGCGCGCGCTCATTCTTTATCTTTGATGTGTCTTCTGGGAAACCACATGGGATCTGAATGTGTATATGAAAGAAGAGAAGGGGAACAACTTTCAGATGCAATGCAATAAATAAAAAGCCGGAACATATTTTGTTCGTATGCCCATGCATATATACTCGAAACATTGTTCATGATCTTTCCTTCTTACTGCATTTGTTTTTGTTAAATTTGCACCGAAACAGGGAAAGGATATAAGCATAGTTGGCAATATAAAATTCGAATTGGCACAGCGAAAGGATGAAAGGAATACATGATAAAAAGCGGTTATTCTCATGATTTCAAAGAGGTGTGATGTGGTGCGGAAACGGCAGCAATGATGAAGCTTTGTTAACACTACTACAAAATGTTTACAATAAAAAATGGACTGAAAGGACTTAATCAATTCTTCTTGTGTGTAGAAGATCCAAGAGTTGAAACACGTTGTTTCTCTGTTGTGCTATGCTAATTCTCTTCCCTTTCAGCAAATCAGATAATGAATGAATGGAGACACCGCATTTCGAATGTTTTGAGGAGGAATGATTGTTTTCATTATAGATATAGTTAGTTTCAAAGTGTGCTTAGTTTGAGGAGAAAAGTGATTGCTCATTCTTCGTTTTCATTGTTCTGAATGTTGTTTATATTGCCTGACGATTTAACGTGGTGACAGCCCTGATGTGGCCCTTTGCGGTCGGCTGGGCTATAAGCAACATTATCTTATCTTATATTGCCTGACGAAGACCTAAATGGTCGAAACGCGTCTGGTTTTGTCGTGTAATTTGTTTGTCTGTGTTAACTTGTTGCTTTACTTTAGATTCTTTGGAGACTATAAGCTTGCTGAAGGCTCATTTTGAGAAGCATTTATTATTCCCCATTCACCCTCTCAAGCACACACTGTTAGTTAGGCAGAATTAACTACCACTGCAGATATGAATGCTTATCTCCCCCTATTTCTTCAGTCTAAGACATAAGAGCAAGTTTTGTTTTATAACTGAATATTTCCTGCAGTCATTGCAACACCAAGCTGCTCTGTAAGTTCCTGTTACTATCCTGTTGTAGTAACAGGATATGAATCTTGTTCTGTGTTGTCTTATGTTGGTTCAATTCGTTTGGTAACGAAGTAACATTACTTGAATTGTCTTCTGTGTTGTCCGTCAATGCTTCTATTCGTTTGATGTCACAAAAAATTAAACTCTTTTCTTTGATTTCCTGCTAGACGTTACTCTGCTCCAAAATTATAAGTATCGGCGTAATGGAAGTTTATGTCATGTTCGCGACGTTTATTGAGTTTATTTTTAGAGTAAACTCATTGATTTCCCTTGTTACTGACTGTGGATTTTTTTTTTTCCAAAAAGATAATGTGGCTTTAACTGATCTTTAGTTGTTAAGTTGGTTAACTGTTTGTCGGTTCATGTTGTTATATGTTGATAGATCCCCCCCCCCCTCTTTTTTTTATTTATTTATTTTTTTTTTTACTGTATGTTGATTGGGCTCACTTCTTACCAATGTTTATTGAAATATTTTCCAATCTTATGTCGATAGAGTTTTGTTTGATCAATGGTAATCGATTTCTGTATTTACTTTATCTTCGTCATGTTCTCTTTTCACGATATGTTGGTTGAGCTGTCCTTGTACTTTATGTTGATTTTTGTTTTCAATGTCTTAACTGAGTCTGTTTTCACTTGATGTTCATTGAATATATTTTCACCATATGATGATTGACATCTTTCAATCTCTGTTCCTTTTTTACAGTATTGTGATTGAGCTCTCTCTCTCTCTCTCTCTCTCTCTCTCTCTCTCTCTCTCTCTCTCTCTCTCTCTCTCGTTACTTTATTTTCTTGTTTGTTTTTATTCTTGTTTATGTTTATCAGATTCTCGTTTTACCTTATATTGATCTGGTTTCTTCTTTTTATTTTACCTTTTGTTGATTGAGTTGTCTTTTTGTACTCCCAGTTCTTATAGAACAGGGAGTACTTTACAATGGGAACGAAGAAATGCCGTCTGTGTGTCTCTCTGCCTGTCTGTCTGTCTGTCTGTTCATGGTCGAAATGTGTTCCACTGGCTCCATACAAAACTTCTTGGACCGATCTTTCTGAAAAATTGTAGGTATATTCATTATGGGTCATGGATGATGCCCGATGTTTTATTTTACCCAAATAGCCGTTACTAACGGCTATAAATGATAATTAAAGAAAAAAAAATCAAGTCCGATAAGGGAAACAACTACCGCGCTGTCGAGTGTTTTCTTCCGCTAACTGGAAATTGTCTCCCTTATTGCAATAACGGTTTATAAACATATGCAACAACTTTTTAAGCCTCTCGGTAGTATAGTGGTTAGTATCCCTGCCTGTGACGCGGGAGACCGGAGTTCTATTCCCCGCCGGGGAGAGCAACATATTTGTTTAATCTTTTCTCTTACATACAAAATTTTTACCACCAAAAGGGGAGAAAGCGCTATAGTGACTGATATATATATATATATATATATATATATATATATATATTTTTTTTTTTTTTTTTTTTTTTCCTTTTTGTTGTAGTACTGTTCTGGGAGTACGTTTATATACTTTGTATCTTGTTAGTTTCATGCTGATCGAACTTTTTCTCCAGTTTATGTTGATCGACCACTCTTTTCTACTTCATATTGAGTTCACTTCTGATTTCATGCGGAACAGGTTTTTTGCTGTCTGTTTACTAAGTTCTCTTTTTACTGAATGTTTGTTCATTTGTCTTGTTAATTTATGCCATCTGCGTTTTCTTTCGATTGTATGTTAAGACTGTTTTTTTTTTTTTCATT
Organism: Conus canariensis; assembly: GCA_033310375.1. NCBI lineage: Eukaryota > Metazoa > Mollusca > Gastropoda > Neogastropoda > Conidae > Conus > Conus canariensis. Next base: position 18,936,858 of record CM065738.1, read on the forward strand.
TTTGATTAGTTTCTTGGTTTTTGTTTTCTTGACTGTGTGCTAAGAAAATTATCTATTATGGTTGATTGAGTTACCTTTGTAATTTATCTTAAATGAGTTCTCTTGTTGCTTTATATCAGATGAGTTCTCTTGTTACTTTATATTAAATGAGTTCTCTTGTTACTTTATATCAAATGAGTTCTCTTGTCACTTTGTGTTTACTGGGTTCTCTTTTGACTGAATGTGGATTGGATGCTCTTTTCATCCTATGTTGAGTTCTCTTTTAAAATTATCTCCATTGGGGTCTTTTTTGACTGCATGTAGAATGGGCTTTCTTTTGGCCATATGTTGGTTGAGGTCTGTCTTGATTGAACGTTGATAGAGTTCTCTTTTGACTTTGTAATGACTGAATCTTGTTTTTTTCCTTCTGATAATTGTTAAAGTTCTCTTTTGACTGTGTGCTGGACGAGGTTTCTTCTCACTTTATGTTGATTACGTTTTGCTTTTTATTTGCAGGTTGGGTTTTCTATTAGTTGAAAAAGTTTGCTTTTGACTTATGCTGACTGATTTCTCTTTTGACTTCACGATAAATGATTTCCTCTTCGAGTTTATGTTTACTGAGTTCGGTTGATTTCATTATGAACGAATCTTTTTTCTACTTCATGCTGTTTGAGTTCTTATTTGACTTTGTTATGAATGCTTTCCCTTGTGAATGCATGTTGAATGAGTTCCCCTTTCACAATATAATTATGTCGTGAGTTCTTACTTTATCAAGGTTGAATTATCTCTTCAATAAACTTTGAGCGATTTATAAGATAGACATTGATTGCTTTGTTTTTAATACTTTAAACGATTTAGTATCTTCTGATGTTATGCGGATTGAATGGGTTTTTTGTACTTTATGTTGTTTATTCATTTGTTTTGATTCCCCTTCCACTTTATATTAATTGTTAAGTCTCTTCATCTAACTGTTAATCCTGTATTAATTTTTAATGTGTTATGTTTTTTGTCTTCTGTTCTTGGCAGTTAATGTTGACTGCTGTTCTTTTGACGTTATCTTTATACAATTCTATTTTCAGTTTGTGCCTGATGAGTTGGATTTTCACTTTACAATGATTCAGTTCTCACTGCACATTCATTGTGTTCTGAGTTCAGTTAACTTTTTTTTCTGTTGGACTTTTTTCTTTTCGTGTCTATTGAGTCACCTTTCTATGTCATGTTTGTCGAATTCTGTCATCACTTTACGTTTGTTGACTTGTCTTTAATTTCACATTCGTGGATTTCCGTTTTTACTGTACTTCAATTTAATTTCTTCTTCACTTTGAATTCATTAAGCTCTCTTTTCAATTTTTTTTTAGATTTATTCCCCTCTTTATGGTAATTAATCTCTCTTGTACACTGTCCCTGTGTTTGCTCACACGTTGGTTTTTTTTTTTCCTGTATATCTTTATCTCTGCACAGATTGCTTTCTTCTTCCTTAAGTGTCTTGCTCTTTCTCTCCTTTCTGAAACCTGTTTTGCTTTTTCTTTGTGTACCTCTGTGTCTCTGTTTTGTATTGTTTCCTTCCATTGCTTTCTGCTTGTTTTTCTTCTGTTGTTTCCATGTCTTTTTATGTTGTCTTTCTGTCGCAGTTACTTTATCTTTTCCTTTCTATTTTCTCCACTTCTTTCTTCTAATCTTTCATTCTTGTAAACCCTTTAGTTATTTGTTTCTTCACAGTTTTTTTTTCCTTTCCTTCTTTCTATCCCTTTCTTCTTTCTTTCGTTGCGTCTATGTTTCTTTTCTGTTTCTTTCTTTCTGCTCTCTGTCCTTCCTTCTTTCTTTCTTGCTTTCTTTATGTTATCCCTTAATGCTTTCATCGCTTCTTCCTGTAGAAACAGTACATGAACCTGGTCTCTCGAGCTCAGTATTTTTTTTTTTTTTTTGGTCTGAAGGAAGTACAAAAGATGAGCGAAGCATCAGACAGAAAGGGTCAAAGGGGAGAGATCTGAAGACACCAATATTTGATGTATTGCCTGGCATGCTATTTGTTCTTTGATGTGAAGAAGTCTACATACAGTAGAGAGTAATGCACACGGGGTGCTACGTGTAATTTCATTAATTATCATAGTTGTTTTCCTGCCAGGGTGCTTTCGCGTTTGAGTCTATTAACTGACGAAAATGTGCTTAGATTATACGATGGTTAGAGATCATAGGTAGTTTGCAACTGCTGTTGATGATGGACTGAAACATGAACATCTTGCTGGTTCAGTCAGCTCAGTGAATAACAGTGATCTTGCTCTTTTGCCAGAATGATTAATGTTTCGGTGGCTGTGGTTTTCGCATATGTGTGTACTCTCTCTCTCTCTCTCTCTCTCTCTCTCTCTCTTCTCTCCTCTCTCTCTCTCTCTCCCTCTCCCCCTCTCTCTCCCCTCTCTCTCTGTTTGTTTGTCTGTCTGTCTCTCTGTCTCTGTCTCTCTCTTTCTCTCTCTCTCCCCCTCTGTTCATACGCGCGTGCGTGCGTGCGTGCGTGCGTGCCTGCCTGCGTGCTGCGTGCGTGCGTGCGTGCGTGCGTGCGTGCGTGCGTGTGTGTGTGTGTGTATGCGCGCTCGCAAAATGAAAAGAAAACAACTTAGGCCCACGCAGTCACTCAAACGTGGACATTGATCATCAGGTTTCCTGAACCCGCCTTTGCGCTTCAAATTTCAAAGCGACATAGCATAAGAGAGAGAGAGAGAGAGAGAGAGAGAGAGAGAGAGAGAGAGAGAGAGGCCATTTATTCATTGTAAACTCTATGTCCTTACCGGGGTGGGGATAGGGGTGGAGCTAACTGTTAAAGGAACAAAAACAACAATAATAAATACATAAAAAACAACAGGAAAATGACCAAGGAGACCTCCTGGTTTAAAGTGTGGAGGCTATGCAAGGTACACGTCAAAACGGTAAAGGGCATCCTTCCACATTTCAACTCACACCTGATAACACCTGTCTAAACACAGAGAGTTGCCTGTGATAAACCAAATTCAACTAGTCGTCGTCATCATTATCGTTATCATCACCATCGCCATCATCATCATCATCATCATAGTAGTAGTAGTAGTGGTAGTAGTAATAGTAGCAGTAGCAGTAGTAGTAGTAGTAGTAGTAGTAGTAGTAGTGGTGGTGGTAGTAGAAGTAGCAGTAGCAGTAGTAGTAGTAGTAGCAGCAGCAGCAGTAGAAATAGAAGTAGCAGTAGCAGTGGTAGCAATAGTAGTAGTAGTGGCAGTAGTAGTAGTACTAATACTAGTAGTAGTAGTAATAGTAGTAGCAGTAGTAGTAATAGGAGCACAGCAGCAGGAGTATTAATAGTAGTGGTAGTAGTAGAAACATCAGTAGTGGTAGTGTTAGTAGTATCAGTAGCAGCAGTAGGAGTATTAATAGTTGTGGTAGTGGTAGCAGCATCAGTAGTAGTAGTGTTAGTGTTAGTAGTATCAGTAGCAGCAGCAGTAGTAGTGTTAGTGGTAAAAGTAGTGGTGGTGGCTGGTGGTAGTAGGTGTAGTAAATTCATTGGTATCACTATAGCTAAGATTGCCCCTATGTTACTTTCATTAGCACAATTTCGGCAATATATTAAAAAAAAAAATAAAAAAAAACATTTTGGGCCAGTCACACAGTTACAGTCTTTCATGAAGCGAGCAGAGATAGAACGGAAAAATAGGTCGATGGGCGGCAGAAAAAAGATTGGGGATGGGTGGTGGGGCTTCCTGGAAAGTGAGGAGTAGATGGTGGGAAGGTGATGGGGAGCGTGGGGTGGGGGTGGAGGGCTTAAACCTCGAAGAAATATTTAAGTGATCACCACACGTTCCATTTAAGTTTGCTGCAGCAGTTGCAGGGGACGATGACGGGAAGGGAAGACAAAAAGGTCACGTGACTCCAGGCAACGGACAGCGTGATTAGTTTCTTTTCACATCCGGGTATGTGCTCTGTGACGTTAATGTCGTTATTTCCGCTACCAGAATCTGATCTGTTAGCCTTTTTTTTTTTTTTTTTTTTTTTTTTTTTTAGTTTGCTTTCGTTGCTTGAAACAAAACAAAACAAAAGAAAAAAAATCTATGTGTTTTATTGTGATGAGCCATTTCCTCCGAAATTAATGTAGAAGGCTTCAGGACAAGCCGTCTGTTTTTCTTTTTTGTTGTTTTGTAAACGACCACATTCACGTGTAGAAATAGCGTAATCTTACCACCATACAAACTAGCAAACAACCGAAGATGATGTAAACATCACTTCATTAGTTGAGGCAATGTTAACAATGTTGGTTTCATGTGAGCGATGATCTGATTTTCTGAGCTTGTATGACGTCCTAAAGGTGATCAGGCACCAGAATGAGTAGAATTGTTACATGGTTTGCCACCAGGTTCATAAGTCGTATTTCCATTGGTTTGTGAGCAAGAAAATAATGATGTTCCTATAGAAACAGTAATTACTGCTATCGTATGACATTATTAGAAAAAAATTAGAATATCAAATGCCAACGGTCAACAATACAGTTATTGTAAAAGAGAACTACAATTAAAGGCTGTTACGTACCCTTCCGCACAACATGCTTATCATGCGCATCAGGACAGAGACAAAATTGAGAAAAAAAATCAAAAGAAAATGAGAAAAACGAAAAAGATCAGGGCGGATAAAATGAACGGGAAGGAGTGGATCGTGTAACAAAAAATAAAAAAAGCACTTAGAGACAGAAAGAATACAAAAATAATAGAGGAAAAACTAACCAATTACATGAAACAAGAACAAAAAAAAAATAAAAACTGTAAAAAAAATCGACAGGAAAAGGGGAAGAAATCAATGGAAGGGAAAGAGCGAAAAGAAAACGAAATAGAAACATGAAAGAAAAACAAACAAAAAATAAAGGAAGAAGAAGAAGAAGAAGAAGAAGAAGAAGGAAAAGGGGATAGAAGGAGGAGGAGAAGGAAGATGAGGAAGGAAGGAAGCAGGAAGCGAAACGGAAAACAAAAAAGGAAAACGGAGAGAAAAAGTAAGTGGCAATGGAAAAGGAAAAGGAGTGAAACTGAACAGAAACAGAGAAAAGAAACGGATCGATGCATCTGAGTGCATAATAAGGACAATGTCACAAGATGTGCACAGAGATGGATTGCGGGGCAGTGGGATATGGAGGTAGATGAACAACGCTGACTGAACTCAACTGCTTTCCCTTCTTTTCTTCTTTCCCCTCCATTTCCTTCTCTTCATCCTCCACCTTCACCTCCTCCTCGTTCTCTTCTTCCTCCTCTTTCATCGTCTTTTCCTTTTCTTCTTCTTCTTCGTCTTCTTTCTGTCTGTCTGTCTGTCCCTCCGTCTGTCTGTCTGTTGTCTGTCGTCGTTTTCGTCTCTCTCTCTCTCTCTCTCTCTCTCTCTCTCTCTCTCTCTCTCGTCTAATTCTCACCAACACACACGTATATACATACACGCGCGCATGCGGGCGCGCGTGTGTATGTTTGGAGGAGAGAGAGAGAGAGAGAGAGAGAGAGAGAGAGAGAGAGAGAAGAGAAGGGAGGGAGGGAGGAAGAGAGATGCTAACACTCACACAGAAACACGCACGATAGCATGTACACACACACACACACACACACACACACACACACACACACACACACACACACACACACACACGCACACAAGCAGAGTCAGTGAACTAGCACTGCTCACTTTTGACAACTTTCCACACCATGTGAAACACGTGCAAGTGAGGGTGTGGCGTTAGGGCATTGACCTGGTGATAGGAGTTCACGCGCATTTTGCACGAAGGGTGCAGAATAATGAGATGCATTATTATAATATTATTGACCAATCATTATTTAGAATGATTGTTGCGCCGGATGTCGACTGCCGGAAATACGGGGGACTTGGTCGGAGTAATGGAGGATAAACAACGTTCAGAAGAATCGTCTCTCGAATACTATTAAGCCATTGTGTTCTACTGAGGTTAGATAACACGACAAAGGGCTGGTCTAAGTCGGTAAGTGTGAGTGTGACAGAGCGAGAGAGAAAAGTCTGTCTGCCTTTAGTTGGTTTGGCAGCCTGTGACTGATAAACACATCATGAAAATGAAGGTCCTGAAAGAGACACTAATTTCGTTGTCATGCCCAATTCCACGTTAAAATTGAAGGGAAGCTATCAGAGCAACCGAGGTTTGGAAATGTGTGTAAAGTGTCAGTTTGACTGATCTCAAAGCCTCATTTTTTTGTCGTTTAAATCAAACGATAAGGGCCAACATATATAAAATGATTTTTGTGGGAAGAATACCTTTGAAACCTCACTCCCGTACCAAACCTTTCTTCCCGTCAAATATCAAGGACAGTTCGATTGCAGAAATGATTAAAAAAAACCAAATCCCCCTGACATGGTAAAGAAACTTACTGTGCCAGTGCATTTCAGTAAATCACATTGACTGTATTGACGATAAGCTCTAGGGGAAGGGATGTGCGAGATGAAATATATTCTACTGCCCTATCCGGCCCCTGGCCCCCGCGGCGCCTCCCCCCCCCCCTCCCGCCGCGCCTCCCCACCCTCCCCTTCGCTTCTGAACATACTACCAAGGTTTGATGTGTGTGTGTGTGTGTGTGTGTGTGTGTGTGTGTGTGTGTGTGTGTGTAAGGAGACGGGCGGAGGTAGTTAAACTGCGAGGTGACTAGAATAATGTATGCTGAATATGTTTACGATTTTCTTTAGTTGAACGCTAGCGATGGGATGGTGTGTGTGTGGGGGGGAGGTGTCAAGCACATAAATTTTGTTTTTAATTGAGTGTGTGTGTGGGGGGGGGGGGGAGGGGGGCTGGAAGAAGAATGGAGGGGTAGGGGTAGAAGACAGCTTCCCGAAATCGGCAGGATGTTTGTGGATGGACAGGGCGGGGGGGGGGGGGGGGGGGGGGGGGGGGGGGGGGGGGGGGGGGGGGGGGGGGGGGGGGGAGATAGGAAAAATATTGATTTTTTAAAAATGACCTGTCGGTTCGTTAAGGGTAGCCTGATGAAATGGCCTTGTTTGCTGATTTGAGGAAAGCTAAGTCTGACCAGATTTGACCTGCCTCTCCCCTTCTCCACTATCTATATGGCTGGCAACTAGCAACCTTTATTCATTTTTTTTACCGAGATGAAATTAATTTAATTCTTCAGTGTTATAGTTAAGTTGTCAGGAAAACTCTCTCTCTCTCTCTCTCTCTCTCTCTCTCTCTCTCTCTCTCTCTCTCTCTCTCTCTTTTCCTCCCTTCCTCCCAGATAGTGGCTTCCCTTGCTTGCCTACCTCAAGAAGCATTTCATCATCTATCCCTCCCCACCCCCTCTCTCTCTCTGTCTCTCCGTATCTCTGTCTCCCTTCCTCCCTCCCTCTCTCCCTCTCACTGCCCCCCCCCCCACCCCCTGCCCACCCCTCCTCTCTCCCCCTCCCTCTCCATCCCCTTCTTCCCCCCCCCTCTCTCGTCTCTCCCGTCTCCTCTGTCTGTCCCTCCCTCTTCTCCTCCCCCCTCTCTCCTCTCTCTCTCCCCCCCCTCCCTCCCTGCCCCCCCCTCTCTCTCTGCCCTTCCACACCTCATATTTCCTAATTTTAAATAAATTGTCGGTAAGCTCATGTAGGCAGGATTTACATGCACACCCCTCCATACTGATCTCCTTCAGTTTCTTTTTGCTTTTCGTTTCGCAGCCATCCTCTCTCTCTCTCTCTCTCTCTCTCTCTCTCTCTCTCTCTCTCTCTCTCTCTCTCTCTCTCTTCACTGCTTGGTGTCTGTAAATTTCTGTGTCCAATGCGTTTTTTACATTTTTTCTTATATTTTCATTTTTCATTCCCCCTGTCTCTGTGTCTGTCTGACCGCCCCGCCCATCCGTTTGTTCGTTCGTCTGTCTTTGTCTGCTGTCTGTCTGTCTCTCCTTCCCCCCTCCCCCCCCCTCTCTCTCTCTCTCTCTCTCGGTCGCTCTCTCTCCACCCGCCAGGACACCTGTAAAATTTACTTTAACACGCTTTTTACGTTAAAGTTTTCCGTCAAATATTAAAGCGTATTTTAGTGAAATGAAAAGGTAATGGCGTATGTTCCCTTGGCATTTCAAAGCATCCTCAAAGTGTTACTGCATCAATGCCGACCTTGATTTTTTAACGCCCCCCCCCCCCCCCCCCCACACACACACACACACAACTTGTATGGAAGAGGGATAGGAAAGGAAACCCTCCTCCCCCATACTCTCTTAACGGTTTCCTATTTCAAACATAAAAGGGTTCTTTCCTTTCCTCCGTCCGTATTGTGAGCAGTCATATGACCTTGTCACTTTTTTGTGGAGGGGGGGGGGGGGGGGGGGTGTGAACAATAAATCTAACCTATATAAAGAAAAAACGGTGAATAGAGCTCTTAGCCTCCCACCCAACCCCCCTTCCTTTTTTTTGTAAAAGAAGGATTTTAATTGTTAGGCTACGAGATTTTCATTTTGACAAGTTGCAGACCAGTGGAGCAGGCCGACCCGCTAGCATCACACAGTGTGGTAGCTGAGTCCCCCAAATAAAGTCATAAACATTTGTTTGCCTCAAGCTGTAATATGCGCATTAGCATATTCCCATTTGGTTTGATCTAAAAAAAAAAGGAGCTTGAGATAGAACTGGGAATAAATACTTGACTGCTAACTGACCGTGACTGTTTAAATGTTTTGCCAGTACTTGGTCTACCCTGAACAAGTTGTTAAAAAGAAACCTGCATCCACAAACAAGCAAAAAGAACAAATCTTAATGTTTGGGTCAAATTGTCTCTATTTCAGATCACAGATTCCCTTTTGAGCATCCAAGTGTCTTGCTAGGTTTCAGTACCAGTTATCCATTAAGTGAATGAAATGGGACTCTGGACGTGTCTTTCTGTTTGAGATAAGAAAAAAATAACACGCTCACTTTAGACTAAATCCGGCCAGGACGTGTGTGTGTGGGGGGGGGGGGGGGGTGGGGGGTGGGGGGGGGTGATAACGCCTCTGACGGGACTCGAACCTACGACCTCCCAGCCTGCGACTCCCGACACTAACCACCGCACTGCACCAGTAAAAGGTCTAAAGTTCTCATAGATTTTCGACCATAGGGGCAGTGAACAGTCAGAGATTCACCGTGTCTATGGCATGGCATGTTGGAAGGCGGAGCCTATCTTTGGTCTTTCACCGTCTCTAACCTTCTCTAAAGTGAACCGGGTACCTGTTTACTGCTGCGTACAGAGAGGGTTTTCGAGCCGAAAAAAAATCCGACCCCATGTGTGGTTCGAACTCACGGCCGTCGCCTCCGCGGGCAAATGCTCTAACCATTTGACTACGGCACCCCTCTGTAGAAGCTGATCAGACTTTGTGACGTCAGTGTGAGGGCGATCTCCTTAAGGTACTTTGTACAGGCGGAGAGACATTCGACATGCTCGCATGTCCATATCCCTCTCTGCCCCAGACACCAGATTATTCTGAAAAAGAAACTAGGAGACAACTCGCACAAATAAGCCTAGAGCCTTGAAGAATTGGCTACATCCACATTTACTCCCCGTAAGAGAAGACAAGCTCTCGACAGAAAGATCAATAAATAGGTTTCAAAACGGAGTGACTGAGGGCGGAAAATGAAGCAAAATTTAGAAAGAGAGGGGGTTAGTTACCGCCAAGGACATGCACCAACAAAGTACAGGACAAGACACAGTGCATTTCGACCTCTTGGGTCTTCTTCAGGCAAAAACAGATAACATTTAGGACAAGAAAAAGAACGAAAACCCACCCAGCTTCTCATGTTCGGTACACCGGTGCAACAAAAATTGTACGTTTCCACGATTACTTAAACGATGGAATATGAGCGAGAAAAAGAAATCATGGAAGGATTTTAATTCCAGACGGGGAACAAGGGCGACCGCTACGAAGAGCAACAGGCACCAGAAAGGAGAGGACATGCCAGGGGAGAGAGAACCGCCGGGAGGAGGAAGCACATGTCGCCCGCAGAGGCCTCCGCCAGGACCAGAGCCGACAACACAAGAGGATCCCCTAGATAGAGATGCAGGTGAGAACTGAACGGGTGTGTGTGTGTGTGTGTGTGTGTGTGTGTGTGTGTGTGTGTGTGTGTGTGTGTGTGTTAGAGCCGGATCAATTAAAAGAGAAGGGGGTTCCAGAGAGGTGAGGGTGAGGTCTGGGGGGTCCACCTCCCTCAGTGGGAGAAGGGAGAAAACGTGCCCAGGCATCAGCATGAATTGAAACAGGTAAAGCAAATACGGCGGATATTTGGTAAAAGCTGAGGGATTGGGGGGGGGGGGGGGGGGGGGGGGGGGAGGAGGGGCTCGGGTATGGTTGAGTGTTCTTTTCCAAACTACTTTTAAATCGAGAGGGAGATGGGGTGGTGGTGGTGGTGGTGTGTGTGTGTGGGGGGGGGGGGTACAGGGGGCTCCTGCTGTCCTTTTTTTGTTAAAGTGAGGGTGGTGGTGGTAGTGGCGGCGTCTCCTCTTACGAAAGAAACGCCACCCGTTGGATAATTCACACATCAGAAGTGTTTTTTCAAAGGGGGGTCTGGGGGTCCCTCCCCAGGGTAGGGGATGGGGAAAAGGGAGAGGAGCAACATGGCGAAAATGCAATTTTGATCATCCAGGGGAGGGAAATTCAGAACCCCTCTGCCCCTCCCTTCCCCTCCCCTGTCGTTCGTCTGCTCAGCTGTGTATGTGGGCGCCAGTGTCTGTGAGTGAGTTTATCAAACAAATGACACCAAAAGGCTCATGGTTATGTTTTCTTTCTTTCTTTTTTTACTTTATCAAAAGTACTGCTCCCAGTTCTGTGATGTACAACTTTAACACACCATTGTTGAAGTTTTAGTGCGATCCTCGCAGAGGGCTGGAAGTGAAGGGATATGAGATCCACACACGGCCATACGCGCCATGATTTTAAAAAAAATATGATATCTGCACATGCGCGCGCGTGCGCGACTCACGCATTCACGCACGCACACACACGCACAAATACAGGCGAGAGAGAGAGAGAGAGAGAGCGAGGAGAGAGAGAGAGAGGAGAGAGAGAGAGAGATCCGAAATTCAGAAATTGACCCAAACCGTCTGGTCTCGTTTTGTATCATTTCTTAAAATTCGAACGTCCCGTTATCTAAGCTGGGTTTCCTTACCAAGGAATGGGATATGTCTTTCGACTTCTATACGCATGGATTAGAAAAAAAAAATTTCAGTTTGCTTGAACAATGAAATATGTCTGAGATATGCCAGAACAGGATCTCCGAAAAATTTTATTGTATTCTGCCTCTTTCATGTGCGTTTTTCTACCTTAGGGGCAGCATTTAGCGTAGACCATTGGGTAGGAAAGACAATTTTAAGACACGACGGTACAGTTTTCATTGCCTTTAAGGGTCCTGCATAGTTTTATTTTTCCTCTGTAGCTGTGTGTGACCCTGATTTGAGTCTTCATTTGACATTCGATGATAAGTAACAATTTCAAACTATTTTGTGCTTTAAAAGCATTTCATGGCATGCCTTAATATGGCGAAAGGCTTTGTCTGCATTTAGCATCATGAGCTAAAGATCAGGTCTGCTGGTACGCAGGTGATTATTTCTGGCTCGACGATCAAATGGCAGAAGAGAACTGCACCGGCCGGACCCAAATTCCTACGAGTTGCATGATAAAAAGCGTATTTTAGGTCGACCCATTCCACCGCTACTTTACCATTGGGCCCAGTATAGTAGACTGAAAGAAACAGGCGGCAGAAATCAAGAAGGTGGTTCTGGCTGATGATTCATTTTGAGCACCAGTTAAGAAATCGGCGGTGTCGGCAGTGTGTCGGCTTGAACGTCTGGCATTCTGAGCTGGTTGTATCGTGTGACGTACCTTAGAAGAAACGGCGGTTGAAAAACTAGTTGTTCTTAATACTGTGAGCCTCTTTGATTTTCTGCTGCTTTTACTTTTCTCTGGGAACCTGCATCCGTGCGGTAAGCTGACAAACGGAGCTGATTTTTGTCCAAACGTGTCAAGACTGGAAGTTTAGACTAAGCGGAAACCATCAGACCCCCAACCCCACCCCCAACCTCACCCGCAACACACGCACACACCATTTGTTCGATTTTTGTTTGTTTGTTTTAACCTGGGGGTGAGAGCTAAAGAGAAAACATATATTGTTATGACATGTCCTCTAAATGCACCTCTCGTCACCATAGTAAAAGCTCATTACTGCATGCATGACAGTCAGGCAGGCAAGCATGCACACGCACTCGCACACACACACCTTCAATGCCCTCTTCTTTTCCCCACCACAGCACAACCCACCCCCATTACACCCCGACCACAACACAACACCCCCCCACCCCCACACACACACACACACACACACACACACACACACACACACACACACACACACACCACACCCTCACCACACCCTCACCACACCACTACCACATCTCCACCACACCACAAAACACGACACACACCACACTACAACACACACACACCACACAATAACACACTCCACACCACAACACAATGCACAACACAATGCTCAACACACACACCACACCACTCCACAGCACACAACCCCACACCACACCACCCCACACCCCAAACAAACCACATCCTCATAAAACACTCCACCCCACCTCACACCACCAAAACATCACATTACACCACACCACACCGGAACACAACACTCAACGACACACCACACCATATCAGGGGGTTGAATAGCTCAGTGGTAGAGCGCCGGACTCGTAATCTTGGTGATCCTGGGGTTGCGGGTTTGAATCTCCGCCAGGCCGTTTCGGTACAGGGGGATTTTTCACTCGGAGTTGACATTGGTTCTGACTCCATCTCCCTTACAGTCCTTTGAATGAGACTAAACCGAGGTTCACAAGAGTGGGGACTCTGGTATTTTACACTAAGGCCTGTTTGGCCGTGTGTGTTGCGGTCTGAACTGAAATATGCGTGTCCAACGTTCAGACCTAGGGTGTTTTATTGTCCAGCACTTCGCCTTGGTGCTTGTACCGAGGTCTGTAGGAAGTCTTGAAGAGGCTCTCTGGCAGTGGTCGTTTTCTTTTGGTGCCACGTTGCCACGTTTTGTGGAGATCTCTACATTCTGTTGCCTCACAGTCTGTCATGGATTGGTGGGGGTCTTCTGTAAGCAGGAACCATGGTGTATGCTGCCTTCTTTGACTACATCTCTCTGTGGGATACAGCAGAAGGCGTTCAGAAACTTGGACTCCCGGGTGGATTGTCACCTTGGATGGTGGGTTGTTAGGACAGGGATTCTGGTGCAGAATGGCTAGGCTTTAGTAGCTTTTGGGGTGGGGGGAGGTAGGGGTTAGAGGGAGGCCCGTTCCAGCGCATCATTTAGCTCCTGGCAAGACGAAAGTGTGCAGGATGCTGCGGATGTTGAACTGCTGTGTGGATAAGAAATTTTGGCGTCGCGTAGTTGGAAAAACTGTCAGAATGGATCGGAATGGCCTTACCATGAGATCCGTATTGCGGTGGCCTCAGCTTGACCGGCTCCTGCGTATGGGCGCTTATCAGGGTGTGGGGACCCTGGAGGTGTCAGAGCTGCAGGTCATAAAGCAGAGTGCCACTGGCCTTTTCCGTGTGACACATGGCTGCTCTGGTTTCTGTGACAGTTGTCTGCGGACCAAAGGTACAGAACAGTGGTACGAGATGCTTCAGGAAAGGCATAGTTAGAGTTAAACATATTTTCTTTCTTAAAGAATTACGTCGTCGTACGTCGACTTCTCCTTTCTTAGGGTTTAATGCATCCTTTACTGGAATATAGATATTCATAGGTGTTAATGTCTTCTTTCTTGATGTTTAGTTAGAATTTTCTTCGTAAGTATTTCAACGCAGTTTTTTTGTGGCAGGACCAAACAGGAAGCGATGCCAGTCTGCCAGACAACCACCAGGATCGGAGACCAGAGAGAAGGTGCGCCACTACTTCTTAAAGTAGTTAATTCGAATGTCGTAATAGAAGCAGAACTGTTACATTTTCATTTTGTTCCCCAATTAAGTAGGTTTTTTGGAACATCTGTCATACTGTTTCGACAATAAAGATTATAAAAGGTGTGTAACGGGTATTTATAACCATCATGGCATTGATCATTGTCCTTGTTTGTTCTCAAGGGTGTGCATCTTTGCAGTAAACCAGTCAGATTTTTTTCTTATTGTTTTTTTAGAAACAATGTTTGGAATTTACCACAGATCCCAGCTCTCTCTAGATATTCTTTCGTTTTGTGTGGTAGATGAAATTTCTTCGACAACAATATCGTTTTAACTGTCCATGTTTTAAAGCAAGATATTCAGATTTCCGCAGATCAATACAAAATATTTTTATAACAATTTTACAGATGTTTAAGATATTGTTCACGTTTCGATGTTAATCTCTGATGGCCCTTTTCTCATAACGTTTGGTTTCCCCTTCAGATCTTCGCCACTGGCGTGTGCCAAAGTTTTAAGAGTTGGTCAGGTCATGGGAACTGTCAGTGGATGGACATAGTAGCGATCTCCCGATAGAAGGATTTAAAAAAATTGACGTATTATTTGTTTTAACTTTTTTGTTTTACTTGCTTGTGCTTTCTTTTGCTTGTTGTTTAGTTTTAATTACTGGTGGACCAAAGATATATGGAACACTGATTCAATACTTCTCACTACCAAGTCCCTCAAAACCACCATACATGTCCACGTATTGGCTTTAACATGCACAGAAATTCACAAATTCGTAGAAAACTCTGTACGTTTCATGACTGAACATTGAGAAATAAGCGAGATCACTGACAAGAACAAAAAACTTTGTGAACATCTGGAATATGTGTATGAAGACCTGGGAGGATCCAGTCTGGCACCTCTGTTAATTTTAGAATCGGTAGTATGATAAGGAAGTCTGTTTTCATCACCTAAAAGGAGCTTGAACTGCACACCTGTTTTCTCCCTGCTAATATGTGTGATCTGGTTTTGAGACTTCTTTTAGTAATTTGATGTAGAGCTTGTTTTCCTAGAAGGGTGGCTGGAGGGTGTGTCATTTAACTGTGGTGTCAGTCTTCATTAGTTCTGTGAGGTCTATCGGCAGAGCTGTGAAGAATAACAACAGCGCATCTTCACCTCCAAATCTGCAATTATATGATGAGAAAGAAATTTGAAGCAGCTCATTTGTTTTTTTCCGAGTCATTGCTGGTGTAAAGTACAATGATCAGGGCATTGATTCAGTATGTGAGAGTGTCCGTTAAATGAAAATGTGTATTTAGATATGAGCTGCATGCATGGATGTCTCTGCGGTAATGTTCGTTTGTGCATTCGTAATGTTAAGTGTATAACCAGACACATACGTATGAACGTACACTTTTTTTTTGTCAATACTCAGTTTCGAATGAGCGAATATAGACGTTCGTGCGCGCACATATAAATATATATACTTGAACGCCCATTGGCTTTAACATGCACAAGTATAGACAAATATGCATCCAAGCACATGCCCGCAGTCACACATACATGCCCTCACGCAAGTGCATGCGCATACGCACGCGGGCGCGAGCGTACACACACACACACACACACACACACACACACACACACACACGGACACGCACACGCACACGCACACACGGACAGTTTAAGATTTTACGGAAGAAAGATTTTTAACGACGTTTCTGGTGCGTTTGTAGAAGTTGTAATTTAAAGAGATGTGTGAAAGTTTTTTTGTCTTTTTTAAGATGACTTGTGAGTTGATTTTAACGTGGTGACAGCCCTGATGTGGCCCTTTGCGGTCGGCTGGGCTATAAGCAACATTACCTTACCTTACTGTACACACACGGACACACGGACGCCCCACACACACACACACACACACACACACACACACACACACACACACACACACACACACACACACACACACACATTGAAGACAACAGCAAGCTTTTACTCGGTTCCCCATAATACATAGCGTAAAACAAAATATAGTCAAATCGAAAAAGCACAAATAAAAATGTTTCTTAAACTAAGTTAGTATTGATGAATTGAATGAATCAAATTTGTTTGCAGATGGAATAAGATCTTAACTGAAGATACTGGTTATATATTGACAGGGGCAAGACACTGCAACATCGACGGGGGGAAGGAGCTGCTTCATCAACGAACAACGGAGACCAGGCCATGTTAACGAACTCGGTAGATGCGGCCAACCACAAATGGGGGGAGTATTGTTCTTGATTTTTTGCTCGTTCTTCTCTCTCGTCTTTACACTTCTTCCAGTGTAGCTGTCCCTTTCTCTCGTAGTTATCTGTACTGTCATAGAGTTTAGTGTTTCCTTGTGTAGAGTTGTGTCGTCTTCTATCCCAGGATTCATTGTCTTCTTTCCCAGAGTTTAGTATCG